>CM048746.1:640869397-642069397 GCA_026315105.1 Locusta migratoria
GCAGAAATTTTTCGACAAACACGCTCGCACGGCGAAACAACTAGACTGTTTTAGACGACATGACGGAAACATACGAAGTAGGTCGTATATGATGAATATACCTGTATATGGCAGACACATCCAGGAAATTTTGGGCATAAATTTGATTCGGGTCGTGACATCACGAACTTCTAGGATACATCCGCATATATAAAAATGAATTAATTTTCGTTAGCCTCGCTAAAACTAGAGAACGGCTGAACCGATTTGCATAATTTTAGTCTTGAAATATTCGTGCAAGTCCAGGGAACGTTTAAACGGTGATTATATATATATATGGAAAAGTTGTCCGAGAAAGAGGAAAATCTGGAAAAACTGTAACACTTTTTCCAGTGAGCTATCAATACCGTTCGTCCAATTGCGATAAAATTTTCTACATTTCATGTTTAAAGCAAAAGAAAGGTACACATCTAGTAAAAATTTGGAAAAGTCGCCCGGAAAGTAGGAAAATTTAGGAAAAACCGAAAGCGATTCTTTCTATGAATAAAAATCAATTGCCACTTGGTTGTAAGAGCATCACTTGAGTACGGCATGACAAGACAAGATTTTTATGAAATAAATTTTTTTGGAAAATCTACCTGAAAATTGGAAAATTTGAGAAAAATTGAAAGTGCGTTTTTCAATGTGTTCTTAATCGTATTCAACACTATAACTGACTATTCGCACGACGGAGAGAGGTAATTTCTTTTTTTATTTTTCATTATGGTCTTGGAAATATTTTCAATAAAAAAATAGGGACAGTTAAAAACGAAAGTCGCAAAATTCAAACCAAGTTCTTTTTTCAATGTGTTTGTGAATGTATTCAACACAATAAGTTGAGAACCGTTCATCCGATTGCTATAAAATTTTGATCATTTGACGTTCAACGAGAGATGAACGTTATCGTGAACTAAAATTTTGGGAAATTTGAAAATTCGCGAGAAACTGAAAGCGCTTTCTTCAATGCGATATCAATATCATTCGTCTGATAGTGATAAAATTTTGCATAATTGACATTCGAAAGCAAGAGTAACGTTGTCATGAGAAACAAATTTGGAAATGTTTCTTGAAAAATTGGAAAATTCAGAAAAAAATTCTTTCTATGAAATATCAATACCATTCACCTGATTGGGTTAAAATTTTGCCCATTCGACGTTCAAAGTGACTGAAAGGTATGAGTGAAGTATAAGTTTGGAATAGTTGGCTAGAAAATAGAAAAATTTGTGGGAAACTGAAAGAGCTCTTTTCTTTGGGATATCAATATCATTTGTACGATTGCGGTAAAATTTTACACATTTGACGTTCACCGATACTTAGACTATCTGATAATGCCTTTATAAAGCTACTCGGTCTAAAATTTAAATTAATATGGTTTATATTAAAAGGTAAGTGATACGAAGTTCACCGGGTCATCCACTTTTTTAATAAAAATACTGGTGTAACAAAGTCACCTCAAAGCCCAAAGTTACCTCAGTAGGCTTGACTCGTCCAGGAGGTGTAAGCAATGCCGAACGTTGTCAAGCACGTCTTCCTGTTTACCACTGCACTGCGGACTGTATTCTTCGACTGCGATGCGTCTGGGAATAAACTCCGCAAAGGAAAGGAGTGGTTTTATATTCGCCATTTATACCACCCCTTGAGGTCGTTTCGCGTCGATTCTGAAAGGTTTTCCCGAGCCACCCATAAAAGAAGGGAGCTGTTTAAATCCCAGGCGTCACGGATCTGCCCGCAGTCGTAGGGCCGTTAAGAAAAGGGGTGAAAAGGGTAAGAGGGGGAGAGGCGGGCTGACGCACAATACAGCGTTGAGGAACAGAGGGGCGAAATCAGATTGCAATGCGCCATATGTAACCGACTTTAGGATTCTCTGTAAATTCTGGATTTGCATGTTTTGTAATGTTTTGTATTTGTCGACGCGTTGTTGTTTCCAGAGTCTGCGTCTCATTTTGTAGCACTGTAGACACCTTTGTGCCAAATTTAAGACTTATGCGCGAAACTAACAAGACTCCTTCCTGTATGCATCTCAACTGTCTACTTTTTTTTTTTTTTTTTAGTATCATCTTCTCGGTATCATTATTACGGATATATATGGATTACAGGTAGCTTAAAATTGAGGCATATTACAAACGATATTCAACAAAGCTGTTCTGAGAAAATCATTGAGAAATTTAGTGTAATGGGGCGTTGAAAACAGATTGTATAATAGTATAAATCGGTGTCCGGACACTTGCCACGCCGGACACTTGCCACGCCTGACATTTGCCACACTTTTACCTTCTCCGAAGGTTCGGTTGCCCCTGTCTCTTCCTCCTCCCCCCCCCCTTCCACCCGGCACGAAAACTCCGTGAAAGGTGTCCCGACATATGCTTACTGGTCGCTTCCGCATTTCGTACTACGATCGTCAGTATGGAAGTTATCACAACGGCTAAGGGCAGGCCTTTTGCCCACTACAATGGTTACGCGATAATAAGGTGTGGATGTGCATACTCGGAAAACAGGATCATTGCAAAAGAAAACTGCTTTCAAAAGACGGAGACGTCTTGAACGTAGAGAACACCTGTGAGGACCACCTAACGATGCGACCTTTATTAATTGTAAAAATAGAGTGTATCAGACTTCAGTATCCTTAAATAACTTAAAGTTGAAGCTAGCTGGTCACAGTTCGGTTCACTAGCGTTTAATCAATACGCGGTGAAATATGACTCAACGAAACAATTACATTAAACATCACTCAAATGATCCTCCTGCAACCAGAACTTTTAGTTAAATCTACCGCCTTTCAATTTGCAATTTCGTATTTAGGTAAAAGCTCCTCCAGTTGACACGTTAAGAGAACTTTTTTCTACCTTCTAATATTATGGCCATACCGTCAAAGTTTGTGAGATCTGAAATTGTTCCTGTAACTTCAGAGCCCCAATTAGCTCCTAAAAATATCATTTTTGTTAAACTGATAAGGTACACTTTGGCTTTTAAAAAGAATCTGAATTTTAGAATTGCATCTCAAATATGCACCCTAAAACAGATCTGCTCTTAAGATTGACAAGTTAGGCAGCTATAGTGTTGAAATAATTCCCATATCTCCAGAATTAGACAAGGATAGAAATAACTTTACAGTAGACGTAGATCTCATGAAGTACATTTAGATGTAGTCCTTAAAAACTAAAGCTTCTCACCATGTTGTTGATTATCTTTAATCAGGCCAGTGAAAGCTATGGAATCAAGGCAAGGGGCTTACTATTCTAAAATAATTGTTACAAAAGAATATCATAAACAAATGTATTAGACGTATAATTATTATGCATTAGAAACTTTTGAAAACATAGTTTATCATTTCGTCTGCAACATCACTTATTTGATAGGGTGATTTGCTTTGCATCACCAAGGGTATTTACTTGGATGTTATGTTTGCAGCAGCTCTCATTTCGAATTGTGGAATATTCACTTCGTTTTATTTGATGAAAGAATTTCTGAAAACTGCATTTAATAACTCCGCTTTAGCGGCACTGCGTTCAGTAACATTACCGTCCCTATCACGCAATAAAGGCACTCACTTAGTTTTTCCGCTGCTGTAGATAACATAGGACCAGAATCTTTTTGGATTTTCGCCACATTTCTACAAAGAGTTTCGTTGTGAAAAATATGAAACGGATGTCGCATTGAAGGCCGCGCTAAATTTCGAGCTTCAGTAAAACATCGGCAATCTTGGGGATTTTGAATTCGTCTAAATTCTCTGCAAAAGCTTTCTGTTCTGTTTTATGTACCATGGGGGACTAGTTGAGACTCTTATTAATTTATTTGGTGGGAACCCCTCCAATGCTGTTGATACTATTTCTTTGAAAGTAAGCCACATATGGTCTTCACTTACATTGTTAATTTAGAAAAAAAATTGAGACTGTCTCCTAGGAAGATGTCAACCGAATTTTTATCTTTTTTTCCTTTTCTAATAGACGTATTCAGCGTTTTGTTTTGGTGAATATTTTTGTTACAGATCTGAGCTCGCTACAACTTGGTGTTCACTTATCCCTGTAGCCGTCATGATGGTCAGGAGTATTTGTGACTAAGAGCTCAAGTGTGTTTCCGAAACCATTTACAATTTTAATGGCCTCGTGAATTAATTGTTCAAAATAATTTAAAAAAAGCATTTAGAACAATATCGGAAGATGTATCTGCCACCCTGTCAGAAGGTGTATTTTTGTCAACATACGGATGGTAGATTTAAGTCACCGCCAACTATTAATTGTATAATTAGTGTACCTATTTGTGTTGAGGCTCAAGCTTCCTATGAACTGTTAAGCGGCTGCATCATGAGAGTGCAGGGATCGGTAAATTAAAATGTTCAAATCTTTGTTAAGATGAAGGGACTTAACTGCGTAGTCATCAGTCCTTAAACTTACAAACTACTTATGACCTAACTTATACTAAAGACGACACAAACATCCATGCGCGATGGGGGATTCGAACCACCGACGGGGAACGGCCTCGCGCATCGCAGCATAGCGCCTCAATGCGCTCGGCCGCTCCATCGCGGCAGTTATTAATTTATTCCGGTAGTCGAGTATAACATCTGCTCACACTAACTGACAGGAGCTATCGACTTCAGTTTCGGTTGTGAGCTAGTACACATATTACATTGTGCTTTTTGTTTCTTTTGTAGTGCAGACCATAGGAATTGTGGAATTTCCATTAAAAAACTAGGGTGTTTCCTCTGCGACTCAGCAAAACAATGTAGAACAACAGTGTACTTTACAAGCATAGCATTCTATATTCCTTCATTTCTTTATTTTAAATTTGTATGTCGACTTTAGGTGATCTGTCAAACATAAACGCTCTTATCTATATTTTGTAAACGAATTTTCTGTCATTGATTTGGCCATTGTCCCAATTCACTTTATTAACTAATATTTCAAAAATGTTCAAATGCTTGTTTAGCTTATGGGACTTAACTACGGAGTCATCAGTCTACTTACGAACTAGCTAACACTAAGGACGGCACAAATTGTGGTGTCGCACAAGTACAAAGTGCGCGCCACCTACTTTCGCCGCGCGCCGCCATGCACGCACGGCGCGGCGATCTCACGACGACGGCCACGAGCGCCCTCTGCTGGAACGCCGCTCGTGGCCACCACTGAAGAACACCGGTCACTTCGGACTTCGGACTGAGATAGCAACGAGTTAGGACCTTCGTAATCCGATAGGCACGAGTGAAGACTTTGCTATTGTACAGGCACTAGGCAGGCCTCTAGCAACTATGTATCAACATACTGCAGTACTATGTAAAAGTTAAGTATTGTTACATTCTGTGCAATATATATCTTTCTAATTTACTCGAGTGTTTATAGTTTCTGGCTGCTCCCCTCCGTACCTGCACCAGCGTGTCGGTCTCATTCAACTCGGCCACCGACACCTACGACGAGGCTGGGACACAAAAGCGGCGACGAAGTTGGGACACAAAACAAATATCCATGCCCGAGGGGGGATTCGAACCCCCGACCATAGTGGCCGTGCAGACTGTGACTGGCGCGCCGCAATCTCCTCGGCCACCGCGGCCGGCAACTAATATTTCGGCGAAAAGAGTGAATTTATGAAGTGCATCGTTCTTCTTTCCTCCTTTTTTCTCACGCAATTGTAGCAATCAATATATGTACAAATGCAGTGATCAAACTTGAATGGTAAGCGAAGATTCGAATTATCTTTATATCGTTCCTTTCATGTTCCTTCCATGGCGATAGCCGCTTTCTATCGCAATCAGTAAGTGTGGAAGAAAGCTACCATACAGACGGAATGAGAATGGATCCATATTTGTGGTTGGAATATCTAATTACACAGTGACATAGCCGACGGTATTACTTTCGTTTCCCAAAAGTTATAAATATTTAGATTTCGGGATATTGGAAAGAAGTTCTACATTTCGGTGAGATGTCGAACAGAAAAATCTCTTTCGTATTGGCTGTATCGTATAAGATCGGAGACGGAGGTGTGGAAGCAAAAATTAGGAGTACAGGGAAGGGCGTCCCTTGCCTGAGGGGCAGCTAGTCCGACTACCTGGCGAAGGGTCAGGTGTGGCAAGTGTCAGGCATGGCAAAATTCCGGCATGGCAAGTATCGGGCATCCGTATAAATCAGTCTTTCACTGGGGTATTATTTCCTTTCTCATTAAATGCGCCGCGGCGGAGAGGCCGAGCTCATTGCGGCGCTATGCTGCGATGCGCGAGGTCGTTCCCCGTCGGAGGTTCGAATCCCCTTTCGTGCATGGATGTTTGCGTCGTCTTTAGTATAAGGTAGTTACTAAGTAGTTTGTAAGTTTAGGGACTGATGATCCCGCAGTTAAGTCCCATAAGCTCCACAAACCTTTGAACATTTTTCACTGAATGCACAGGGAAGGTAAAAAAATAAGAGTATTCCTACTTTCATAATCATATTGGCCCACTTTAGGTTACGGTAGTAACAGTAAAAGTGGGCCTTTGCGATCGTCTTTTGACAGCTCGAAATTTAAATGAAAATAACGGCTTAAACATTTATCTGACACGATAATGGAATAACCTAATTTGTAGAGGAGATAATTCTCTACAACTTTGTTCCCTTATGGTTTTTTTATATCTGGTATCGTTTGAGAGATATTTACAAAAATAACGAAGTTTTGATACCCTCCATTGAATTAACGAAAACCAGCCGATCGCAGATGTCACGTGACATTCCTCGCCCAGAACTCTCTGGCATAGGCCATCTTGTGTTGCATATTTGATGATTTTCTTATTTTAACTCACACGTTGTCATTTCAAAGGAATGGCGCACTGAAGAACTGACAAAAACACTGTCTGAAAGTGCCATATTAGCGTCAGTTAACAACAGCCATCAATAGTATGAGATTAAAGATCGTAAGTCCAAAATGTTAGCTGCAGCGTATTGGGCAATGAGTTGGACTGTGACGCTAAAGGTCAGTGGTTCGGAACCCGTCACTACATTTTTAGAAGGGTTTCAGACACTCTTATTAATTATATTTTTTATTTAGATTATTATTTTGGTCCAAAATGTTTGCAAAAACTTACAAAACTACAAATCTAAAGCGGGCCTTAAAACACGTCAGTGCGACCATATATATATATATATATATATATATATATATATATATATATATATAATTAGACCCACGTGGATAGCCGAGTGTGTTAAATGGCCAGTTACCAGAACGCGGAGGAGGGTCCACCACAGTTCGAATCTGCCTGGTGGATTAAGAACAGGATGTGGATTTTAGGAGGTTTTCTCCATCACACTAGGTGAATACCGTTCTGTTATCCAACTCCTCATAAACACGAATCGCAAAAATTGAGAAAACTTTCATTCATTTTTACTACAGTTAACATAATCGATTTATGAGTCTGCAAGGTTTAGTTATTTACTGCCACAACCAGTGGCTACCTTGTTATCATTGTTTGTTGATTTGTTTACCATATTAACCCTCCTATTCCTACGAAGTCTGATAAGACAAACTGCTGTTTAAAGAAATGAAAACTGTGCTATTTTCTCAAGATTTACATCCAGGTTCTTCGCTTCCCAGCAATTTACTTAGCCGTTGCGCTATCGGCGCTCTCGCAAAAAGCGTTTAACATATGAGCACTTCAGCGGCATTTGTAAAAGTTTCTTTCTTCGATTTCATGAAAAGTATACGTTTGCGCACTACATTCATGATGACGAAAACTGGCTTATTTAAATTATCTATGGATCAAGTCATTTTGAGTAGATTGCTCGACATAACCTTTAGGGGTGATTTTCTCCCGAAACTGAGGAGTATTGAGCCAAAAATCTTACAAGGACAGCACATGAGTGTCGGATTTAAGAATTTTTTTTTATATTTGTGATACGTGAAGTTCAGAACTGAAATAACAATTAGCCAAAACCATTCTTGACGCAACTGTACAAAATTATCGAGAGAATCGACTTTGAAGTTTTGCAAGTGCGCGTAAGCATATATATATATATATATATATATATATATATATATATATATATATATATATATATATGGAGTGTAGCATTGTATGGGAGTGAAACGTGGATGATAAGGAGTTCAGATAAGAAGATGATAGAAGCTTTCGAAATGTGGTGCTACAGACGAATGATGAAAATTAGATGGGTAGATCACGTAACTAATGAAGAAGTGCTTAACCGAATCGGGAAGAAAAGGAGTTTCTGGCATAATACTGACTAAGAGAAGGGATAGATTACTTCGACACATTGTGAGACATCAAGGAATTGACAACGTAGCATTAGAAGGAATCGTATGGGGTAAAAATTGTAGAGGGAGACCGTATAACGTCAGCTACATATAATACTTTAGTAAAATATACTAGTGTCTAATTAATAAGATAAAATATATCGTTGTCACAAAGCCAAGTGCAACTCTTTCAACCACTGGACAGCTTCCTGACTGACTAGATGGAGTTCGGTCATCCCCCCTGAGAATGTTCGTAACGGGCAGTCTGAAAGTATGTGGGTCATCATTTGTATGTCTTCTCCACAGTCAAATGATTGGTCGTTTGCCTATCACCATGTGAATTTCCAATAATTACAGCGACCAACACCACTTCGGAAGCGGTTGGTCAAAGACCATTCTCTCCTGGGAAGGACCATTCCTTGGAGCTCCTTCGAGGGATCGTCTATCCAGATGCTGTTTTTTTTCCATTAAATTAATCCCAAACCCTTGCCCAGTTCGATTTAGGCGAAAAGCTACTCTCATGTAGTTGCACAGCTGTTTTAAACGGTGGTTTACGTGATTTCAACCGGCTTGCCTGTGGTGGAAGGTCTTGCAGGATAAGAAGCTCAGAAGTGGACAAGATCTTACGATACTCTCTCATTCAGGCTTCCTTCCGTCTTAGATCAGGAGGAACGATGTGGCATAATATTGGGAGCCATTGAAGTGGTGTAGCCATCAGAGTGCCACTGATCAATCTCATTGCTCTATTTAACTGTACATCAATGTCTCTCACATGAACACTGTTGAGCCAGACAGGAGAACAGTATTCAGCTGAAGAGTAAACTAGAGACAAAGCTGTTGTACGCAAAACCTTAGCACTGGCTACTCAAGATACCCTGCTAAGTGCTGCAATTTCTTATTCCAATTTTTAACTTTGTCTGCTGTTTTTTCAAGGTGGTACTTAAAAGTGAGTGATATATCCATCTGTCTCTGGAGGTTGTAGCCTTAGAAGCTTGAGCTCAGTGGTTCGAAACCTATAGTTACACTTTTCTTTTTGTTCAAATCTTTTATTTTTCGTTGTGTTCGAATACTTACAGAATTTTAATATCCAAAGGTACTTTCTCCGAAAAATTTACGTATTTTTGTTTATCCTTAATTTTCTACATTTTTTAAAGAAGTTATTAATAATAATAGTTTCAATCAAAATACATGTTACATTTTTTACAGTATTGACTTCACTGTTAGTTGATGGTGGTAGTGGTCGACTGTTCAGTTTGTGAAGAGCTACGACACTGTATTTGGAATGTCATCTCCATAGCTACTAATGGCTTTCCTAGCAGCTAACGTATTCTGCTGTTGTTTTAGGCAACGTCAAGGTGTTCAGCTCGTCTACATACACATGTACAAAACATAACACCACACGTGGAATTAGATATCCCAATATGTTTTACAGAATTGAATTCGAAAACAACAAAAAATATTTTTTATAGTGGGAATCGGACCAACGACTCTAGGATTATGTGGTCAGAACGCTACCACCCCCTCCTTTTTTTTCTCTCTTTGCTCTAGGGCTAATTCTGTTCTTTTCGGTTATTGATCGTCTTTGTTCGTTATTGTTCGATTTGTTCTCGACTAAGCTTTTTTATTACAGAGAGCGTTGAGCTCTCTGAACCGGAGCGCGGAGCCACAGCGTCCGTCTTGAGCCAATATATCCTACCTGAACAACACTGACAGGTGCTAAGACTTTTCAGTTATTGATACTTGAGCGTGCTTCCAAAACTACAAAGTCGATTTTCTCGAGAATTTTTGAGAGTTGCGTCGAATGGCTTTGGCTGATTGTTATTTAACTTCTAAACTTTGCGTACCATAAATCATTACATAAATACGCTAACACGAAAATTGTGGCACAGATTACTAATTTATTCGTACAAGAAGGCCAATGAAAGCTACATAATTCGAAAGATTGTTTGTCGTAGATTTCACGAATATAAATATTATGTGTGCATTTAGCCATTAAAAGTGGTAAAATGAAGTAGAAAGTTTCCTATTTACAGCTTGGATCAAGTTCTACATTCTCCAACAATCAGCTCACTGATTGGCTATTCGCCTCGACCAAAGACATTGTAATGCAGCGCATCTGCAGTATTAAAATAACGTATTAAAATAAGTGAATATCGAAACATAGAGTGCTCCCAACTCACTTTCTTGTACCGTTCAAATGCTTCATTTTCGCAGTGATTAAGAGTGGTTAAAGGAAATGGATATTTTCATATGAATGCCAATATAAAGGATGATGCGCCGGGAGAGGCATCTAGCGGTGTTCGGGTGGATCTACGAAGTCGACATTTTGTCAGCTCTGGAATTCTGAATAACGCATTATCGAAATAACATTATTTCTTGGCGTTGTATAAATATACGAACACCGTAATTGTAGTTCCATTTCAAATATTAGGCTAATGAACGTTATATAATTCGAAAATGGCATGAGAAGTATATACTTCCGTTTTTATTTGTTGTTATTGTGTCAGGCATTTTCCTTAACACGTAAAAGATACTGTTTCATACCTTCCAGTGCCGGTTAAATTTTACCAAATATCCTATGAGTCTTCATTTTAGCTAATCGCTTGACAACGCTGATGTTTTCTCATGGAATCTTCGCTTTACGAGGGCAATTATTTTTACTGAGCGGATGAGGGTACATACAAGAACCAGTCAACCATAAAGCACGAACAGCATCATTTGTTTACTTCATGGTCTACACGATAAACTATGTGGTTCGAACAAATGGTCAAAGATTTTCTATCGTGTTGTTGATGTTGCCAACATAATCACGCGAGGCTGCGGACATGATACGTAAAATTTTACCCCCGAGTGACCATTGTAAAAACACAATTGGTCGATTTTCGACCACAGGCAATACTAGTATTAATAATTCTGATACACAAGTGGTCTCCTTGTTACAATCCTTCGATTTGTGTTGTATACGGGTGACATATCGAATTCGAGACGAATCAGTTGGCCGTGTCTGAGACCTTCCCCATATAACATTAATTGACATTTTGATTGGATCCATCTCGTTACACTTCCCACGGTAAAATTTGACTGAAGCTACAGTGAATCGGCCTGGAATCGCGTACTAAAATTTGACTACAGAGAGGCAGGAAGGACAAGAGAAATGAATGTGTATCTGCCCGTGCCGAGTGGCGGCTATTTCTTAGGGCTTTCAAATTTGAATTTCGCCGCGCGCCGTATCGTGTTTTGCCTTCGGTGAGGGAACGGCGACGTCGCTCATGAATATTCCGCGGGACAGTGGGCAGTCGATAGCGCTACAAAAGCCGCACCCCCGGCCGATGCAATATTCAGCGATGAAACGCGGCCGCCGCTCAGGTAACTCCGGCGTAGCGCGCGATATCGCCGTGGCTCTGTCTGGGCGGTGGAGCTGCTGTATCCGCCGCTGCCGCTCTGAATGCCGGCGCACAGTGAAACTGCCAGGGGGCTCCGATAATGACACACTGACTGTTGCGCATAATACGTCCCGTTTCCGACAGTGAATCTACTCTATGTCGGATCAATGAGAACCTGTAGAATCTACATCTACATACTCCGCAACCCACCGTAAGTTGCGTGGCGGAGGGTACATTGTACCACTACTAGGCATTTCCTTTCCGCTTCCACTCCCAAATAGAACGAGGAAAACAAGAATGCCTATATGCCTCGGTGTTGTTGTTATGGTCTTCAGTCCGGAGACTGGTTTGATGCAGCTCTCCACCCACTCTATTCTGAGCAAGCCTTTTCATCTCTTCGTAAGAACTGCAACCCACATCCATTTGAATCTGCTTACTATACGCGTCTCTTGGTCTCCCTCTGCGATTTTTACCCCACACACTTCCCTCCAATGCTAAATTTACGATTCCCCGATGTCTAAGAATGTGTCCTACCAAGCGATCCCTTCTTTTAGTCAGGGTTTGCCAAAAATTCCTTTTCTCACCAATTCTGTTCAGCACCTCTTCATTAGTTATGCGATCTACCCCCCTAATCTTTAGCATTCTTCAAAATCCTCTATTCTCTTCCTGTCTGCACTGCTAATCGTCCATGTTTCACTCCCGTACAAGGCAACACTCCACACAAATGCCTTCAGAAAAGACTTCCTTACACTTAAATTAATATTCGATGTTCGCAAATTTCTCTTTTTCAAAAATGCTTTTCTTCCCATTGCCATTCTGCATTTTATATCCTCTGTACTGCGACCATCGCATGTTATTTTACTACCCAAGTAACAAAACTCATCTACCACCTTCATTGTTTCGTTACCTAATCTAATTCCTTCAGCATTGCCTGATTTTATAAGACCGCATTCCATTATTTTTGTTTTGCTCTTGTTAATGTTCATTTTATACGCTCTCTTCAACACACTGCCTCGGTAAGAGCCCTAATTTCTCTTATCTTGTCTTTGTGATCACTACGCGAAATGTAAGAAGGCGGCAGCAAGATCGTACTACGCTCAGTTTCAAATTAGGCCTGATAGAAAAGTTTCACAGTGTAAAATGTGCTGCGAATAGAGTTAGATGCTACAAAGCAATAAATTATAACGTCATGGCAGATGCTGAAATCTGACTACATATATAGTTAAACAGAAGTAAACGAGAAAAAATTTTCCTACATAATTTTCTTGGAGTGTCAAAGAAAAATAAAGTTACGTGAAACTTATAAATTTTATGTGACATTCGTTGCAAAGGCTGACGAGTAGAACAAGATCTAGGTTACTGACTGACGAAATCGCAATTTCTTGCGGTGAAAATGAAGGGCAATGTGATTTTACTTTAGTGCCAATGCTAATGCGGCGGCGTGGCCGAGCGCATTAAGGCGCTGTGCTGCGATGCCCCATCGGGGGTTCGAATCTTGCCTCGGGCATGGATGTTTGTGCCGTCTTTAGTACAAGGTAGCTTATGAGTAGTTTGTACAGGGACAGTTGACCCCGCAGTTAAGTCCCATAAGGTTTACAAACATTTGAGCATTTTTCAAAATTATAAACAAAGTTTAACAAAGCTCAGACGCCGTGTCATCAAGCTACATAAAGAAAGGCACGTTTAGAACGTCTAGATCTCAAGTGATTGCTGACACCCACCAACAGAACAGATCCGCCCGAAGAAGAAAAGAAAAGAAAAGAAAAGAAAAGAAAAGAAAAGAAAAGAAAAGAAAAGAAAAGAAAAGAAAAGAAAAAAGGAAAAGTTATGGATAAGAAGACTGACTATGGTCACTGGTTTATCTCCGACTCGTCGAATTTCTCTCTAATTTTTAGGTTTTATTTAATTTTTCATTGTTAAACACAATGGAATGTTCTGTCAAAATAAGCACTTGATTTTTAATTTATTCTCAAATAAAAAAAGTATCGGAAAACAGCATAACTGTAAATAAATTTTTGCTTTGACTTTTCAGATTACATGAGGACTAGCGCATTACTCGTGATAATACCTATACTAAAAATATTCGAAATATGAATGCGAGAGATCATGAACAGCGTACAAAGGCACATGTGCCACAGCCACCTTTTATTTTTGGATGAATGTCACTGGGAAAAGCAATCTCGTTAAGGTTGCTAATTAACTCGCTATTTGGTGATGATTCTACGGCAACCACGCATATATGATACTTTTTATCAAGCACTGAGGTCTATAACTGATTACAGATCAAAGCATTCCGTATGTATTAATTACTCCGCTTCTACTTTTAATTTCCCTTTGCTTTCTGATGAGAGAAGGCACTCCTGTACTCGGCAAATGTAACTCTTTAACGGTCGGTAAAAGTATACGTCGCAAAGTTGACAGAATTTTTAGCCTAAGAATTTTCGACTTTGTCAGTTTCGCAGGGCGTGTTCTCTTTATAAGAGATACTAGCTGAAAACCCGGCGATGCCCTGGTATTTATTTATTCAAGCCTTGAGTTATTTATTCTCATACCCTTTCTCTCTCTGTCCATCTCCCTTTCTCTAAAAATGTCTTATATTTCTGGCAGAATATATATGAAATAAGGGTGTCTTCCATAAATTACAAAATTATATGGGCATATCAAAACAAAGATTGAGAGTATTCGAAATATGAACGAAATATCGATATATCGTATTTCAAAACTTGACTGTAGACTTCTTGTGTTACTTGTTGAAGATAATTTGTTTAACGTGTCTACCCTTGAGTTAATCGTGAAGTAAAATGCAAGTCTCACTTGAAACTGCGGTTTCTTGAAGTTAAATGGTCGATCTGTTGGAACCAATTCGTATTCGTTGAATGTACATTCTTTTCCTCCCTTCCTTTCATTGTAGCTATATATAGTACTCCGTACTTAGCTATAATTTACAACCGATCACTCAGCGAATGATCCGTACCCAAACACTGGAAAGTTGACAAAGTCACTCCAATATTCAAAAAAGGCAATAGGAGTAATCCCCAAAATTACTGGTCCGTCTCATTGACGTCGATGTGCAGTAGGATTTTGGAACATATACATTGTTCGAACATTATGAACTACCTCGAAGAGAACGACCTATTAACCAATAGTCAACACGGATTCAGAAAGTATCGCTCTTGCAAAACACAACCTGCCCTTATTCATATGAAGTGACAAGTGCCATCGACAAGGGATCTCAAATCGATTCCATATTTCTGGATTTCCGGAAGGCTTTTGACACTGTACCACACAGGCGGCTTCTATTGAAATATTGCGTGCTTATGGAATATCTCCCCAATTGTGCGATTGGATTCACGATTCCCTATCAGAACGAACACAGTTCGTTGTAATTGACGGTAAGTCATCGAGTAAAACAGAAGTGGTATCTAGCGTTATAGGTCTCCTACTCTTACTTTTGCTTGTAAACGATTCAGGAGACCATCTGAATAGCTCCCTTAGACTGTTCTATATCTACATCTACATAGATACTCTGCAAATCACATTTAAGTGCCTGGCAGAGGGTTCATTAACCACTTTCATAACTTTTCTCTACCGTTCCATTCTCTAATAGCGCGCGAGAAGAAAGAACACCTAAATCGTTCCGTTTTCGATCTGATTTCTCTTATTTTATTGGGATGGTCATGTCTCCCTAAGTAGGTGGGTGCTAGCAAAATATTTTCACATTCAGAACTAAAAGTCGGTGATTGAAACTTCGCAAACAGATCACGCCGCAATGAATAACGTCTCTCTTTTAATGATTTCCACCCCAATTCGTGCAACATTTCCGTGACGCTTTCCCCCCCGCAACGTGATAAAACAAAACGAGCTGCCCTTCTCTGAACCTTCTCAATATCCTCCGTCAGTCCCACCTGGTGAGGGTCCCACAAGGGGCAACAGCACTCCAAGAGAGGACGCACAAGCGCGATGCAGGCAGTCTCCTTGGTGGAGCTGGTGCATCGTCTAAGCGTTCTGCCAATGAAACGTAACCTTTGGTTCGCCTTCCCCACAATATCCACTATGTGTTCTCTCCAGTCAAAGTTGTTCGCAATTGTAACTCCTAGGTATTTGGTAGAATTTACGACCTTAAGGTTTGACTGATTTATCGCGTAATTGAAGTTCAGCGGATTTCTTTTAGTGGTCATGTGTATTACTTCACACTTTTCTTTATTCAGTGTCAATTGCCAATTTTCGCACCAAGTAGAAATTTTGTCTAAATCGCTTTGCAGTTGCTTTTGATCCTCTGTTGACTTCACTAACCGATAAACGACAGCATCATCTGCGAACAGTCTAAGGGAGCTATTCAGATTATCTCCTAAATCGTTTATAAACACGAGGAAGAGTAGGGGACCAATAACGCTTCCCAGTGGAACGCCAGATATCACTTCTGTTTTACTCGATGACTTACCGTCAATTACAACGAACTGTGTCCTTTCTGACAGGAAATCGTGAATCCAATCGCACAATTGGGGAGATATTCCATAAGCACGCAATCTCATTAGAAGCCGCTTGTGGGGTACAGTATCAAAAGCCTTACGGAAATCCAGAAATATGGAATCGATTTGAGATCCCTTGTCGATGGCACTTAACACTTCATGTGAATAAAGGGCAAGCTGTGTTTCGCAAGAGCGACACTTTCTGAATCCGTGCTGACTATTGGTTAATAGGTCGTTCTCTTCGAGGTAGTACACAATATTCGAACAAAGTATATGTTCCAAAATCCTACTGCAAATCGACGTCAATGAGATAGGCCTGTAATTTTGGGGATCACTCCTATTGCCTTTCTTGAATATTGAAGTAATTTGGGCAACTTTCCAGTCTTTGAGTACGGATCATTCGCGGAGTGATCGGTTGTAAATTATAGCTAAGTACGGAGCTATTGCATCAGCATACTCTGAGAGGAATCTAGTTGGTATACAATCTGACCCGGAAGATTTATTTTTGTTTAGTGACTTAAGTCGTTTTACTACTCCAGGAACATCTACTTCTAAGTTTCGCATGCTGGCAACTGTTCTTGGATTGAATACTGGAGTGTTCACTTCATCTTCTTTGGTGAAAGAATTTCGGAAAGCTGTGTTTAGTAATTCTGTCTTAGCAGTACTGTCGTCGGTAGTATTACCATTGCTATCGCGTAGTGAAGGTATTGTTTGTGTTTTGCCGCTAGTGTACTTCACATATGACCAGAATTTCTTTGGATTTTCTGCAAGATTACGAGACAGGATTTCGTCGTGGAAACAACTATAAGATTCTCGCATTGAAGTCCGCGCTAGGTTGCGAGTTTCAGTAAAAGATTGCCAGTCTTGCGAATTCTGTGTGTTTTTAAATTTTGCATGCGTTTCTCTTTGTTTCTGCAACAGTGATCTGACCTCTTTTGTGTACCACGGGGGGTCAGCCCCCTCTTTTATTAATTTATTTGGTATAAATCTCTCGATTGCTACTGATATTATGTCTTTGACAGTAAGCCACAACTGATCTACACTCGCATTTTTAGTTTTGGAGGACTGGAGACTATCACTCAGGAAAGCGTGAAGCGAATTTTTATCTGCTTAATTGAATAGATATATTTTTCGTTTATTTTTGGTGCATTTGGGAATTTCGATATTCAGTCTCGCTACTACAACTCGATGTTCGCTAATCCCTGTATCTGTTTTGATGCTCTTTACTATCTCGGGATTATTTGTTGCTAGGAGATCAAGAGTATTTTCGAAACCACGTACTATTCTAGTGGGTTCATGAACTAACTGTTCGAAGTAGTGCTCAGAAAAAGCATTCAGAACTAGTTCGGACGATGTTTTATATTTTTCCCCGGTTTTGAATACGTAATTATGCCAACATATCGAGGGTAAATTAAAGTCGCCACCGATTATAACAGTATGCTTCGGATACCTATTTGAAATATGATTCAAGCTTTCTTTGAACATTTCTGCAACCGCATCGTCTGAGTCAGGGGACCGATAAAAAGATCCAATTATTAATTTATTTCGGTGGTCAGGTATAACCTCTACCCAGACCAATTCACAGGAAGTATCTGCCATTCGGGGATGATGCTGTCGTTTATCGGTTAGTGAAGTCTACAGAGAATCAAAAGCAAGTGCAAAGGGATTTAGACAAAATTTCTACATGATGTGAAAATTGGAAATTGACAATAAATAAAGAAAAGTGTAAAATAATACACATGACCATTAAAAGAAATCCGCTGAACTTCAATTACGCGGTAAATAAGTCAAACCTTAAGGTCGTAAATTCTACCAAATACCCAGGAGTTACAATTACGATCAACTTGACTGGAGAGAACACATAGAAAATATTGTGGGGAAGGCGAACCAAAGGTTACGTTACATTGGCAGAACGCTTCGAAGATGCACCAGCTCCACCAAAGAGACTGGCTACATCACATTTGTGCGTCCTCTCTTGGAGTACTTTTGCCCCTTGTGGGACCCTCACCATGTGGGACTGACGGGAGAGATTGAGAAGGTTCAGAGAAGGACAGCTCGTTTTGTTTTATCACGTTACAGGGTGAAAAGCGCCACGAAAATGTTGCACAAATTGGGGTGGAAATCATTAAAAGAAAGACGTTATTCATTGCGGCGTGATCTGTTTGCGAAGTTTCAATCACCGACTTTTATTTCTGAATGTGAAAATATTTTACTAGCAACCACCTAATTAGGGAGACATGACCATCCCAACAAAATAAGAAAAAGCAGATCGATAACGGAACGATTTAAGTGTTCTTTCTTACCGCGCGCTATTAGAGAATGGGATGGTAGAGAAAAGTTATGAAAGTGGTTAATGAACCCTCTGCCAGGCACTTAAACGTGATTTGCAGAGTATCTATGTAGATGTAGATGTAGAACGGCTATGGGCGAAAGACGACAGCAGGTGAACACGTACGTCCAAGTCACCAACACACCAGTGGATGGAGGTGGACCGCGATCAAGCAGAAGTTGCTGTTTCAGTGCCTGCGCTACGTGGAAACTAGCCTCACAGTCTTTTCCCGAAGCCATGAGAGAAGTTGCGTTTTGGAGTCGTGGTCAAAGTTGGAAGTGAGAGCTGTTATCCGCTATGAATGGGCACATGGAGTATCAGGCGCAGAAACCTTATCCGCCTTGTTGTAGTATCAGGGTGAGGTGTCATGTCGAGGCAAATGGTGCCGAGATGATGCCGTAAATTCATTGACGGACGTCAGCAAATGCAGGATATATCGAGACCTTGACGAACGCGCATGGCCACTACAGGTGCAAATGTCAGCAAGGGGGATGACATGATCAAAGCGAACAGGCGTATCACCATTGATGGATTACCGCAAGAACTTGCAATCGGACATAAGAGAGCTCACAAGATCATCCACGACACTCTACTTCTACATACATACTCCGCAATCCACCGTAAGGTGCGTGGCAGATATCTTAACTATAACTTATGTAATAATCATCGTACATGTTCTATAGCGAATTGTCATCAAAAGCCGTGATGATAGTTGCAACTTTAACCTTCTTCCCGAAAGACTGTTGGTATTCACTGCCACTGCTTCATCGCCTCTTCCCGCACATACCGTAGCACTACCACTTGCAATGAGTTGTTCGTCATTATCATCCCTATTATCATTATTATGAGTTTGTAACAACAGTATCTAACTTATGCTCATATTTCTTTACCATAACAGATACGAGAATGCATGCAAACGATTCATCTTCTACACTAATACCATCTTCATGAAGAAGGGTTGCCGCGGTGGAGTAGCCGAGCTGTCTAAAGCGTCTTGCTGCGGAGCGCGCGTTTGCTCGCCGTGGAGGTTCGAGTCCTCCCTGGGGCATGGGTGTGTGTGTGTGTCTGTCCTTAGGTTAGTTTACCTTAGTTTAAGTAGTTTGTAAACTACGGACTGATGACCACGCAGTTTGGTTCGATAGAATTACAAACATTTGAACATTTTTTTGAAGAAGGGTTCTTCGTAACTTCATCTCAACTAATCGCAATATATTAACTGGATTGATTAGCAATAGCCGCCCCATCTGACGCTTCACCACACAAATAACAGCACAAAACGCAACTTCGGAGGCACACTGCACCGTCCCTACTGGTGAACTGACAGGTCAAAGTGCAATGCGGCATGGCACACGCAGAGGCCTCTAACGGACGACTGCAGAGTTCTTCAGATGCGGTAGTATCACTAGTGCAATAATGGATCTTTATCTCTCATACGATTTTGGCGTATATGTGTTTGTTCGAGCCCAAGTACTTTCCTTGTAAGTCATTCTGTATGCTATTACAGTAAGTTAAAGACGACACCCTCCCATACACCACAGCATCATCAGCAAACAGCTGCAAATTACAACTTACTCTGGCCATCAGATCATTTATATAGATAGATAATAATGGCGGTCCTATTACACTCGCTAGGGGCACGCCTAACGGTACACTCGTCTCTGATGAACACTCGCCGTCGAGAACAACGTACTGCGTTCTATTACTTAGTAATTAATCCAGCGTGTCACAAATCTGTGAACCTATTCCATAAGCTCGTATCTTCGTTAGCATTCTACAGTGTGGCTCCGCGTCAAACGCCTTTTTGAAGTCGAGAAAAACACAATCCGCTTGTTGCCCTTCATCCATGGCTCGAAAAAAGTCATGTGAGGAAAGGGCAAGCTGAGTTTCACATGAACGATGTTTCCTAAATCCGTCTGATTCATAGAAGAAGCTTTCTCGTCTCAATGAAATTTACTATATTCGAACTGAGAATATGCTCCAAAATTGTACAGGAAACTGATGTCAACGATATTGGCCTATAATTATGGGGGTCAGTTCTCCTTCCTGTCCTATAAACGGGAGTCACCCGCGGTTTTTTCCAATCACTAGGAACTTTGCGCTGAATTAAAGATTCGCGATAAATGCAAGCAAACTAGGGGGCCAATGCCGCAGAATACTCATTGTAAAACCGAACTGATATTCCATCCGGGCCAGGGAGGTGTCAGCACGATGATTGCCCCGCCAGCTGACCCTGACGCATATGAAACAGCGCATGGCGTTCAGCCTAGAACATCTCGTGCGTTACCATGAATATGGCAATGACGGAGTTCAAAAACACTCCGTCTGCAGGTATAGTGATACTCACCGTTTTCTGGGACGCCCAAGGAGTTTTGTTGCTGGACTTTTCGGAGGATGCAACCATCAGTGCTGCGCCGTACTGTGCCAGTCTGTCAAAACTGAAAGAGAAGATTCGGAAAAAAAGCGACCTGGCCGAAAGAGATCTGGCGTTCCGCTGTTGGATGACAATGCGAGACCTCACTTTTGGCGGCGGCAACGCAAAACCATATTGCAACTCTTGGTTGGAAGCGCCTACACCATCTGCCACACAGCCCTGATCTTGCACCAAGTGAGTTCCATCAGTTTCCAGCTTTGAAGAAGACTTCAGGCGGAAGGCGCTTCGGAAGCAGTGCTGACGGAAAACAAGCCGCACAACGCTTCTTCCGTATGCAGCACCCTGATTTTTTCCTGTAAGGCTTTTTGAAGCTCATAAATCTGTATGACAAATGTTTCAATGAACTTGGAAATTAAGTAGAGAAATAATTATCTTTCTTCTTTCTTTCTTCGTTTCGGCCCTCTGAGGACCACGCACCAATTTCAATGTTTCCTCCTTTGTTCTCCTCTCTTTTTCCTCCAGTATTCTTTCATCTTTACACTATGCATCCTTTTTCTCTCCTCAGATCACTTTACTCCTGTCTTCTTCTCCCTCCTACCTTGGAATCCCTCTATTTTTAACACTATTTTCTTAAAAGTTTCTCTTTCTTTTGCATCTTTTTCACTTATATTGTTTCTTTCCAAATTTTTCCTAACTTCTTGAATCCATGCTATTGTTGACTTCTTGTCCCAGCGACATTTAAAAATCTGTTTGGTTAATCTGCGGCTGTTCATTCGGTATAAATGTCCAAAAAATAGCAGTCGCCCCTTCCGTAGTGTTTCGGTTGTTTTCTATGTTGCGATAAACTTCTGCATGACTTCTTAGTTTCCATAACTCCCTATTTCTTAGTGGACCAAGTATTTTTCGAATGATTTTTCTTTCTAGGACTTCAAGTATATGTAATTTGTAATTCAGTACTAAACATTCACTTGCATAAAGACTTTCTGGCTTGACTACTGTGTTGTAGTGCTCTATTTTCAGATTTTTAAACAGAGACCTTTTGTTGTAAATGTTCCTGATTGTACCATATGCTGTCTCCATTTTATGTAGTCTTTCTTCTACAGCACATTTTTCTAAGCCATTTTCCTGAATCATTTCTCCCAAATATTTAAATTTTTTTACCCCCTTTATCGGCCCAATATCTGTTAATGTATTTCTGGAGCATTTTTTATGTTTGTCATAAATTTTGTTTTCTCTACAGAAATTCTTAAACCTGCTTTGTTGACTATTTCTTCTAAGAGATTGATTTGGATTGCTACATTTGTTAGGTTTTCAGAAAGAATGGCAAAATCATCCGCAAAAGCTATACAGTGAATTTCATTACCTTTGTGTTTAGTACCCAGTCTGATTGGTGATAGCTTCTGATCTTTTAGTTTTTGTTTCCATTCTCTTACCATTTTCTCCATTTTTTTTCTTTCATACTCAAATCTGACGACAGGGTAAATTTATTTTCCAAATCCCCCTTGTATACCCAGAAGTGTAGAAATTTTAACGTCTTGGCAATGTCATAGTTGTACTCCTTGAACAGTGTAAAAGCAGTAAACGAGAAAGTTTTTCCTTTTATCATTTTGCTGTGGTTATCAGCATTTTATACTGTGGGATTAGAGCAATCCTAGATCACTTTCGGGGCTATGCTGGTCCCCGATGAGCACTCGACGTAGACAACGATGTACTGAGAAGTGTTACAGCCTGTGATACATGTGAGAACCTATACCGTAAGCTTGGACCTTCGTTAACACTCCGGTTGTTGGCATTCTTCCAAACGATTTTCGAATTTATTAGTACGAATTATTATTATTATTAAAAAATAAATCTACAGTATTTTTGTTCATTACTTAATCAAACTCACTTTCTATCTGTTTCAGGTTTCCTGCGAAGGAATATCGTCATCGGAGCAACGTTGACAGGTATGAATTGTATTTGGCTATTGGAAATGAATTTCACACATCAATTTCCCTGCCCTGTAGAGATGTTCAGAAGATGTACATACGACCTTCTGATGTTGTGATTACTGACAGTTTTGTCATGGTCACGAGAATCGTGCAATCAAAGCCCCGAGCACGGGCTACGTGGAGTCAAATTTAAATAATACGAGCATGAAAAATTGATGTCAGTTTTTAGCAAAATTTAGTGTTACTTTCCGATTTCGTACTTTTTTATCTAATATATGTTACTTTTCGGCACCTTCAGTGGTGTTATATTCATAATTTCGTTTTCTGAGGATTTCACTGTCTATTACCAAGCTACCAATTTAGGTGATTTCTTTCGTTTTCTAATTATTTATTTTTCTGTTTCTGGTGTTCTTTATTTATAATTGTAATGCACTATTTACTGATTTCTTTGTTCCTTTTTCTCAAATTCTATGTTGTTTTGATCGGTCCGATTTCTTACTTTTTGGTAATATGTGCTATAATTTTGACAAATTCAGTGTTATTGTGTAAACAAGGGCTTCCGCGGCCGTTATCACTATCATTATTCTTCGGGGTTTTTAGCCGCATTGATAATATGTAAAATTGCAACAGTGGCCGAAACGGCGGAATTTTACATATTGACAATGCCACCCAGAACTCCGAAGAATTTTATTGTCACAGTTATGTTGGGAAAATTCGATTTTTACCTATTTCACTGTTGTTTGTGTAGCTACCAATTTTTGCCTTTTTTCGTTAGCTCTATATAGATTCCTATATTTTACGTACTTTTTTTTTACAATTTAAGTGAAATTTTTTGCTGATGTCGGGTTTCCATTTTTCGATTACAATGTTGTCTTTGTCGTTTCGATATAGTTTTGCCAATAATTTGTAGCCCCCTTAATTTGAGTCGGTTTTATTTACAAAATTCACTGTAAATAATCTCAAATGTGGTGTTCTATACACATTTCGTTGTTGTGTTTGGCCACTTCAGTATTAATTTTATTTATTTATTTTTAAAGAAGTTGGTGGAATTTTTTTCCACTGCCTAGTTTTAGCCAATTTCGTGGCACTTTTAGCAAAACGTGTGTTATTTCACTGTAGTGTTTTTAAAGAAAACGCCTTTTGCTTCTGCAAATGAAGGGTTTTATTTTTATATTTCACCCATACGCGTTTTGCCTTTGTCACAAGGCATCATCAGTGGGTGTCCTGAAATATTGACATGTTTTTGTTTACACATAAAGGTTAGGTTTCTTACATATGTACAAAACAATCCGTTTATAATTTAAAACAGTTCGTTGTTTGCTATCAAATGGGGTACTGATATGTAGTAGCAAGTGCTGTAAGTACACCATTTTATAGCAAACAACGAACTGTTTTAAATCATAAATGGATTGTTTTGTACATATGTAAGAAACCTAACCTTTATGTGTAAACAAAAACATGTAAATATTTCAGGACACCCACTGATGATGCCTTGTGACAAAGACGAAACGCGCATGGGCGAATTATAAAATTAAAACCCTTCATTTGCAGCAGCAAAAGGCGTTTTCTTTAAAAACACTGCAGTCAAATACATATTATTCAGCTGCTGCTCAAATGGCCACTACAAGCAACGTGGTGTTCTTTTATGATAATTACCGTGTTTCCTTTCAGTTCCGTTGTCAGCCTGCTGTGCCAATAATCTCTTTTCCCCTGAGACTAACGTGACTAGAGAGATAATTAGATGGTGGAATTAATTGAATAAAAACTCCATTGTTCCATCCATGTCGCCAACGTCATGGGGTGGAATCATTCAGTACGAACACTGTTGGATAGTTTAGTAACGATTCTCTGATGCAGGAAGCCGCTACTTCGTAAGAGTAATTCAATTCATGCGTAAACGTCTCTGATCTACTCTCCGTCCGAGACCATTCACTTTACCCCACTGAAGAGTCCGAGTCCAAAAATACCTCAGTGACGTTATATTTACAAGCGTCATTGTGTAGTACGATAAGCGACTACTTTGTGCAATAATTTCACGGCGGGCAGATTCAGGTGTTACGCCGGAGTTTTTACATTAAGCTTTATGAGCTGAATAACACACATTTGGGCGCAATTTGTGCAGCACACACAAATCTCCCGGTGTCGTGAGAGGCAGCGCGGCGATAAGTAGTGGGAGGCGCGCCCGGCGTCTTTATGGAGGGCTTGCATGTCCGCCGCGTGGGTCAGAACGCGGCACGGAATAAGCGGCCGGCAATTACACAATTACAAGCTCCTATCACGACTGCTCACACGGTGTTTGCCTTGCAGAAGGGCCAGCTTTTAGTTTGTGACGCACGCCAGCTGACCGCGATCACAATAAATGCCGTGTGGACCCTACAACATAGAGCCAACGACTGTTATTCTCCTTTATTACTATTATTATTATTTATTTGGCCTTCTAAGTTCTAGCTCATTGTGCCCATCTACAACACACAGTGGCAATGTACATACAATTAAATACACAAAAACGTAAGTATATTTTGACAAAAGATCAAAGTGGAAACTGTAATCGAACAATGGTATTCGTCATTCATCTACATCTATCTACATAGATACTCTGCAAATCACATTTAAGTGCCTGGCAGAGGGTTCATTAACCACCTTCATAACTTTTCTCTACCGTTCCATTCTCTAATAGCGCGCGGGAAGAAAGAACACCTAAATCGTTCCGTTTTCGATCTGATATCTCTTATTTTATTGGGATGGTCATGTCTCCCTAAGTAGGTGGGTGCTAGTAAAATATTTTCACATTCAGAACTAAAAGTCGGTGACTGAAACTTCGCAAACAGATCACGCCGCAATGAATAACTTCTTTCTTTTAATGATTTCCACCCCAATTCGTGCAACATTTCCGTGACGCTTTCCCCCCCGTAACGTGATAAAACAAAACGAGCTGCCCTTCTCTGAACCTTCTCAATATCTTCCGTCAGTCCCACCTGGTGAGGGTCCCACAAGGGGCAACAGTACTCCAAGAGAGGACGCATAAGTGTGATGTAGGCAGTCTCTTTGGTGGAGCTGGTGCATCGTCTAAGCGTTCTGCCAATGAAACGTAACAATTGGTTCGTCTTCCCCACAATATTTTCTATGTGTTCTCTCCAGTCAAAGTTGTTCGTAATTGTAACTCCTAGGTATTTGGTAGAATTTACGACCTTACGGTTTGACTGATTTATCGCGTAATTGAAGTTCAGCGGATTTCTTTTAGTGGTCATGTGTATTACTTCACACTTTTCTTTATTTAGTGTCAATTGCCAATTTTCGCACCAAGTAGAAATTTTGTCTAAATCGCTTTGCAGTTGCTTTTGATCCTCTGTTGACTTCACTAACCGATAAACGACAGCATCATCCGCGAACAGTCTAAGGGATCTATTCAGATTATCTCCTAAACACGAGGAAGAGTAGGGGACCAATAACGCTTCCTTGTGGAACGCCAGATATCACTTCTGTTTTACTCGATGACTTACCGTCAATTACAACGAACTGTGTCCTTTCTGTTAGGAAATCGTGAATCCAATCGCACAATTGGGGAGATATTCCAAAAGCACGCAATTTCATTAGAAGCCGCTTGTGGGGTACAGTATCAAAAGCCTTCCGGAAATCCAGAAATATGGAATCGATTTGACATCCCTTGTCGATGGCACTTAACACTTCATGTGAATAAAGGGCAAGCTGTATTTCGCAAGAGCGATACTTTCTGAATCCGTGCTGACTATTGGTTAATAGGTCGTTCTCTTCGAGGTAGTTCATAATATTCGAACAAAGTATATGTTCCAAAATCCTACTGCAAATCGACGTCAATGAGATAGGCCTGAAATTTTGGGGATCACTCCTATTGCCTTTCTTGAATATTGGAGTAATTTGGGCAACTTTCCAGTCTTTGGGTACGGATCTTTCGCTGAGTGATGGGTTGTAAATTATAGCTAAGTACGGAGCTATTGCATCAGCATACTCTGAGAGGAATCTAGTTGGTATACAATCTGGCCCGGAAGATTTATTTTTGTTTAGTGACTTAAGTTGTTTTACTACTCCAGGAACATCTACTTCTAAGTTTCGCATGCTGGCAGCTGTTCTTGGATTGAATACTGGAGTGTTCACTTCGTCTTCTTTGGTGAAAGAATTTCGGAAAGCTGTGTTTAGTAATTCTGTCTTAGCAGTACTGTCGTCGGTAGTATTACCATTGCTATCGCGTAATGAAGGTATTGTTTGTGTTTTGCCGCTAGTGTACTTCACATATGACCAGAATTTCTTTGGATTTTCTGCAAGATTACGAGACAGGATTTCGTTGTGGAAACAACTGTAAGATTCTCGCATTGAAGTCCGCGCTAGGTTGCGAGTTTCAGTAAAAGATTGCCAGTCTTGCGAATTCTGTGTGTTTTTAAATTTTGCATGCGTTTCTCTTTGTTTCTGCAACAGTGATCTGACCTCTTTTGTGTACCACGGGGGGTCAGCCCCCTCTTTTATTAATTTATTTGGTATAAATCTCTCGATTGCTACTGATATTATGTCTTTGACAGTAAGCCACAACTGATCTACACTCGCATTTTTAGTTTTGGAGGACTGGAGACTATCACTCAGGAAAGCGTGAAGCGAATTTTTATCTGCTTTATTGAATAGATATATTTTTCGTTTATTTTTGGTGCATTTGGGAATTTCGATATTCAGTCTCGCTACTACAACTCGATGTTCGCTAATCCCTGTATCTGTTTTGATGCTCTTTACTATCTCGGGATTATTTGTTGCTAGGAGATCAAGAGTATTTTCGCAACCACGTACTATTCTAGTGGGTTCATGAACTAACTGTTCGAAGTAGTTCTCAGAAAAAGCATTCAGAACTAGTTCGGCGATGTTTTATAATTGCCGCCGGTTTTGAATACGTAATTATGCCAACATATCGAGGGTAAATTAAAGTCGCCACCGATTATAACAGTATGCTTCGGATACCTATTTGAAATATGATTCAAGCTTTCTTTGAACATTTCTGCAACCGCATCGTCTGAGTCAGGGGGCCGATAAAAATATCCAATTATTAATTTATTTTGGTGGTCAGGTATAACCTCTACCCAGACCAACTCACAGGAAGTATCTGCCTCAATTTCGTTGCAGGATAAACCGTTTGTAACAGCAATAAACACGCCACCCCCTGTTTTATTTATTCTATCCTTTCTGAAGACCATTTGGCCCTTTGAAAAAATTTCGGCCGAATTTATCTCAGGAGGTGAGACTATCAGATACCAAAGTAGATGAAGTTGAATTACATTACAGTTAAAATAATTTCTGAAGCATCTTCACTTCTTCACAGGAAAAACCATATAATGTATTACCAACACAGTCAATACCTATAGATTGTGTCCAGTGGTCTTCATAAACTTAATTATGACTATATACAGCAGGATGAGAAGCTGACTGAGCAAGGAGATATGCCATATTCACAAATGTCTGAACCCGAACCCCCATGCTTACTAGGCAGACGTCTTACCGTTAGAGCAGCGCACCACTATGGAACAAAGAACCCGAATTAAAGTTTGTGACGTGGAGGGAATTCGTACTTGGACTATTCCGAGGTGCATTAATCGTTGGTGGTGCGGTGGTCTAACCGTAAGACGCCTGTGTAGTAAGCATGGAAGTCCAGGTTCGATTCCCGACCGCATCGCAAATTGTAATTCATTGCTTCACCTTCACCTACAATGTCATGGACATATTTGAGACGAAAAACCGTCTCAGGGTTTCTTAATGTATAGTTAAATTGTCCGCAGAAAGTTCAAATGTTCACTTTCAATTGTGGGATACCTGAACAAGGTGTGGTAGACATCGGCTTCCGTCGAGGGTCACAGTCACATGCCGCCGAATTATAGACGTTGATCCGGTGTAGATATTGTGAATAAGAATCGTAATTGAAGCGAAGACGAATGATTGTTGAAATCGCGAATCGGCCTCATAAACCACAGCTGTGAGAAATCCTAGGTTGTAGCAAAGCGTAAAAAGCGTTTCATTTGTTGAGAAAAGTGCCGCATCTGTTGCCACTGTTGTTTTGCGTGTTCCTTGACCGCAGATACGTTGTCTGTGTATGTTAGTTGCAGGTGCAAGGCAGTGCCGAAGGATGCCGCTCGTTTGGCCAATGCATCAACTTCCTCATTGTAGCAGATACGAGTGTGGGAAGGTACGCACAGTAAAGTAACTGTCCAGCTGTTACTTGACCACGAGACCTCTTATCAATTTAAATTACTTGACATCAACGTGAACTGTGCAAGGGGGTCTTCCTGTTAAATCTTCTTACATACGCTTACGTATAAACAAGTTGCACGCTGAAGTACAGGAGGAATACTAGTCTAAATACTTTAGAAGGTTGTAGTATATGAATTGGAATAAAATGCCATCTAATACGTGTCCAGTTTTTATTGAGCTTAGTTTGTAACACAAGCTACAAAGTTTAATTTCAAAAATTCCACCACCAACTTCATTGCACATTTGATTTATCATGTCAACACCACGTGTAGTTCTTCCGAGGTCGTCTTTGCGTTCTATTATGAGGCTGCAATATTAATAATCGGAATGGTCAAATCCCTTGTGTTCACGTTTTATTTGTAGGCGCCCTTTCAACCAACCCGAGAAGCAAAAATCCAAAGGGTGAGGTCAGGGGAACTTCGTCGCCCACAAAAGTTTCTACATCTACATCTAAACCCATACTCCGCAAGCAACACGACGGTGTGTGGTGGAGGGAAACTTGAGTTCCACTATCGGTTCTCCCTCCTATTCCAGTCTCGTATTATTCGCGGAAAGAAAGATTGTCTGTATGCCTGTGTGTGGGCTCTAATCTCTCTGATTTTATCTTCATGATCTCTTCGCGAGATATACGTAGGAGGGAGCAATATACTGCTTGACTCCTCAGGAAAGGTAAGTTCTCGAAACTTCGACAAAGGCCCTTACCGAGCGACAGAGCGTGTCTCCTGCAGAGTCTTCCACTTAAGTTTATCGATCGTCTCCCTAATGTTATTACGATTAACAAATGATCCTGTAACGAAGAGCGCTGCTTTTCGTTGGATCTTCTCTACCCCTCTATCAACCCCATCTGGTACGGATCCCACACCGGTGAGCAGATTTCAAGCAGTTGGCGAACAAGTGTACAGTAACATACTTCCTTTGTTTTCGGACTACATTTCCTAAGGAGTCTTTCAATGAATCTAAGCCGATCATCTGCTTTGCCAACGATTGATTTTATATGGTCGTTCCATTTTAAAACACTCCTAATGTCTACTCCCAGGTAATTTATGGAATTAACTGCTTCCAGTTGCTTACCTGCTATAGTTTACATAAATGATAAAGGATTTTTCTTTCTATGTATTCGTAGCACATTACACTTGTCTACATTGAGATTCAGTTGCCATTCCCTTCTCCATGCGTCTTGCGATGCAGATCCTCTTGCATTTAAATACAATTTTCCATTGTTACAACCTCTTACATACTACAGCACCATCCGCAAGAAGCCTCAGTGAACTTCCAGTGTTATACACAAGGTCATTTATATATACTGTCAACAGCAACCGACCCATGACACGCCCCTGTGACACATGTCTCTCATTCGATGTTCCGGAGACGTATTAGGTTTGGATGATTTCCTACCGACGAGTAGAATTTGCCGGAGTCTTGGCATTTTGGAAGAACATACGCATTCTTGTAGCCAAAGGAATCACTTCCAACACTGCAGAGAGCTTATTTTCAAGAAATTGTGGGTAACGGGACCCCTCAAGTCGTGCGATAATACAGTCGACCCGAACAAATGATTTTCTGTGAAGCCAGAGCACACAGTTAGAGAAAAGCGTTCTTGAAAATGTGTCGCCGCAATGGAATGTTGGTTTTCTTCAGATCATTGATGTGAATTACTAATGTTATTTATGTTGGCACGAGTGAAAGTGGCTTCAGCAGTAAAGAGTAAAAATGGGATTATACGGTGATTTTCAGGTACCCAAGAACAAAATTCCAGCTGTTTATCTTCATCTGCTGCTTGAAGGTGTTGAATGAGATGTACATGATTCGGATGGGACTAATGCGTAGGGGAAAGGGTTGTACCTTGGGACATTTTTTACATTTGAATTTTTTATACTATAACTTTTTTACAAGAAATTTGAAAATGTACCCCATAACAGGCATCCATTTTAGGTAATGTTGAACGAACAGCAGTTTACGATAGTTCCAATATTTACACAATTACTCACAAACAAAGACATTTGTGGCATTTGACTCAAGGTACAACCTATGGTTTCACCTTGGGACTGTGGTGGGTTTACCTTGGGATGTATTCCAATTTCTTAGTTTTATGAATGATAAAATCTTATTGGAATTATGTAGTAAATGTTTCTTAGTCCAAATACAAAAGTTATTTTGCCTTAAACAAGATATGGTGGGAATAAAATATGAAATGAATGAAACCCAAGACACACCACTGGAGCTGTTAGTTCTTTCACTATATCATTGTGATTAACAATGATGATGTTCTCAACATTAGAGAATACAAAATGGTCCTTTGCTTCCTTAATAATTTCACAGTTACATCTGCTTCTGTGCTCTCTATAACTATTCCTGCTTAGTAAACATGAGATCTGCCACTGATGTCAAATTTTACATGGACCCATCTAGCTTGAGAACAAGAAAGTGTTACTTTTCTAGATGGGAAGAAGAATGAGAAAGCCTGTTCTTCAGATGACAAATCAAATATGCTATCTCCAGAGCAACTGCCAACCTCGGGAATTTCTTCCGCAAAAGAAGTGGAAGATGAAAACTCCTTTGTCCGTTTAATGGCTTCTTTCGTTGGGAAAGACTTCTTTTTCTTGTTTTCCTTTTTTCCCCTCTTCAATTCTTTGTTTTTCTGGTGTATCAGTAACAATCACACACCTTCCCGGTGTCCCAAGGTGCAAGCAGAGAAGTATCCCAAGGTAAAACCAAATATACAATAACAGAAAACAGTATCCTAACCTATGTACACATTTATATCTTTATAACTTATGGTATCAATAGCTTACTTAAACAATGCCCTACAACATTGTATTTAAGAAACATCAATAATGATGCTTAGCTTTATTTTATACTAGCTGAAAACCCGGCGTTGCCCGGGTATTTATGTATTTATTCCTGCCATTTTTTTCGGGTATATATACATTTGTATAAGGGCTGCATGTATGTAAACTCTGTTGGGAATACTATTAGTAATAAAGACGTGATAGATTAAAACTTGGTGCATGATGGGCGGTTTTCTATGAACGTTACTGCTTATGTGCTCATATCTCATGAACTACGTGTCGGCTTGTGATATAATTTAGAAGCTACATTCAACTATATATGTGTATACTGTCTGTGAAATTTTCTGTCGCTACAATTTGTAGTGATCAAATAACAAATTGTAATGTCAAACCGAGAGCCGTAGTTTTACTCCATAAACAGCGGAAAAGTAGTAAGCGAGAAACTTTTTTCCTTTCGTCATTTTACTATGGTTGCCAGCGAGAAAAAGTTTAATAAAGGTTTGAAATTATGTTTAAAGTTTGTTGCAAGTCGCTAAGTACTGTCATTCTCATACAGTGTATTTCGAAAGTCTCGCCGCATTATATGGCATTTTTTGCGATTTCTATTTGTTATGACGTAATATCTTTTGAACCATGTGCCGTATGTGATTCTTAACCATGCAGCAATTGTTACCTCACGGTAAGGAATATGTGTACCAAATTTGGTTGAAATCGGTCCAATGGTTTAGGAGAAAATGAGCAGCATTGTCGCAAAATGCAGCAGTTTTTCGCGCATTTCATTGTTTATGACATCATATCTCCTGAACTATATATCGTATGTAATTCTTACACTTACAGCGACCGTCCTCATGGATTGAAGCTTACGTGTACAAAATTTCATAAAGATTGGAACAAAACTGTAGATTTGTATGCAACATGTACAAACATACGGACACTCTGCTTTATATATTAGATCTTGTAAGTATAATGGCTAAATTTTACTTTCAAACACGAAAACTTGTAAAACTACTCCTCAGATCTCAAACATCATCCAAATACAACATGGCCTCATACTCAAAATGTTCAAATGTTTGTATAGCTTATGGGACTTAACTACGGGGTCATCAGTCCCTAAACTTACAAACTACTTATGAACTAGCTAATCCTAAGGACGGCACAAATATCCATGCCCGAGGGGGGATTCGAACCCCCGACCGTAGTGGCCGTGCAGACCGTGACCGAAGCGCCTCAGTCCCCTCGGCCACCGCGGCCGGTGCCTCATACTCCGTCTGAAAATAGGCATGACAACTTTAGTTCGTAGTTTTTAAAGTTTGCACTAGAGTGCACTGCCTTTATTAAAAAGCGTCCCAAGGTAAAACCGTCCCGAGGTACAACCCTTTCCCCTATGTACTGTCCGCCACACTCTTGTATGCGAAACACCGACATGTGAAAAAGTTTTACGTGCGCTCGTTGAAGGTCTATGTTCTACTCGGGGCCATATTTAGCAGGGGGTACAAGGGTTGCTGGGCACCCCGTGCCGGTATCTAGGGGGCGCAGCGCAGTGATGGCCGCGTGGTCTAAGGCGCCATTTCGTCGTCGAGGGCACGGCCGCTCCTGCCTGAGGTTCGAGACCTCTTTAGGACATGGTGTTTGTGTTATCTTTAGAATACTTTAGTGGAAACTAGTTTGAGTGGTCTGTAAGAGAAGGCTCCGATGAGCTTAGCAGTTTGATTCCGTAAGTACTCACACACATTTCTCCTGGCGAGCACCTTATACCGTGTGCAACCCTCCAAATGCGGTTTCGCGTAGGAGTGAATGGAATAACGTTATTGCTGTTGCGGAAAGAGATGGCATGCGACGGAATTGTTAACATAATACACACTCCGTGATGTCGACAGAAACTGCAACGCTTAGCCATTCAATGATAATACTGCAACTTCTAATTATTAGGTGTGAAACGTTGCTGGAACACCCACACGGACTGAAGATTTAGAATGTGAACCTGAATTTACAGAAACTGCTCCTCCACGTCCTCAAAAACTAAGTTTAAAGTAACTTTGTATTTTTTGTTACTTGACACGGCGATCTCACAATTAAATTAAAGATTCCATTTGTTGACGGAACACAATTGGCTTTCATTTTTACAAATCATTGAAAGCTGGTGGAATTCAACAGAGAGCAAATAAAAACACATGTCTCAAGCTTGAGCAAAAGTTAACACATGAAAATACATCGGATGTTTATGGGGAAGAGCTGTTTAATGAGTTGGAATTGCTTCCTTTACTATTTGTACAGAAAAACATAACTCCACTAGCACTTGCTGTGTTAAATTTTATGTATTCCAATAATGTAATGTCTGAGTTCCCAAATGTTTAAGCATCTTTGTCCATATATTTAGAACTTCCTTTGACATAAGCAGAAGTCGAAAGGTCTGTTTTCAAACTGAAGATAGTAATAATTAAAAAAAAAAAAAAAAAAAAAAAAAAAAAAAAAAAAAAAAAAAAAAAAAAAAAACTATTTATGATCAACCATGACCCAAGATAGACTGACAATTTTGGCGATCATAAGTTTCGAATCAAAAGTAGGCTTCATAACTGATGATATGAAAATGTTTGCCGATTAAAAAGCCAGAAAAATTTAATTCGTTGTCTGAAACTGTTATTTTTATTTTTATGTAAGTACTGCTGAAAACCCGGCTTCATTTATTCCAACCCTGGGTTAATACTTCTCCAATCTCTTCTCTCACTCTCTTTATCAATATCTATTTTCTTCTAAAAGGATGTAATATTTATGGGAGGCTCTTTTAAAAGATACGGGTGTCTTCCATAATGTACAAAATTGTTAGTGCTGTATCCAAAGAAAGGAAGATATTAATCAAAATACAAATGACATACAAAATTCGTAGGATCTCATATTTATTGAGTTATATGTTGCACAAATGTATAATTTTTCAGGTATACATTCATTTGTATAAGTGCTATATGTCTGTAAAATCTCTTCCGAATACAATTAGTAGTAAAGAAGTAATAGATTAAAGCTTACTGCTTGAGTAGGCGGTTTTCCATGAGCGCTACTGTTTGTGTGCTCATATCTTATTAACTGCGTGTCGAAATGTGATACAGTTTGGAAGGTTCATTCAGCTATATGTGTGTATACTGTCTGTGAAATTTACTACGGCTACAATTTGTCGTGTAGAAATTATAAATCGTAACCTGATACGGAATGCCGTAGTTTTGTTCCATAAACAGCAGAAAAGTAGTAAGCGAGAAACTTTAAGAATTTTACTGTGGTTTTCAGCGAGAAAAAGTATAATGAAGGTATGAAATTACCTTTAAAGTTTGTTGCAAGTCGCTAAGTAATCTCATTCTCCTACAGTGTATACATTATACAGTTTTTTGCGATTCGTAATGTTTATGACGTAATATCTTTTGAACCATATGCCGTATGTGATTCTTAATCCTGCAGGAACTGTTACCTCACAGTAAGGAATATGTGTGTCAAATTTGGTTGAAATTGGTCAAGTGGTTTGAGAGGAAATGCGCAACTTTGTCGCGTGATGTAACAGTTCCTCTCGCATCTCATTGTTTATGACGTCATATCACTTGAACTATCAGCCCTAGCGCAAAATCCATCCTTATCTTACGTCTTCTACCTATAAATTACATTCCTGCCAAATTTCAGCGTCATAGGTGAAGTAGTTTTCGAGATTTAGTATTTAGTCAGTGAGTGAGTTAGTGTGTGAATGAATTTCCTTTCGCTTTTATATAGATAGAGATTAAATAAAAGAAATGGAACATAAAAATAAATGTTGTGTTCTTTTTTTCCCTTTTGGTGGCAAGAGCGAAGGGGGTGAGGGCGTTAGCTGATTTTGATTTTTTGAACCACGGCGCCCAATATCATTAAGACGACCCTGGTTCCACCGACTGAATAATGTATTCTACTTCATCAGACAGGCTGTTGGTTTACACGTCTGATGCAGCACAACTGTGGGCATTGTACCATTGTCACGCCGTCTATTGAACACACCAGTAAGTGCTCTTCAGTATAGTAGTCTGCGGTTGGAAATGGTATGTCGTATTATCTGCCAGCAACAACAGCGTTTCCTTTACAAAATCCATACATAAACGCGATATCAGCGTAGCTACTCAAGATGTGTAAATGCGTATGGCATGTTTACAAATTACATTACAGCAGACGTGGACAACATATCTCGGCATGGTCTTTGAGAGGATACAGTACCCTGATACCACAATCTAACATATACAGTTAAGACACTTCCACTGAGTTTTGTTATACGCTGCGACTGTAGCGTTCCAAGCGACCGGCAAGCTACATGTCTGAATACGATATGCCATGAGTCCGAATAGTATCGTTTATATTGATTTTTTTCATTAGGGAACGTTTGTAGTGTCATAAAACTAGTAACTTAAAAACAGAAACAAATTTGTCTTTCTTAGGTTTTTTTAAGATACACGACAAGGTATGAAAGGACTGTTTATTTACAATTATCGTGTAATCTTCAGGTTTTTACCGAAGAATCTGATTTTCTATTACAAGACGTCGCTTTTTTACTCAGAAACGTTAAGTTTTATTCTCTACAATTCCAGTAAAATCAATGAGGGTGGCATGTAGGAAATGTATATAGAATGCTATAACTACAGTGTTTAACATACCAAATCTGCCACCACAGCTGCAGCTGAAGGAAAAAAGTCACAGACGTGACAAGAAGGAACGATAAAAGCAATAAAACTGTTTGCTACAGTTGAACCACAAACGGCAAGAATCTTCAAAATTTTCGATTTTTAATCTAAATTAATGACACTTAAAACCATGTGCGTGAATAAAAAAGACAAGTGAACTGTAAAAATGTGTAAAACTTTAGACTCCAACCGAATTCACAAACGTCAAGAAAGAACTGCCTGTAAGAGTAACAACAGACCATAATAGAAATTTATGTTTCTCTTATATTCATATTCTACTGACATTCAGCATAATAAGCTGCAAATATACACATTTTCGTAAGTAATTATATATTTTATTGACGACATTACAGCGTTCAATGAATGAAATGAATCGTAATTTGCGATCACTTATGGCTTCACTGTACTAGCTTTAGATGGAATACCAAATCGTAGCGAGTGAAAATTTGTGCCTGGTCGGGATTCGACCCCGGGATCTCCTGCTTACTAGGCAGACGCGTTGACCACTCCGCCATCGAGGACTCAGTGACCCACCCGACTGCAGAGGACTCTTTCCTGCACGTCTCCCGCCACAACCAAATCTCCATTCTCCACGCTGTCTCTTTCTTGTTATCACAGCCTATTTGTTCTATAACGCTCGCATCCACAATACTATATTCCCGCATCAGGGAGAACATACCATGAGGTATCGAGACACAAATAATTGTCGTCAGGAGCCCAGCCTCGGCTAGTATACAATTATATAGTAAGTAATTATATATTTCATTGACGACGTTACAGCGTTCGATGAATGAATATCATAATTTTCACTCGCTGCGATTAGGCGTACCATCTAAACCGAGTACAGTGAAGTCATAACTGATCGTAAATTGCGATTTATTTCATATTCGTAAGTATCTGTTCATGAGGAACTTGTTCTTTATACCTTTGATTCACTGAAATTCACCTGTATCTACATTAATTTCCCGATTGTGCACGACTCTTGATACTTTACTAAAGTTTCCAACACAAAAATTATAGTAACTATTTTGTTAATTACATACAAAAGTAATTATAAACGAACATCATTCCTCGGCTGCTTGCCCACCACTAGGAGCGCTAGTGTCATTGCAACTGTCATTTGGTAACAACTTCCACAGCAGTGATTGTCGCGATTGTGTATGTCAGACTGTGCTAATACGCTGTTCAGATAGTTCTTACTTTAATTTCTGATAAGTGTGTTTCTTATTGGAATTTTTTTACACTTAATTCAAACTCCACACTAAGAACTTACCCATGCGTCTTTGATTTTCTCAATTATCAGTGGTTTCTATAGCTATTGTCTGCTAACGTTGACTCCTTTAATAAACACGGAGCGGCAAGATGAATGACAATTCTGGAAGCTTCGCCGGTACCCACGGATTACGCCAGCTGCAGATGTCGCGAGAAGCAAGGCACGGACACACACGCCGCGTTGCTATTGCCGCTAATGAGATCGCTTTTTACCATAGCCTTTTTCGGAGCTTTCCAGGATTTTTTTCTGCAGCTTAGAATTCGTAATTCCGCGACAACCTCTGCCTCTAGAAAACCATGATAAAAAGGGGAAGGGAGAGAGAGGAAATGAAAAAAAAAGAGGACGAGAAGCAGCTTAACGAGGGATGTGGACGAGGGTTAGAGTACGGATTCTCTAATTCTGTTTGGTCTAAAACATGAAAGCCAGACGGAGCTTTAGTGTACACACAGCGGCAACGTGAGCCAGTCCTCATTAAGGCGTGGTAATCGCTTATTTACTTTAGTATTTAGTAAAAGTAAATTTAAAAGAAAAACATATGCGACTGAAAGACACTGTGTCGAGGTTTATGAGTTGTCCTGGATGTTGGTGTAAAACATATACATGTGACATCTTCCCTACGCCTTCAAACAATTCACTAGGAGTATTATAGCCATGGATATTCAAATTAGTAACAATCGGAATGTTCCCCTCGATACTAGTATTGTATACAGACTATAAATGCGATCGTGGGAGATGTAGAATAGGTGGTACCTAGAAAGATAGTCTATATCTATAAATGTGAATGTCTGTTCGGTGTACGTTTATCACGTCTGAACCAGAAGACATAAAGAGCTAAAAATTTGTACACTTACTAATGTCTACCCGGGAAGGCTTTAGGCACGGTTTTATGGCGATCGCATGGATATATATATATATATATATATATATATATATATATATATATATATATATATATATATATATATATATATTAATGTTCGGTGTACACTTATCACGTCCGAACGACAAGACTCAGAGATTTAAATATTTGTACAGATACAAATTTATACCTGAGGAAGGTTTTAGGCACGGTTTTATAGCGATCTGATAGATATGTGGTAATTTCAAGAATATAATGCGAAATGCGGAACAATAATTACATTTTGAAGATTATATTTACTCTTTGAAAATGGTGTTATTGGTTGCATTGTGGCTTGAGGGTTGATAATGAAAAAAGGGTGGAGTATATTGGGATTGAAAGTTATCTGTGTATATAAAATTCTACCTGTGTGTGTGTGTGTGTGTGTGTTAATATTTCGCTCTGCAGCGAAAACTACAGAAGCAAACGAATGGTCTGTGTGCAATTGTTGTCCGAAGTCTCCCGTTGTACACCATAGCAGTTCCATGCCGATAGCTATAAGGGGTGATTGAAAGTCGTCATTTAAAAAAAAAAAAAAAAAAAAAAAAAAAAAAAAAAAAAAAAAAAAAAAAAAAAAAAACCGGACTGAAGGCCAGCGATGACGTTAGCGACTCTATAGCAAGGCGGTTATATACAGTGAAACGTGATGCCACAGACCATATGTTTGGTATATGCGTGCTAAAACGTCTTCAGCTCTTTCTCTGTAAGGGTAAGCATACGAATAAGGAAATATAAAAATAAATAAATAAGCAGTAAAAAAGAAATTTCTTTTAATACATCTCTTAAAAAATCGATTTGATATTTCGCTCATTATCTATCATAGCCAACCACACACACCAGCGTTGCCGCGGGTTTAAGCTAGTGATAAATAATAAAATTTCACTTCTATTTCTTAAGCAGTTTACACAGCTTGCAATAACACTGCAACACCCTAGAGGACAATCAGTAACCACGGCCACCAGCGTCCAGAACGTCCATACATGTAATTCATGTCTTTGTGATTAATAGGGACATGAAAATTCCGGGAAAACATAAACTTGCCGGCGATTTTTAGCGACAAATAGGAAAAACGGATATTTCTTATGAAAATATTGAGAAATTTTATATTTTACCGTATAAAGAGGTTAAAAGGGAAGTTTTTCAGTGACGTCAAAACAGAAGAGAAACGGACAAACAAACGCATAGTTTTGCTAATAAACACACCGAAAATGGCAGTAAAAGTGTCGAAATTGCTAATGAACAAACCTAAACTAACAAACAACACAACATAATTGCGAATAAACAGTGAACTGAAAAAACTGGAAACAAAATAGTCGTAACTTGATGCCGCGGCGGGGTGGCCGAGCGCACTGAGGCGCTATGCTACAACGCGCGAAGCCGCTCCCCGTCGGGAGTTCGAATCCCCCCTCAGGTATCGATGTTTGTGCTGTCTTTAGTATAACTTAGATCATAAGTAGTTTGTAATTTATGTAATGATTACCCCGTAATTAAGTTCCATAAGCTTAACAAACATTTGAACATTTCGTAATTTGACAATAGAAACACTTTATTGGGGAGGGATACATCAAATCTGGTGAAAAGAGGAAAGAGGAGTACCGCATATAAAAACAGTAAATCTGTTTGAATTAGGAAAAACAAAAATTAAACCGGCAAACAAGCACCGACTTTGAAAAAATGAGACACAACCTTTTAAACAGTAGCGAAATTCATAAGCAAAACCGAAAACAGAAATCGGTAGTTCAACTTGCATATAACACAGAATGTGGCTAAAAATAGCACCAAACCGTAGTAGCAAAATCGCCAACAGTAATACGAAATTGCCTTAAAACAAAATTCATTTTGTGCAATTAAATGTTGCGGCTGAAGCACGTTACAACTAATACTCCGATACGTAACGGAATTTTTACTTAACACCAGTTAATAAGCTCCACTATTGATTCTTGCAAGTTAAACCAAGATCCACTTGCAGTAATACGATTTTCACATCTCTTCCGTTTTATAATTTGCAAATTTCTTCTCTCTTCTTTTACGAGATTAAGGTAAAATTCACAAAAATTATCTATTAGATCCCCAGCAACGAATACACTTTACAAAGAACATCATCACAGATATAACACTGTCGCTAAATCTCTTACTATTTCCGACCAAAGAACATAAAGTTCACACTATCATTTTTGGCCTTCATAATTTGTTTCTCGTGTGTTTTCGATTTGTTTTATGCATAAATGTGGAGGATTAATCTCGGAACTATGACGGTTTTCTTTGTGCAATGTGATCAGGGTGTGCGTTGTGGCACGTGGTAGCCAGTACATAGTAGGTCTGGTAATAGAGGGTCTGTGCTATTACTCACCCTGCTCGTGCAAGACTATTATAGTAATTACGTAAATTTTGTTAGGTTTGCTTTATAATGATTTTGTGCTATGGTAATAATGTTGCCAGACGTGATGTATTCAAGTAATTATACCCAAATTCCGTGGAAGTAACAGTAGATTCAGTGTGGTGGTAATTATTTTAAATTAAATTTCAGTAACATGGTCTTTGTTTGCGGCCACGCTGATCGCGTATGTTCACCACTTAGACGGGTTTTATAATTCTTGTGATCCCCTGACATGTTCTAGTAGTTATCAGTAGATCGGTAATGCAAATCCCATTCTCCAGTAACATTTCGTGTTCGTTCACACCACTTTGCTGCCCCTGGCTCGCAACGACCGCGGGGCGTTAGCTGATTTCAATTTTTTGCATCACGGCGCCCAATATCATTAAGACGACCCCGGTTCTATCGACTGAATAATGTATTCTATTTCATCGTTTCTTTTATATGCTTTTCATACCTAATTTTTTATCAAATTAATGGATCCAAAAATTACGTCATGTCATAGTTATTTAATAGTGGACAGCTAATTTTGAACATCTGTATATACTTTCTGGTTAACTTCGTCAATTCGGATGACGGAAACTAAAGTTGCATTTAAATTCCCATTAATACTGAAAATTTGTATTTAAATTAACAAGATATAGCATTTATTTTAAAGTATTTGTTAATAAATAACGATTTTACCCCACACGCGTGTCGAAGCAATTTCTAAATGTTCATATCACCCTATTCAGCCCTAGTAATCCCATTCTTAAAATCTTTGCTGTGGCCTGCAGTGGTGCAGTGGATCATAAATATCAGAGTAACGTATCCTTTCCGTTTGAGTACGAATAATGGATCCGATTAATTAGTTCAGATGCGTTTGTAATGTTATCCGTTGCGCGGGTCAATCTTATGACTCTTAAATTTCATTAGTGTTGTCAGGCGTGCTGATTTCGCACGTGTACTCAAACTTTATAAAGCCTGCGTAGACAAGTCATTCCACATACAAACGTGTGGGAGCCATATTGCATTGCAATAGCTTGCAGTAGGCACCTTCAGTGCACAAGTTCCCGGGCAAATAGGCTGACAGAATGGTAAATACACAGTCCAGACACGAGCTTGTATAACATAAAACGACGACCGGTACAGTACAATGTGACAGAGATAGCCAAAGTATTGGCCACCTGATTTTTGATTTTTATAACTTACTGAAAGAGAGGGACCATATCTGGAAAAATATAGCTGACAATGAAGGATATTGCATAAGATGTTACAAAAGTAGCAAGCGCCATGTGACAGTCTAATGATTCTCTTGTTGTCTTCAGTGATGAGAGTAGTTTCATCCAAACGCGAGTGGTGGAGTTACGGGTGTACGGTGTAGACATGGTCTGCTGACGATTCCAGATTGCACTCGCCGGCGTTATGACCAATAAAAGACTACCACTGCACCAACTGGACTCATGAACTGCCATCTACACGTATCCAGATTGCACTCGCCGGCATTATGACCAATAAAAGACTACCACTGCACCAACTGGACTCATGAACTGCCATCTACACGTATCCAGATTGCACTCGCCGGCGTTATGACCAATAAAAGACTACCACTGCACCAACTGGACTCATGAACTTCCATCTACACGTATCCACATTGCACTCGCCGGCATTATGACCAATAAAAGACTACCACTGCACCAACTGGACTCATGAACTGCCATCTACACGTATCCAGATTGCACTCGCCGGCATTATGACCAATAAAAGACTACCACTGCACCAACTGGACTCATGAACTGCCATCTACACGTATCCAGATTGCACTCGCCGGCGTTATGACCAATAAAAGACTACCACTGCACCAACTGGACTCATGAACTTCCATCTACACGTATCCACATTGCACTCGCCGGCATTATGACCAATAAAAGACTACCACTGCACCAACTGGACTCATGAACTGCCATCTACACGTATCCAGATTGCACTCGCCGGCGTTATGACCAATAAAAGATTACCGCTGTACCAACTGGACTCTTGAACTGCCATCTACACGTGTCGGGTCAAAGTACTAGTTACAAAGAAAATCTCTATAAATTTGAATGAAACCCATCAAAATAAGTATGTACCAGAAACAACTACAAAAACCCGTTCAACGAACTAATACTCCCCATGATAATCCAATAAATAACCGACTTATCAGCAACTTTAACCCACGACAAAGCACACACTATCTCGATCTGGTTCTATCACGTGAAATCCCAAAAAATGTGAATATTGATACGTATTGATTAAGCCCCCTAACAACCGGTGGTGAAAGCGTCACCATGAGCATCACTGCTGAAGATTCTCACCAAATCGTTGCCGAAACCTCCGCGACAGCAGCGAGCAACTCTCCTCACGTCCGCACTCCACCAGGCCAGGAACCGATCTCCTTCTCTCGCTACGCGCCACCAGGGCCAACGATCCCCTCTTCAAATTCGCGGAGGCGGAGCGCCCTGATTGGCTGAACACCGAGGGTCCGTCACTATACCGCCATCGCATACCTCTGGCTTGACCAGATTGACCCTCTACTTCAAAGCTCAAACAAAACCTTTGCCGCTAGGCAGTTCATGCCGCCACTAACTTCATAGCCACAACCAGAGATTACAATATTGCCCGTGTTACCAATACCCAAATAAATTTTATTGCATTCCACTCGCACTCCCTAGCACAGAAGTATGGGGGAAATAGGAGAGTGACTTATAACAAGAAAGAAAATAAAGTGTACACCTTCGCCATCTCTGTTTCTACAATAGCTTTTATTGTCTGCAACACCTACCACAAAGTGTTGCAAGCCATTCCCAAGTGAATCAATTCAAATTTCATTCTTTAAGTTGACATAATGAGACAGCAGAGTAATGAACCGAAATAACAGTCTCCTTTCAACATGTGCACGTCTGTCTTCAGTTATTCTGAACTGTTGATAATAGGCTGCCGCGACGGAGCGGCAAGAGCATTGAGGCGCTATGCTCCGATTTACGAGGCCGTTCCCCATCGGGGGTTTGAATCACCCATCGGACATGGATGTTGTGTTATCTTTAGTATAAGTTAGTTCATAAGTAGTTTGTAAGTTTAGGGACTGATGACCCTGTAGTTAAGTCCCATAAGCTATACGAATATTTGAAACATTTTTAATAAATGTTGTAAACAGACGAAAGAATTTTAGAATAAATGAAGAAAACAAGGCATAAGGAATTCATATTACCACTTCATTCTTACATTGCCAGACATATGAAAAAAATAATATGCCTTCATACCAATATTTTTCTTAATTCGCAATGAAGTCTTTAAATGGATCTCTGAAAAATATCTTCAGTAGTAGCTATTGTTGTAGTTTTCAGTCTGAAGAATCATTCAATGAAGCACTCCATACTATTCTATCCTTTGTAAGTCTTTTCATCACCGACTAAGAACGGCAACCCATATCCACTTCAGCCTGCTATATCCGTCCCTTGGTCACCATCTCCTATTTTTACACGACCTCACTACACTCCAGTACTAGATCAACAATTCCTTGATTTGGCAGAATTGATCCTACCAATCTATACCATATCTCAGTCAAATAATGCCATAAATTTCCTTTATCTTCAATTCTGTTCAGTACATCCTCATTAGTTATATCATCTACCCATATAATCTTCAACTTTCTTGTATAGCAGCAAATTTCAAAATCTTCTATCCACTTCCTGTCAGAACTGTTTATCATCCACGTATCACTCCCGTACGAAACAACACCACAAAAAAATGCCTCCAGAAATGAGTCCCTGACAAATTAATATTAGTTGTTAGCAACTCCCTATTCTTCGGAATTGATTTTTGTTTATTTTTTTTTTTTTTTTTTTTTTTTTTTTTTTTTGTCGCCATTATGCATTTTATTTCTTCTTCACTCTGCACATCAGAAGTTATTTTACTACCCGTGTATCTAAAGTCATATATTGCCTTCATCGTCTCGTTTACCAATCTAATACTGCCTCAGCGATGTGTGACTGAAGTCAACCACATCCGATTACTGTTGTTTAGCTATTGTTGATTTTCAACTGATATACAATTGTTTCAGGGTACAGTTCACTTCATTCTACTGCTCTTGCACGATATTTGCTACCTCCGATGGAACTGTAAAGTCACGGTAAAACCGCGAAGTTATATTTCTTCTCCCTGAATCTCAACTCCATTTTCAGTAAACAAATATCAAAATCTTGGAATAAAAGGCAGGTAAGCTAGTCGCATAGACGGCAAACTACTTGCCAGAACTGAACGTATTCGGAGGAGGTGTTTTAATAGAACAGTGTTTTCTTTTTCTTCAGCTGTGCTGGGACTTGGTAGGGCAGTATAATCTTTCTGGCTACTTCAGCCGGAGCTTCACAGCCAATTAATCCAGACTTGGCGCTCCCTGGCAAGTTACAACTAATCCTCCTTATTATCAGAGAAAGGCAGAACGGCTGCAGCGAGATAAAAACACGGGAACAAGATTAGTTTAGCATAAGCGGTTTAACGAAAACATTCGAGCCAGAAAAATAACGCTAGGTATTTCTGCGTTATCTCCAAGTGGCAAGACGATACAAGACTGCAAAGGTCACCTCTTCTGTTAAACATAAAAATATGAAAACAACTTGTTACTAAGCTTAAGTACGATACAATTTTTTATAACAGCTCCAAGTTTTTTCGTTAAAAACACAGTTGGTGAAAATATTTCACGATCCTTTAGATCCCTTCGTGTGTTTTTCAGTCTATACAGAAGCACAGATAATCTGTATATTATTCTTTACGACAGCAACTAAGCGATATTTCCATTAGGGCATTTCTCGAAAATAAAGATTATCGTGGTAAGTTAAGGTAAAAATGCATGTCATTGTAGTCAGCGTATTAGCTATTACCAGAAAACGTACCGGTTTGTCCAAAGACTGATCAACAATAAAACTTAAAAAACGTCGTACCTTGTTACCTACGCCATCAGCAACACAAACTATACACATTATTCCTTTTTTTTTTTACATTTCACTCCATTCCATGATGGTGGTGATGGTGGCTGGTGCAGCAACAGTGTTGAATATTAAAAAATGCTCAGTCTCTGTTGCAGTATTTTATTTACCAATTACGCGTTTCGCGCTGTTAGCGCATCGTCAGACTGGAAAAAGACAAATATTTTATTATCGTCCGTGTACCTGGTGCGCAGCGAACCTAGTGTGGCTAAGGTGAGTAAATTTGGAAATTCGGACTTACTTGGGCGGAGACGGAGTCGCAGAAGTATCTATTGCTGTCTAGGAGGTATCTTAACAATTTGTGTTATTGGGCGCCTGCAAAGAGGTAAACGTACAAAGTGCGTAAGGGTTATTTGAGCTATAATAATTAGGGACTAAAGGGGTGTGGTATGGAAATTAATAAAACGCTTTATATGATAAAACTCACCATAGCAGCAGAGGAGTCGCTGTCGCGGCAGGTCCACGTTTACAACTGGTAGTATTCTTAATAACTACGGAACATGAATGCGACCGTTAAACAGAGCGGTATGGGCAGAGTTACGCCTGCGAGAATGAGCGGCTAGAGATGTTTGTGACGTGAGGGAATAAATCTTGTGAAATGATACATGTTGGTATGAAATAATAATAGATGAATGAAAACGAAATTATTACAGGCCTGAGGGTGGGGTGGGAGAAAGATGTTGTGAATTGTCAGAAGGGGGGTCATTTTGGAAAAAGATAGATAACATGATGTCGTAAAAAGTTTGATTTTTTGTGATGAGCTGTTCGTTGAGACTGTGTTCTGGGGACCGTTTTACAAACTTAGTGATTTCTAATTCTTCAAGAAGTGAGAGTTTTTTACCTTTGGGGGCGATGTGAAGAACTTGTAATTTCACATCGCCCCCAAAGGTAAAAAACTCTCACTTCTTGAAGAATTAGAAATCACTAAGTTTGTAAAACGGTCCCCAGAACACAGTCTCAACGAACAGCTCATCACAAAAAATCAAACTTTTTACGACATCATGTTATCTATCTTTTTCCAAAATGACCCCCCTTCTGACAATTCACAACATCTTTCTCCCACCCCACCCTCAGGCCTGTAATAATTTCGTTTTCATTCATCTATTATTATTTCATACCAACATGTATCATTTCACAAGATTTATTCCCTCACGTCACAAACATCTCTAGCCGCTCATTCTCGCAGGCGTAACTCTGCCCATACCGCTCTGTTTAACGGTCGCATTCATGTTCCGTAGTTATTAAGAATACTACCAGTTGTAAACGTGGACCTGCCGCGACAGCGACTCCTCTGCTGCTATAGTGAGTTTTATCATATAAAGCGTTTTATTAATTTCCATACCACACCCCTTTAGTCCCTAATTATTATAGCTCAAATAACCCTTACGCACTTTGTACGTTTACCTCTTTGCAGGCGCCCAATAACACAAATTGTTAAGATACCTCCTAGACAGCAATAGATACTTCTGCGACTCCGTCTCCGCCCAAGTAAGTCCGAATTTCCAAATTTACTCACCTTAGCCACACTAGGTTTGCTGCGCACCAGGTACACGGACGATAATAAAATATTTGCCTTTTTTTTTTTCTTTTTTTTTTTTTTTTCACAAGTTAGATGCAGTGTGCCACGACCTCGTCTCATGCTTCAAAGTATTTACTTGTCAGCAGCACTTACAAATTTCTCCATTATATGTTGGATATACTCCAATATTCGATTTTTCCTAGGGCCTTAAGAAATGAAAAAATACTTCAGACAAAACGTGTGTAGATCGTAATCTGCAATAAAAACTGTTTTTATCAGTGAAGATTTCAAAGTTACCTCCGGCCATCCACTCACCGGATGGGGCGGGCGCCGAAAGTGCTGTTATTGGTTGTCCCCGAGATAAACAAAGCTCTTTTGCATAGGATGTGTATGTACTTTCCAGGATAATTCAACGTCTTTACTTTAAAAAACCTAACTGTAAACGATGTATTCTTGTGTTAATGTTATAAAACTATTTTATAATTTTGTTTGTCTTGAGAGTGCATCGGTAAATCATTTACTTTCTACAGTAGAAAGCGTTGTTTTGCTATAGATAACAAAATTCATCTACTGATCTTATTCTCTCGCGACATAATATTACTGTTTCAGCATTGCCTGAACTTCTTGGTCAATATTCAGTCACGCTTGTTGTGCTCTTGTTAATGTTTATTTTATTCGTTCTTTTCAACACACTGTCCGTTTCGATCTATTGTTTCTTCAGATATTTCGCTGTGTCTGAGATAATTACAATATCATCGATAAACAGCAAACTCTTATTACTTCCCCATGAACTTTAATTCATATTACAAATTTCACCTTGGTTTCCTTCACAGCTTGCTCAATGTAGATATTTAATAACAGTGGGGAAAGATTACATTCAGTCTTACTCCCTTCGCAACCAGTGCGTCTCTTTCATGCTGTTCGACTCTTATTACTGGTATCTGATTTCTGTACAAATTCCATGTAAGTGTACGTTTCCCCTATTTTATCCCTGCTACGTAGAATTTTTAAGAGTGTGTTCGATATTGTAATGCGAGTATTGGCTCACGAAATACTACATTTCCACTAAATGCAAACTTATCTTCCGCGAAGTCTGATTCCACCAGTTTTTTTAATAGTCCGTAAATAACTGGTGTTAGTATTTTGCATCCCTGACCTATTAGACTGATAGTTCTACGAATTATACATTGCCTGCACGTTATTTATTGGGAAATGGAATTATTACATTTTTATTTAAATGTATCATCCCTCTCTATCATATATCTTGCACAGAAGGTGGAACCGTTTGTTGATGACTGTCTCTCGCGACGATATTAACAGTTCGGAGGGACTATCATCTTCTCCAAGGGCCTTGACTTGACTGAAATCGTTGAAGGCACTGTTAATTTCTTGCCCCATATTCCGTATCTCATCTTCATCTACTTCCTCTTCCTTTTCTAACAATACTGCCTACGAGTTTATTTCTCTTGTATTGGCCCTCTGTATATCTATATCTATAAATGTGAATGTATGTCCGGTTTACGTTTATGACGTGTCAACCAAAAGACATAAAGAGCTAAAAATTTTTACAGTTACTAATTTGTACGCGGGGAAGGCTTTAGGCACGGTTTTATGGCGATCGCATGGCTATTTACCTATATATATTAATGTGAATGTCTGTTCGGTGTACGCTTATCACGTCCGAACGACAAGACGCCTAGACCTAAATATTTGTACAGTTACTAACTTATACCTGAGGAAGGTTTTAGGCACGGTTTTATAGCGATCTGATAGATATTTAATAATTTGAAGAATATAACGCGAAATGCGGAACAATAATTACTCTTTGAAAATTACATTTACTCTTTGAAAATGGTTTTATTGGTTGCATTGTTGCTTGAGGGTTGATAATGATAAAAGGGTGGAGATATTGGGATGGAAAGTTATAGGTGTATATAAAATTCTACGTGTGTGTGTGTTAATATTTCGCTCTGCAGCGAAAACTAAAGAACGCAAACGAATGATCTGTGTGTAAATGTTGTCCGAAGTCTCCCGTTGTACGTCATAGCAGTTTAATGCCGATAGCTATAAGGGGGTGGAAGATATGGTGGTTGAAAGTCATTAAATTATTAAAAAAAAAATTCGGACTGAAGGCCAGCGATGACGTTTGCGACTCTGTAACAAGGAGGTTACATACAGCGAAACTTGATGCCACAAACCACATCTTTGGCCTATGTGTGCTACAATGTCTTCAGCTTTTTCTCTGTAACGATAAGCATACGAATAAAGAAATATAAGAAATAAATAAAGCAGTAAAAAGAATTTTCTTTTAATACATCTCTTTAAAAATATATTTGACCTTTCGCGTATTACATCAAGTGATCGATCTGTGATATTATTACAATCATTATCGTTGAATTTCGCGACTGGATTCTTCGAAACGAGTGCATTTTTACGTGTGATTTGATCTACACAACTTACTTTCCTGATAAACGGTAAGTGCATAGACTTCTGCAATCTGATAGTTATATTTTTCAGCTCACTTATAGAATCGCGATGCTTCTCCCACAGAGCCTTCAGATCCGACGGAGCACAGGTTGTCAAAATTATTGCGAATAGAAGACGCATTTGACTGAGCATCGATATAGTAGATGCTTCCGAAAGTGCTATGTCCCAATGTCGATTAAAAATGTTTGTTTCTAAAGAAGGTATTGTATTTCATTTCATCCTTAAAAACCAGTCGCATAGAACACTACTGAAAGATAGCTTATCTAACATAGTCAACCAACACCCGGAATACAGAATGTCAATAGTTACTAGAAAAAAAAGATGCCGAAAAGAAGATATGTTTTGCCTCATTTTAAACTCTGATTTTGAATTTTGTGTTCTCGTATTTTATATGACTCTTAAGATGGGACTCCGGTTTTGAACCCGAGGCATTTGATCAGTGTAGTAAGTAAAAAGATGTTCAAATGTTTGTACAGCTTATGGGACTTAATTACGGGGTCGTCAGTCAATAAACTTACAAACTACTTTTGAACAATCTAACACTAAGGACGGCACAAATATCCATGCCCGAGGGGGGATTCGAACCCCCGACCGTAGTGGCCGTACAGACCGTGACAAGCGCGCCGCAGTCCCCTCGGCCACCGCGGCCGGAGTATAGTAAGTAAATACATTAATCAACAGTGGCGGATCTTATCGATTATAATGAGTATTAAAACATCCTGGCATATTAAAACTGTATGCCGAGGCGGGATTCGATCATGGGACCTTGCTTTTCACGGACAAGCGCTGTACCGAGTGAACTATCCTGGCACGATTCACGCGAGACCTCAGAGCTTTAATTGCGCCAGTACCTCGCCTCGACCTTCCCAACTTCTCAGAAGTTCTTTTTCTAACCTTGTAGGACTAGCACTAATGGAAGAAAGGCTACGGTGGAGGCATGGCTTAGCCACAAGCTAGGGATGTTTCCAGAATGATACTTTCGCTGAAAGCCGTCTTGTAAAATAATGAAATTGGTAGACTGTTGAATTGTCAAAATAAGTAAAATGTTGGCTGAACGCAGTACTGGGGAACTGGTTAAAATTCCTTGTGTGGGATCGTTACAAAAATGTATCTGTTACCAACATTTGTCATCAATAAATTGCATAAAAATAATTTATCATGACCCTGTTCAGATTTTATGTGAATTCAGATAAAATACTCTTATTGTGACCTGTGCGCATCAAATCTACTCTTTAAACAGTTACAGTACGTAGCGTGCATATAGCTGTTTAAAGAAAAGATTTCACGTGCACAGCCGGCCGCGGTGGCCGAGGGGACTGAGGCGCTCCAGTCACGGTCTGCACGGCCAGTATGGTCGGGGGTTCGAATCCCCCTCGGGTATGGATATTTGTGCCGTCCTTAGTATTAGCTCGCTCATAAGTAGTTTGTAAGTTTAGGGACTGATGACCCCGTAGTTAAGTTCCATAAGCTATGCAAACATTTCATGCGCACATGTCAAAATAATAGTATATCTTCTGAATTTATATTCTGAACTGGGCCATGATAAATTATTTTATGGAATTTATTAATGACAAGAATCAGTGACAGTGTTGGTAGCAGAAACAGTTTTCTACCGATCATACACAGGGCAGTTTTAACCAGTTTCACTACTATTGTGTTCAGTCAACATTTTACTTATTTTGACAATCAATTCAGCAGACTACCAATTTCTATATTTCACCGATTACTTTTATCACTCTGCAACGGAGTGTTACCCCATGCGAAGCTTTCGGGCTGATAAAAACTTAGTGCAAAGCCGGGAGTCGATCCCGGGACGTTCATCTCTGGCGCACAAGCGCTCTACCGAGTCAGCTACCCTGGGACGATTCACGGACCCTCCTGCCTCGCCTCATTCGTTCCAAACTTCACGACTCTCCTGCGAACCTAGCAGGACTAGCGCTCATGGACAAAACGGATATGGTGGAGGATGATCTCAAATTTATATTTTCCTTCTGCAGTGGAGTGTACGCTGATATGAAACTTCCTAACAGATTAATACTTTGAGAGCAATCCATACAAAGAAACATGCTCTGACTCGTTTAATAATTTATTTGTATCTATAATGTAGTCACTTTGTAAAAGAATTTCATTTACTTCTCCAATAGAATATGTTAAATATTTCTGTTAATTTGAAAGTGTAATGAGCCTAATGTTCACTTATGTATTTACCAAATCTGTAACAATAAAGGTGACAATAATTTAAAACAGAAGCAAAAGAAATAGAAGCTGTAAACAAAGGCACAACCACAAAAATCATCGCATGTATCCAGGAGATTCATCGCGACTAGCTTCGTCATGAAAGATGACGCGCCTGCTGGAGACTTAGAGACGGAGCTTAAGCTCGGAGTTTGGGTGAGGATGGGGAAGGAAATCGGCCGTGCCCTTCGAAGGAATCATCCCCGCATTTGCCTGGAGTGATTCAGGGAAATCACGGAAAACCTAAATCTGGATGGCCGGAGGTGGATTTGAACCAATGTCCGCCCGAATGCGAGTAGAGTGTCTTACCACTGCGCCACCTCACTCGGTCAAGGGTAAGCCCTTATCATACAGTTTATATAATGAAAGAAACTCAAGTAAGCCATCGAAACAATAATGGAGTTACCACACTTAAAATGAACATGATATAAAACATAAACTGACATTGGCTCTCGTATGCTTAATTATGCCCAGTGGTCTAATAAGCTGTACAAAACGTAATGTATTTAATTGACGGGGCCCAAACTTCTGATCGATCCCTAACTTTACAAACTACTGAAACTAACGTACACTTACCACAACAAACACTCCAATGCCCAAGGGAGGACTCGAATCTCCGACGCGAACGGACGAGCGATAATAAGCTCTTCACAAATTAACTATAAATAATTGGCAAGTTACATTGAAGTGCATTGCAGAGGGTTCATCGAACCGCTTTTATAATATTTATCTGCCGTTCCATTCCCTTAGCGCGCTGGAAAATGAAACATCTAAATCTTTCCGTTTTCGATCTGATTTCTCTTATTTTCCTATAATTATCATGTCTCGCTATGTAGGAATTCGCTAAAAAGATATCTTCCCATTCGGAAGAGAAAGTTGGTGAATTTAATTTGTCAATTAATTTTGCCTCAACGAATAACACTTTTCTATTAATGATTTCCACCCGAACTTGTGCAACATTTCCGTGAAACTATCTACCCTATATCGCAATAATTAAAATGAGCTTCCCTTCTCTAAATTTTCTCTATAACCTCATTCCGACGCAGTGTTGCAAATTGGTGGATTTTCTACTCTCCTTTTAGTGGCGAAATATTGCTTTTAGTGGCTAGCGGATTTTATAGTACTTTAGTTTCAGTTACTGAAATTGCGATCTCTGAACCACTGACCTATTTATATGTTTCAAAATATGTTATTTGTACTTTACTTGATTTCAGGAGTATTTACCTTTTTCTGCGAAGACAATACTGATGATTTATAATATGACATCAAACAATCCATCATACTCGATAGACTACATTCCCTATGGAATGAACATAATTGAATAGCACCTAATTATAGTTCATTTCACGAGCTGCGGCGTAGGCTACTTACGAAGCTCCAATCGCCAACATTCTCCTCCGTATGCGAATAGGTATTGTTAACTCTTCTTCCAGCGCGCTATTCGAGAATGGAATGGAAGATAAATAGTAAGAAGGTGGTTCGCTGAACCCTCTGCCAGGCACTTAAATGTCATTTGCAGAGTATCACATGTAGATGGATGGTTTGGATGGTTTGATTTTGAACGGGGCTAAACGGCAAAGGTTATCAGTCCCTCCCATGTAGGTGTAGAGGTAGAGTGTAAAATGTAAACTTTCACGGCTGAAATGGTGAAAAGTACTAAAAATTTCCGGGCTATTATGCCGTGGTCTAGTGGATTTATTGTCGAAACCCAACGTTTCGTCCCCGACTGCGGAGGACATTCTCAAACCACGACCCACAGTAAAAGTGGGGCATTATAAAGACGTTGGCCGACAGAGCAAGGAACATCTGCGAACCGGAATTACTCGACGCGGAATTGAAACACTAGAGTAATGCTTTACTTAAGAATGGCTCCCCTAAACCACTGTCCTACGCTCTCCTCGTAGTTCTGTAAGATGCTAGCAGGTGTCAGGCGGATCGCTGGCTTAGGGTGCCTCTCGCACTTCAGAGGGTAGCGTGGAGGGGAGGCTGAGGGGAGAGCTTGTGCCGCCTGCCACGAGGCCAGGGCTGTGTCCAGCTTGCTGGCGTTTGAGGGGAGGTGGTGGTGGGGTCAGCCGCTACCTGCCGCCTGCTATGGCCAGTTTAAAGAGCTGCTTATGACCGCAGCGCCATCATGGGTCATCATCTTACGGAACTGCTGAAAACCCTACCTCCCCGCACCCCAGAGCGTAGGACCGGGCACTTATGGAGGTTTTCCGTCTGTATGTATCGGACATTGAAAGTTTTGTGTCCCAGCTTCGTCGCCGCTTTTGTGTCTCGTTTCCGCCGGTTGTAAGTGTCGGTGGCCGAGTAGAAAGAGACTGACACAGGAATAAAGGATGCACGCTTGTGAAGGTACGGAGATGAGCAGCCAGTAAGACAGCAGAAACTAGAAACACAATAGTCAATTAGAACGAGATATATATTTCATAGAGACTTAGTAATACTTAACTTTAACATAGTTCTTGACGGCAGAATGCTGATACATAGTTTATATAGAGAGAGGCCTGCCTACTGATGATTGCTAGTGCCTATCCGATAGCCAAGTCTTAACTGGTGCCTATCTGAATCCCAAGTGTTAACTGGTTCCTATCTCAGTCCCAAGTGAACGATGCAGCAGTCGTGGCCACGAGCGGAGTTGCAGCAGAGGGCGCTCGTGGCTGATGTCGTAAGAACGCCGCGCCGTGCGTGCATGGCGACGTGCGGAGTAAGTAAGTGGCGCGCACTTCATACTTGTGCGACACCACAGAAAGTGCTACGATTCCCCTTGAGAATGTCCTCCGCAGTCGGGGACGAAACGTTGGGTATCGACAATAAATCCACCACACCACGGCATAATAGCCCCGAAATTTTTAGTAATTTTGTAGAGGTAGAGTGTTATTAGGTGGTGTCCATACTGGCACTTTTTCAGAGAGCACGGGATGTGTGAATGGCAAGTACTTGTGCGACACCACAGAAAGTGCTACGATTCCCCTTGAGAATGTCCTCCGCAGTCGGGGACGAAACGTTGGGTTTCGACGATAAATCCACTAAACCACGGCATAATAGCCCGGAAATTCTCAGTAATTTTGTAGGGGTAGAGTGTTATTAGGTGGTGTCCATACTGGCACTTTTTTTAGATCGCATGGGATGTGTGAATGACATGTACTTTTGCGACACCACTGAAAGTTCTACGATTCCCCTTGAGAATGTCCTCCGCAGTCGGGAACGAAACGTTGGGTTTCGACAATAAATCGACTAGACCAAGGCATAATAGCCCGGAAATTCTCAGTAATTTTGTAGAGGTAGAGTGTTATTAGGTGGTGTCCATACTGGCACTTTTTTCAGATCGCATGGGATGTGTGAATGACATGTACTTTTGCGACACCACTGAAAGTTCTACGATTCCCCTTGAGAATGTCCTCCGCAGTCGGGAACGAAACGTTGGGTTTCGACAATAAATCGACTAGACCAAGGCATAATAGCCCGGAAATTCTCAGTAATTTTGTAGAGGTAGAGTGTTATTAGGTGGTGTCCATACTGGCACTTTTTTCAGATCGCATGGGATGTGTGAATGACATGTACTTTTGCGACACCACTGAAAGTTCTACGATTCCCCTTGAGAATGTCCTCCGCAGTCGGGAACGAAACGTTGGGTTTCGACAATAAATCGACTAGACCAAGGCATAATAGCCCGGAAATTCTCAGTAATTTTGTAGAGGTAGAGTGTTATTAGGTGGTGTCCATACTGGCACTTTTTTCAGATCGCATGGGATGTGTGAATGACATGTACTTTTGCGACACCACTGAAAGTTCTACGATTCCCCTTGAGAATGTCCTCCGCAGTCGGGAACGAAACGTTGGGTTTCGACAATAAATCGACTAGACCAAGGCATAATAGCCCGGAAATTCTCAGTAATTTTGTAGAGGTAGAGTGTTATTAGGTGGTGTCCATACTGGCACTTTTTTCAGATCGCATGGGATGTGTGAATGACATGTACTTTTGCGACACCACTGAAAGTTCTACGATTCCCCTTGAGAATGTCCTCCGCAGTCGGGAACGAAACGTTGGGTTTCGACAATAAATCGACTAGACCAAGGCATAATAGCCCGGAAATTCTCAGTAATTTTGTAGAGGTAGAGTGTTATTAGGTGGTGTCCATACTGGCACTTTTTTCAGATCGCATGGGATGTGTGAATGACATGTACTTTTGCGACACCACTGAAAGTTCTACGATTCCCCTTGAGAATGTCCTCCGCAGTCGGGAACGAAACGTTGGGTTTCGACAATAAATCGACTAGACCAAGGCATAATAGCCCGGAAATTCTCAGTAATTTTGTAGAGGTAGAGTGTTATTAGGTGGTGTCCATACTGGCACTTTTTTCAGATCGCATGGGATGTGTGAATGACATGTACTTTTGCGACACCACTGAAAGTTCTACGATTCCCCTTGAGAATGTCCTCCGCAGTCGGGAACGAAACGTTGGGTTTCGACAATAAATCGACTAGACCAAGGCATAATAGCCCGGAAATTCTCAGTAATTTTGTAGAGGTAGAGTGTTATTAGGTGGTGTCCATACTGGCACTTTTTTCAGATCGCATGGGATGTGTGAATGACATGTACTTTTGCGACACCACTGAAAGTTCTACGATTCCCCTTGAGAATGTCCTCCGCAGTCGGGAACGAAACGTTGGGTTTCGACAATAAATCGACTAGACCAAGGCATAATAGCCCGGAAATTCTCAGTAATTTTGTAGAGGTAGAGTGTTATTAGGTGGTGTCCATACTGGCACTTTTTTCAGATCGCATGGGATGTGTGAATGACATGTACTTTTGCGACACCACTGAAAGTTCTACGATTCCCCTTGAGAATGTCCTCCGCAGTCGGGAACGAAACGTTGGGTTTCGACAATAAATCGACTAGACCAAGGCATAATAGCCCGGAAATTCTCAGTAATTTTGTAGAGGTAGAGTGTTATTAGGTGGTGTCCATACTGGCACTTTTTTCAGATCGCATGGGATGTGTGAATGACATGTACTTTTGCGACACCACTGAAAGTTCTACGATTCCCCTTGAGAATGTCCTCCGCAGTCGGGAACGAAACGTTGGGTTTCGACAATAAATCGACTAGACCAAGGCATAATAGCCCGGAAATTCTCAGTAATTTTGTAGAGGTAGAGTGTTATTAGGTGGTGTCCATACTGGCACTTTTTTCAGATCGCATGGGATGTGTGAATGACATGTACTTTTGCGACACCACTGAAAGTTCTACGATTCCCCTTGAGAATGTCCTCCGCAGTCGGGAACGAAACGTTGGGTTTCGACAATAAATCGACTAGACCAAGGCATAATAGCCCGGAAATTCTCAGTAATTTTGTAGAGGTAGAGTGTTATTAGGTGGTGTCCATACTGGCACTTTTTTCAGATCGCATGGGATGTGTGAATGACATGTACTTTTGCGACACCACTGAAAGTTCTACGATTCCCCTTGAGAATGTCCTCCGCAGTCGGGAACGAAACGTTGGGTTTCGACAATAAATCGACTAGACCAAGGCATAATAGCCCGGAAATTCTCAGTAATTTTGTAGAGGTAGAGTGTTATTAGGTGGTGTCCATACTGGCACTTTTTTCAGATCGCATGGGATGTGTGAATGACATGTACTTTTGCGACACCACTGAAAGTTCTACGATTCCCCTTGAGAATGTCCTCCGCAGTCGGGAACGAAACGTTGGGTTTCGACAATAAATCGACTAGACCAAGGCATAATAGCCCGGAAATTCTCAGTAATTTTGTAGAGGTAGAGTGTTATTAGGTGGTGTCCATACTGGCACTTTTTTCAGATCGCATGGGATGTGTGAATGACATGTACTTTTGCGACACCACTGAAAGTTCTACGATTCCCCTTGAGAATGTCCTCCGCAGTCGGGAACGAAACGTTGGGTTTCGACAATAAATCGACTAGACCAAGGCATAATAGCCCGGAAATTCTCAGTAATTTTGTAGAGGTAGAGTGTTATTAGGTGGTGTCCATACTGGCACTTTTTTCAGATCGCATGGGATGTGTGAATGACATGTACTTTTGCGACACCACTGAAAGTTCTACGATTCCCCTTGAGAATGTCCTCCGCAGTCGGGAACGAAACGTTGGGTTTCGACAATAAATCGACTAGACCAAGGCATAATAGCCCGGATATTCTCAGTAATTTTGTAGAGGTAGAGTGTTATTAGGTGGTGTCCATACTGGCACTTTTTTCAGATCGCATGGGATGTGTGAATGACATGTACTTTTGCGACACCACTGAAAGTTCTACGATTCCCCTTGAGAATGTCCTCCGCAGTCGGGAACGAAACGTTGGGTTTCGACAATAAATCGACTAGACCAAGGCATAATAGCCCGGAAATTCTCAGTAATTTTGTAGAGGTAGAGTGTTATTAGGTGGTGTCCATACTGGCACTTTTTTCAGATCGCATGGGATGTGTGAATGACATGTACTTTTGCGACACCACTGAAAGTTCTACGATTCCCCTTGAGAATGTCCTCCGCAGTCGGGAACGAAACGTTGGGTTTCGACAATAAATCGACTAGACCAAGGCATAATAGCCCGGAAATTCTCAGTAATTTTGTAGAGGTAGAGTGTTATTAGGTGGTGTCCATACTGGCACTTTTTTCAGATCGCATGGGATGTGTGAATGACATGTACTTTTGCGACACCACTGAAAGTTCTACGATTCCCCTTGAGAATGTCCTCCGCAGTCGGGAACGAAACGTTGGGTTTCGACAATAAATCGACTAGACCAAGGCATAATAGCCCGGAAATTCTTAGTAATTTTGTAGAGGTAGAGTGTTCTTAGGTGGTGTCCACACAGCCACGTTTTCAGAGAGCACAGGATGTGTGAATAACAGGGCGGCACCTGGCTACTGCAGCAAGTGGCGGTCTCCGTTAAGTGGCCTTGGCGGCCACTGGGCAGCGGTGGGGCAGCATTTAGCCACGCAGGAGGAGTGGCAATTAAGCCGACCGCCTCTCTGGCCGGCCACCGGCGCCACGGAGCGCGCCTGAAATATTCAGCCGACACGGCGGTCGTTCGCCGTCGCTTTACGCCCGCCTACGGTGACCGCTCGGCCCCCGAGTCGTTGCCCGGCCCTGCAGGACCGAACAGCAGCGCAGCGCTTTAAAATGGATTTCACTTGTCCGCCGGGCTCTGCCCACGACCGCCGGTCGGCTTTTGTTTCTGAGCTGCGCGGCTTCGTCACGTCCCCAGAGTGCACTTACCACTCGCCGCTGCTGTTATCGTTGGTCTCGAATGTGGCGTTCAACCCTGCAACAACACACTGCAGTCTGTGGAAATGCGGAGGATAAAAAATAATTAGAAACCTCGTCAACGGAGATTGATTAACCACGAATGAATTCTCGTTTATTTCAGGGGTCGAACTCCAACGTATTAAATACACGTACAAAAACAAAAACAATAATAAAAATATTAATATACTAACTTATATGCCGCCGGCCGCGGTGGCCGAGGGGACTGAGGCGCTTCATTCACGCTCTGCACGGCCACTACGGTCGGGGGTTCGAATCCCCCCTCGGGCATGGATATTTCTGCCGTCCTTAGTTGTAGGTAGTTCATAAGTAGTTTGCAAGTTTAGGGACTGATGACCCCATAGTTAAGTCCCTTAAGCTTAACAAACATTTGAACACTTTGAAGCTTATATGCCCGTGCTTCGCAACGGTTGTTAAACAGGGACTGTGTATATCATGATTTTTTAGGGTTCCGGACCTAGGACAGCAAAAACATAATCCTTGTTAGATTTCTCTGTCAATAAACTCAGTTCTTCTAACCAAGATGTCAAATTAAGTAGAAGTCATTGTCGGAAACAATGAATGTTTATAAAGATTTTCATACAAAGAGTGAATTATCGTTTATTTCATGGGTCGGACTCCCACGTATGAAATACACATACGAGAGCAAAAAACGAAAATTCATATATATTAATACGAGGAAATTCCCGTAAGAGTTGTTTGGTCACATTCGCCTCGTGAGGTCGGGCGACAACGTGAAGGGAAGAAAAAGACTCCTTTCATCTCTTCTTACACCTAAAATCTGTTCTTTGTGGTCCGGATTTAGATTTTTGATTGGAATTTTAAAAACACGTGTTTCGAAATTTTTGTAAATTCAACCATTAAGCGGGTGAAATAAGGGAATATCTTTTAAGGGTGCTACTAATACTGTTTTGATGATAGAAATGCGAAAATCTGGATTTGGAACGATGTTTACAATAAAAAAAATGTTTCGTGATTTTTTTGAATTCTGCCATCAGTGTTGCAATAGGGGGTACCATGTTGTATCAAAATACTAGATTAGTAAAGCATTTTTAAATCTTTGAAAATTTATATTTAGAAGTAGAAACAACCAATGCAGTCCATCCAGTCCATGCGTACAAAGTAGCGGGAATTATGCTAGTAAATAAATAAAAAATGAATGTTTTGCATAATCACCTTTTGGGGTTTTCATGACTATTTACATAGAAATGGAACAGAGATATGAATCTTCAATGCATCAAAAACAAATATGAAGGGCGGATCTTGCCTTCATGGAAGATTTGCGCATTCGCAAGGTGACGTGCGCAGTAGCTCCATTGTCTTTACTTCGGAAACATTCCTGCGTATCCGCCAGAGCTCGAGCAGGCAGAAGCTGGCGTTTCTACCAGCTCCAACAGCTCCAACGCCAATGTAGGAGCGGCGTTTCTCCTCGCCCCTCCCTGCTACGAGGGCATCCATATACGCCTTCATGGAGTTTAGAAGAGAATTTCAATCTCAACCGCGCATGCCCGTTGCAGTGATGCCTCTATTAAGCGGCCGCGCTACGACTCCTATGCGTGCTGTCTCCACGATTTAAAACGTTTCTCATGCGATAAAAATGCTTTGAATGTGCATATAAAATGATCTGATAGAATGACGTAATGAGAAATGATAGTTAAAAAACACTCTTTATTTTATTTATTTATTTACTTTTTTTCACGACGAGCTTTTTCCTGGGGTCCACTGAACCAGTGAACACTTAGGACGCGCCGCGACCGGTCGTTTGATTGCCCCTCTCTTCATCCATCTCATCCTCATTAAGTCTACAACCGTCTCATCCTCACCCCTCCAGCCTTCTCTGTGGTATTTCTCCAACTCCACTCTCTCACTACCCTCTCTCTTTCTCTGAATCCCCTCTTCCCCTCTCTATCTGCCAGGTTTCTCCTCCACAATGTCTCATGCTCACACCCCCCTCCTCACTATCTCTGCCTCATTACCTCTTCTTACTCATTTGATGTTTGACTATATCCTGTTCCTTTCTATCTGTCCTATTTCATCCTATTATTTATATCTGATAATTTTTTTTCCTTTGCACTACATCTCTCCATCCGCTCATTCCCATCTCTTTGTTCATCTCCTACACCCATATCTCTTTCTGGGCATCATCTCTTTGTATCCATGTTTTCCTACACTTTGTATCCTTCCATCTCCTCCTCCTCTTGTTTGTCCATCCTCTCGTCGTCCCTCTCTCTGCCCTTCCCTTCCTCCCCTTATCTCTCCAAAACTTCCCCCCCCCCAAACTTTCCACTCCTTCACCCCAATGTCTCACACCAATTCCCCTCGATCCTTCCTCTGTCTGCCTCTTTCCATACCTGTCTGTCGCCATTTCTTCATGTCCCCTATGATATATCCTCTCTGTTCATCTGCTGCTAACCCTCCCTATCTGTCCAATTCCCGTTCACCTCATCCCGCACATTCTCTCTGTCCATTTCGTGCAGTGATAAAGCACTGGACTCGCATTCGGGAGGACGGTGCTTCAAATCCACCTCCGGTCATCCAGATTTAGGTTTTCTGTGATTACCCTAAATCACTCCAGGCAAATGATGGGATGGTTCCTTTCAAAGGGTATGGTCCATTTCCTTCCCCATCCTTATCCAACACTTAGAGCCTTAGCTCCGTCTCTAAAGAGCAAGCTGTCGACGTGACGTTAAACCCCAAGCTTCCCTCCTCCTCCTCCTTCTCCACTTGTCTCACTGTTTCTTGTCCATGACATGTAGACTGCCCTGGAGAGTATGTAGATTAGGCTGGTCGAACCTTATGAAGGTTACGACTTACGTAGTCGATATATTGTGCGAATTCGGCACTGACATCCGGCAGACATCATGTCATTAGATCGCCCGGAAAACCTGAACAGATGGATCTTGATTTGTATTCCATAAAGGACAGTATTTACCGTCATTCTTCGCAGGGTTTAAACTTAAACCGAAAAATTAAAAAAAAATTATTTTTTCGTGACAATAGTCGTCATAAATTAAGAACAAAGTGGCGAAACTACTGCACCTTCTATGGTCTTTGACACGTATGCAACAACATCATTATGAGTGAGGTCACGGGTAAAAGTTAGTAAATAAATGATTTACATACTTAATCAGATTATTAGAAAAAATGTCCTTCGATCGTTTCGTACTAACGTATAAACGTTTTAGTGATAAAAATAACAGATTAAATCAGTTTTTTAAGCATTATTCGACATAATTCCCTTAGAGTCTCCGTCGCCCAATTTCATTGCATCACAAATGGAGCTGTATGTGTTTGTGTGTGTCTTCTACATCTTTGGTACAGATTTTCCTTACTGTAATGAAAAAAATCATTATTTGGGGTAATAGCCATATAGTTCGGGAGATATGACCTCATAAACAAGGTGATTCGTGAAAAATTGCCGCATCATGCAATTCTCTAGTAACCAGAAAATATTCACATTTTGCGAATGACAACACTTATTGACCTACAAAAAACAACGTTATACTTGTTTGCAAACCTTAACGATTCTTTTCTCTGACAAACGATAGGAAATCATTAATGTAATTATAAATAGGTTTCTCGGTTACAACGTTTACCCTGATTGTTCCGTAAAACTACGTCATCCAGCTAAACATTAAATTACACTACTAAATGAATTCATTATTTGTTTTACATACAGAATCGGCATGAATCACAGAGCGTACCTTCAAAATTATAATATTACACGCAGTTCAGGAATTATTGCTTCATAAATAATCATCTGCTTGAAAAAATTACTATCACACTTATGATTCTGGTTTATTAGTCCTTTAATACAGTCTCTGTTCCCAGCTGATTACGGGGACACTTGCGTAATACTCCACTTAAAGCACGTGGCAAATCTTACTGCAGGGTATGTTGTTCAGGACATATTACGTCATAGGCAGTGAGCTGCGATTAAACGAAACTACGGGCCGTAAATCATTATAGGTACAAAAATGTTCAAAAGTTTGTCAAGCTTAAGGGACTTACCTGCGGGGTCATCAGTCCCTAAATTTACAAACTACTTATGAACTAATTTATACTACAGACGACACAAACATCCATGCCAGAGGGGGCATTGCAACCCCCGACAGGTAAAGGCCTCGCGCACTGTAGCATAGCGCCTCAATGCGCTCGGCCACTCCGCCGCGGAGTTATCGATACAGGTGAAACGGAGGAAGACAGGGGTAAGTTGGAGATAGGCGCGCGGGTTGGCCGCGTGGGCTAAGGCGTCTTATTGCGGACTGCGCTGCCGTCCTCGTCGGAGGTTGAGGCATGGGCGTATCTGTTGTCCTTAGTGTAAATTAGTTTAAGTAGTTTGTTACATCTATGGAATTATGGTCATAACAGTGTGGTGCAATAGGTTTACGAACATTTGAATGAGCTGGAGTAACATAAGAATGGAAAAAATACATTTCCGGGCAGCACAGGGCGCATATGCAAGTTAATTTTATAATTAGGCACGTTAACAGGCGTTAAATAAAGTTGTCCTCCTGATTTTTTCCATTTCGCTGATTCTATAGCGCCTTTTCCAGCTCCAACCTGCTGTATTACCTGTTGTGCAGGGACTTTTTCTGTTCTACACATTCAAACCACCTAGTGACATCTATCCCTCTCATCACCCTATTCCAACAATCCCTCACACTTCTTCACTCAAATTGTTGCTTTTATTTTTTAATTACCTACAGTCCATTACAGTTGTTTCGTTCAGTGTCGAGGTCGATCGCTTAGGCCCAAGGAAGAAGCTATCGTAGTCTGATATTTAGGCTAAGCATTGCACGGGAATTCGGAATCGTTTTCAACACGAGAAACTGTCACCGAGTGACGTATTTTTGTCAGGTAGTTACGGTAGCGAAAGTTTGGCCACCCACCAATAGAGGCTTGATTGCGGCAAGTATCATGGCAAGCGAGAGTGACTGCAGTGGTTTGTTGAACAGACAGCATATCGCAAAACGGCAGCAGCGTCGAGTGGATCCAGTATTATGAACACGTACCGTCACACCGCGCAGTAGGATTTCTGTGTCTCATTTCTGAAGGCAGATTCGAGTTTAATCCAATACCGGGACAGTGGTTGGCAAGATTCCCATACTCGCGGGTCAAAACACGACTGCTTTTGGGGTGCAAATCATACACACCAAATTCTTTAAAGTGGTTCAGTAAACGTTTAATATGAAAGGTATTGAGTAATTCAGTAAATGGAAGACATTTTCCTATGAGGACAATACTATTACGAATATAGCTGTGCAGGATATATACACACCTGGCCATTAAAATTGCTACGTCAAGAAAAAGACGTGCTACAGAAGCGAAATTTAACCGACAGGAAGAAGATACTTTTTTTGTGTCCCAACCTCGTCGCCGCTTTTGTGTCTCATTTCCGTCGTAGGTGTCAGTGGCCGAGTAGACAGAGACCGACACAGGAATAAAGGAGGCACGCTTGTGCAGGTACGCAGGTGAGCAGCCAGTGGGACAGCAGAAACTAGAAACACTAGAAAATCAAATGTTTGATAAGCTTATGGGACTTAACTACGGGGTTATCAGTCCCTAAACTTACAAACTACTTATGAACTAGGACGGCACAAATATCCATGCCCGAGGGGGGATTCGAACACCCGACCGTAGTGGCCGTGCTGACCGTGACTGGAGCGCCTCAGTCACCTCGGCCACCGCGGCCGGCAGAAACACTAGAGTAAATTAGAACGAGATATATATTGCACAGAAGTTATACAATACTTAAGTTTTACATAGCTCAGTACTGCCGGCCGCGGTGGCCGAGGGGACTGAGGCGCTCCAGTCACGGTCTGCACGGCCACTACGGTCGTGTGTTCGAATCCCCCCTCGGGCATGGATATTTGTGCCGTCCTAGTTCGTAAGTAGTTCATAAGTTGTTTGTAAGTTTAGGGACTGATGACCCCGTAGTTAAGTCCCATAAGCTATACAAACATTTGAACATTTTGAAGCTCAGTACTGCAGAATGCTGATACATAGTTGAGCTAGAGGCCTGCCTAGTGCCTGTCCGATATCCAAGTCTTAACTGGTGCCCATCTGATTCCGAAGTGTTAGCTGGTTCCTATCTCAGTTCCAAGTGAACGATGTCGTTCAGTGGTGGCCACGAGCGGAGTTGTAGCAGAGGGCGCTCGTGGCTGACGTCGTAAGAACGCCGCGCCGTGCCTGCATGGCGACGCGCGGCGAAAGTAGGTTGCACGCACTTTAGACTTGTGCGACACCAAACCTTTAATATGCAAATGATTAGTTTTTCAGAGCATTCACACAAGGTTGGAGCCAGTGGCCACACCTACAACCTGCTGAAAGTTTCCAACAGATTTCTCATACGCAAACAGCAGTTCATCGGCGTTGCCTGGTGAAACGTTGTTGGGATGCCTCGTGTAAGGAGAAGAAATGCGTACCATAACATTTCCGACTTTGATAAAGGTCGGTGTGTAGCCTATCGCGATTGCGGTTTATCGTATCGCGACAATACTGCTCGTGTTGGTCGCGATCAAATGTCTGTTAGCAAAATATGGAATCGGTGGGTTCAGGATGGCAATACGGAACTCCGTGCTGGATACCAACGGACTCGTATCTCTAGCAGTCGAGATGACAGGCATCTTGTCTGCGTGGCCGTAACGGATCGTGCAACCACGTCTCGGACCCTGAGTCTACTGATGGGGACGTTTGCAAGACAACAACCATCTGCACGAACAGTTCGCGACGTTTGCAACAGCATGGACTATCAGCTCGGAGACCATGCCTGTGGTTACCCTTGACGCTGCTTCACAGACAGGAGCGCCTGCGATAGTGTACCCAACGACGAACCTGGGAAAATGAATGGCAAAACGTCATTTTTTTGGATGAATTCAGGTTCTGTTCTCAACATCATGATGGTAGTATCCGTGTTTGGCGACATCACGGTGAACGCACATTGGAAGCGTGAATTCGTCATCGCCACACTGGCGTATCACCCGGCGTAATGGTATGGCCTTCCATTCATTACACGATTCGGTCACCTCTTGTTCGCATCGACAGCACTTTGAACAGTGGCCGTTACATTTCAGATATGTTACGACCCGTGGCTCTACCCTTCATTCGATCCCTGCGAAACCCTAAATTTCAGCAGGATTATGCTCGACCGCATATTGCAGGTCCTGTACAGGCCTTTCTGGATGCGGAAAATGTTCGACTGCGCCCTGGCCAGGTAGTTCTCCAGTTCTCTCACCAATTGATAACGTCTGGTCAATGGTGCCCGAGCAACTGGCTCGTCACACCACGCCAGTCACTACTCTCGATGAACTGTGGTATCATGTTGAAGCTGCATGGGCATCTGTACCTGTACATGCCATCCAAGCTGTGTTTGACTCAATGCCCAGACGTATCAAGGCCGTTATTGCGGCCAGAGGTGGTTGTTCTGGGTACTTATTTCTCAGGATCTAGGACCCAAACTGCGTGAAAATTGCAATCACACGTCAGTTCCAGTATAATATATTTATCCAATGAATACCAGTTTATCATCTGCATTTCTTCTTGGAGTAGCATTTTTAATGCCCAGTATTGTATATACGTGAAGAAATCAGCATCATTGCAATTTTTATAAAAATGAATCACACCATAAAGATGAGGGGACGATGTTTGTATTCTGCACAAGGCGGACTTGCAATAACGTAATTTTATAAACATTATCCCTATCTGCCACTAAATGAGCATTGTGTAACTCAGAAGTCTATGGCCGTGATTGTGAGTAAAGGCACTGAAAAAAATCGTAGCATTTTGAAGTAATTATGTAAACATCTGGGGAGAAAGCGGCACGCACTTAAAAGGAACGATTTGCGACTATTGATTAAAGTTGTAATATATGTCATGTTACAGTTACCAGCAAACTGTGTTTTCTTTTAAATGACTTTAAAATCACATGTGAAAGAAATATATTAGAGCGTTATCACTTTCGTTATGCAAGTTATGCGAAAAGGACTGCCAAAAAAGTGAAAGAACAAAAACAATAGAACTTTTTGCTGGTGTCCTATAAAATATTCCAAAAATATCATCAAAAAATAAAAATAAAAAATACTTCTCTTCTTTTGGATTGATTTACATGACGGGTGTGGTGTTGTTCTACGTAGCATCTCTTTTACATTTAATGTTGATGTTATTATGATAAAGATACCTTTAACTGGTGTTGAAAACCATGGTGAATATTACCACTTTAAACAACGCTACCAGTGGAATGTGATCAACGAAATCAAAATTTATTGATGTTGCTACTCATACAATAATGTTTAAAACTGAAATATATTCATCCCTTTAATGCATGTCTTTTTATTTGAAGCTATAAAAATATCACGCTTAATGTATAGTGCGTATATACCGAGAAAAATCTTGAAAGAAAATCCTTAAAATTGTGCTCTACTAGCAACAAACGGTTCATATATGGTCAGCTGTATAATGCTTCCATTATGTACCTGATGCAGTAAATACCACAATTGTGCCTCTCATCTTTCCAGAAAGAACTCATAATGCAGCAGTAGTATGTGACTGACTACTTTTACATGACAAAGGAGTAATAATAAAGTAAAAAGGAGTAATACTAAAGTAAAAAAAGAAACTTAATGCAGATAACTGTCGAACTGATTCAGTAGCGCTTTGCTATTTATATTTTCTGTGACGAATCACTTAACACTTGCACCGAAAATATTGCGTAGACGGAAAGTGCGATTGATGTGCGGCTTTCACAGAATGGATTGGTAGTCAGGGGCTCGTATATTTAGCCTACAAACAGTTTTTTAACTGGAACAATGGTTGTTTCTATCATCCACTGGAATTTGTGACACCAGAGGAGTACAAAGACTTTTTAATGACATTTTTATCAGATTTAGTTTGATAGCTACCATCGTTCAAAATTTTGGGGGCAGAGCTGCGATAGCGTAGCTGACTGGCCGAGTGGATAGCCCCTGGGACACGGCCAACTGTCTCATGACCACCAGCCAGTCAGCTGCGTTGTCGTAGCCTCCGCCCCCAAAGCTCTGAATGGTTGAAGCTGCCAAACTGAACGTGATAAAAATGCCATTCAAACTTCTTTGGCTATTGGCTAGCCCCTGGGACACGGCCAACTGTCTCATGACCACCAGCCAGTCAGCTGCGTTGTCGTAGCCTCCGCCCCCAAAACTCTGAGTGGTTAAGCTGCCAAACTGAACGTGATAAAAATGTCATTCAAAATTCTTTGGCTATTGGCTAGCCCCTGGGACACGGCCAACTGTCTCATGACCACCAGCCAGTCAGCTGCGTTGTCGTAGCCTCCGCCCCCAAAGCTCTGAATGGTTGAAGCTGCCAAACTGAACGTGATAAAAATGTCATTCAAAATTCTTTGTACAGCCGGTGACAGAATTCGCGAGACCCTCGCCTAATCGCTATACACAACCGCAGAGTTCTGCTGCTTGGCGGGAAGTATGTACAGCTGGGCAACACGATCGTACATACTGTCGATTGCCCATCTGACACGAAATCTGAGTTAAAAAAGTTATCTTCCAGTATCGCAGCCAGTTCTAACAACACGCGTTCTTTCTATGCGACGTGAAGGCGACTTCGAAAACTGATTTTAGAAACTGCTTTCCGTATTAGCCATGGCGTTTTAAGCTATTCGCGACCGAAAAATTCCTTTCCACATTTCTTTTCTTATAGTTTCAATGAACAAAGACAGCAATTAGAATTGAGATGCTTCAGTCCGTGTATATTTTCGGACGTTACTAACACATTCAAATGGAAAAATGGCATGCATATCATAGAATTAATTCAATTTCATGACTGGAAGCAAATTATCGACATTAACCACTACTTAAGGTAACTATCACCCAAGTGCAAGTCGACAAATGTCTAGTGGGTGCTACAGCGCCAAACTGGCTGGAATCACGCTAAACACTTATTCGTTGAGAGAGCAGACAAAACAGATCCTGTTCTAAACACTTTGTTCTGAAGCTAAGGGTTACATCATGGTGCATCAGGTTCCGAGTATCGCTGACGATCTCTTCCCACCACCTCGTTTGCGCTATAAAGACGACAACCGTTTGGCGAGGCAGATCATTGATGGTATTTCCGAGAGTGAAGGTATCGTATCATTTCCACTGGTTCTCTTTCGGTTGATGTTGCAACTAAGATATCAGCACAAATTTAACAAACATAAGCCAGCTGTGCCACCACAAATTACAGTTCTCCTCAGATGTTTGGTACTTTTCCATAGTCCATGTCTTATTGAAATACCTAATATTAAGCATTCGACAACATATTGGGCTATTATAATACCAGATACGATTATGTCAAATGAATGTGCAGAGAAGCAAACAAATGATAAAAATAAGCTTACTTATCTCGCCAACTACTGATCAACGAGCGACAGTTCGATTACTGACATTTTCACATTTTTCTTCTATTTTGAAATATGGCTAATTATGTTTCTCACGTAACAATAATAAACGCACATACTTGAGTAACAATCTGTATCTGGATTCCCCAGAGGTTAAATAGATCTTTTGGTGTGAGTTTGTCACTGGCGAGTATCGAAGACGATGTGTTTCGCATACTAATCAAAAATATCAAACCGCCAAACCACGCGCACCTATGAATACATCATGCAGGAAGTAGACGTCTGAACAATCACCTTAGAATGAAGTCGGTCATCTATTCAAAGAAGCAGGCAATAATTTGATAATGCAAACAGCAAAAACAAGTAGATAGAATAATTTGTAAAATCTCGAACCTAAGAGTCGACTTTTGGTGATTCTCCATCGTAGCAATTAGAGGAGTGAAAGATTCTAAAGCTAATCCCTTGGTTTTAGAAGCCGCAGCCGATTATTCTGTAGTAGGACAGCATTACACACCGGTGGGTTTCAGTTACTGTGCAGAATACAAAACCACGGTTTTTCGTCAAAAGCGTGCGTAGTTTCCTGCCACATATGAATAGGTAGTAGGCGTATGTTCCTGCAGAGGTTCGATAAACGGCTATGGTATAGTATGTCTGGGTGGCGCCGGCATAAATGCGTAGATGCGTAACACGAAGTCCTAGGATCGAGCTGACATCCGCAGCACTTTTATTTTTAATTATTCACTCATTTTCACGAGTTTCAATCCGTATTTTTACATACGTAACTTTTCTGCTTAGTAACAACTGTGGTAGCGAATATAGTATCAAAAAGTTTTAACTCTTCATTCAGCCAGTTCACATGATAACAAAGAGAAGTTTTGGATGAATGAACGAAATAGACAGTCTATTTGCGTCAGATGTTCTGAGCAGATTGACACTGCCACCAGAAAAATACAACAGATCGTGTGAGTCATAGCGTAAGTTTTTCCACAGACAGATAATAAACGTTGGTTTCAGGGCACATGTCGTATGGGTTTATAAATGTCAAACATTATAGTAGTCACAATTTATTAGCTGAGATAAGTGCATACTGGAAAACGTTGGCTTTACGTGGGTTCAAAACTTGACAAGCACATACCAAGAGCGTAATAGCTACAACGACAATCTCCGAATGCGATTGTCTTGACAAAGGCTAATAATATCCCCTTATGCGTTTGCGTGTTGAAAGTCTCAACACCAGGGATCGCGGGATGGGTCTCACCTACTTGGCCCAATCTGTGTGAGAAGAAACACGAATATGAACCTTTTAAATTCCTACAATATCTCCCCTTTGTAGGCTATAGGAAAAGAGAAAGCGCACGCCAAATGTTCCAACTACAGATAGGTGCAATATCAGCTAATATTGAGGCTCACCATTGCTGATGACGGTGTTTTCGGTGTTGCGAAGTGGCTAAACGATTAGCTTTTGAATGAAACAGCACGGGTTTGAATCCCGTCTCTTCCAAAATACTTTTCTTATATTAACCCTTGTAGTTTTAATTATCAATTATAAAAATTTCAATGCATAGTATATATATTAGGTTTCATTATAACTAATTTAATTAATTAATATATCTTATTTCATCATTTAATTTTCATAATTCGATGATGTATTTAATAAAAATAATATTTGAAAAATTGTAGCACGTATTTATATGCCGAAGTTATATTACATTCCTTAGGGTGTTCATCGTCAAAGAAAAACTCCACACTATGCAGACTTTACCAAAGTATTTTAAGCGAGAAATTTTATCCGAAATATGCTTCGGTGCAATGCATACTTTATTCAAGTTTTTAAGTAAATAACTTTTCACTGTTGATTTTTGTGCATACCAAGTGTATAGATGGGAATTGTAGCACTGAACTGATGCTGTAGGATTGAATGTGTTTTAATTGAGACACCTCTTGACATCAACGTTCGTGGCACACTGAAACGTTTAAGTAAATTTAAATTTCATAAATAAAAGGTTTACATTGCGAGGGGTAAAATGAAATGAACAAAAATGTAAGGAGTACCGGGGAATCGAACCTTGGCCTCAAAATTAGTAATCCAAGCGCTTGTCCACTACGCTACTCCGCTGCTCGGAGGCCATAAGTCAGTAAGCAGCTTATATAACACCTATTTGTCTGTGAGAAATTTTCGCCACCGTATTCACTTTCCCTTTGGCCAACTCGGACGGGATATTTTTGGAATTTCAAAGGTTTGTCAACTTCCTTCTCGCAGGGTTTGAACAAAATCGGTGAAAAGCATCCCGCAATCTACTGTCAGTCAAAAACATTCTACAGTATAAACTGAAAGACAGAATCGCCGAGGAAATGTCTGCCCCACCCTCCACAATCCTTGTGGGTTAAAATACCAGGAGTAGAAACATCCTCATCCATGATCCACGGACTGAGACGCGATATTTTTGTGAAATTCAGTGTACTGTTACAGCGACAGTCGTAAAATATGTGGGGATAAAGTTTATGAAGTAGTTTCTGTTAATATTTATATAGAAACTTTACGCTGTAGCTACGAATGACTGATCTACGAAATTAATACGAATCATTAATACGAACGTGTTTCTGACGGCATTTTGACTCGTGAGTGTTCTATAGTTAAAAGGCACATGCGGTAACTTGAGAATAATTTTGCGATAAATTTGTAACAAAAAGTGAGGGAGGCGTATATTTTTACCCACATGCAACGTCTTGGTATTCTGGGGTGTTCATTCTACTATCAATCGCTGTTTTATTTCCTCTGACTTTATTGAAAGCGGTATGGTTTTTTTTAATAAATGAAGCAGGTCAATTTACCAAGGAAAAAAAAAAAAAAAAAAAAAAAGAGGTGGTCTTATTTTTGTCACCCTGATTTCTTTAATGAACAGTTTCAAATTAACAACATACCTAACGCAAGAATCATTTATGAAACGTCTGAGACCAGCTGAATAACAGTTGGTAAGATTTAGCTGTAGTAGATTGTCGTATAAGTAAGTTTGTTTACACGCGCTGGACGTGCTGCGAAGTGCCCCGTTTACTTCCGTTCAAACCTCTGGCCGGCCACAAGCACAGACTGGAAGACAAGACATTCGCTGCGATTGAGCAGAGTAGAGGCATGCCTCGCATCTTCTCGACTGCCCGCTGATGTGTCTGAACCTGTCTTTTCTTAAATGGACTGTTTGCCTTATGAGGCCTGGTTATCCTGATACCGATCTCCTAATGGATCCTCGTCCTAGATTATATTATTGTGCACTGAATTAAAAATTTTATTATTGGATGGTTTCAGATAGCCCGCGTATTAGTTGCCATATTTAGCAGCAATTCTTACATTATTAAACAATAAGTCTGTAGTAACTTCTTTATATTTGAACATTAACATGTCTTGACGCTGTAAAAAAAGGTGTGTATGACCTATTAAAATTGTATTCTGTCGAATATGTAACACATTAAACTCGAAGCAACTATCAAATTATATCTTAATAATGACATGGCCGCGGAAGAACGACCGAGCGCATTGAGGCGCTACGCTACTTTGTGCGAGGCCGTTCCCCCTCGGGGGTTCGAGTCCCCCCTTGAGCATGGATGTTTGTACCGTCTGCAGTATAAGGTTGTTCATAAGTAGTTTGTAAGTTTAGGGACTGATGACCCCGCAGTTAAATCCCATAAGCTAAACAAAAATTTAAACTTTTTTTTTCTTCATGACATGGCAGTTACGTATTGATTTGAACATCTAGAGTGTTTGTTGGTTTTGAGGATTTTATAAATGTTTTTAATACCATTTCGATAGTCTTAGTTTCAAGCAAAGAACTAACCTGCGGGAAACCTAATGGTAAAACAAACTACGCTAATGTATAAACAAAAAATACAAAAGTTTCGAACCTCTGTTATAGTCTCTGTATTTGTCAGCTGGTTCAGAAGTGAGTTTTATACCCAGCTTCAACACGAATTTGAAAGTAATGTCGTATAAAATCCATTACACCACGACCCAAGTTATTGGCGCTTACCTTGTATACTATTCATATACCCGGAATATTACTACTATATATCGCACAAAGAGCTTTGCAACCTACTTCGAGAAAAAATGCTCTGGAAACCTCTGATCTGAAAAAAGACATATCGTTTATGGCTGCTTACCATCAACAATAGTTATGATAAAGGCTTTCATGGTGTTTTATTTATTATTTGGCCTTCATCGGCCTTCCAGACGAACCTGCTCCTTCCACAACGCGTTTTTATACTTGCTTCGTCTTCTGTACTATAATTGTTCATAATATGTTATTTATTCCCTAAATTAATGTATAAAAGTAATACTGTTCTCCCTCATTGAAAAAGATACACAATATTAAAATGAAATCATAGATTAGAACGTTAAAACATACTACATCCAATTTAAAAGAAATATACTAAAAATTATTTATTTCGTAGGTGAATTTTTTTTCTATTCTATTGAACCTCGGTGTTTCTCAAACTGTTTGACTCGTTTGTTTTTTTGCCAATGGTAGCCAAACAGTGGGTCCTATGAGTTGCACTCTTATACTGTTACATACTAAACCATTATAAACAAATGAACGTTTTCTGCTAATACTGCTTCCGCAACGATTCGAACCCTATTGGGTGTTCTCGTTTCTTATTATATTGGTGTCGTGTCTGTTATTTCGGACATATCCGAAGTAACAGACACCATACCAATATAATTAATTACGACTCGCGAAGACGGCGTTTCTTCAATCACTTTACCGCATATGCGGTCATACGTTTGAACTCGCACGATATGGGCGCTACAGCCATAGCGTGCAACTTGTGAAAGTTTGAAACAGACGCAGGGTGAGCACCGGTAGCCACGTGGTTAAGTTCACCGCTGGCCCGAAGCGGGAGACACGGGTTCGATTCCCGTCCCGCTTCATATTTTCACTTATCGCCATTGTTTAATTTCAATGCCCTAATTCAGCACTATCATTCCTTTCCTTCCTAATTCTTATTCCTTCACCTCCTTCATAAATATTTGCCAGTTCTTGTTTCTTTTTCTTTGGACCTCCTTACCTGCTCTTCTAGGCTGAACTGAACTTCTCTCGCAAATTACGCCTTCATCGGCAATCTTGTACTCTAAACCTTTTGCAGATGTTTAGATGTTTTAAATACAGTTCTGCACATACATGTTTTATTATTATTATTATTATTGAATCTAGACACTGAATAGTTCTTCTCACGGAAAAATAAAAATTATTATTACGAATCCTATGAAAATTAGTTTTATATGTTCAGTTTAAACTTACAACTGTCCCTTAAAATAAAAGGAAATAACTCTTCTTTATAAGATTCTGGCTGCTTACAAAACTAAGCAAACAAAACAAGAAATCAAATCGAAATGTTCATATGTTTGTAGAGCTTATGGGACTTACGTACGGGGTCATCAGTCCCTAAACTTACAACCTATTTATGAACTAGCTAATACTAAGGACGGCACAAATATCCATGCCTAAGGGGGAATTCGAACCAAATTGTTCAATGTTCAAATGTTTGTAGAGTCTATGGGACTTAACTACGGGGTCATCAGTCCCTAAACTTACAAACTACTTACGAACTAGCTACAACTAAGGACGGTACAAATATCGATGCCCGAGGGGGGATTCGAACCCCCGACCGTAGTGACAGTGCAGACCGTGACTGGCGTGCCGCAGACCGCTCGTCCACTGCGGCCGGCCAAGAAACTCTACTAATACTGTTCAACATCCCGCATATCACGTATATTTCAGTGTAAACCATCCATTCCTCAACGCACGACAGATTCAGCAGGCTTTGATCCCTGCTGTTAGCAGCAGGCTTCGAGCCGTCGTTGAGGCTGATAGCGGCAACTTTGGTGAAAATTGAACTGTTTATGTAAATTTAAATTTCATAATTAAATGGTTAACATTGCGAGGGGTAATGTAAAATGAACAACAATCGAATGAGTACCGGGAATAAAAACCTGGGCCTCTAAATTGGCAATCCAAGCGCTTGTCCACTACGTTATTCACACTCGTCGAAGGCCGCGACACAGTAAACAGCATATATAGCACCTATTTCTATGTGAGAAATTTTCGGGGCCCTATTCCCTTTCACTTTGGCCAACTGGGCGAAATATTTTGGGAATCTGAAAGGTTCATCTACTTCCTTCTTGTCGCAGGGTTTGATAATAAAAAATCGGTGAAACCCATCTATCTCGCGATCTACTCTGGTCAGTCATAAACATTATACAGTGTAACTCAATGAGGTCGAACCGTTGAGGGAAAGTTCCCATCCATCCTTGAGAGTGAAAATTCCAAGCGTGGGAACATGGTCTACGGACTGAGACGCGTTATGTATGCTGAAATTCAGGGTCCTCTTATAGCGACAGTCGTAGTAAGTAGGGAAGAATGTTGATGTACGACAAAAAGTGAAGGAGAAGTATATAGACCACTCAGGATTCTAAACACCCACATGCAAAGACTTGGTATATTGAAAGTGTTCATTCTACTATCAATCGCTGGTCTATTTCCTCTGACTGTATTGAAACCAGAACAGTTTTTTTCTTTAAAAAAGATAGATAAAAATAAATGAAGCGTGTCAAGTTACCACAAAAAGGGAGTCATGTTTTTGTCACTCCGATTTATTAATGAACAGTTCATATTACTAGCACACCTAACACAAAAATCATTTATGAAACGTCTGAGACCAACTGAATAACAGTTGGTAAGATTTAGCTGTAGTAATTTGAATAGTTTTTAGCTGCAAGGAAAGAACTAACTTGAAGGATATCTAATCGTGAAACAAAGTATTCTGTTGTATGAACAAAAAATATAAAAGTTTCGAACCTCTTGTCATAGTCTCTGTATCTGTCATCTGGTTCAGAAGTGCGTATTGGACACGACTTCAAATTTAATTTGAAAATGCCGTATAAGTTCCATTACACCACGAGCAAAGTTGGTGACGATTACCGTGTATACTATCGATATACCGGAATTATTGCAACCTACTTCGAGTAAAAAAAAAAAAAAAAAAATACTCATACCTCTGACCTGAAAGAAAAAATATCACATCATTTATGGCTGCTTACCATCAACAATAGTTATGATAAAGGGTTTCATTTTATTTTTTTATTTGATCTTAATCACCTTTCAAGAAGAAATTGCTTGAACCACAATGTTTTTTAATACTTCCTTCGTCTTCTGTACTTTAATTCTTCACAATATGTTAACTTATTTATTCTCTAAATTAATCTTGAAACGTAATGCTGTTCTCTCTAAATGAAAAAAAATCCAAATAATAAAATGAAATCATAGATTAGAACGTTGAAACATGCCGCGTGCGCTTTAAAAGAAATAAAGTAGAAATAATTCCATTTCGTTGGATAAATCGTGTTTCTATTCTACTGATCCTTTGTGTTACTCAAACTGACACGTTTGCTTTTTTTCCTACGGTAAACAAACGGTGGATCTCATGAGTAGCACTCTTACACCACACCTCTACTAAAACCATCATAAATGAATGAACGTCTTCTGCTAATTTTGTTCAGAATCAGGTAAAGCTGCCTAATGCTTCCGCAACGATTCGTAGCCTGTTGCTTATTCTTGTTTCTTATCGTATTGGTGTGGTGTCAGTTATTTCGGGCATGTCCGAAATATCGCACACCACACGAATATAATACGTATTTACACGCGAAGATGGTGCGTGTAAGAGAGCATAGGCGATATGGGCGCTACAACCATGGCGTGCGACTTCTGGAAGTTTGACACGGACGAGGGAGGGGGGCGACCTCGTGTAGGAAAGTGTTTATGGAGACGTCTGCTTGAAGGAGGAGGAGACATGCATTCGATTCATGGCCCGGCACACATTGTTTAGTTTCAACGCCCTGATTCCTTCCTTCCTAATCCTTCTTCCTTCACCCCTTCAAAAATATTTGCAAATACTTGTTGCTTTTTCTGTGGGTCTGTTTATCTCCCCTTCTAGCCTGAACTTTGCTCTCAAATTACGCCCTCATCGGCGAGCTTCTACCGTGCTTTAAAATATTTAGCAAATGTTTTAAAAACTATTCTGCACAACCATTTTTTAGAGATTGATGAATTTATAAAATAAGTACAACTGTTCTCGGAAAAATAAATCATACGAATCCTAATGAAAATTAGTTTCTGCGTCCTGATAAACTTACACCTTTTCCTTAAAATAAAAGTAAATAACACTTTCTTACAGGAAATATATCATTTGGCTGGTTAAAAAACGAAGACCGCGGCGGAGTGACCGAGCATATTGGGGTGCTATGCTCCGATGTGGGAAGCCGTTGCCCGTCGTCGGTTAGAATCCCGGGCATGAATATTTGTGCTGTCGATAGTATAAGTTAGTTTATAAGTAGTTTGTAAGTTAGGCCGGGAATCGAAACCCGAACCTCCAGATGTGTTCCATAGAAAATTGCCACTACTGCCGAGGCTCTCCATGCAGCGGAGTAGCACCTCGGCAATGGACATATTGGAACATTCCTGCCTTTAACCTTAGAATAAGGTGATACAAATAACAATGTAAATGGAAATACACGAAACCTCAGACTTTTTCGTCTCAAACATATCAAAGACATTAAAGATAAAGGTGAAGCTCTGAATTAAAATTTGTGATGCGGTCGGGAATCGAACACTGACCTCTAATCTTCTCTTTCGTTGCGAGAGCCGTGGCAGTAGTTCCAACATTCTTTGGAACACAAAAGCTGAAGTTTGTGACGTGGAGGCGCCTTAATCGCTGGTGGTGCGATGGTCTAGTGCAGAGTAGTGTGTCTAGTAAGCAATTGTGAAGTAGTTGACGAATTAAGGATTGGGAAGAAACGGATGAACAGTGCTGCATTAGGGCATTGAAATTAAACAATGGCAACAAGTTAAAATGTGAACCAGGCCGGTAATCGAACCTGGGTCTCCAGCTTCGGGCCAGCGGTGAACTTAACCACGTGGATCCCGGTGCTCACCCTGCGTCCATCTCAACCTTCCACAAGTTGCACGCTATGGCTGTAGCGCCCCTATTGTACGAGGTCGAACGTATGACTACATATGCTTTGAAGTTATTGTTGAAACGCCCCGTCATCGCGTGCGTAATTAATTATATTGGTATGGTGCCTGTTACTTCGGATATGCCCGAAATAACAGACACAACACCAATATAATAAGAAACGAGAATACCCAATAGGCTTCGAAGCGTTGCGGAAGCAGAAGGCGGTTATACGTGATTCAGAGCAACATTAACAGAAATAGTTTATTTATCTAGAATGGTTAAGTATGTAACGGTGCAAGAGTGCTACTCATAAGATCCACCTTTTGTATACCATAGGCAAAAAAAGCATAGGTTTCAAACAGTTTGAGAAACACTGAGGTTCACTAGAACAGAATCAAGATTTCACCAACGAAATTAAACGATTTTTAGTTTATTTCTTTTAAAGCACACGCAGTATGTTTTTACGTTGTAATTTTCGATTTCATTTTACTATTGTGTTTTTTTTTTTTTTTTCTATGAGATAGAACATTACAACGTTTCAAGATTAATTTAGGGAATAAATGAATTAACAAATTGTGAACAATTATAGTACAGGAGACGAAACAAGTATAAATAAGCAATTTGGACGAAGCACGTTGGTCAGGAAGGGTGATGAAGGCAAAATTAAAAAAAAAAAAAAGTTAAATTCTTTATCACAACTATTGTTGATGGTAAGAAGCCATAAATGATAATTGATTTTTTTTTCAGGTCGGAGGTTCCCCAAATGTTTTTTTCTGGAAGTTGGTTGCAAAGCTCTTTGTACGATATGTAGCAAAAAAAATGTTCAAATGTTTGTAAAGCTTATGGGACTTAACTACGGGGTCATCAGTCCCTAACCTTACAAACTACTTATGAACTACTTACGAACTAGGACGGCACAAATATCCATGCCCGAGGGGGGATTCGAACCCCCGACCGTAGTGGCCGTGCTGACCGTGACTGGAGTGCCTCAGTCACCTCGGCCACCGCGGCCGGCGATATGTAGCAGTTATATTCCCGGTACATCGATAGTATACAAGGTAATCGTCACCAACTTTGGTCGTCATGTAATGGAACTTACACGAGATTGCTTTTCAATTCTTCTTGAAGCCGTGTGCAATACGCGCTTCTGAACCAGCTGACAGACTATGACAAGAGGTTCAAAACTTATTGTATTTCTTCTCACACAAACAGCAAACTTTGTTACGCCATGAGATTTCCGGCAGGTTAGTTCTTTGCTTGCAGCGAAACCTATCGAAATTATTAAAATAAAATCTTAAAACCAACAAACAACCTTAATGTTCAAATCAATCTGTAACTGCCATGTCATCATTCAGATATAATTGGAAAGCTACTTCGAACTTAATGTGATACACATTCAACAGAATACAATTTTAGTTGAACACACAATCCTTTTTTCAAGCATCATAACTTGTTACTGTTCCAAGTCAATACATAGTTATTATACACTTGTTGTTTACCAATGTAAAAATTACTACTAAATATAGTAACTAACTGGAGGTCTATCCGAAACCAACCAATAATACAATTTTTATTGCAGTGCACAATCATATAGACTAGGACGACAATCCATTAGTAGATCGGTATCAGGAAAACCAGGCTTCATAATGCACTGTCCGTATAAGAAAAGACAGGTCCGACCACATCCGTGAGCAAGTCGAGGAAAGGCGAGGCATTCCTCTACTCTGCTCAATCGCAGCGAATGTCTCCTGCTTGGGGCCGCAAGAGGTTTACGCGGAAGTAAACGGGGCACTCACAGCACGGCGAGCGCGTATAAACAAAGTTTCTTACTCGACAACCTACTTCAGCTAAACCTTCCCAATGGTCAGTTTGCCTCAGACGTTTCAAAAATCATTCTTGTATTAGGTGTGCCGGTAATGCGAAACTGCTAAATAAAAACTCAGGGTGTCATAACATCTGGCCATCTTTTTGTGGTAACTTGACACGCTTCCTTTATTAAGAAGCCTGAGAGGTCAATATACGTATCCAACACTTTTTGTCCTAAAGGTTTTCTCAAAATTACTCTCTTTTCAACTACAAACACCCAAGACTCTAAATACCGACAGAAACACGTTCATATTAATGATTTAGATTCGTTGCCGTTTCGCAGATCTGGCATCCGTTGCTACAGCGGAAAGCTTCTTTATAAAGAGACAAACGACTCCATTCACTTTATTCACACAATTTTTACGACTGTAGCTGTAAGAGGACCCTGCATTTCGCATTCATAATGCATCTCCGTCTGTGGACCATAGGCGAGGATGATCTCAGTCCTGGAATTTCATTCGCAAGGAGGGGTGCGAACTTTCTCTCAAGGACTCCAACGTCATTCAGTTTATACTGCATAATGTTTATGAATGATCAGAGTTGATCGCGGGATGGGTTTCACCGATTTGGTTCAAACTCTGCGAGAAGAAGGAAGCAGACGAAACATTTCAAATTCCGAAAAATATCTCGCGCCATTTCGCCAAAGGGAAAGCGAATACGGTCGCATAAGTTTTCCACATAGAAATAGGTGTTATCTAAGCTGCTTATTGAGTCCCAATCTACGTCAAATGAGAGTAGCGTGGTGGACAAGGGCTTGTATTGCAAAATTTGAGGCCCAGTTTCGAGTCTCGGTATTTCGTACAATCGTTTTCATTTTGTATTACCCCTCGCAATGTTAACCTTTTATTTATGAAATTTAAATTTACATAAACATTTCAGTGTTCCACAAAAGTTGACGTCAAAAGGAGACTCAAAACACATTCAATCTCATGGCATCAGTTCAGTGCTCCTGTTTCCACCTCAATGATTAGATACATTTGGTATGCACAGAAAGAAATAGTGAAAAGTCATTTACTTTAAACCTTGAATCAAGTGTGTTTTGCGCCGAAGCATATTTCGGATAAAATTAATTCCTTAAAATTCTTTGATAAAGTTTGCATAGTGTGAAGTTTATGTTTCTTTGTCGATGTAATATAGCTTCGATATATAAATAACTGCTACAACATTTGGAAATATTATTTTCATCTGAAACTTCATAGAATTATGAAAATTAAATGATTTAATAAGGTGTACTAATTAAATTAGTTGTAACGAAACCATATATATTAATTATGCGCTGAAAATTCATAATTAATAGTTAAAACTGCAAAGGCTACCATAAGAAAACTATTTCGGAAGGGGCGGGTTTCGAACCCGTGCTGTTTCGTTCAAAAGCTAAACGCTTAGCCACTAAGCACCAATGCTGATCCTCAAGATTAGCTGATAATGCGTCTATCTGTAGTTGGAAAATTTTTGACCAGCGTTTTCTCTTTTCCTATGGCCTACAGAGGGGAGATATTGAAGGAATTTAAAAGGTCCATATTCGTGTTTCTTCTTGCACAGTTTGGGCCAAGTAGGTGAGACCCATCCAGCGATCTCTATTACAGTCTTGGTATGTGCTTGTCAAGTTTTGAACCCACATAAAGGCAGCGTTTTTCAGTATCCACTTATTTCAGCTAATAAATTGTGGCTACTATAATGTTTGATATTTATAAATGCATACGATATGCGCCCGATACCTACGTATAAGGAAATTATTTATGTAGACACATGATAACAAAATTATCTGTCTGTGGAACAAATTTACGCTGTCACTGATAGGACTGCATTTTCTGTGGCAGTAATAATCTGCTCAGAACATCTGCACCCAAATAGACTGTCTATTTCGTTCAGTCATCCAAAAGTTGACTTATAACTTATAAGTTATCATATGAACTGGCTGAGTGTAGAGTTAAATCTCTTCGATACTATATTTGCTTCTAAAATTGTCTCTGGGCAGAAATATTACGTATGTGAAATATACGGCTTGCAGCTTGTCTTCTCGTGCACTCGTGTAAATGAGTGGATTTTTAAAATGCAAACCTGCTGCGAGTATCGGCTCGATCCTAGGACCTCGTTTTACGCATCTGCGCATTTACCACGGCACCACCAACATATACTGTAGCATAGCCGTTTTTCGAACTTTTGCGGAAAAACAGGCCTACTACCTATTCAGAAGCGGCAGACCTTATCTGGAAACCACGCACCCTTTTGACGAAAAATCGTGATTTTGTATTCTGCGTAATAACTGAAACCCACCGGTGTGTAATGCTGACCTACTACATCAGTGTTCGTATCATTGTATTAATACGCTAACAAGAAACTAGGGGTACATATTTTTATATTAATCATACAAGAAGGCCAACGAAACATAAATATTTCGAAAGGTGGTTTCTCATACATGTTACGAATATAAAAAATATGTGTGCACTTAGCCATAGTGGTAAAAAGAAATTTTAAGATGATACTCCAAAATGCGGGTAAACTACTATGACCAGCACAGCGATCGAATTATCATTGTCAAGATACATACGAAGCCAACACCGACAACAGTAGTACATGTTTATATGCCAACTAGCTCTGCCGATGATGAGGAGATCGAAGAAATATATGAGGAGCTAAAGGAAATTATTCAATTAAGGGAGAGGAAAACTTAATTGTTAAGGGGAGACTGGAATTCGGTAGTAGGACAAGGAAGGGAAGGGAAGATAGTGGGTGAATATGGTCTGGGCAAAGGGAATGAAAGAGGAAGCCGCCTGGTAGAATTTTGCACGGAACATAATTTAGTTATAACAAACACCTGGTTTAAGAATCACAAAAGAAGGTTGTATACGTGGAAGAGACCAGGAGACACCGGGAGATACCAGATAGATTTTATAATGGTAAGACATAGATTTCGGAACCAGGTTTTGAAGTGTAGAACATACCCAGGGGCAGACATAGACTCTGACCATAACTTGTTGATTATGAACTGTAGGCTGAAACTGAAGAAACTACAGAAAGGTAGGAAAATAAGGAGATGGGACCTAGATAAATTGAAGGAACCCGAAGTTCTTAAGAATTTCAGAGGGAGCTTCAGGCAACAATTGATAGAAACAGGGGAAAATAAAACAGTTGAGGAGGAATGGGTAAAATTGAGAGATGAAATAGTGAAGGCAGCAGAGGAAAAAATAGGTAGGAAGGCAAGACCTACAAAGAATCCTTTGATATCACAGGAGATACTAAATTTAATCGATAAAAGGAGAAAGTATAAAAATGCAGTAAATGAAACAGGCAAAATGGAGTACAGACGACTAAGAAATGAGATTGTCAGGATGTGCAAAATGGCTAAGCAGGAGTGGCTAGAAGGCAAATACAAGGATGTAGAAGAATGTATAAATAGGGGAAAAATAGATACAGCCTACCGGAAAATAAAAGAAACATTTGGCGATAAGAAAAACAGCTCTATGAATATCAAGGACACTGATGGAAAACCAGTTCTCAGCAAAGAAGGGAAAGCTGAAAGGTGGAAAGAGTATATAGAGAGGCTCTACAAAGTAAATGAACTTCGAGACATTATTGTAGGGAGGGAAGATGATGTAGATGATGATGAAATAGGAGATACTATACTGAGAGATGAATTTGACAGAGCACTGAAAGATCTAAGTCGAAACAAGGCCCCTGGAGTAGATGATATCCCGTCAGAGCTACTGAAGTCTCTGGGAGAACCAGCCATGACAAAATTGTTTCACATGGTGTGTAAGATGTATGAGACAGGTGAAGTACCCTCAGACTTTAAGAAAAATGTTATAATCCCCATTCCAAAGAAAGCAGGTGCAGACAGTTGTGAAAACTACAGAACCATCAGTTTAATAAGTCATGGTTGCAAAATATTAACACGAATTATATACAGAAGGATGGAAAAGCTGGTAGAAGCCGACCTCGGGGAAGATCAGTTTGGGTTCAGGAGAAATGTAGGAACACGGGAGGCAATACTCACTTTACGGCTTATCCTAGAAGATAGATTAAGAAAAGGCAAACCAACATTTCTAGCTTTTGTAGATTTGGAGAAGGCTTTTGACAATGTTGATTGGAATAAACTCTTTAAAGTTCTGAAGCAAGCAGGAGTAAAATATAGGGAGCGTAAGGTTATTTACAACTTTGTACAAAAACCAGACAGCGGTTGTCAGAGTTGCAGCGCATGAAAGGGATGCAGTGGTTGGAAAGGGAGTAAGACAGGGTTGTAGCCTTTCCCCACAGTTGTTCAATTTGTACATTGAGCAAGCTATAAAGGAAAGCAAGGAGAAATTTGGAGAAGGAATTAAAGTTCAGGGTGAAGAATTAAAAACATTGCGTTTTGCCGACGACATAGTAATTCTGTCAGATACAGCAAAGGACCTGGAAGAGCAATTGAACGGAATGGACAGTGTGCTGAAAGGTGCATATAAGATGAATATTAACAAGAGCAAAACTAGGGTAATGGAGTGCAGTGTAAGGAAATCAGGTGATGCTGAAGGAATTAGATTAGGTAACGAAACAATAAAGGAGGTAGAGGAGTTTTGTTACTTGGGCAGTAAAATAACAAATGATGGTCGCAGTACAGATAATATAAAATACAGAATGGCAATGGGTAGAAAGGCGTTTTTGAAAAAGAGAAATTTGTTAACATCGAATATTGATTTAAGCCTAAGGCATTTGTATGGAGGGTTGCCTTGTATGGGAGTGAAACATGGACGATAAGCAGTGTGGACAGAAAGAGGATAGAGGCTTTTTAAATGTGGTGCTACAGAAGAATGCTGAAGATTAGGTGGGTGGATCGCGTAACTAATGAGGAGGTACTGAACCGAATTGGGGAGAAAAGAAATTTCTGGCATACCTTGACTAAAAGGAGGGATAGATTGGTAGGACACATTCTTAGACATCAAGGAATTGTGAATTTAGCGTTGGAGGGAAGTGTGTGGGGTAAAAATCGCAGAGGGAGACCAAGAGACGCGTATAGTAAGCAGATTCAAGTGGATGTGGGTTGTCGTTCTTATGAGAAGATGAAAAGGCTTGCTCAGGATAGAGTAGGGTGGAGAGCTGCATCAAACCAGTCTCTGGACTGAAGACCACTATTAATATTAATTACTCCAAAATCTCCATTAGTTTTGCCACTCTATTGTAACTCGTTGTTGGTGGCTTATTCATACAGGTGAAGTGTGCTCAGTCAGTTTGCGCTTGGAAGTCTACTTTTAGGATCCCCGGTTCGATTCACACAACCCCCATTTATTTTAATTCTTCGTAATATTCAATTCTTAACATTTAAATATAGTTTTTAAATATAATTAAACAAATCCGTATATGAATGTAGTATTATAATAAGTTACAAGGACAAACATTTGAATACGTCGGGATTCTATTAAGAAATCCAGTTTTCACACATGGTCAGCTATACGTTGCAGCAAGTTGAGTTCGATCCTTCTATGGTTTGAAATTTTATATTTGTGAACATAGAGGACAACGACAACGGAAAATGTTTTACAATGCTAAATTGTGAAATAAAGCAATTAATTCACTTATTTGTTTCTTTAATTCTCTCATGTTTTCTCTTTGCCCTTTCTTTCACCTATTCTCATAGCATTCCCATAAAACCTATAAATTTGCAGTACTCAATAAATTCCAATTACCTTTTTTTTTCATTTTCATGATTTTGCAAACACAACTGGTCGAATTTCGACCACAGCCAGTACTAGTCAGAATAAATGGCGTCGGTTTCTAAATCCGAGAGATAAGCGTTCGAATCTGTATTTTTAATTTGTCTCCATATTTTTACGCAGTAAGGCTCTTCCTACGATCAAGAAACACCAAAAGTTTACTCTTAAGCTCGAGATTTTACAAGTTACTATACCTCCTTGGGTTCGCAATTTGCAGTATCAAATTAATCTTGAAAAGTAATACAGTTCTCTCATTGAAAAAATTCACAATAATAAATGTAATCATAGATTAGAACGTTAAAACATACTGCATACGGTTTAAAAGAAAAATAGTAAAAATTTTCTTCATCTAGTTGGTGAAATTTTGTTTCTATTCTACTGAACCACGGTTTTTCTCAAACTGTGACTCGTTTCCTTTCTTGCCTATGGTAGCCAAACGGTGTGTGCTATGGGTAGTATTCCTATTCCGTCACATACTAAATCAGTAAAAATAAATTAACGTCTTCTGCTAATGTTGCTCAGAATCACGTTTAGCCGCTTTTTGCTTCCGCAACGATTTTGTTTCTAATTATATTGGTGTTGTGTCTGTTATTTCGGACATGTCAGAAATATCAGACACCACACCATTTTAATAATCATTTACACGCGAAGAGGGCGTTTGCTTCCATCACTTCAGTAAAGATGCGGTCATACGATCGACCTCGCACGGGAATCCGTACCGGTGAGAGTAATAGGGCATGGAAGATAGGGGAGCTACAGTCATAGCTTGCGATTTATGAAAGTTTAATACAGACGCTGCGCTAGCAAGGGTAGGCAAGTGGTTAAGGCGAATTCTGCCGTGAAGCCGGGTACACGGGGTCGATTTCCGGCCCGGCGCACAATTTCACTTGTCGCTATTGTTTAATTTCAATGCCTTTAATGCAGTCACTGTCAATCCTTTCCTTCGTAATACTCCTTCCTGCAACTCCTACATAAATGTTTGTGAATTCTGTTTCTTTTTTCTGTGGGCCTCCTCCCCTTCTAGCCTGAACTTCGCTCTCAAATTATGCCTTTATCGGTGCGCTTCTATTTTGTATTGAAACTTTTTGCAGATGTTTTAAAAACCAATTCTGCACAACCCTGTGTTATTAGATATTGATTGAATTTAGAAAATGAGTACTGCATCTCTCAGTAAAATAAATATTACGAATCTGATAAAAATTAGTTCGTGCGTCCAGATAAACTTACACCTTTTCTTTAAAAAAAAAGTAAATAACTCTTCTTTACAATAAATATATTCTCTGACTGGTCAAAAAATGAAGAAAACACCAAGCAATCTCTACTAATTCTGCTCAATATCGCGTAAAGCCGCCTTCCGCTTCAACAATGGTTCGAAGTCTGTACGGAAGTGGAACCCATGTAACATGGACATTCAAGTAACTTTTCCCAAGCGTCTTGAATCGCATCAGAAAGCTAGCTGCTACTGGACGGTGAATGTGCTTTTCCTTTTATTATTCTCACAATTTTTGCTGCAGTAAAAGCAAGTAGGGCTTCTCTGTGGGAAGCAGACATTGTATCTTTCACCGAACGTTTTTCGCTCTCAGTCCACCTTCCTAATAGCAGCAATCAAAGACTGCTGGAAGTGTTACGCGTTAAGATATGGATGGTTTTCACTGAAAAGACATATCTGCCAATCCTGAGCTGTCGCTGTTTTGCGGCGAACACAAGACTGAGACCGTTCGTTCAATTTACCATCCTCCATCTCTTTGATCCACCTGGAAACTGTTCACCTATGAACTCCCATAGCCATTCGAAAATCCTTCTTCATGTACTGCTACTATAGCACCCTTCTCTGCCTTAGTCAAGCGAGACATTTGGTGAGTACAGAAACACGTTGCGTTTAATACCTGCTGCAAAAACGCTGCTGGCAGGGAACAGACTGCGTCAGCATTCGGGCACTCGTTTTGCCCACTCCACGGCTGCAGACGTAACACTGATTAGTGAAGCACGTAACATGAAAATACAATCCGTAATTTTGCTTATGAGATAGTGGTTCGTCTCGTTATATGTGGGCACAAATGGCCAGAATAATAAGAGAAACGAGACATTCACCGTATCATCGCCACCAGCTTTCTGATACCATTCACAAATTATTCAAAAGTCTGTAGAGCTTTTGGGACTTAACTATGGGGTCAGCAGTCCCTAAACTTACAAACTACTTATGAACTAGCTGATACTAAAGACAGCACAAACATCCATGCCCGAGGAGGGATTCGATCCCCCAACGCGGAACGGCTTCGCACATTGCAGCAGAGCGCCTCAATACGCTCGGCCGCGGCCTGACACCAGTCAAGATTATTGTAACGTGCCACGTGAATATCCACGTTTCTTGGGTAGAGTTGTGGGTCCACCTCCTGAAAGCCGTCTTTCAGGCAGAGGGTAGCTATGCACGATATTGAGCAGTATTAGTGGAGGTTTGTTGTTGTATTCTTCGTTTTCAAACAAAAACAAAAATAAAAAATGTTTGTTAAGCTTATGGGACTTAATTACATAATTGCGGGATTGTCAGTCCCTAAATTTACAAACTACTTATAAAATAACTTACACTAACGTCAGCACAAATATTCATGCCCGAGGGGGATTCGAACCGCCGACGGGCAACGGCTTCCCACATCAGAGCATAGCACCCCAATATGCTCGGTCACTCCGCCACGGTCTTCGTTTTTTAACCAGCCTAATGATATATTTCCTGTAAGAAAGTGTTATTTACTTTTATTTTAAGGAAAAGGTGTACGTTTATCAGGACGCAGAAACTAATTTTCATTAGGAACCGTATGATTTATTTTTCCGAGAACAGTTGTACTTATTTTATAAATTCATCAATCTCTAAAAAATGGTTGTGCAGAATAGTTTTTAAAATATTTGCAAAATATTTTAAAGCACGGTAGAAGCTCGCCGATGAGGGCGTAATTTGAGAGCAAAGTTCAGGCTAGAAAGGGAGATAAACAGACCCACAGAAAAAGCAACAAGTATTTGCAAATATTTATGAAGGGGTGAAGGAAGAAGGATTAGGAAGGAAAGAATCAGGGCGTTGAAACTAAACAATGTGTGCCGGGCCATGAATCGAATGCATGTCTCCTCCTCCTTCAAGCAGACGTCTCCATAAACACTTTCCTACACGAGGTCGCCCCCCTCCCTCGTCCGTGTCAAACTTCCAGAAGTCGCACGCCATGGTTGTAGCGCCCATATCGCCTATGCTCTCTTACACGCACCATCTTCGCGTGTAAATACGTATTATATTCGTGTGGTGTGCGATATTTCGGACATGCCCGAAATAACTGACACCACACCAATACGATAAGAAACAAGAATAAGCAACAGGCTACGAATCGTTGCGGAAGCATTAGGCAGCTTTACCTGATTCTGAACAAAATTAGCAGAAGACGTTCATTCATTTATGATGGTTTTAGTAGAGGTGTGGTGTAAGAGTGCTACTCATGAGATCCACCGTTTGTTTACCGTAGGAAAAAAAGCAAACGTGTCAGTTTGAGTAACACAAAGGATCAGTAGAATAGAAACACGATTTATCCAACGAAATGGAATGATTTCTACTTTATTTCTTTTAAAGCGCACGCGGCATGTTTCAACGTTCTAATCTATGATTTCATTTTATTATTTGGATTTTTTTTCATTTAGAGAGAACAGCATTACGTTTCAAGATTAATTTAGAGAATAAATAAGTTAACATATTGTGAAGAATTAAAGTACAGAAGACGAAGGAAGTATTAAAAAACATTGTGGTTCAAGCAATTTCTTCTTGAAAGGTGATTAAGATCAAATAAAAAAATAAAATGAAACCCTTTATCATAACTATTGTTGATGGTAAGCAGCCATAAATGATGTGATATTTTTTCTTTCAGGTCAGAGGTATGAGTATTTTTTTTTTTTTTTACTTGAAGTAGGTTGCAATAATCCCGGTATATCGATAGTATACACGGTAATCGTCACCAACTTTGCTCGTGGTGTAATGGAACTTATACGGCATTTTCAAATTAAATTTGAAGTCTTGTCCAATACGCACTTCTGAACCAGATGACAGATACAGAGACTATGACAAGAGGTTCGAAACTTTTATATTTTTTGTTCATACAACAGAATACTTTGTTTCACGATTAGATATCCTTCAAGTTAGTTCTTTCCTTGCAGCTAAAAACTATTCAAATTACTACAGCTAAATCTTAGCAACTGTTATTCAGTTGGTCTCAGAAGTTTCATAAATGATTTTTGTGTTAGGTGTGCTAGTAATATGAACTGTTCATTAATAAATCGGAGTGACAAAAACATGACTCCCTTTTTGTGGTAACTTGACACGCTTCATTTATTTTTATTTATCTTTTTTAAAGAAAAAAACTGTTCTGGTTTCAATACAGTCAGAGGAAATAAACCAGCGATTGATAGTAGAATGAACACCTTCAATATACCAAGTCTTTGCATGTGGGTGTTTAGAATCCTGAGTGGTCTATATACTTCTCCTTCACTTTTTGTCGTACATCAACATTCTTCCCTAATTACTACGACTGTCGCTATAAGAGGACCCTGAATTTCAGCATACATAACGCGTCTCAGTCCGTAGACCATGTTCCCACGCTTGGAATTTTCACTCTCAAGGATGGATGGGAACTTTCCCTCAACGGTTCGACCTCATTGAGTTACACTGTATAATGTTTATGACTGACCAGAGTAGATCGCGAGATAGATGGGTTTCACCGATTTTTTATTATCAAACCCTGCGACAAGAAGGAAGTAGATGAACCTTTCAGATTCCCAAAATATTTCGCCCAGTTGGCCAAAGCGAAAGGGAATAGGGCCCCGAAAATTTCTCACATAGAAATAGGTGCTATATATGCTGTTTACTGTGTCGCGGCCTTCGACGAGTGTGAATAACGTAGTGGACAAGCGCTTGGATTGCCAATTTAGAGGCCCAGGTTTTTATTCCCGGTACTCATTCGATTGTTGTTCATTTTACATTACCCCTCGCAATGTTAACCATTTAATTATGAAATTTAAATTTACATAAACAGTTCAATTTTCACCAAAGTTGCCGCTATCAGCCTCAACGACGGCTCGAAGCCTGCTGCTAACAGCAGGGATCAAAGCCTGCTGAATCTGTCGTGCGTTGAGGAATGGATGGTTTACACTGAAATATACGTGATATGCGGGATGTTGAACAGTATTAGTAGAGTTTCTTGGCCGGCCGCAGTGGACGAGCGGTCTGCGGCACGCCAGTCACGGTCTGCACTGTCACTACGGTCGGGGGTTCGAATCCCCCCTCGGGCATCGATATTTGTACCGTCCTTAGTTGTAGCTAGTTCGTAAGTAGTTTGTAAGTTTAGGGACTGATGACCCCGTAGTTAAGTCCCATAGACTCTACAAACATTTGAACATTGAACAATTTGGTTCGAATTCCCCCTTAGGCATGGATATTTGTGCCGTCCTTAGTATTAGCTAGTTCATAAATAGGTTGTAAGTTTAGGGACTGATGACCCCGTACGTAAGTCCCATAAGCTCTACAAACATATGAACATTTCGATTTGATTTCTTGTTTTGTTTGCTTAGTTTTGTAAGCAGCCAGAATCTTATAAAGAAGAGTTATTTCCTTTTATTTTAAGGGACAGTTGTAAGTTTAAACTGAACATATAAAACTAATTTTCATAGGATTCGTAATAATAATTTTTATTTTTCCGTGAGAAGAACTATTCAGTGTCTAGATTCAATAATAATAATAATAATAATAAAACATGTATGTGCAGAACTGTATTTAAAACATCTAAACATCTGCAAAAGGTTTAGAGTACAAGATTGCCGATGAAGGCGTAATTTGCGAGAGAAGTTCAGTTCAGCCTAGAAGAGCAGGTAAGGAGGTCCAAAGAAAAAGAAACAAGAACTGGCAAATATTTATGAAGGAGGTGAAGGAATAAGAATTAGGAAGGAAAGGAATGATAGTGCTGAATTAGGGCATTGAAATTAAACAATGGCGATAAGTGAAAATATGAAGCGGGACGGGAATCGAACCCGTGTCTCCCGCTTCGGGCCAGCGGTGAACTTAACCACGTGGCTACAGGTGCTCACCCTGCGTCTGTTTCAACCTTTCACAAGTTGCACGCTATGGCTGTAGCGCCCATATCGTGCGAGTTCAAACGTATGACCGCATATGCGGTAAAGTGATTGAAGAAACGCCGTCTTCGCGAGTCGTAATTAATTATATTGGTATGGTGTCTGTTACTTCGGATATGTCCGAAATAACAGACACGACACCAATATAATAAGAAACGAGAACACCCAATAGGGTTCGAATCGTTGCGGAAGCAGTATTAGCAGAAAACGTTCATTTGTGTATAATGGTTTAGTATGTAACAGTATAAGAGTGCAACTCATAGGACCCACTGTTTGGCTACCATTGGCAAAAAAACAAACGAGTCAAACAGTTTGAGAAACACCGAGGTTCAATAGAATAGAAAAAAAAATTCACCTACGAAATAAATAATTTTTAGTATATTTCTTTTAAATTGGATGTAGTATGTTTTAACGTTCTAATCTATGATTTCATTTTAATATTGTGTATCTTTTTCAATGAGGGAGAACAGTATTACTTTTATACATTAATTTAGGGAATAAATAACATATTATGAACAATTATAGTACAGAAGACGAAGCAAGTATAAAAACGCGTTGTGGAAGGAGCAGGTTCGTCTGGAAGGGCGATGAAGGCCAAATAAAAAATAAAACACCATGAAAGCCTTTATCATAACTATTGTTGATGGTAAGCAGCCATAAACGATATGTCTTTTTTCAGATCAGAGGTTTCCAGAGCATTTTTTCTCGAAGTAGGTTGCAAAGCTCTTTGTGCGATATATAGTAGTAATATTCCGGGTATATGAATAGTGTACAAGGTAAGTGCCAATAACTTGGGTCGTGGTGTAATGGATTTTATACGACATTACTTTCAAATTCGTGTTGAAGCTGTGTATAAAACTCACTTCTGAACCAGCTGACAAATACAGAGACTATAACAGAGGTTCGAAACTTTTGTATTTTTTGTTTATACATTAGCGTAGTTTGTTTTACCATTAGGTTTCCCGCAGGTTAGGTCTTTGCTTGCAACTAAGACTATCGAAATGGTATTAAAAACATTTAAAAAATCCTCAAAACCAACAAACACTCTAGGTGTTCAAATCAATACGTAACTGCCATGTCATGAAGAAAAAAAAAGTTTAAATTTTTGTTAAGCTTATGGGATTTAACTGCGGGGTCATCAGTCCCTAAACTTACAAACTACTTATGAACAACCTTATACTGCAGACGGTACAAACATCCATGCTCAAGGGGGGACTCGAACCCCCGAGGGGGAACGGCCTCGCACATCGCAGCGTAGCGCCTCAATGCGCTCGGTCGTTCTTCCGCGGCCACGTCATTATTAAGATATAATTTGATAGTTGCTTCGAGTTTAATGTGTTACATATTCGACAGAATACAATTTTAATAGATCATACACACCTTTTTTTTACAGCGTAAAGACATGTTAATGTTCAAATATAAAGAAGTTACTACAGACTTATTGTTTAATAATGTAAGAATTGCTGCTAAATATGGCAACTAATACGCGGGCTATCTGAAACCATCCAATAATAAAATTTTTAATTCAGTGCACAATAATATAACCTAGGACGAGAATCCATTAGGAGATCGGTATCAGGATAACCAGGCCTCATAAGGCAAACAGTCCATTTAAGAAAAGACAGGTTCAGACACATCAGCGGGCAGTCGAGAAGAGGCGTGGCATGCCTCTACTCTGCTCAATCGCAGCGAATGTCTCGTCTTCCAGTCAGTGCTTGTGGCCGGCCAGAGGTTTGAACGGAAGTAAACGGGGCACTTCGCAGCACGTCTAGCGCGTGTAAACAAACTTACTTATACGACAATCTACTACAGCTAAATCTTACCAACTGTTATTCAGCTGGTCTCAGACGATTCATAAATGATTCTTGCGTTAGGTATGTTGTTAATTTGAAACTGTTCATTAAAGAAATCAGGGTGACAAAAATAAGACCACCTTTTTTTTTTTTTTTCTTTTCCTTGGTAAATTGACCTGCTTCATTTATTAAAAAAACCGTACCGCTTTTAATAAAGTCATAGGAAATAAAACAGCGATTGATAGTAGAATGAACACCCCAGAATACCAAGACGTTGCATGTGGGTAAAAATATACGCCTCCCTCACTTTTTGTTACAAATTTTTCGCAACATTATTCTCAAGATACCGCATGTGCCTTTTAACTATAGAACACTCACGAGTCAAAATGCCGTCAGATACACGTTCGTATTAATGATTTAGATTCGTTGCTGTTTCGTAGATCAGTCATTCGTAGCTACAGCGTAAAGTTTCTATATAAATATTAACAGAAACTACTTCATAAACTTTATCCCCACATATTTTTCGACTGTCGCTGTAACAGTACACTGAATTTCACAAAAATATCGCGTCTCAGTCAGTGGATCATGGATGAGGATGTTTCTACTCCTGGAATTTTAACCCACAAGGATTGTGGAGGGTGGGGGCAGACATTTCCTCGGCGATTCTGTCTTTCAGTTTATACTGTAGAATGTTTTTGACTGACAGTAGATTGCGGGATGCTTTTCACCGATTTTGTTCAAACCCTGCGAGAAGGAAGTTGACAAACCTTTGAAATTCCAAAAATATCCCGTCCGAGTTGGCCAAAGGGAAAGTGAATACGGTGGCGAAAATTTCTCACAGACAAATAGGTGTTATATAAGCTGCTTACTGACTTATGGCCTCCGAGCAGCGGAGTAGCGTAGTGGACAAGCGCTTGGATTACTAATTTTGAGGCCAAGGTTCGATTCCCCGGTACTCCTTACATTTTTGTTCATTTCATTTTACCCCTCGCAATGTAAACCTTTTATTTATGAAATTTAAATTTACTTAAACGTTTCAGTGTGCCACGAACGTTGATGTCAAGAGGTGTCTCAATTAAAACACATTCAATCCTACAGCATCAGTTCAGTGCTACAATTCCCATCTATACACTTGGTATGCACAAAAATCAACAGTGAAAAGTTATTTACTTAAAAACTTGAATAAAGTATGCATTGCACCGAAGCATATTTCGGATAAAATTTCTCGCTTAAAATACTTTGGTAAAGTCTGCATAGTGTGGAGTTTTTCTTTGACGATGAACACCCTAAGGAATGTAATATAACTTCGGCATATAAATACGTGCTACAATTTTTCAAATATTATTTTTATTAAATACATCATCGAATTATGAAAATTAAATGATGAAATAAGATATATTAATTAATTAAATTAGTTATAATGAAACCTAATATATATACTATGCATTGAAATTTTTATAATTGATAATTAAAACTACAAGGGTTAATATAAGAAAAGTATTTTGGAAGAGACGGGATTCAAACCCGTGCTGTTTCATTCAAAAGCTAATCGTTTAGCCACTTCGCAACACCGAAAACACCGTCATCAGCAATGGTGAGCCTCAATATTAGCTGATATTGCACCTATCTGTAGTTGGAACATTTGGCGTGCGCTTTCTCTTTTCCTATAGCCTACAAAGGGGAGATATTGTAGGAATTTAAAAGGTTCATATTCGTGTTTCTTCTCACACAGATTGGGCCAAGTAGGTGAGACCCATCCCGCGATCCCTGGTGTTGAGACTTTCAACACGCAAACGCATAAGGGGATATTATTAGCCTTTGTCAAGACAATCGCATTCGGAGATTGTCGTTGTAGCTATTACGCTCTTGGTATGTGCTTGTCAAGTTTTGAACCCACGTAAAGCCAACGTTTTCCAGTATGCACTTATCTCAGCTAATAAATTGTGACTACTATAATGTTTGACATTTATAAACCCATACGACATGTGCCCTGAAACCAACGTTTATTATCTGTCTGTGGAAAAACTTACGCTATGACTCACACGATCTGTTGTATTTTTCTGGTGGCAGTGTCAATCTGCTCAGAACATCTGACGCAAATAGACTGTCTATTTCGTTCATTCATCCAAAACTTCTCTTTGTTATCATGTGAACTGGCTGAATGAAGAGTTAAAACTTTTTGATACTATATTCGCTACCACAGTTGTTACTAAGCAGAAAAGTTACGTATGTAAAAATACGGATTGAAACTCGTGAAAATGAGTGAATAATTAAAAATAAAAGTGCTGCGGATGTCAGCTCGATCCTAGGACTTCGTGTTACGCATCTACGCATTTATGCCGGCGCCACCCAGACATACTATACCATAGCCGTTTATCGAACCTCTGCAGGAACATACGCCTACTACCTATTCATATGTGGCAGGAAACTACGCACGCTTTTGACGAAAACCGTGGTTTTGTATTCTGCACAGTAACTGAAACCCACCGGTGTGTAATGCTGTCCTACTACAGAATAATCGGCTGCGGCTTCTAAAACCAAGGGATTAGCTTTAGAATCTTTCACTCCTCTAATTGCTACGATGGAGAATCACCAAAAGTCGACTCTTAGGTTCGAGATTTTACAAATTATTCTATCTACTTGTTTTTGCTGTTTGCATTATCAAATTATTGCCTGCTTCTTTGAATAGATGACCGACTTCATTCTAAGGTGATTGTTCAGACGTCTACTTCCTGCATGATGTATTCATAGGTGCGCGTGGTTTGGCGGTTTGATATTTTTGATTAGTATGCGAAACACATCGTCTTCGATACTCGCCAGTGACAAACTCACACCAAAAGATCTATTTAACCTCTGGGGAATCCAGATACAGATTGTTACTCAAGTATGTGCGTTTATTATTGTTACGTGAGAAACATAATTAGCCATATTTCAAAATAGAAGAAAAATGTGAAAATGTCAGTAATCGAACTGTCGCTCGTTGATCAGTAGTTGGCGAGATAAGTAAGCTTATTTTTATCATTTGTTTGCTTCTCTGCACATTCATTTGACATAATCGTATCTGGTATTATAATAGCCCAATATGTTGTCGAATGCTTAATATTAGGTATTTCAATAAGACATGGACTATGGAAAAGTACCAAACATCTGAGGAGAACTGTAATTTGTGGTGGCACAGCTGGCTTATGTTTGTTAAATTTGTGCCAGTATCTTAGTTGCAACATCAACCGAAAGAGAACCAGTGGAAATGATACGATACCTTCACTCTCGGAAATACCATCAATGATCTGCCTCGCCAAACGGTTGTCGTCTTTATAGCGCAAACGAGGTGGTGGGAAGAGATCGTCAGCGATACTCGGAACCTGATGCACCATGATGTAACCTTTAGCTTCAGAACAAAGTGTTTAGAACAGGATCTGTTTTGTCTGCTCTCTTAACGAATAAGTGTTTAGCGTGATTCCAGCCAGTTTGGCGCTGTAGCTCCCACTAGACATTTGTCGACTTGCACTTGGGTGATAGTTACCTTAAGTAGTGGTTAATGTCGATAATTTGCTTCCAGTCATGAAATTGAATTAATTCTATGATATGCATGCCATTTTTCCATTTGAATGTGTCAGTAACGTCCGAAAATAATCACGGACTGAAGCATCTCAATTCTAATTGCTGTCTTTGTTCATTGAAACTATAAGAAAATAAATGTGGAAAGGAATTTTTCGGTCGCGAATAGCTTAAAACGCCATGGCTAAAACGGAAATCAGTTTCTAAAATCAGTTTTCGAAGTCGCCTTCACGTCGCATAGAAAGAACGCGTGTTGTTAGAACTGGCTGCGATACTGGAAGATAACTTTTTTAACTCAGATTTCGTGTCAGATGGGCAATCGACAGTATGTACGATCGTGTTGCCCAGCTGTACATACTTCCCGCCAAGCAGCAGAACTCTACGGTTGTGTATAGCGATTAGGCGAGGGGTCTCGCGAATTCTGTCACCGGCTGTACATAGCTGGTGTCAAAAATTACAGTGCATGATGGAAACAACCATTGTTCCAGTTGAAAAATTTTATGTTTACATAAAAAATACACTTTCTTGGTGTTTTTACAATCTGTTTATTGGATAACAATACGAGTCCTTGACTACCAATCCATTCTGTGAAAACCACACATCAATCGCACTTTCCGTTTCTGCAATATTTGCGTGCAAATGCTAGGTGACTCAACCTCTATATATGTTTGCCGGCCGCGGTGGCCGAGCGGTCTGCGGCGCGCCAATCACAGTCTGCACGGCCGCTACGGGCGGGGGTTTGAATCCCTCTCGGGCATGGATGTTTATGTCGTGTTTCGTATAAGGTAGTTCATAAGTAGTTTGTAAGTTTAGGGACTGTTGACTCCGCAGTGAAGTCCCTTAAGCTCAACAAATATTATATTATTATTATAAGTGTTTGTAAATGTATGGGACATAACTGCATCGGTTATTAGTCCCTAAACTTACAAACTGCTTAAACTAAGTTAAACTAACTTAAGGACAATCCAGATACCCATACCCCTGGGAGGACGCGAACCTCCGACGGCGAGCAACCACGCGTTCTACCGCGAGCCTTATAAACCTCTCGGCTACTCCACCGCGGCTACTAGCATATGCAACATTATGTATACAACAGCTACAAATGAATTTCTGGTGAAATTTTGATCAGTTTGAGAGATAATGGGAAAAATGACGTATGTACCTGAGAACAACACAATGCATTATCTACACTAAAAACTGCTGCACCTCATACCGCAAGCCCATCCCTTAGTATGAGAGTTCCAGTGCCGTATACAATCCAGAAGAAGGTGAATTACTGGTGAGACAGCCAAGATTAGGCGAATGGGAAGCGTACAAGGGGTAGCCAAGAACTGAACGGAGGCCCACAGCAAGTTAAGCCGCGATTATAGTGATACAGTACTACTGGAGATGTCGTGACTTGAATTAACAGATCAAAGGGTTTGGCGAAGATCTGGGTTAACACGGTCGTTAGCAATCCTCTTTCCACCTTTACCATATGCTAGTCTGGAAAATTTAACGTAGCTGATTTGCACACAAATAGAAGGTAAATCCGCTATATCGGTAACAGCTTTTAGAATTTAGTGCGATCAAAATCGCATTCCTGCTCTGCGCCTGACGTAGTGCTGTAATAAAAGAAAAGAATGAAAAGCAGCTGTTGGAGATAAAGGAGTGAAAGATTGCGATCTTGTAGCTACCTCGATTATCGCGTAGCGACTTTCGAATACGGTATCAACAAAGGGCGCCATTTGGCTTACTATATATCGTTCTGAGAACCTATATCCACTCTTACGTAAGACGATAGGAAATGAACCGTAATGTATTACTCACTAAATCTTCCAATTTTACACGTTGCACTTCAACATAGCAGTGTGCTCCGTACGTTCAAGAATTTATACTTAGTTTTTCACGAATTTCGAGTGACGTTGCATTGCTTTTATGGAAGAAAGATTTCAGAAACTTCTGATTATCACCTCGTATAATTTTTGTCTCGGGATCGGTAACCTTTTTTAGAAACGACTCCCATATCAACGTGAATTTTGCAATCTAATTAACAAAAACGTTATCATAAAATGCCTCTGTCACTCATATTTCCCCTTGTGGAGATACGTAAGGTACAAATAAATAAACTATCAAAGTATTTAAAATGTATGCTCCTGGAACTGAATCAGTGAATTATTCCTGTTTATGTCAACACAAGCGTGAGCTTATCTCCGTAGATGCTTCTTCATAACTTGAAGAGACTCAGTTTATATTAACTACTTAAATTCTGAAGGAAAACGTTGCTTGTCCTCAAAGGATAAGGAGGGAAGGAAGCTTAGGGCTTAACGTCCCGTCGACAGCTTGGTCATTAGAGACGGAGCTAACGTTCGGAGTTTGTCACGTATGAAATCGCACAATTGTGGCGATATTCCATAAACACAAAATTTTATTAGAAGCCGCTTGTGAAGCACTGTCTCAAAAGTCTTCCGCGTGTGTAGAAATGTGGAATCGACTTAAGATCTATTTTCGTTTGCACTCATCACTTGATGTGTGTATAGAGCCAGCTATAATTCACAAGAACGATGGTTTCTGAATTCGTGTTCACTATGGGTCTATATGTCGTTTTATTCTAGGTAATATATAATGTTTGAGAAGAGTATATGTTCTAAATTCCTTTTGCAAACTGACTTCAATGATATACGACTGTAATATTGCGTATTGCTCCTATTGCCTGTCTTCAATTTTGGAGTAACGTGCAACGTTCCAGTCTTTGGATACAAATCGTTCCCTGGGCGACCGATTGTATGGAGCTATTGCAGCAGTATACTCTGAAACGAACCCAATCGGTAAACAATTTGATGCCGTAACTTTGCTACACTTTGATTCCAGTTCTTTTACAGTGTTGTCATCCTGTGAGTAAATAAACCCTCTGCACTATAAACTTTCCAATTGTTGTTGCTCTGTCCCTGCTAGTTGGCACTCAATCTGTTAATATATCATTTTTACAGACATTAGTTATATAGTTGCTTATTTCATACCATCACTGTAGCTGTGAAACATTAGATTGCAACCTATCAATCGAATCTGCCATCACAACTAACTAGCCCGCTTTTGCGAGACTGATTATTTTGCTATTTTTTTCTCCCCTGCGTGGTCCATAAACAGTATGAACAACAGTGGTGACAGGTTACTGACTTGTCTTACCACCGAATATACCGTTAACGAAGAACTCAATTACCCGTCAAATCTAACTTCTGCCTGACAGTCTACGTAATGGCTTTTAATTGCCTGTAGAAGTTTGCCAAATATAACATTATTTTGCAGAACTGGCAATAGCTTCCTCCGAGGAACACGGTCGTCAGATTTTTCTATATCAATGGCAAGCTATATCAGTAGCTATTAAATACGTCACAGAAAGTATCTACATGCGGCAAATGTGAAACAATGCATAGCGCACAAATTTCTTTTCATATTTTTGTTAAGTTGGTCTGCAGTCTTAACTGTTAATACAATGACACAAAATTTCCGGCCTTTAACGTGGTCTCAATATTGAATAAAACACCGATAATAAAGTACTTTAGAAAGCTAACTTTTGAATTCCAAAGATAATAAAAAAAAGAAAAAAAACTAAAATACGTCGTCGCCCATCTGGTAAAATGAGTATGAGGTGCACTTATTGCTGTGAAGAAATGGAGACAGAGATCCACAGAAGCGTAAATTTGAGGTGTGAAATGAAACAGAGCTTTTTGAGGCAGGTGTGGACGAAGGTTCTGCGTCAGAACAAGCGAAAGAAAATTCCCATCTGTTTGATATCGGCCTCCCCTTGCCACCCTTTCTGCTATCCATTTCTTTTTACCTTTTTTTCGCTTTTTTGGTAAAATTGACGTTGTCCCTTTAATGGCCAGCCCATATCTCTTTCTCTCTCACTCTGTCTCTCTCGCTCTCTCAACCCCTCCTTCATTTGGTCCATTCTCTTTTTTCGCCCCTAATTTCCTGGTGTTTTTCTGGCGCGGCAGGGAACAGCTGGTGGGAGGGAAACTTTCCTCTCCCTTTCCTTTAATCTCTCACTCGCTCTCCTGTGTATAGCGCTCCTTATCTCTCACGCTTTGTGTGTGTGTGTGTGTGTGTGTGTGTGTGTGAGGGAGGGGGTGGGCATGGGGGTTGGGGGTGGCTGGTTGGACAGAACAGGCCTCCAGTGGCTGCGCGGCCCTTCAGACCGCCACCCGTGACGTCATCGTTAAAGGGAAGCTGCTGGCCGCATCCGAGCCTGAAATGGAGCGTCAGCGCGGGCTGCGGTTTGAGAGTCGTGACGTCGACAGCTGTCGTGGCGAACACGCACGAGATATTTTCACGGTATCCTGCAGCACGGGAAACTCCAGTCATATATCCAGTAAACTTTTAAGCAAGAAATTTATTACATTTAAAGCGCGGCGATAAAAATGCTACTTCAATAACTCGATAGAAAACGAGTACAAAAAAACTCTCGAGATTTGAAAGAATCCAACTCCCACCTATTAAAAAATTTCAGACGCATGATTTCTCTGCATATCTGCGAGGTGTAAGTAAGGTGATTATACATATACGTTACTCCGAAGTTCGTTGCTCTGGTGTAGCAACAGTGAATCCTTATGTGAATTGAAAGGCAGTGTCTGTTCCGAATTATAATACTTATCACTTTTATCGCGTTTCGCGATTTTGGCGCATCATCAAAACACTAACAGGGAAAATATACAAAATGAGACTGACATATTTAGTATATTTTTCCTGTTGCAGTGTTCTGATGATGGGACAAAAGCGCGAAACGCGTTAAAAGTAATAAATAATATATTTCACAACAGAGACTTTCTTTCATCTAATACATAAAGCAGATTGTCCGTATGTTTGTACATGTTGCACACAAATCTACAGTTTTTTTTTTTTCAATCTTTATGAAATTTTGTACACGTAAGCTTCAATCCATGAGGACGGTCGCCGTAAGTGTAAGAATCACATACGATATACAGTTCACGGGCTATGACGTCATAAGCAATGAGATTCTCTAAAAATTTCTGCATTTTGCGACAATGCTGCTCATTTTCTCCTAAACCATTGGGCCGATTCCAACAAAATTTGGTACACATATTCCTTACGTGAGATAACATCTTCTGTAGGAGTACGAACCGCATACGACATATGGTTCAAGAGATATAACTCCATAAACGATAGAAGTTGCAAGAATCTGCCATAATGCGATGAGAATCAAATGTTTGTTAAGCGTATGGGACTTAACTACGGGGTCATCAGTCCCTAAACTTACAAACTACTTATGAACTACTTACGAACTAGGACGGCACAAATATCCATGCCCGAAGGGAGATTCGAACCCCCGACCGTAGTGGCCGTGCTGACCGTGACTGGAGCGCCTCAGTCCCCTCGGCCACCGCGGCCGGCAATGCGATGAGACTTTACAAATCCACTATACGAGAATGAGAGTACTTAGCGACTTGCAACAAACTTTAAACATAATTTCAAAACCTTTATTAAACTTTTTATCGCTGGCAACCATAGTAAAATGATGAAAGGAAAAAAGTTTCTCGCGTACTACTGTTCCGCTGTGTATGGAGTAAAACTACGGCATTCGGTATGACGTTACAATTTATAATTTCTACACTACAAATTATAGCCGCAGGAAATTTTATAGGCAATGTACACACATATCGGTTAATGTGCCTCCGAAATCGTAGCACAGTGCGACCTGTAGTTCATGAGGTATTAGTACATAAAACAGCAACGTTCACAGAAAACCGCCCTATCACGCACCAAGTAGTAATCTATTACTTCTTTAACACCAATTGTATTCCCAAGACATTTTGCAGACATGCAGCACTTATACAAATGAATAAATACCTGAAAAATTATACAATTGTACCACATATAACTGAATAAATATGAGAGCGTGCGAATTTTAACGTCATTTGTGTTTTGAATTCTATCTTTCTTTGTTTGAATAATGCGCTTATAATTTTGTACATTATCCAAGACAGCGTTAGTTCTTATATGTTCTCCGATAAAGATAACATATTCTTAGAAAAAAGAAGGTGGACAGAGAGAGAAGCGTAGGAGAAGTACTAACTCCAGGCAGGGATAAATAAATAAATACCCCGGCAACGCCGGGTTTTCAGATAGTCAAATATATAAAGCAGAGTGTCCGTATGTTTGCACGTGTTGCATACAAATCTGCAGTTTTGTTCCAATCTTTATGAAATTTTGTACACGTTAGCTTCAATCCATGAGGACGGTCGCCGTAAGTGTAAGAATCACATACGATATATAGTTCACGGGATATTACGTCATAAACAATGAGATGCGCGGAAAACTACTGTACCGATTTCAACCAAATTTGGCACACATAATCCTTAGGTGAGATAACATCTTCTGTAAGAGTACGAAGCACATACGACACATGGTTCAAGAGATATAACTCCATAAACGATAGGAGTTGCAAGAAACTGCCATAATGCGATGAGACTTAACAAATACACTATATGAGAATGTAACTTAGCGACTTAGTAGGGAGGGGTGGGCAAGTTTGGGGCCCTTACTCTTACGAGTATTAGTTTTATAACTACGAGTTTGAGTACTGTGGGCAGTGTGAAGCTGGGAATTTGTGTCTCACGGGAAGCGTACTTAGATAGTCCTTGCAGGTGATCACTGTGTTCCCAGTTGCGTAGGGTTCAGCGCAACTGCCTAGAAAGGAGGAGACCCGGGTTCGAATCCCGGCTGGATACACATTTTCAGCTTTGCCCATTCACAGTTGATGTCATATATTCTGTGAATATGAAACAATAACAACTACAGGATCAGATGTGACGTCTATTCTTTCGGAACAGATGCTACACACACACACACACACACACACACACACACACACACACACACACACACACACATATATATATATATATATATATATATATATATATATATATATATATATATATATATATATAATTTTCGCCGAACCAGAATCCAGGCCCATGATTACCGTAGGTGCAACCATAGCGCAGGGGTATCTGTGGAGAGTCCACACGAACGTTTGGTTCTGAAGAGAGGTACCAACCTTTTCAGTAGCTGCAGGAACAACTGTCTGGTTGATTGACTGATCTCGCCATGTAACGTCAGCTAATGTGGATTTGCCACACAGTTACTGTAAACAGCTGAAAGATAGCCGTTACTTTTCCCGACGACATGCTGCTCTACTGTATGAACATATGATGATGACATCCTCTCGAGTAAAATATTCCGGAGGTAAAATAGTCCCCAATTCGGATCTCCGGGCGGGGACTACTCAAGAGGATGTCGTAATCAGGACAACACTGGAATTCTGCGGATCGGAGCGTGGAATGATAGATCATTTAATCGGGTAGGGAGACTAGAAAATTTAAAAAGAAAATGTATAGGTTAAAAGTAGATACTTTAGGGATTAGTGAAATTCCGTGAAGAAAGAAACAGGATTTATGGTCAGACGAGTACAGGATTATAAATACAAAATAAGTTATGGGTGTCACAGGAGAATGTCTAATCATGAATAAGAATATACAAATGCAAATAAACTACTACGAGCAGCTCAGTCATCACATTATCGTAAACAAAGTAGATACGAAGCTAACACCGACCACAGTTTTATAAGTTTATATGCCCACTAGCTCTACTGATGAATAGGAGATCGAAGAAATGTATATAGAGATATAGGCAATTATTAGGACAGTTAAGGGAGAAGAAAACTTAATTGTGATGGAGGGCTGGAATTCGATAGTAGAAGAAGGAAGGGAAGGAAAAGTAGTAAGTGAATATAGACTGGGAAAAAGGAATGAAAGTGGAAGCCACCTGGTAGAATTTTGTACGGAATATGATTTAACATAACAAACACTTGGATCAAGACTCACGAAGAAGGTTGTGTACGTGGAAGAGACAACAGACATGGACAGGAGTCATTAAACAGCTGACCTTAGTCAATTGCTATAGCACTTTCGAAACGATGTAGTTGTTACTTGCAACTTCTGCGTTGTATTGAACATATGGCTGTGTCGGGGGTATAATTTCCATTGACAGCACATTCCGTTTGGAATAGCGCTCTGACGCATGAATTAAGATTGACGTGTAAATCAATGGAAGCAGAATATACACAAAGTTTTCCATTACAGCAAACTGTATATAAATAGTACATCCTATTACGTGTTGCTTTTTAGCAGTAGATGGCCTCCAATTACGATACGAGTTTCAATTCATTCATTCGAAGCTACCACAAGCTGATATAATTATTACCGTTTTACAGCAGAACCGAAAGTAACGCTCTAAACGATCATGAAGCAGACACACATACACACATACACATACACACACACACACACGCCCGTGTTAAAGAAGGTATTACTTTTAATTTTTTCTTGAATTTCTTCATGAAACAGTCAATAACTTCTCATCTACACATTACTAATTTCCTAGATATGCTTTATCGTGAAATAAATATCAAAACTGCCGAATAAACACTGCCGCGGTGGAGTTGGCCGAGCGTTCTAAGACGCCTTGCTGCGGAGCGTCCGGTTGCTCATCGTCGGAAGTTCGAGTCGTCCCTCGGGCATTGGTATTTTTGTTATTTTCAACATAAGTTACCTAAGTTAGTTTATGTAGTGGGTAAGCCTTGGGACTGATAACCAACGTAGTTACATCCCTTAGATTTACAAACATTTTATTTTATTTTTAATAAACACTCATTCAACGACGTACAGGGTGTGGAAAAATCACTATGAAAACGTAACAATAGATACAGTGAGAACAGCTAAAACTCTTCTAGGAGTATATTTATTATAATAAACAATTTTTCACAATTTTGAGGTTTTCTGTGATCTGTATAGCTGTTTTAGGTGTCAACGCATCCCAAATGTCCTGATAGAACATTTCCTGAAAAACAGGCGGGGATGGGCAAAACACCTGGCGACGAGGACGACTAAACATAATTAGAGAAAAAGTGACGGGTTAAATATTTGTTATTTTTTTGTTAGTGTACTAAATAATAAATTTCAAAATAAATACGATTATTATAATTACTGATTAAATACACGTGTTATTTTTCTGCTGCAATGGAATGGCCGAGCGCTAAGGCTCCTTGCTGCGGAGCGAGGCGTTGCTCCCCGTCCGAGGTTCGAGTCCCTAGGGCACATGTGCGTGTGTGTGTGTGTGTGTGTGTGTGTGTGTGAGAGAGAGAGAGAGAGAGAGAGAGAGAAAGAGAGAGAGAGAGAGAGAGAGAGAGAGAGAGAGAGAGAGAGAGAGAGAGAGAGAGAGTTTGTACGTATGTGAGTGTGTTCGATGTCCTTGGATTAGTTTAAGTAGTTTGTAACTAGTCCCATAGATCTACAAACATCTGAACATTTTTTTTCCTTTTCTGTTTCTCACTTTTCATTTTATGGTACTAACAAGTTTTCTCAATCTTACATGGTAAAGTATAAGGCGATCCGGCACGGAATAGCCGCGTGGTCTAAGACGCCATGCTACATACTTGATGGCCGTTCCCGCAGGAGGTTGGAGTCCTCCCTCGGACATGGGTATGTGATAATTGCTGTTGAATCTTCTGGGTTATATGGTCGTGGTCGAAGAAACATATCTGACGTTTCGTCCAGAGCTGCGCTGGACATCTTCAGGGGTGCTACTGGTAGCGGTGAGCCATGCCGACAAGGCTCAGGAGCTATCAGTAGCACATCGGAAGATGACCAGAGCAGCTCTGGACGAAACGTCAGGAGCAGATATGTTTTTTCGACCACGACCATATAACGCGGAATAGTCAACAGCAATTATTTCAGCCGGTCGTGGAAGCCTTCACTGCATTGGAGTGTGAGTTGTCCATTGTGTAGGTTTGTTTAGATACTTCCTTTAAGGCTAAGGGCCGATTAGTAATTTGGTCCAATATGTTTACAGACATTTCAATTCTGAAATAGACGGCCGCGGTGGCCGAGGTGACTGAGGCGCTCCAGTCACGGTCAGCACGGCCACTACGGTCGGGGGTTCGAATCCCCCCTCGGGCATGGATATTTGTGCCGTCCTAGTTCGTAAGTAGTTCATAAGTAGTTTGTAAGTTTAGGGACTGATGACCCCGTAGTTAAGTCCCATAAGCTTAACAAACATTTGAACATTTGAATTCTGAAATACAAAACATAACGCCCGTGCATCACTTCTGCTTCTGCAAATGCCCAGTTATCTTTCATATCCGGCGTTGTATTCGATATTAGCGGAATTTATTTCCTTCATTACTTGGCATAATCATCAAAATATATATTTAAATACTAGCTTAAACCCGCGGATCCGCTCGCGTGTTAGTTGATTATGATAGTTAATGCGCGAAACGTCAAATCGAATTTCTTAAAAGAGATATATTAAAAGAAATTTCTGTTTTTCTGCTTTATTTATTTATTCTTATATTTCCTTATTCGTATGCTTATCCTTACAGAGAAAGAGCTGAAGACACAGTAGCACGCATAGACTAAAGATATGGTCTGTGGCACCACGTTTTGCTCTATGTAACCTACTTGCTATAGAGTCGCAAACGTCATCGCTGGCATCCAGTCCGAATTTTTTTATAATTTGACGACTTTCAACCACCACAAATTCGAATCCCTTATAGCTATCAGCATGAAACCGCTATGGTGTACAACGGGAAATTTCGGACAACAATTACACACAGACCATTCGTTTGCGTTCTGTAGTTTTCGCTGCAGAGCCAAATATTAACACACACACACACGTAGAATTTTATATACACTGATAACATTCCACCCCGATATACTCCACCCTTTTATTATTATCAACCCTCGAGCAACAATGCAACCAATAAAACCATTTTCAAAGAGTAAATATAATTATCAAAGAGTAATTATTGTTCCGCATTTCGCGTTATATTCTTCAAATTACTAAATATCTATCAGATATCTATAAAACCGTGCTTAAAACCTACCTTAGGAATAAATTAGTAACTGTGAGAATATTTAAGTCTCTGCGTCTTGTCGTTCGGACGTGATAAGCATACACCGAACAGACATTCCCATTAATATATATATAGGTAAATAGCTATCCGATCGCCAGAAAACCGTGCCTAAAGTCTTCCCCCGGTAGACATTTGTAACTGTACAAATTTTTAGCTCTTCATGTCTTGTGGTTCAGACGTTATAAACGGACACCCAACAGACATTCACATTTATAGATATAGATTACATGTTTGTACAGTACAATTTTGAATATCTGGTTATGTCGAGTTTCAACCAACAGACCAAAGGGCAATACATATAAACAAAATGTGTGCATAAAACAAAATTTCACTTGCTTCTTTGGTTGTATCGTATTCTAGTAAATAAAATTATCTTACAGATTTATTTTCAATTTGACACGTGCCCACAACAATCGATAGTTACAGATAATTTAAAATAAGTACCGATATTAAAATGTGTGTCAATTGTCCATGTTTACGTAACATTACCTATAATTTACAAATGTCAATTGCTCAACAATATTTCAGTTTGACGTCACACGTGCAGAATGTTACAAAACACAGGAAACAGATATTCACTAACGTAAATAAAACCATCTCGTATTAATACGGCTGCAAGAGAGTGTTCATTAACATCAAATAGCTTATAAACATTATAGAAGGAACTTCGTTGCGTTTACATGCGTCAGTCAGGCGAAACCATTAGCAGTGCCATATGTTGATTCGAGTTGAGTACATACATGCCCTGTCGTTTGTGATTCCGTATTTTATTTCGCTGCGTACAATAATTACTTTGCAACGTTTTTATTTGTTACGCAATATAATGTTACTGTAATTTATTTAAAGTATAGGTTTAAGAAAACTAAAGCGGCTTCATGATGTGATGCGAAATTCTAAGAAAATAAATCCATGAGCAAAAACAAAAACAACATGTATAAAAATGTTTTAAAATAACTATTTTGCTTCTATGGAAAAAAAAATATTTATATCTCTCATTTCAGACCACTGAAAATGTTGTACTTTCAACAAAATGCAACGTATCTGTTAAGAAAAGAAGTAAATCGTATTTAATTGTAGTTGCATAGCCGAACAAATAATAGCCTTCGTGATCCGTACATCATGTTTGGATGGAATTCCAACAAATTAACGCAATCCATGTTTCTAGTCCATACCTGAACGCGCACCTCATGAGCATTTAGGCTGCAGAAAGGAAGGCACTGCACAAGACCTAAAACCGAAAATGTTCAAATGTTTGTAGAGCTTATGGGACTTAACTACGGGGTCATCAGTCCCTAAACTTACAAACTACATATGAACTAGCTAATCCTAAAAACGGCACAACTATCCATGCCCGAGGCGGATTCGAACCCCCGAGCGTAGTGGCCGTGCAGACCGTGACTGGCGCAACACAGTCTCCTAGGCCACCGCGGCCGGCGAACCGAAAATGATGAGTAAAATGAAATACAGTATTTAAAATTTATGTTACCTTCGTCTTTCTTAAAATATATGACTCGAGGAAGCAGTAATGGGGAGGTATTACAAAATCTTGTTCTCTCATAAGCTACGTAATTTGCAAGATCTACCGCCACACGTAAGTCAGTTGAAATCATGTAAACCAACACTTAAAAGAGCAGTCCAACTCCATGAGAGTAGCTTCTTGCCTGAAACCAACTAGGATACCAATTGGGATTGCCGCGGTGGAGTAGCCGAGCGGTCTAAAGCACCTCGCTGAGGAGCGCGCGGTTGCTCGCCGTGGAGGTTCGAGTCCTCCCTGGGGCATGGGTGTTTACCTTAGTTTCAGTAGTTTGTAAGCTACGGACTGATGACCACGCAGTTTGGTCCGATAGATTTACAGACATTTGAGCATTTGAACAACTGGGATTCGTATAATGGAGGAAACAGCATCTGGATAGATGATCCCTTGAAGGAGTTTGGAGGAATGATCTTCTTAGGAGAGAATCGTCGTTGACCAACCGCATCCGTAGTGGTGTTGGTCGGTGGAACTTTTGAAAATACAAATGGGAAGAGGCACATTATCAATCCTGTGACTGTGGAGTGGAATTACGAACAATGGCACACATACTTACTAACTGACCCGGGAGGGATGACTGCACTCCACCTAAGCAGTCAGAAAGCTGTCCAATGGTTAAAGGGGTTGGCTCTGTGACAAAGACATGATTATCAAAAATATTTTAGTAGTGTGTTATTACGATATATGTATCAGTGAAGGTATTGTGTGGGTATTTTAAAACCTCATCTACTCTTAAATAAAGGGATTCAAATTAAAACATTGCCATTATGCACTTGTTTTTATATTACAGTAATAATTTTTTTAGCCGTACACACAAAGAACAAATTTCAGTATTTATCCTTGGCTCAACGATTCTTTATTTCTCAAACCTTTCTCCGCAGAGTCGTCTGTCATGCTACATAACTTCTATTCGAATCCTCTGATCCTTCTGTTTCAATATTTCATCCAAGACAACTATTCCGCTACTAGTAACCCACAGGCTGCATCTAGAAAATTATAAGAAAATTAGATAAATGAAAGCAAATGACGTAAATTGGCCTAAATGTAACCTCGTTAAATTATAATGTTTTATTTAATGAGTATTGCCGTATACAGCACATATACTCCCTCTACCAACCATTTTCCACTTCTCTCAAAAACCCAGATAGCGCGGAAGTATTTTTGGTTTTAATTTAATTCAAAAGGTATAAGTTACCTTCATGTGATTGCACATAAACGTTATTAGTAATTTTTTTCACAGACACCCATTCGTTTTGGAATATTGCCCACCTCTCTGGAAGGACGTCATAATGAATGTTTCAGAATTATGATCTGATGAATCATTATTATTAAAACACTGTTTAAGATGAAATATATACATATAAATGACGCAAAATTTAAGGAATGTTCAAGAAATACCAACTTAACAACGAGGAAATCTTCATTATCTTTTGCACGAACCTCAACTTTTCAGGCATATCCTACCACTTTGCAATTAAGAATACAAACTAAAACTGATCTGAAATGGACGCAGGAGATTCAAAGGAATGAAATACGACACTGTACGCAAATTCGTAGCTACATGTATGAAAAACTAAACGATCATTGTCGTCCTTCTAGAAGGACGTCAGCCCTATCTGGGTTACCGATGAATCGATTAGGTCTTCTGAGTCTCGCAGTGATATTGGCTGTTCAGTCACAGGTTTTGTTCATAACTCATGCTACTAAGGGTTGCTAGAGAGCGCTTTTGAGGGAATATTTTCCGCTATTATCGTTATAGGCTTTTAGGCCATTTTTATTTATTTATTTATTTATTATTTATTTATTTATTTACTTATTAATTTTCTTAGCCGTGGGAAAATTAATTCGTAAAATCAAACAGAAAATTCTCCCATTGGCTTTCTGCAGCTTATGCAGTTTTGAAACTGCAATGCCACCAAAAGGCATTAAACACTTTGATTCTGAAAAAATTTCTGAGTGGACTTTCAACTTGACTTTCGTTTATTCAGCATTTTCTACACTGAGAAACTACAATATTATTGGCTACTATAAATGTTGAGTTTCAAATTGAAGCTAGAAATCTACATAGAGGATATATCGTTTTGGAAGGAAGTGCATTCTAAAAGTATAACAACATTTTCATATGTAACTATTTACATTTACTTATTTCCACTATACGCCAATGACCACGAAAGGTTCAATGTAATGGTACTGGTCATCTTATAAATGAGTTAAAGAGAGTACCAGACGAGAGACAGTAATACCAAAGTCTAACTTAAAAGTCGCTAAACTCCCACTGGTTTTCTGCAGCTTCGAAACTGCAATGCCACCGAAAGGTTGGCTCGTATAAACATACCGTGAAACAATTGTGTATTGACTGTGTATTACGACTGCGGCAGCACATCTAAAATATCGTCGTATTTAGGAGCATTTGTGGCACTAAAATTGTAGCAGCTATCAAAAATGTATGCCAGAAGTCCCTAATTTGCTGTGAAGTAAGAGAATATTATTAAGAATAAGGGTTGGTTGTTTGGGGCATGAAGACAAATGTGCCTATATCATCAGTCCACCAGTGTGGAGGGGATGGAGTGAGATTAGAAAAGGAGAGGAAAGGAAAGGAAATGCAGTCCAAGTAGGAAAGAGGGAAGAAAGACTGCACTAGCTTGGGGCCCAGTGCTCGCCATGCACGTACTCAAGATAGAATCGTGAGCTTGGGGGAGGGGAGAGTATGTTACAAGTAACAAATGTACATTAAATTTACGGTTATACTTTTAGACGTGGAAGGAAAGTGTGAACAATTCATTACCTTCGAAACTTCGGCTCTTAATAAGACTAGGAAGTGCTTAACCACTACTCCATTATATTACTGTTGTGTAAAAGTAATGTCGGAACACTTGCGATTGCAGTTAATCAACTATTTCAATAAAACCTGATTTGTTTCGAACTTCAGTTTCATACAAATTATAGGCCAATATACGAACGTATTTAAGCAGTTTGAAAAATTGAATGCATAGCTACGAACAAATAATATGTCCGTTTATTAACTGTTGATATTAGCACGTCACATTCTTGAATATATTAAGTTTGATACCTGCCACGTTGCAAAATTATTACAGTGACCTAAATCCCATAAGACAAAACTCATGAACGTGAAAGTACGCACCGACTTCGTGAATATAATCACAATCACTTCCTTTCGCACTTTGAACATCAGGATATCATTTATTTCTGCTCTTAAAACGTTTTCGGTCGACAGGATTACGACTCAGCTATTGCGAACCGTATGAATTACACCTCACAGATATTTTGTTATTAAAGACTATCATTTACAGAAGCAGTGATATTACTTTAATGATGTTTTCATATTTGTACTAGAAAATTCACAACAAAATTTAGTGATTAGGAGATATGAAATAACAGTATAAAAACAGCAAAAACTCATTTTATGTCATGCCATTCTACAGCCACTCCCTACTGAGCGCTTGGAGCGCTAGTATCGCTTCAGCTGCAATATCTTCCCTAGAGAGTTTCGTGGCTGTATGTGGTAGATTGTGGTAATACCTACAGTGGTTTCAATATTTAAATGAACGCTTTTACGTCACTCATGGTTCATGTAATAAAATTACCCTGTATTTCAGTTACGAATCTTCCTCACTCTTGTTTATAATTACAAAAATTTGTTAGCTAATTATTACGTTTTCCGTGTGGTCCGCAAAGAAGTGTGTTGTCGGAGTGTGGGGTACATTATTCACTTCAGTTTAAAAAGTGACATTCGGAGTATTGTTATTGTTCGTCACGTCTCTTTCGGTGCTTTGACTGTAAGTAGCTGCTAAATCCGGTGTTCTTCAGGTGTTCTGTAGTTTCCAGTCTTATATTAACAACGAACAGAGTTAGTAGTAAAGACGTAATAAATCGAAACTTCATGAGTGATGTGGTCGTTTTGCATGAACCTAATTGTTTATGTCGTTATATCTCCTGAACTACATGTATTAATTATTTTCTTATCTTAGTCTATCTCGTTCTTCCTTTTCTGTCTACCAGCTTCTACCTTACTGTCAATCCATGTAAGTTTCGTTTTAATGTAGCTCAATACTTACGACTTCATTTATCCTTGACTATGTGTCCTACAATAATATAATTTTCCAGATTTGTAGAGTGAAGCATTAGGAAACTGTCTGCGATGAATAAATAGTGGATCATTTAAGTGTCGTAAATCATGCATCGCATGATGGGAAAACTTTTTATGACTTATTGTTTACGACGCCATATGTTCTGAACTACGGACCGTAGGTAGTTTTTAACGCCACGGCGATTGTTGCCTAATAGTAAGCAATATGTGCATCCATTTTAGTTGAAATCGGTCCATTTTTTAGGAGGAGATGTGGAAAAATAGCGCATGATGTAGTAGTTATTCGGAAAATTCATTGTTATGACGTCATATCTCCTGAAATATGTGTCGTATTAAGATGTAAATTTTAAGGTACAATCAATGGTATATGTGCCTAATGTCTGCGAAATTTGTCGTGAATGGTGTAATCAGGAAAGAAATAAGAAACCGAAACCTCATGCGTGATGATGCGGTTTCTCATGAACAAAATTGTTTATGACTTCATATCTCATGAATTACGTGTCGAACTGTGATATAGTATCGAAGAAACATTCAGTGCTATGTATGTGTACTGTCCGTGAATTGTGTAGCTAATTCAATTTACAGTTGTCGTGGAATTTTGGATATCCACGGATTGCTAAAATACAGTACTTCGAAAGTATTTATGAAAGTACAGTGTTGCGATTGTACTGTATCACATATTATTATGTCAACGAGATTATATGATTATTCTGAGATTATATGATTATTCTCAATTTGTTTACTCGCTCGGTCTTGATTTTCTGTCGGTGACGGAATGGGGCTAGTTTTCCGATACATGGAGAGGAATGTTGATATTTGATTTGTATCAGTTAAAAGAAAGTAAATGTAATAAAAGATAATGGTCAAAGACAAATTCGCGTTACGCGTTTCTCTTCTTTTAGAATAATAACAACAAGAAAGCTGAGAATTAACGAACAAAAGACTTTACAAAACTCTCATCTAAACGTTCAAGAGTGTTTCAGACATCCTGAGACGTTGTAATCAGCGAGCAACTAGAAAGCAGATCTGACAAGGAACCTGCAGCCATCCCACACGGTCGTAAATTCATCAGTTGACTTTGTGAATCTCCGTATGCGGACTCCAGAACGTTTTCTGATGGTTAGCTGCACACGTCGTATTTACATGTTCTAGGAATTTACAGAACCTACGGGCATGACTCACAAATACGTAACATATGACATGCAGTTACAAGCACATAAGCATAAAGACTTTTAACTGCAACTCTAACTGGTAATACAGATTTACCTTAACACAGTGTAGAAGTAATAATTTGAACGCCATGCCAAATGCCAATGATATATATCATGAACACCGAAAAAGTAGTAAGTGATGAACATTTTTTCTTTCATCATTCTGCTGGGGTTGTCAGCGATAAAAGTTTCGTAAAGATTTGAAATTAGTTTCAAAGTTTATTAAAAGTCGCCAAGTGCTCTCATTGTCAAATACTTGACGAATAAAGTTACGCTATCACACGCCGCAATATGAGGCAGTTTTCATTGTTGATAACGTGATATCGTATAAGCAATGTATCGTTGGTGCTTTTTGCAGCCATAGCAAGTGGCTGCTCACCTTAAAGAATATTTGTACCAAATTCGGTTGTAATCGGTCCATTAGTTTAGGAGGAGACGTGAAAACTACATGCTACACACACAACCACATACACACACGCGGCCTATTTTATAAGATACGTAGATTCACGTTGCTGCATTTTTATTGGACTAGCTGGATTGCCATTGGGCTGGAAAAGACGTTGTTCCATATTATCAAAGAGTCTATATGCGTATAACGCACAACATAAAAGATATCATTATTGTTATTATTATGGAGTCTGGCTTCTGTCCCGTGGGAAACGAAAACCAGTAAGACTCCAGCAGACGCGAAATGTTACACTGTGTAATGTTTTCATCAGATTCAATCTTACGATTAACAGAGTTGCGTTCCTGCTAGCAACTAGAGGTGCTTTTACCGAATCGGCGTATTTTCATATGCTTATTTAAAACGACTTGATGTTTTTTTCAGTTGAATTAGCTATGTCATCACTTGCATAATGCTCAACACTACATAAAGGTGCAGAACTTATTTTAAATCTTTTTTCTGATCGTGTTTTTTGGTAGCAACTCTCAAATTTGTCACTGTAGTTCATAAGAGCTTTACCTTACCTACATACTATTAGTCAACTGACTTCATTCCTCATCTTACTTATATTTTCATACGTTAATATTTTCAGCTTCTCCACCAAACCGTTCAGACCTACCCTAGACGCTTTTATCTTCCTGTTTTATTTCGGTGTATTCTCAGCTCGCGGGATTGCAAGTCTTTTATGTACGCCGGTAAATGTTTCACGGAGAAATATTGCCTTTCCTTCGCCGGGTTTCATGAGGCGCTTTCTAAATTTGAGCTGTAACTAGTGAGCACAGAAACGACTCGCTTTTGAGAATTGAGAATATTGGCTGCATTCAATAGGGAGCCTGCCAGAGAAGTTCCACCTTATTTCGCATTCACGTCTGAAAAGTCTTTGATGTCGCCTCCTTCTATAAGAAGATATTCGCCGACGTCCCTCAAAGGGTCGTTCATATTTCATGGCTGCTTTTGCCTCCCTTTCACCATTTTCACTGTTGTATGCCTCACCCTGTACGAAGCTATGCTTAACGTCTTTATATGTATGGGTCATCATCTCATTTACGAAATCGTATTATGCTACAATTTTCTCGCTATTAAATTTAAGCAGCTTTCAACCAGGGTTATTAGCAAACCACAAAGTAGCAATATGAGGTGGCTCATCATACATGGAAAGCTTGAATGCTTGCCTCTAAGGTAATTACTACAGTCAAATGAACAGTTAGCTTATAGACAGTGCGTAGAGAGCTTTATACCTCAAGCACAGTAAATTTTTAGATTACCACCTTCTGTGAATACAATGCTACATTCAGAGAAGAATGTTACGTCATTACGTCGAAGTTCTTCACACGTTCAATTTTGAGTCTGCTGAACTTCAAATAAATCACATGTTGTCCTTGCTTTTGTAGGACGATGGCTAGCCCCTTCAATAATTACATCTTTCTCTTCTCCTTCCAGAACTTCTTCATTCTTTCTCTTCCCCTCTTCCACATTTCTTGCAAGATCTTTAATACCCTCCTGTTAGTTTTCTGACAATTTCCTGTATCCTGCCCTGTCCTCAATCTCCGGCTTAATGGTTGTTGTATGCTAGCTTTTTCCAGTTTTCCTTTCCCTCCGCCTTGATCTACGTTTGCAACCAAACATTCCGGAGCTGCTCTCTTTCCCCTAGTCCTCACCATTGATCTCGACACTCTTTTCATCATTCTCCATATTCACTCTAATTAGATGTCCTTCAGACCTAGCTCTTCTGTGTCTGATTTCTCCTGATGTTAAACTCATGTACCGGTAGAGTTGTTCTCTAGGTCTTCGTACCCATCTTTCATTGCCTCTTTTTGGCGCTAGTAATTCCCCAGTATTTATCTCGCTTCCTCTTCTACTAACCTCTTCTATTCATTTTGTACATTTAGCAAGCTATAAAGGAAAGCAAGAAGAAATTTGGAGAAGGAATTAAATGTCAGGGTGAAGAATTAGAAACGTTGCGTTTTGCCGAAGACATAGTAATTGTCAGAGACAGTAAAGGACATGGAAGAGCTGTTAAACGGAGTGGACAGTGTGCTGAAAGGTGCATATAAGATGAACATTAACAAGAGCAAAACTAGGTTAATGAAGTGCAATCTAAAAAAATCAGGTGATGCTGAAGGAATTAGATTTGGTGACGAAACAATAAAGGAGGTAGATGAGTTTTGTTGCTTGGGCAGTAAAATAACAAATGATGGTCGCAGTACAGAGGATATAAAATGCAGAATGGCAATGGGTAGAAAAGTGTTCTTGAAAAAGAGAAATTTTTTTATCATCGAATATAGATTTAAGCCCAATGAAGTCCCTTCTGAAGGCATTTGTGTGGAGTGTTGCCTTGTATGGGAGAGAAAAAAGGACGATAAACAGTGCGGACAAGAATAGGATAGAGGCTTTTGAAATGTGGTGCTACAGAAGAATGCTAAAGATTAGGTGGGTGGATCGCGTAACTAATGAGGAGGTACTGAACAGAATTGGGAAGGAAAGGAATTTCTGGCAGACCTTATTTAAAATATGGGATCGATTGGTAGGACACATTCTTAGACATCAAGGAATTGTGAATTTAGCGTTGGAGGGAAGTGTGTGGTGTAAAAACCGCAGAGGAAGACCAAGAGATTGATACAGTAAACAGATTCAGACAGTTGTAGGTTGCCGTTCTTATGTGGAGTTGAAGAGGCTTGCTCAGGGGTATGGTCGAGAGCTGCATGAAACCAGTCTCTGGATTGAAGACCACAACAACAACCTCTTCTACTTGTTCTTCACCGTTTCTTCCTAGTGCTGTGGTGTCAGCAGCATATAATAATCCATTCTTCACTGTTGCCTTATAATGTCTGATCATTACAGCTTGAGATATATTCTTTCTATTTTACAGTGTGTTTATAAAGTACGGGAACGTTTAGTTATATATTGCACAAAAACGAAAAATTGTATAGATATCATACATATGTCGTTTTGAAGAAAAAACCTGAAAGTTTTCTGTTTTTCATGTATACCACCAAAGCGTAATTTGGTAATTTGCCGATAGTCAGCGCCATTCGCAAACGTGGCGGGTTCAGGTGCTTTACAGGCCATGGAATAGCCCCTGTCGACAGGCAACACTCATGACACAGTGGTGTACCGGGAAACACACCCAAGAGGCTGCAACATGTCCAAGCAGGAATTGCCAGTGACAGTGCTCTCGGCGAAGAGAAATGGCCAGTACAGTTGCCAATGTGACACGGCACACAAAACATTTACTTTTGGGGAGTCACGCTCAAATGATAATAATAATAAAAAAAAGATAAAAAGCAGAACGCTTCTTCAGGCAGTTGCAAATTACGCAATAGACGTTTAATAAATATATTAAATATTATCGGAAATGTGACACGAAGCCGTGGAAGACAGCTGATCTTGATGAAATCAATTGGTAGTGCTGCGAATAAGCTGGTTACTTCGGAAAATTTTTTGTATTATTGGTCACACTTGAAATACAATATGACTTCAAATACGCTTTTCGGACTGTCCATCATCATATATTTCTATGTGTTTTGTGACGTCAGAAATGCAGTTACATGAATTTTTAAAATGATGTTTCTTATAAACACATTTGTATAATACTGGTAGCAAGTCACAAAACAGAAACGAATCTGATGATGGACAGGCCGCACGGCGAAATATATATATATATATATATATATATATATATATATATATATATAGAGAGAGAGAGAGAGAGAGAGAGAGATATCTCGTGAATTATGGGACCTACAAAGACATTATTTTCCAGGTTCGTGGAGAGGAATATTCGGAAACTGCCTGCGAAATGTGTTGTAAATTGACTTGGTAGTAAAGACATAGTAAATTACAACCTTATGCTTTGTAGGGCGAAGTTTCATGTATTTCAATGTCTTTGACGTCATAAAACCTGAACTATCTGTCGTAATATGATATTATTTCGAAGATACATCCAGTGATGCGTATATAAAACGTTGCAAAATACGTTGCGGATAGAGATAGTAGGAAAGACGTAACAAATCAAAACGTCATGCGTGACGTGGCGGTTTATCATTAACGTAATTGTTTATTACTCCATATCTCATGAAATGTGTGTCGTACTATGATTAAATTTCGAACTTACGTTCAATGGTATGTGTGTATACTCCCTCTATTATTTCTTGCGAATGCAATTAATAGTTTATGAGTAATAAATTGTAACTTCATGCCAAATGCCGTAATTTTACTTCATGAACGCCGAAAATATAGTAAGCGACAAACTTTTTTCCTATCATCATTTTCCTGGGGTTGTCAGCGAGAAAAAAAGTTTCCTAAATGTTTGGAATTATGTTTGAAGTTTGTTGCAAGTCGATAAGTCGTCTCCTTCTCAAATAGTGGACTGATAAATTCATGCTATCACGTGCCGCAATACGGGGAAGTTTTCATTGTTTATGACATCATATCTCCTGAACTATCTGCCCTATCTCAAAATCCTCTCTTAGATGAGGTCTTCTACCGATGAACTACATTCCTGCCAAATGTCATCTTCATAGGTGAAGTAGTTTTTGAGATTTCGTGTTTTGTCAGTGAGTAAGTGAATGAGTGTCCTTTCGCTTTTATATAGATCATTATATAAATACGCTAACACGATAATTGTGGTACAGATTACTAACTTATTCGTACAAGAAGGCCAATGAAAGCTACATAATTCAAAAGATTGTTTGTCGTAGATTTCACGAATATAAATATTATGTGTGCATTTAGCCATTAAAAGTGGTAAAAGGAAGTAGAAATTTTCCTATCTACAGCTTGGATCAAGTTCTACATTCTCCAACAATCCGCTCACTGATTGGATATTCGTCTCGACCAAAGACGCTGTAATGCAGCGCATCTGCAGTTTTAAAATAACGCATTAAAATAAGTGAATATCGAAACATGGAGTGCTCCCAACTCACTTTCTTGTGCCGTTCAAGTGCTTCATTTTCGCACTGATTAAGAGTGGTTAAAGGAAATGCCGATATAAAGGATGATGCGCCGGGAGAGGCATGTAGCGGTGTACGGGTGGAACTACGAAGTCGACATGTTGTCAGCTCTGGAATTCTGAATATCGCAGTATCGAAATAACATTATTTCTTGGCGGTGTTTGAATATACGAACACCGAAGTTGTACTCCCATCAAATATTAGGCTAGTGAAAATTATATAATTCGAAAATGGCATGAGAACTTCCGTTTTTATTTGTTGTTATTGTGTCAGGCATATTCCTTAACGCGTAAAAGATACCGTTTCATATCTCCCAGTGCCGGTTAAATTTTACCAAATATCCCAGCGGTCTCCTATGATATTGTTGGCAACAGATGCTGAATAGTGAGAATGCTGTGAGTCTTCATTTTAGCCAATCGTTTGACAACGCTGATGTTTTCTCATGTAATCTTCGCTTTACGAGGGCAATTATTTTTACTTAGCGGATGAGGGTACATACAAGAACTTGTCAACCATAAAGCAGGAACAGCATTATTCGTTTACTTCATGGTCTGCACTAATCGAGTCATTCTATGTGGTTCGAACAAATGGGCAAAGATTTTTTATCGTGTTGTTGATGTTGCCAACATATTCACGCTAGGCCGCCGACATGATAAGTAAAATTTTACCCCCAGTGACCACTGTAAACACAATTGATCGATTTTCGACCACAGGTAATACTAGTAGAGAGAAAACTATTCCATCAAGTAGATAAAGCAAACAGAGCGATAGTGTTTTTAATTTCACGTTCTTGGCAACCGAGAGGTGGTACGTATTCAGAATAGGAGCAGCTACGTTCACACGCAGCCCAGAGAAACAGCAAGCAGCATGCAGCTGTCATGTGTAACACGGCTAGAGTCACTTCAAGCGGCCAATCACAGCTCAGGTTTCATGACGTTCAGCGATTGTCGCGGCGCGAAACGTAAACCAGTTCGATATCATGGCCTGTCGAGGATCGTAGCGAGCTGCGATGGTGCAGGGTAAATGAGCCCGTAACAGGAGGCACTGGTCTCCACTTACCATTGGCGTGCCATGCCTTCGAGTAGGCAGCTGCGAAGTGGCAGCGTACACGCGCCGCTAGTATCGAATCGCACCGCCACGAGCGCTAGTGGCAGTTGTGTTAAAATGGCTGCCTGCCCTGGATCCGACGAGCTTAAATTTCATACAGTGGCTAACAACAACTTTTGTGTCCCAGCCTCGTAGCCATTTTTGTGTCTCGTTTCCGCCGGTTGTTGTAGGTGTCGGTGGCCGAGTAGAAAGAGACCGACACAGGAATAAAGGATGCACGCTTGTGCAAGTACGGAGGTGACCATCCAGAGGGACAGCAGAAACTAGAAACATTAGAGTAAATTAGAACGAGATATATATTTCTTAGAGACTTAGTAATACTTAACTTTTACATAGCTCAGTACTGCATAATGCTGATACATAGTTGAGCTAGAGGCCTGCCTAGTGCCTATCCGATAGCCAAGTCTTCACTGGTGCCTATCTGATTCCGAAATGTTGACTGGTTCCTATCTCAGACCCAAGTGAACGATGTCGTTCAGTGGTGGCCACGAGCGGAGTTGTAGCAGAGGGCGCTCGTGGCTGATGTCGTAAGAACGCCGCGCCGTGCGTGCATGGCGGCGCGCGGCGAAAGTAGGTGGCGCGCACTTTAGACTTGTGCGACACCACACCTACAGTTCCCTTGAAATACACACCACAGAAATGCTTAGTTTTTTACCTAGTGTTGGTGTGTTTTTGAGATATTTCTTCTTCTGTTGCTCCTGTGGTTGATGAAACCACATTTTTGAGTGTAGACTATCTTTAAAAATATTTTCGTTTGTTGTCGACAATACTTGATCGAGTGTGATTAACATGCAACCCGTGCCAAGTGTGGAAGCAGTTGTGACAGCCAGAAATTTTTCACTTGTATATGTCTGTGTTCAATGCAACAAATATGTACTGCGTGGGAAAAACGAAAGTTGTTAATGATACGTTATTTAGGTGTGGAATTGTTTTGTGGCAACTGACCCAGACACATTTTAATTGCAATATTCTGCTGTCTCTTTCTTCTTTGTACTGAAATTTCACGTACCAAACCGTTTCTTGTTTCAGCATGGCAACAAGGAAAGTTATTAATGACACCTTATTTCGACGTGGTGTGCTTTTATGGCAGATGACCTAGGAGCATTTTTAAATTCAATGTTTTGTTGTCCCCTTAGTCTTTGCACTCAGATTTCGTCCACCAGAGTTTACAACCAAACAGTTTAACAGCAATTTTACGAGTTTGTAAACTTAATAAGTTTAGTAAACACAAGATACGGGTATACCAGACTTTATGACAGCAGTTGTTACATCAGATTAACAGCAGATGAAGATCCATGGTCATGATTGTTGGTCATGACGATTACTGTTTACTATAAGTTTAGCAGATAGTTTAGACTATGTACTTGCATTAAAATTAACAAAGGTATATCCGCAACGGCACTTTAGTTGGTATTGCAATTCTCAGATAACTGTTACACTTCGAAATTGAACAAGTTGGTGATATTTCATTACCGCATTTTTAGGAAATTTACTAATAGGCTCGTCAATTCGCAGCTTCGAAAAAAAGTCTGACGGAACTTGATGTACATCCATATTCAATAGTCAATCTTTATTTAAAACGTGCAACTGTAATTAGGTAAAATTCCCGAGTGAGTGGGGCAAACCAGCGGACGCCAGGGTTATTTGCCTCAGACATGACGGACTTATCGCCACTCTATGAAATTTAAGCTCTTTGGTGGATCCAACCGTGCTATATGTGTGTTCTGATTCGAAGAATACCGCAAATCGATGAGGACGACTAAATATGCAAAATGGCACATAACCCTACTACTTCACTGACGTCCGGGATTTTTTTAACAACAACTAGCTGAAAATCCGGCGTTGCCAGGGTATTTATTTATTCCTGCCATTTTCAGATATATATTAATTTGTATAAGGGCTGTATGTCTGTAAAATCTCTTGAAAATACAATAAGTAGATAAGAAATAATAGATTAGAACTTGGTGCGTGATGGGGCGGTTTTCCATGAACGTTACTGTTTATGTGCTCATATATTATAAACTACGTGTCGTACTCTGATACAGCTTAAAAGTTACACTCAAATATGTGCGTGTATACTGTCTGTAAAATTTCCTGCGGCTACAATTTGTAGTGTTCAAATTTTAAATTGTGACGTCATACCGAGAGCAGTAGTTTTACTCCATAAATAGCTGAAAAGTAGTAAGCGAGAAACTTTTTTCCTTTCATCATTTTATTATGGTTGCCAGTGAGAAAAAGTTTAATAAAGGTTTGAAACTACGTTTAAAGATTGTTGCAAGTCGCTAAGTACTGTCATTCTCATACAGTGTGTTTCGAAAGTCTCGCCGCATTATATGGAATTTTTTAGCGGTTTCTATTGCTTATGACGTAATATCTTTTGAACCATGTGTCATATATGATTGTTAACCCTGCAGTAATTGTACCTCTCGGCAAGGAATGTGTGTACCAAATTTGGTAGAAATCGGCCCAGTGGTTTAGGAGAAAATGAGCAGTATTGTCGCTAAATGCAGCAGTCTTCTGCCCATCTCATTGTTTATAACGTCATATCTCGTGAAATATGTATCATACGTGTTTCTTACACTTACGGCGACCGTTCGCATGGATTGAAGCTTACGTGTGCAAAATTTCATAATGACTGGAACAAAACTGTAGATTTGTATGCAACACGTACAAACATACGGACACTCTGCTTTATATATTAGATTATCTAGAAGAGTGGACTGGCCCTGATGCAAAAGTTGTATGGCTCCACATTCACCAGACCTGTTACCTGTCAATTTATCCTGTGGGGATTCATCAAGGACATTCTGTCGTCCCTGCTTTGGGGGTTCCTCTACCTGAGTTCAGAGCAACACAAAGAGACACACGACAAGCTCACCTTCCTCTCAACATGGAGAAAATGATATTTTTGTATTATAGATCGTTGTTTAATTTTTGTGACTACTTATGCTTTTTGCTTATGTATAACCATTTGAAATTTTCAAAAAGACACCTTTCTTAGTATGTTTATGTTACAAATTTGGGTAAAAACAGCGTAAAATACGTAATAAAATACTTCATGGGAGAGAGTATCTTGTATAATTTTAACTGCAAAAAAGTGAAACTCAGAAGCTACCAACCATTTTCTAACTTTCCTGTTGATGATAATGTGGTACTTAGTAGATAGGCCACCTAAGATCGAAGAAAAAGTTTTCTGACAACATTTGCTATTTATTATTTCAGAACCTCATTTAAATGTCATCAGACATTGCATTAGCATCCAAAGAGATTAAATCGTTAAGCCGGCCGCGGTGGCCGGGGAGACTAAGGCGCTCCAGTCACGGTCTGCACGGCCACTACGGTCGGGGGTTCGAATCCCCCCTCGGTCATGGATATTTCTGCCGTCCTAGTTCGTAAGTAGTTCATAAGTAGTTTGTAAGTTTAGGGACTGATGACCCCGTAGTTAAGTCCCATAGACTATACAAACATTTGAACATTTCTTTTAAAATCGTTAATTGTCAGTATCAGAATAGAAGAGCAGTCAAGCAAACATTCGCCGCATGTTATGTAATCTAGCGATTTATCAATATTAGTTGCATAGAGGAATAACTGAAAGTCAGTGCCAGTTTATATCAGAACTGTGCAGCATTTTTAATTATTTCGAGCTCGTTCTATTCGACTTGCTTTATATTCGGTAACTACGACATAATTACTCAGGTCAATTATTACTTAGTGAATACGGTATGTCGTGTACATTTAATAAACGTTTTATAGAAGAAATTAAAAAAAAAAAAAAAAAAAAAAAAAAAAAAAAAAAAAAAAAAACACTCTGAACTGCACCTAAACCTCCGTATTACTTTCTTTGACGTCATAGTACACTGACAAACAACCAAGAAAACCCCAACGATTTTGTGCAGCATCGTTACTTCAGCGTCATCAAGCGCACCGACTGTATTCAAATGAAATCTCTGTTTTCAGTATTTTCAATCGCAGTCGACACACAAACCATTTCAGATGGCTGTCTAAAATGAACTATACGCTACACGTTATTGAAATTACTTATATGCTTTTTGAATAAGGCGGACATTTACCAATCATCAACAAACTATAGTTACGTTCCTTTCATTAATTGAAATTTAAAGGACGTAGTAAACGAAACTCGTTAATCTAACAATTCTAAACTGCAATATGACGTGGGTCATTCTAACCATTCGTAAGTACAGGGAAAATATCATTCAAGGATTGCATTATTAGTATGGTTGTGGCTGTTATATTGAGGGGACTAAACAGTTAGATCATCAGTCCCTATTAGTGTGTTCTACGACAAACTATTGCAAAACGCTGTAGGCAATAAAGCTACTTGTTTGTAGTTGTAGAGATGCTGGTGCACCAGGAAACTAACATGGAAGAGCTATGGATGATGGGATGGCGGAAATTGGTAACTTGCTACCATTAATGTTCATAGTTCAATATTTCTCAACGATTTTTCGAAATGAAACAGGAAAATTTGTTATACTACGCCTAATGTACGTTAATGCCATCATGAAATAAAATCTAGGCAAATGCATCACTTATCTCACTCAAACAAACTCATGTTTACCCTTTCGCGGAACATATAGCTTATTTTGTGAAGTTATATCTCTAACGTTGCTACACTCATTTTAAGAAGAAGAAAAAGAAGTAACAGAACACCATGGAGTACTAGAGATAGGAATTTCATGTTCACAAGGAATATACACTTATATGTTCAGCAAAATGATTAGGATTTGAAACATGTCTATCAATGCACATGTTCTTCCATACCTGAGGAAACCGTTTCCTTAGTAAGTGTGTGAGCGATCTCTTTCTCCAGAACGATGCTGTGAACTTTAATCCAAAACATGGAGATACATAGTCCTTTTCTCTCCATGTGGGTTATGTGTCCCTTTATCTCGCAGGCTGCTGGGTAGCTTCTATACCCAAGCCGAAAATATTTAAGGTGTGTGGACGCAGAATTAGAGCCGGCCGCGGTGCCCGAGGGGACTGAGGCGCTCCAGTAACGGTCTACACAGCCACTATGGTCGGGGGTTCGGATCCCCCCTTGGGCATGGATATTTGTGCCGTCCTTAGTTGTAGCTAGTTCATAAGTAGTTTGTAAGTTTAGGGACTGATGACCTCGTAGTTAAGTCCCATAAGCTTTACAAACATTTGAATATTTTTTTGCAGATTTAGAGTCCAAGGAAATGGTACCTCTGAAACCGTAAGGCAGTACTCAAGGGCTTCCAAGACAGCCTTGAGTTCAGCCATCATTATTGTCATATCCTTTGACAATTTGTGCTTGCATCATGTCTGAGCCTTGGTATCCGAAAAGGCGCATCCAGTTCCGTCCTGGTTCTTTCAGCCTTCTGCGTAGAGAATCCACGTCTAAGGACATTCGGCTCTGAATTCCAGCAAGGCGTAAGAGCGACGCAGTAAATCGCGTGAATGACCGGCTGGATTATTCGTAATGTGTTTCCCTTCTTGTAATGCACATTACTGAAAGTGTTTTGGTTTGTTACCATTACGCTCAAATGTGGTTCAGGTTCTACACAGTACTTACTGTTAAGCAGAATGAAACTTTCACTCTGCAGCGGAGTGTGCGCTGATATATAACTTCCTGGCAGATTAAAATTGTGGTTCGGAACTGGGACTCGAACCTGGGACCTTTGCCTTTCGTGAGAGCGCTTGCACGCGAAGGGCAAAGGCCCCAGGTTCGAGTCCCGGTTCCAGCACACAATTTTAATCTGTCAGGAAGTTTCAACAAAAATAACGTTTATCGAAATTGTTTTAGGCATGAAGGACTCCTTTTCACTTGGTAATACACGTTACGAAAAATACTTTAGTACTGAGCAGGTTGCCCAGTATATTTCATGCGCAATAGTTCTAAACATTAAAGCGGCGTAGGTGTCTAAATTACTAATGTTTCAAATTCACGTAATACTGCATTAAATATTTTTTTGTACTTTCTAATAAAAATTTAGCCAAAGGAAGGCAAATTACGGTGCATTTTTGGCGATTTCAGAATCTCGTCGCTGCGCTGCGAGGGTCGAAACATTCCGCTTCATATAGCTGAATTACACTACGGTTGGCTACGCTGTATGCTAATGTAGCACCCAGTTGAAAATTTAATAGATATTCGAATTGCCTTGGAGCATTTTGTTCGCCAAACACTCTCACCAAATAAATTTATCACGATGTGGTAGGTAAGGCAGTTTCCTGCTTCACACAACACTGTAAATATATAGTAGCAATAATGACTGTATTGAACACGAATTATTTATCGACGAATGGAATGACTTGTCGAATCCGATCTCGGGGAACATCAGCTTTGATTTAGGAGAAATGTAGGAACACGGGAAGCAATACTCACATTACGACTTATCTTAGGAGATAGGCTAAGGAAATGAAAACCTACGTTTTTAGCGTTTGTCGATTTGGAGAAAGCTTTTGACAATGTCGACTGGAAAACACTATTCCAAATTCTGAAGGTAGCAGGGGTAAAATATAGGGACCGAAGAGTTATATTCAACCTATACAAAAACCAGACGTTGGTTATTAGAGTCGAAGGGCAAGAAAGAGACGCAGAGGTTGGAAATGGAGTAAGACAGAGTTGTAGCCCTCCCCCAAAGTTGTTCAATTTGTAGATTGAGCACGCAGTGAAGGAATGGAAGGAGACATTTCGACAGGGCATTAAAATGCAGGGAGAAAAAATAAAAACATTGCACTTTGCTGATGTCATAGTAAGTCTGAGACCGCAAAAGATCTGGAAGAGCAATTAAATGGAATAGACAGTATCTTGAAAGGAAGATATAAGATGATCATTAACAAGAGTAAAACGAAGGTAATGGAATGCAATGACAGAAAATCAGGCGATGCTGAAGGAATTAGATTAGGTCAAGAGACAATAAAAGTAGTAGATGAATTTTGTTATTTGGGTAGCAAGATAACTTCTGATGCCCGAAGTAAAGAAGATTTAAATGCAGAAAGGCTATGGGAAGAAAAGCGTTTCTGAAGAAGCGAAACTTGTTAACATCCAATATTAATTTAAATGTTAGGAAATCCTTTCTGAAAGCATTTGTCTGGAGTGTAGCATTGTATGGGAGTGAAACGTGGACGATAAGAAGTTCAGATAAAAAGATGATTAAAGCTTTTGAAATGTGGTGCTACAGACGAATGATGACAATTAGATGAGTAGATCACGTAACTAATGAGGAGGTGCGTAACCGAATCGGAGAGAAAAGGAGTTTTTGGAATATACTGACTAAGAGATGGGATAGATTGGTTGGGCACATTCTGAGACATCAAGGAATTGTCAACTTAGCATTATAAGGAAGCGTGTGGGGTAAAAATCGTAGAGGGAGAACGAGGGACGGATGTAGTAAACAGATTCAAAAGGATGTAGGTTGCCGAACGTATTCTCAGATGAAGACACTTGCACAGGACAGGGTAGCGTGGAGAGCTGCATCAAACCAGTGTACGGACTGAAGATCAAAAAAACAACAACGATTACTGTTCAAATACATATGGAAAGCTAAACGTCAATTTTTGTCTAATTTAAAGTACGTCCTGTTGCTAAGAGAGAAAATTTCAACTAACCATACACTTCATACACCCGTGGAGAAATAGTTGTCTGATTTAACGAGTTAAACGAATTGAACCCCCATCTTCCCTTCGCCCCTCCCCGACCGAACCTCTCACTTTTATCATTAGCGAGCGAGTTGGTCCTGGCCTTAGCACACTGGGCTGCATTTGGAAGGGCGGTGGTTCAAATCCACCTCCAGCCATCCAGATTTACGTTTACCATGATTTCCCCATCTCACTCTAGGCAAGTGCCGGGATGGTTGCTTTAAAAAGGCACTGCCGATTTCCTTGCCATCCTTACTCTAAGATCCAGGCGTGAGATTCGTCTTTAATGACCACGCTGTCGACGGGACGTTAAACCCTTAACTTCATTCCTACCTTCTCTCAGTGCTTGGGGCAGCTTACCCTTAAAGACTTCGTTCGTATTTAATGTAACCAGTCGACTAACGCTTCACATTTCCGCGTTGTGTTACACTCACTTGTAACTGTGTTATTTTGTGACATTTGTATCAAACAGTTAAAAATGTTCGTAAATCTAAGGGACTTAACTACTCCGGTTATTAGTACCTAGGCTTACAAACTACCTAAACTAATTGATGCTAAGGACAAAACACGCAAACCCATTCCCGAGGGTGGTCTCGAACCTCCTACGGGGAGTGCGCTAGTACTTTTTTTTCTAAATTACTTCAGATATAATAAACAAACAGCTTCTTCAGTGACCGTAACTTCGTACCCGAAGTCAACTAGCACCCCAGCAACATTAAAAAATAAATAAGTAAATAAATAAATAAAAAATAAATAAAATAAAAATATAAATAAAAAAATAAAATATTACAATGACAGTTAATACTGGTTTTCATATTCCTCCTCACATTGATAAATGAATTATTTCAAAATTATATTTCACAATAAAATTCAATACGTTGGCAAACCCTGAGTCAGAAATACTTAATTTAAGTTGCTTCGATAATCTCTGTTTATTGCATAGCTCGTCTCTAACCGTTATCGATATCGTGATATCAATTATTGTGCCACTTTATTTCAAATGTTCAAATGTTCGTAGAACTTATGGGACTTAACTACGGGGTCATCAGTCCCTAAGCTTACAAACTACTTATGAACTAGCTAAGACTAAGGACGGCACAAATATCCATGCCCGAGGGGGGATTCGAATCCCCGACCGTAGTGGCCGTGCAGACCGTGACTGGTGCGCCTCAGTCTCCTCGGCCACCGCGGCCGACGCCACTTTAGTAACACGTAAATTTTCTGTAAGTCTTTCAGACCACATTCAAACTTCACTTAAAAAAAAAAAAAAAAAAAAAAAAAAAAAAAAAAAAAAAAAAAAAAAATAATAATAATAATAATAAATAAAAAAAATCATTCACACATCTTGATTCAGTTTTTAAAAATTGTAGACTCTAATGAGTAACTTCTTTTTAAACCTTTTATTTTAAATATATGTGACCTCATAACAACAGAAAATTCCGTATTACAAATCACAATTACAACGAGACTTCCTCTCAATACGGAATACCAGAATAAACTCAACATTTTATTTACATTCTTAAATGCATTGTTAATGTTTTAAAAAATGTCAATCGCAGTCCGCAACAGCAAGGAATGTCTTCTAGTTCAGCGCGCCGACCTTCGACTAATCAGCGATACCGACCTGCATATTTCGCTGACGTCGGAAGAGAACCCGTCACTGCGTACTGCTGCAGCAACGCCGTTACACATGAAACAAACGAAAGCGAAAAAAATCACACAAGTATATGTTTTCAAACATTAATAACATTCAAAACAATATATTTTGTAATTAATTACTGAATAACTGCGAAATTGAGCTTTATGAGGAAAACAGTAGACGGATAAAAACATACACTACACGAGCTACCGCGCGCTTCTCAGCAAGATGCCTTAGAGCTCTCGGCCACTGCATCTTTGCGACAGAAATATATAATACAACAAAATGTTATTCTTACTTAATATTCATAGAATATATGACTTCAACTGCTATTGGGCAAAGCTGAAAATGTGTACCCAGCCGGGATTCGAACCCGGGTCTCCTGCTTTCTAGGCAGTTGCGCTGACCCCTACATGTGGGGGTCAGCGCAACTGCCTAGAAAGCAGGAGACCCGGGTTCGAATCCCGGCTGGGTACACATTTTCAGCTTTGCCCAATAGCAGTTGAAGTCATATATTCTATGAATATTAAATAACAACAGCTGCAGGATCAGAATGTGACGTCTGTTCTTTCCGAACAGACGCCACATGTATATATAGTTATTCTTACTAGTTGAGAATCGTGTGATCATTTCGTAACAAGCCGCGGCCGAGCGCATTGAGGCACTATGCTCCCATGCGCAAGGCCGTTCCCCCTATGGGGTTCGAATCCTCCTTGGGCATAGATATTTGTACCGTCTGTAGTATAAGCTAGGTCATAAGTAGTTTGTAAGTTTAAGGACGGATGACCCCGCAGTTAAGTCCCTTAAGCTTAACAAACATTTTGAACGTCGTAATAAACTCTATCTACAACTACTAGCTTTCGCTGGGTAGCACCCAGCATTCGTAAAAAAATAAAAGTAAAATATACAGAAACACGGGAGGCAAAGTTTTTACACTGCCGGCGTGTGTAGGCGGTGCGATGCTGAAAAGTATCAGGTGTTATCAGTGGTGCAGCGGGATTACGGAGGTTGCGTTTTAGCGACACGCAACCGGGATCTGATCGTTCGGATAGCTTAAGCTGACTTTATCTTAAGCGCGCGCCAAAATACCGCCAAGGTTTCTCCAGAGAATTTTATCTCCAGCATGCAAGACTTCTTTTGAGGGTGTGACAACTGAGACTCGACAATCAGATTGCTTAGCTCCTGAGCTGGTTATTTAAGATTCTTCGAGAGTTACTTTCGCTGAAAAAATAATGTTCACAAAGATTTCTTTCTCCAAACTAATTAACTCTTTTCGCCACTGCGCACTGAGGTTTATGCAGTGGATCGTTTTTTACTACACACCAAACTTATGGTATAGAATGTCTGTATAAGAAAAACCTCAAATGTAGGGTCGTAGAGGGTATCCAGAAAAGGGCTCCCTGATTTCAAAATTAAATATCTTGAAAACAACGATCGATAGAGGAATGCAGTAAACGGTATGTTTATAGTGAAAGCTGTAGGAAGTTTATACAGCAGTTTGAAATAATAGTTACAAAAGCTGCTAACAGATGGCGCTGTACGCTGTACAGCTTATATCAGCATAAATAAGTGAAATAATCGTATGAAAACTCTTCAAAACAGATGTCTCAGATGTAATTCTACGGACGGATGACATTGGATTTCGCTGAATAATTCCAGAAACTGTGGCCATATTTTCAGGCGTAACTGCGATTTGCTTGCGGCCAACATACCTCACTAGATCATCAGTTATGCTGACTGTTCGTTGAAATTTTGCGAAGAGGGTACGAATGGTTTTCGCATCGGATCCTTTTGGAACATTTAATCGTGCTTGAAAATTTCGCCTTGTTGCCGTAGGACTCTCTTCTAACCTGTGGTTCGAAAAGGCGTTATTCAATGGAGTACATGGTTTTAATCTCTTCCTTTGGCACGGTAACCTCCTTTCACGTTTCAGTAGTGGAACTGATCGCTCTGGGCTTCGCATCACTATTTATACTAGGCATTACGTATGGCGATTACAGCGCCATCTGTTAGCAGCTTTTGTAACTATTATTTCAAACTGTTGTATAAACTTCTTACAGCTTTCACAATAAACACACCGTTTACTGAATTCCTCTATCGATCTTTGTTTTCGATATATTTAATTTTGTAATCAGGGAGTCCTTTTCTGGAGACCTGTGTTAGACAATGCATATCTCTAGCCTTTTGTAGACAATTGAGTTTTAATATTATTATTCATAACCCGTTGGTAGGATACGCTTGTGTAATTCAATTGTCGTACTTCCCTTTGATGCCGCGCGGGATTAGTCGCGTGGTCTAAGGCTTCATACTGCTGACTGGTCTGTCGTTCCCGCTGGAGATTCGAGTCCTCCATCGGGCATAGGTGTATGTGTTGTCTTCCGAATAAGCTGGTTTGAGTAATTTGCACGCTTTGCGACTGATGACCTTAGCAGAGTGGTTCATTACGTTTACAAACATTTAAATATTTTTCTTGTTGAAAACAATTATTCTTAGGCATATGGAATCTAAAACATATGTTAATTAGTAAGATATTTTTTTCAGATGGGGGAAATAAGTTCCCGTAATCTATACCGAACTAGTGTACTGAGTATGTCATCTTGAAATGCTGGTGTCCGCAGTCAAATCTTGTTGTGGTACACAGAACAACCACCTCTGACCGTAATAACGGCCTTGATACGCATTGGGATTCAGTAAAACACAGCTTGTATGGCGTGTACAGGTACAGATGCCCATGCAGCTTCTACACGATACCAGAGTTCATCAAGAACTGTGACGAGCCAGTTGTTCGGACACCATTACTCGCTGAAATAACAAGGTATATAATGCTGAGATGGGTTCACTAAATCGTTCGCTCATGTATTTGAAATCTGAACTCAATAAACAGTGGATTTTGTCAAAGTATGAAGAGAAGATGTATATTTCCAAAGATTACATTAAAAAAATTAAATTGTGATATTGTGTCAACTCAATTATTTATGGAACAATCCTCTATATAACAGGAAATTTGTCTACCTTAACCTTTAAATACACGCGCTATTTTTGGTAACGTAGAGTCACGTGTGCCGTCTATAAGTACCTCAATAAAGTTTAAGTATCTCTATAAGTAATTATTCGAAATAACTTCTGTCTATATATTTACATAATAAAAGACAACATATTAATTATTTAAATCGATTATGTTGTTTGTAATAATCAGTTTAACAAAATCTTTGTAATTTACGAAAACCTGTCTTTTTGGGGTTTTTATTTTTATAGCTCAGATAAAATGACATACATTCAACTCAAAACTAACTTGTAATTAATCTGTTTTTCATCAACAGAAAATGGCATAAATGAAATGAAAATTATAAAACAAGAAGAACTGATAACAACAAAAAAATGACAGCGTATATTTTGGTGTCTACAAAAATATTCGTTTCCGTTGAGTTCACAGATCAAACAATAATTCACTGTCTTTGAATGAGGTTTAGAAATTCTTCTTATTATTATTTCAAGTTTTCCATATTACAGACCTCTTCTTATCTTTCGACCTCGGAAGAAATAGCACCTTAGATTTTTATAAGCACCAGGACCAGATTTACCTGCATTAGGCATTGATGAAGTTTCTTCTCTACCTACCAATTTTCACATAATTTTCTGTATATATTTGCCCATAGTGGGTTATTTTATAATCTACTTCAAATCTATGACTTTACACGACTCATTACAATTGACTTTATTTTTCCAACAGCCGTAAAATATCCTCATTACGGAGAACCGAGCCTATGTTGCAGATATATTGAAATGAAAGCAAATTACTGTATCAGTAAACTGCACATAAGTACTCCTTAAAAGCACGTGTGGGGTCCACGGAAACCCCAACAACGAAAAACGGGTACTTTACCACTGGAAGAGGACAGCACTCATCCATCTATTGTAAGCATTCGCGACATACTGAAGATACCTGAAATGTAATAAACAAAAAATTTCCCGTGGGGTATTCTCAGATCACACCCGTCTAGTTAAAGGTTAACAGAAATGTCCCTGTTATCACATTTCCGCCAAAATCTATACGGCAAATTATGGGTGTCTCGAAGGTGAAGCTGCTTTTTTCAAGCTGAACCACCTGAAATTGTGTAAAGTGGCGTGGCGCGAACTGAAAGACAAACTACAAACTCACGCCGAGTCATCCCAGGCGCCTCTGTAAGTTTGGCGATGAAGTACACTACTGGCCATTAAAACTGCAAAATCACGAAGAAATGCAGGTGATAAACGGGTATTCAAATGGACAAATGTATTACGCTAGAACTGACCTGTGATTAAATTTTCTGGCAATTTCGGTGCATAGATCCTGAGAAATAAGTACCCAGAACAAACACCTCTAGCCGTAATAACGGCATTGATGGGCCTGGGCATTGAGTCAAAGTTCATCAAGAGTAGTGACTGACGTATTTTGAGGAAGCAGTTGCTCGACCATCATTGACCAGGCGTTTTCAGTTGATGAGAAATATGGAGAATGTGCTGGCCAGGGCCGCAATGGAACATTTTTCGTATCCAGAAAGGCCCGTACAGGACCTGCAACATGCTATCGTGCATTATCCTGCTGAAATATGGGGATTCGCAGGGATCGAATTAATCGTAGAGCCACGGGTCGTAACACATCTCAAATGTAACGGCCACTGTTGAAAGAGCCGTCGATGCGAACAAGAGGTGACCGAGACGTGTAACCAAACGCACCCCCTACCCACACGCCGGGTGATACGTCAGTATCGCGATGACTAATATACGCTTCCAATGTGCGTTGTCGCCTAACACGGATGCTACCATCATGATGCTGTAAACAGGGCCTGAATTCATCCGAAAAAATGACGTTTTGCCATTCCTGCTCCCAGGTTCGTCGTTGCGTACACCATCGCAGGCGCTCCTTTCTGTGATGCAGCGTCAAGGGTAACCGCAGCCACCGTCTCCGAGCTGATAGTCCATGCTGCTGCAAACGCCATCGAACTGTTTGTGCAGATGGTTGTTCTCTTGCAGACTTCCCCATCTGTTATATCAGGGATCGAAACGTGGCTGCACGATCAGTTACAGCCATGCGGATAAGATGCCTGCCATCTCGACTGCTAGTGATACGAAGCGTTGAGATCCAGCACGGCGTTCCGCATTGCCCTCCTGAAACCACCGATTGCGTATTCTGCTAACAGTCACTGGATCGTGACCAACGCGAGCAATAATGTCGCGATATGATAAACGGAAATCGCGATAGGCTACAATCCTACCTTTATCAAAGGCGGAAACGTGATAGTTCGCATTTCTCCTCCTTACACGAGGCATCACAACAACGTTTCACCAGGCAACGCCGGTCAACGGCTGTTTGTGTATGATAAATCGGTTGGAAACTTTCCTCATGTCAGCACGTTGTAGGTGTCGCCCCCGGCGCCAGCCTTGTGTGAATGCTCTGAAAAGCTAATGATTTGCATATCACAGCATCATCTTCCTGTCGGTTGAATTTCGCGTCGGTAGCACGTCATCTTCGTGGTGTAGCAGTTTTAATGGCCAGGAGTTAATCTTCGGCCAATTAATAATTTTAGTTGTAGTTTTTCGGTATAAACTGACAAGGTAAGTACATGGGCTCGAACAAACATATCTGTGTGAACGTTTGGTTACAGGATCTCTAGGTACACCTCAATGTGCTGGTGGGTGTCGTTTTTCTGCATAGCTCTGCAACCATGCTCTTGATAGCACTGTAGATGTAATTGGAGACTTCATACGTAATTCTATAAGTTATGTAATAATCATCGAAGATGTTCCATAGCGTATTGTCATCAAAAGCCGTAATGATAGTTACAGCTTTAACCTTCTTCTCGGAAGACAGTTGGTATTCTCTGCCACTGCTTCCATCGCCTCTTCCCGCACTTACCCTAGCATTACCGCTTGCAATGAGTTGTTCGTCATTATCATCCATATTATCATAATTATGTGTTGGTGTTATAACAGTATCTAACTTATGCTCATATTTCTGTTCCATAACAGATACGAGAAAGCATGCGAATGGGTCATCTTCTCCACTAATACCATCTTCACGAAGAAGGGTTCTTCGTAACTTCATCTCAACCAATCGCAATATATTAGCAGGATTGATTACCAATCGCCGCCCCATCTGACGCTTCACCACACAAATAACGTCACAAAACGCAACTTCGGGGGCACACTGCAACGTCCCTACTGACGAACCGACAGGTCAAAGTGCAATTCGGCATGGCACACGCAGAGGTCTCCAACGGACTACTGCAGAGTTTTGCAGATGCGGGAGTATCACTGCTGCAATAAGGGATCTTTACATTATCTCTCATACGATTTTGGCGTATATGTGTTTGTTCGAGCCCAAGTACTTTCCTTGTGAGTAATATTTTATGCCGGCCGCGGTGGCCGAGGGGATTGAGGCTCTCCGGTCACGGTCTGCACGGCCACTACGGTCGGGGGTTCGAATCCCCCCTTGGGCATGGATATTTGTGGCGTCCTTAGTATTAGTTAGTTCATAAGTAGTTTTTAAGTTTAGGGACTGATGACCCTGTAGTTAAGTCCCATAAACTATACAAACATTTGAAATTTTATGGTGTTACTGACGCGGAAATACGCCTTCACAGTATTGCCGAAGTAGCGAAAAAAATAAGAGATGTATCTGTAAACTTCGGTGAATGGTTCTCCATTTTATAAACCGCTCTGGCGAGAACAAGGTGATCGAGCATAAACATTGATGAACATGTCAACAAGCGCCCCCTATCGCGAAAAGCTGTGCAGGGAAGCGGTGTTACACGTTGCGGCACAGCTTACAGGTTTAGTGTGAGAATTCGTGTCTTTACATGGAGCGCAAAATGGAGCATCTCATTAACATCAAGTTTCGTTTCAAATTAGGCAAAACGGCGACGTAGACCGATGGGCTGTTAGTGCAAGTGTAAGGTGTTGAAGCAGTGAGTAAAACGTTTTAAACTATCGTGAACAATTTTTGCCTAGGATTTCGGTACACATAGTCCGCTGTGCGGCGTCTGCTCCGCTGAGCGCTGGGTTTCGGCCCTCCGGCGACATTTCAGGCTACCGCCGGTTCCGTCCTCCCGTCCGTCTGTGTACCTCTACTGCTGTGTCTGCCCGCCATCGATCGCTCGGGAGCGCAGGCAGTCCGTCTGCTCCCGTATCTCATTTACACACACCGCCGCCGGCCGCATCACAGAGGATTTCTTGAATGGGAGGACGCCCGCATCAATTCAATACCGCGCTATTTCGACGTAATGAATTATTAATGGATTTAACGTCTGCAGCAATATCTCATTTCTGCCGACCTTTGACAATATGACAATATCATTTGTATCGCAGTCGCTGTGTTCGTTTTTGAAAGGAGAGATAGAGAGAGAGAGAGAGAAAAAAAAAGTTTTGACTTTCCTGAAAGTACTCTTCATAATTAACAGAGCTTATTCCGTTTCATGTGTTCTGCATCTGTATATATCGCCACTGCACTGATAGAGAAGTCGAGCGAAATTAATTGAAGTTTGGCGTAGAGGCGATACTGCTTCATTCCCGTGCGCGGAGAGTGAATTCGACAGTCGTAACCCATCAACAAAGAAGTGACGCATGGAATGATTAAAAATGTCGCTACAGAACCAAACAGGAAGCTATCGCTAGAGAATATTAACTACCAACAAGTGAGTAAGTACTATTAACTTCGTGCTTCTTCTCTCTATGATAAATTCTATATAGAACTCCTCATCTATCATTTGTTATGTGAAATAATCAAGGGGATAGTCGCGCGGTGTTAGGCGTCATAACAAGATTTCAGGGGTGTTCCCGCTGGAGGTTCGCATCCTCCTTCGGGCGTTAATGTGTACGTATTTATAAGCATACGTTAGTGTAAGTATCTAAGACCTATGACCTAAGTAACCCAGTACCTTAGTCAGATAAACTTTAAAATTTATTCTTCGTTGGTATGGTCATGATGTCCATAGTTGCTTTTATATTTATGTATGGTAATGTCTGTTCGTCAATGCAACTACAAATTGCCAGCACACACTCTCTCTCACAGAAACACTAAACAACAATACGTTTCAGCATTACTGTTACTTCTTCACTATATATGTATGTATATAATCAATGAATACACAGTTACATAGTATATATATATATATATATATATATATATATATATATATATATATATATATATATATATATATATCTTAAACTGCTCCCCTCTCCCACCTGCTGCCAATAACTCTTGTCTTCCATCTCACTTCAAAATCAACTACTTACAACTTTCAACCACCATTCAGTGATCTTCACCTATTCCAATTATACAGAATTGGAATTTCGTCACTACTCCGTTACACTTACATCAGAATTAAAAATAATAAAGCGCATTTTCTTGTAAAACATTAGAAAAATTGCAATTTCTATGTCTACAACACTGCAATAACAAACTGTGCAGACTCAGTCACAATCAAAACAAATACAGTTATTTATATGGCGTCTGTTCTGTCTCGCACGTGTGCGAAAGAACAGCCACCATTTGTTGACATTAACGGCCAGAATTTTACGAATTCGAAATATTTAAACATTTTGACCGTTTCAGGGCAATGAAATAAATCCAGTGGCAAACCAAATTGTTTATTACTTCATATCTCATGAATTATATGTCGAATCGTAATACACTACTGACCATTAAAATTGCTACACTAAGAAGAAATGCAGATGATAAACGGATATTTAACTGGGCAGATATATTATACTAGAACCGATATGTAATTACATTTTCACGTAGTTTGGGTGCATAGATCCTGAGAAATCAGTACCCAGAACAACCACCTCTGGCCGTAATAACGGCCTTGATACTCCTAGGCAGTGAGTCAAACAGAGCTTGGATGGTGTGTACAGGTACAGATGCCCATGCAGCTTCAACACGATACCACAGTTCATCAAGGGTAGTGACTAGCGTATTGTGACGAGCCAGTTGCTCGGTCACCATTGACCAGACATTTTCATTTGGTGAGAGATCTGGAGAATGTGCTGGCCAGGGCAGTAATCGAACATTTTTTGTATCCAGAAACTACTTACCAGTGCTCCCAACATGCGGTCTTGCATTATCCTGCTGAAATGTACAGTTTCGCAAAGATCGAATGAAGGGTGTAGCCAAGGGTCGTAACACATCTGAAACGTAACGGCCACTGTTGAAAGTGCCGTCGATGCGAACAAGAGGTGACCGAGACGTGTAACCAAAGGCACCCCATACCGTCACGCCAGGTGATACGACAGTATGGCGATGACGAATATACGTCTCCAATGTGCGTTCATCACAATGTCGCCAAACACAGATGCGACCATCGTGATGATGTAAACTGAACCTGGATTCATCCGAAAACATGACGTGTTGCCATTCGTGCAACCAGGTTCGTCGTTGCGTACACAATCGCAAGCGCTCCTGTCTGTGATGAACCGTCAAGGGTAACCGCAGCCGTGGTCTCATAGCTGATAGTCCATGCTGCTGTAAACGTCGTCGAACTTTTCGTGCCGGCCGCGGTGGCCGAGGGGACTGCGGCGCTTCAGTCACGGTCTGCACGGTCATTACGGTCGGGGGTTCGAATCCCCCCTCGGGCATGGATATTTGTGCCGTCCGTAGTGTTAGCTAGATCATAAGTAGTATGTAAGTTTAGGGACTGATGACCCCGTAGTTAAGTCCCATAAGCTATACAAACATTTGAACATTTGAACTGTTCGTGCAGATGGCTGTTGTCTTGCAAACGTCCCCATATGTTCAGGGATCGAGACATGGCTGCACGATCCGTTACAGCCATGCGGATAAGACGCCTGTCATCTCGACTGCTAGTGATACGAGGCCGTTTGGATCCTGCACGGCGTTCCGTATTACCCTACTGAACCCACGAAACCCATATTCTGCTAACATTCATTGGATCGCGACCAACGCAAGCAGCAATATCGCGATACGATAAACCGCAGTCGCGATAGGCTACATTCTGCCCTGTATAAAAGTTTGAAACGTGATGGTACGTATTTCTCCTCCTTACAGGTGGCTTCACAACAACGTTCCACCAGGCAACGCCGGTCAACAACTGTTTGCGTATGATAAATAGGTTGGAAACTTTCCTCATGTCAGCATGTTGTAGGTGTCTCCACCGGCGCCAACCTTGTGTGAATGCTCTGAGAAGCTAATCATTTGCGTATCACATCATCATCTTCTTTCTGTCGGTTAAATTTCGCGTCTGTAGCACGTCATCTTCGTAATGTAACAATGTTAATGGCCAGGAGTGTATATGTCGAACTGTAATACAATATTGAAGGAACATTCAGTGGTATGTATGTGTACTGCGTGTAAAATGCCTTGTGACTACAATTACAGTGTAGAAGAATAACTCGATCCTCTGGCCAAATGCCGTAGATAAAGATCATGATCATCTTGTAACAGGTACAACTTTTTCCTTTCATCTTGTTGGGATAGTAGGAAGAAAAGTTTCGTAATGATTTGAAATTATGTTTAAAGTTTACTGCAAGTTGCTCGGTGCTGTCATTGTCAAATAGTTGAATAAAATCATGCTATCGCGCGCAGCAAGAAGGGACAATTTTTTTTATTTTTTTTTATGACGTGATATCGTATGAAGTATGTATCGTAGCTGGTTTTATGCTAAAATAGATAACGATTTCTAACCTTAAAAAATATATTCACAATATTTTGTTGATATCGGACCATTAGTTTAGGAGCAGAAGCAAAATTCTTTTCGCATGGTGCTGCCATTAATGTTTTTGTTTTGACGTCCAGACTCGTGACGTATCAGTCGTAAGTGGTTCTTACCATGACAGCGATTGTTGCTTATAGTACGGATCATTATATCAAGAAATGCATTGTACTATTGTGCTACCGGTTTCGGGAGTGTCCCACCTTCCAGGCACTTCTATAATAGCACAAAAATTAGTTAAGCTTCAGTGTGACACAAATACAATATATAAAGGTCTGTAGCCGCTTCTTAGTATCATATTAAAATAAAATTAAAAATAACGGCTTGCACTTAATACACTTTAATCACGTCGATTATAGAACAAAGAATAGAAGACAATAAACAACAGAAATTATATCATCAAAGAGAAATTATAGTTTAGCATTAATGATAATCTTTGCCGTCTTCGTCTGCACTGTACGTCATTCAGCTTCATATTAATATTGTTGTTCCCACACAGCCCCCTTCCGGTAGAGCGGAGCTCCTGGTATTTGTGGAAACTTGTAATGAATTTGCCGTCCTGTTCTTGTATACCGCACTGTTTGATTTCTTTCACTATGCGTGTCATGTTCTGATTGCTGTTTTCTATTTGTTCCTTTGAGCATCTTCTGGCGATGTTGTCCAACTAAAGGTTGTTGATTGCCTTGTGTGTCTTCTGTTGACATTTCTTCTTTTAAAAGGTGGGCAGGTTTCACTCTGTCAATGGACACCATAACTTGTTTATTTTGTATTTGCAGTTTTATTGTACCGGTATGCTGATTGTGCTGTAGTACCTTGTATGGTCCTGTATATGGTGGCTGTAATGGTTCTCTCACTGCATCAGTTCTTAACATCACATGTGAACATTCGTTCAAATCACGGTGTATGAATGTATTGTCATTTCTATGTTTAATCGGTGACTGGGGCCTTAGTTCTGCTAATTGAGCTCTTAGTCTTTTTAAGAAGTAGGGTAGGTCAGTCCGCTCTTTTCGTTCTTCAAAAAATTCACTAGGGAGTCGCAATGTTTCCCCGTATACCAGCTCAGCAGTAGACGCCCCTAAGTCTGGCTTAAAAGTTGTGTGAAGGCCCAATAATACTAGCGGCAAGGCTGTTGACCAACTTTCTTTGTGGCACATCAAGGCACTTTTCAAAGTCCGGTGCCATCTTTCCACCATTCCATTACTTTCCGGGTGGTAGCTAGTTGTACGATGACGCCGGAACCCACAAATGTTTGCCAGTTCAAGGAACAATTCTGATTCAAATTGTCTGCCTTGATCAGTGGTGACACGTACCGGGCACCCGAATCGTGCTATCCATGATGACAAAAAATTTCGACTAACTGTTTCTGCCGAAATATCTTGTAGTGGAATTGCCTCTGCCCAATTACTGTAAGGAGATAACGATACCCTTCAGACATGGGTAGCGGACCAACTAAATCGATGTGTACATGTTCAAAACGACCAGATGGTTCTTCAAAATGTCCCAAGGGTTTCTTTGTATGACGTCCAACCTTACAACGCTGACAAGCAAGGCACGTCTGTGTCCACTTTCTACAATCTCTTTTGATTTGTGGCCAAACGAAACGACCAGTCAGCAATTTGATACCTGCTTTTTGTCCTGGATGAGCCAGATTATGTATACTGTCAAAAACTTCTCTCCTTAAACTCTCAGGTATAAAAGGCCGGGGTTTACCTTGAGAAACGTCACACCAAATTGTAATTTGTTCACCTTCAGGTTGTACTTCTTCCAGTTTCAAACCTGTGGAGGGGTTTTGCCGAAAAGTATGAAGTTGTGCATCTTGCATTTGTTCTCTTGCTAATCTGTGATAATCTACCGTAGTTGTTATCATGGTGATTCGTGAAAAATAGTCAGCGACAACATTTGCTGCTCCTTTAATATGACATATGTTGGTCGTGAACTGACTTATGTACTCCAGCTGACGAAATTGTCTAGGGGACAAAGCATCTGTATGTTTAGAGAAAGCAAACGTGAGTGGTTTATGATCTGTGAACACAGTAAACGGTCTGGCTTCTATGTACGATCGGAAATGTTTTATTGATTCGTATAGTGCCAACAATTCACGATCGTATGCGCTCCAGTTTCTTTGAGCCTTTGTAAGTTTCTTTGAAAAAAAACCTAATGGTTGTAAATTTCCGTTTACTTGCTGCTGCAGTGCCCCCCCGATCGCTTCTTGACTCGCGTCTACTACTAGAGATAGTTTTGCATTTCTCACAGGGTGGGCCAACAGTATAGCTTGCTTGAGATTTGCTTTAATTTGTTCGAACGCTCGTTGCATTTCCGTCGTCCACTGTAGTCTCCTGTTGTTGTTACTCTTTGGACCTGCTAATAATTCAGTGAGCGGTGCTTGTAACGCAGCCATACCTGGTAAATGACGACGGTAAAAATGTATTACACCAAGGAACTTGCGTAATTGCCGCAAATCTTTTGGTAGGGGCATCTTTTGTATTTGGTCAACTTTCTCATCCAATGGACGTATGCCAGCAGCCGAGAGATTATGACCTAAATATGTGACATTATCTCTTCGTAATGTGCACTTATCTTCATTAACTATGATCGCGTATAATTTAAGTCTATCAAAGACAGCCTTAAGATGCTTTTCGTGAAGTTCTGACGTCGCCGAAAACACCAAAATGTCATCTAGATATGCAAAAGTGAAGTTTAACCCTCTTAACACCTCGTCGATAAATCTTTGCCATGTTTGGGCTGCATTTTTTAGTCCGAATGGCATGCGTAAAAATTCAAAAAGGCCAAAAGGTGTTGTAACTGCAGTCTTAGGTATGTCCACTTCAGCTACCGGTATCTGATGATACGCTTTTTGACAGTCAATAACACTGAAGAAATTCATGCCTGCTAGTACATTCGTAAAATCACGAATATTTGGTATCGGGTATCGATCGGGAATTGTTCGTGCGTTTAATTCTCTGTAATCTCCACACGGCCTCCAACTACCATCTTTCTTTTTAACCATGTGTAAAGGTGAAGCCCAAGGGCTGTCTGATCTCCTTATCACCCCTGTGTCTAACATACGATTGAACTCAGTTTTTGCATCCATGAACTTATCTGGTGCTAATCTTCTCGGTCTGCAAGAAATTGGGGGGCCCGGTATTGTGTTTATGCGATGCACTGTTTTGTGTGGTACTAAATTTTGTACTGAAACAGGTAGATATTTATTTTTATCTGCGTTAATCATTTGAATAGGTTTATATCCTTCAGTGCCGATGTTCTTTAGATAACCAGATACAATTTCTTCTCCTTTCCTAAGTTGAGCCGTCCGAATATCTACACTGATGCTATTTGCATAAAGAAAATCTGCTCCTAGTATATGCTCTGACACTTCAGTTATAACAAATGTCCATTTACAAACTGCATTAAATCCTAGGTCCAATTCTCTGACACAACTGCCATACGTTTGTATCGGCTGTTTGTTTGCAGCTGTGAGACAAATCAACGGATGTTCCCTACTTGTTCTACTCGACTGCACAGGTATGGTACTTACATCAGATCCCGTATCTACAAGATAATAACACGAAGTATTTACATCCTGAACGTAGAGCCGTCTGGACACAGGTAAAAAAGAAATGTCTGTACTTACAATTATTTCCATGTTACGCACGGAACGTACGTAATTGCAAGGAGGTGTACATTTAGCTGCTCGCTCACCAAACACCCGGTGGTACCAACATAACTGGTCGATCTTCTCTTCTCCTCCATCTCGTACGCGTGTGTCCTTCGCCGCTATCTTCCAGTTTTCAAATTGTTTTTGTAGTCCATCTAATTGTTCCTTTAACTGCAGGAAATGAGATTTTGTCTCCGGTTTACGTTCTTTGCTGATTGCTGCTGCTTCAAAGTGATCCGTCATTGATATTGCTTCCATCGACGCAAATGTATCCGTTGTCTTGATTGTTGAGAAAACTCTGTCGGCTAATCGAAGAATGTGGATAATATATTGACTGTCGTCTGCCGCTACAGCTGCTCTGACTGCCGAGGGAAGCTGTGACGCCCAAATGTAACGAAGCGTAACATTTGATAGGTCTTCCTCTGTTACTACACTTCTTAACTGTCGCCAGAATTCTGACGGAGATCTATCGCCTCGACGTTCGTTTCTCAGAACCTGATGTATCCGTTGATCTAGAGGTTTGCTGAGTCTGTCTATTAACAACTGCTTAAGGTGAGTATATTGTTGCGTCGACGGAGGGCTTTTAATTGCGTCTTCAGCTATTGTCGCAGCTCTGTAGTCCAAACCATTAACTGTTATTGCAAACTTCTCGTTATCGTCCGTAATCCCATTATGAACAAACGCTAGCTCTAACATGGAAAACCATAACTCCGGTTTGTCTGGAAGGAACTGCGGAGTGCGTACTTTCATGTGTGTTCTGAACCAATTCTTTTTATCTTCTCCACTATCTGCGCAATCTGCCGCGCGTCTCTCGGAAATTCGTTGGGGCGAATTACTCTGTTGTCGTCTCATCTCGTTACGCAAATCTTGCATTTGATTTCTTAACGTGTCTTGTAGCTGTGTTAAATCCAACACCTGGTTGCTACGTTCCACTCTACGTTGCGGCGAATTTACATCCTCCCGCGTATTTTCTTCTTCTTGTGCGTGTTCTTCAGTCTCTGGGGTCACCACATTGTAGCCGCTTCTTAGTATCATATTAAAATAAAATTAAAAATAACGGCTTGCACTTAATACACTTTAATCACGTCAATTATAGAACAAAGAATAGAAGACAATAAACAACAGAAATTATATCATCAAAGAGAAATTATAGTTTAGCATTAATGATAATCTTTGCCGTCTTCGTCTGCACTGTACGTCATTCAGCTTCATATTAATATTGTTGTTCCCACAGATCTTTATCCATGGTAGAAGTACTTACAAAATTACTTAAGCAGTATAGTTTTATACATTTTTTGAATTAGTTGATAGTGTGGTCATATCTATAAAACCAATTAAAATACAAGTTAAAAGCGGTAGTGATAACGACAACATCAAGGGGTTACTGTACTTAACATAAATAAAAACAGTACTACTTCGTAAACAACAAGTCAAAGATAAAATGTAACAGACTCAGAGAACAGGGTATGTCAAAGATATAACAAATTGCCAATGTGCACAAGTGTAATGAAATTTACGCAGTAACAGTAATAGTTTTTTTTATGAATTTTTACATATATATACAGTTACAACAAATGAAAGCGATTAATTTTTTTTTTGTTTTTTCTCTTTTTTACATTTATATACAGTTACAACAAATGAAAGCGATTACATTTTTTAATAATACATATATATACGATAACAATAAATGAAAGCAATGACATTACAAAATGTACAGGTAGGCATGACGTACCTCTGTTACAACACCTATGCTATTATGTGAATTACATAATGGTGAACAGTGTCGTCAATGAAGATGTTACAAGTTACCAAAATTCTATATGTTAACAGGATTAATATGTTGGGAAGTTGAACAAGAGGCATTCACCGTCTCTAGTCATTACTACTACAGTATAATATAAGCATCTAGGATACAAATGTTAAGTCATCGAATAAAAAATATAAAAAGTCTGACAAAATTGGTCATCTATAATCTATATCTATAAATGTGAATGTCTGTTCGGTGTACGCTTATCACATCCGTACGACAAGACGCAGAGACTTAAATATTTGTGCAGTTACTAATTTATACATGACGAAGGTTTTAGGCACGGCTTTATAGCGATCTGATAGATATTTAGTAATTTGAAGAATATAACGCGAAATGCGGAACAATAAATACTCTTTGAAAATTATATTTACTCTTTGAAAATGGTTGCATTGTTGCTTGAGGGTTGATAATGATAGAAGGGTGGAGTATATTGGAATGGAAAGTTGTCGGTGTATGTAAAATTCTACATGTGTGTGTGTGTGTGTGTGTGTGTGTGTGTGTGTGTGTGTGTATGTGTGTGTGTGTGTGTTAATATTTGTTCTGCAGCGAAAACTACAGAACGCAAACGAATGGTCTGTATGTAATTGGTGTCCGAAGTTTCCCGTTGTATACCATAGCGGTTCCATGCCGATAGGTATAAGGGCGTGGAAGATATGGTGGTTGAAAGTCGTCAGTTTGTTAAAAAAATCGGACTGGAGGCCAGCGATGACATTTGCGAGTCTATAGCAACGAGGTTACATAGAGCGAAACGTGATGCCCCAGCCAATATCTTTGGTCTATGCGTGCTACAATGTCTTCAGCTCTTTCTCTGTAGGGATAAGCATACGAATAAGGAAATATAAGAATTTCTTTTAACAAATATCTTTTAAAAATCGATTTGACCTTTCGCGCATTACATCAAGTGATCGATCAGTGATATTATTACAGTCATTATTGTTGAATTTCGAGATTGGATTATTCGAAACGAGTGAATTTTGCGTGTGATTTGATCTCATGGCACACTACTGAAAGATAGCTTATCTATCATAATCAACCAACAAGCGAGCGGAGCCGCGGGTTTAAGCTAGTATTACAATAATAAAATAACATTAAACAGAAAACTGAGCAGTAAACAAAATCACGTACCACAGATTTGATGCTGTAATCAATTTACAGACACAAAATTACAGGCTCAGTACTACTTTAGATAAAGGTGTTATAATAAAGCTACACAGGCATGTTGATCTGCGTCAAATAATAATAAAATAAGAAATACAAGAAAAGAGAAGAAGGCAACACATTAAGCAAAGTCACCTACCACAGGTGTGATGCTACCGTGAATTTGCTTACATTAAGTTCTAAGGTCAATATTAAATTTTACATGACAGTAAGGTGTACAATGCATTTCCTGACGTGTAACTGACGTACACAACTACAGCTAATTTTATAAGATGTACTAGCTGAAAACCCGGCGTTGCCCGGGTATTTATCTATTTATTCCTGCCATTTCTCAGCTTTATATTCATTTGTATAAGGACTGTATAAATGTAAAATCTCTTGAGAATACAATTAGTAGTAAAGAAGTAATAGATTAAGCTTGGTGCATGATGGGGCAGTTTTCCGTGAAAGTTACTGTTTATGTGCTCATATCTCATTAATTACGTGTCGTTCTTTGATACAGTTTAGAAGGTACACTAAACTGTATGAGTGTATACTGTCTCTAAAATTTCCTGCAGCTACAATTTTTAGTGTAAAAGTTACAAATTTTAACGTCGTACCGACAGCCGTATTTTTACTCTATAAACAGCGGAAAAGTAGTAAGCGACAAACTTTTACCTTCAATCATTTTACTATGGTTGCCAGCGAGAAAAAGTTTAATAAAGGTTTGAAATTATGTTTAAAGTTTGTTGCAAGTCGCTAAGTACTGTCATTCTCATACAGTGTATTTCGAAAGTCTCACCGCATTATATGGCATTTTTTGCGATTTCTATTGGTTATGACGTAATATCTTTTGAACCATGTGTCTTATGTGATTCTTAACCTTGCAGTAATTGTACCATACGGCAAGGAATGTGTGTACCAAATTTGGTTGAAATCAGTCCAGTTGTTTAGGAGAAAATGAGCAGTATTTTCGCTAAATGCAGCAGTTTTCCGTGCATCTCATTATTTATGACGTCATATCTAGTGAACTATGTATCGTACGTGATTCTTACACTTACGGACCCGTTCTCATGGATTGAAGATTACGTTTGCAAAATTTCATAAAGATTGGAACAAAATTGTAGATTTCTATGCAACTCGTACAAATATCGGACACTCTGCTTTATACATTAGATAGCTAGCAACCGCCGCGGAAGCCTTCGTTCACAGCACTCGGTACGTTGTATTACAGAAACGGGCGATTGTATAGTTGCCCTACCGCCCCATTTCGTGACCACCGCGGACCACTGGCACTGCAGCGCTGGCAAGTGCTGACTCGACTCTTCCGCTTCTTCGGGCCGCGCAGTCTTGGCCGCGCGATTACACACGTCGTTACCACGGTAACGGCCCCGCGGGCACTCGGTCGCCATTCCGCAGCTCGGCTCGGTACCGGCGAGAGGTGCAAAAATTAACGCCGCCCTGCTTATCGGCCACTTTGCACGCAAAGTGTTCCCCGTGGCCCCCTCCTCCTCTGCGAGCAGACCTCCCTCATTTAATAAAGATTTCCACCCCCCCCCCCTCCTTCCCTCCTCCTGCCTGACGTCAGCAGCTCGGGGTGACGGCCCCGGATACAGACGGAATCGCTAACGGTTACGGCAGTGTCCGCAGAATTCCAGCTCTGGCGCCACCTTTCTGGAGAGAGCGAATACGGAATGAGCGCCTGGAGACGCGGCGGCATGCAAATGGCGAGGCGCCGGCGCCGCCTGGAAGGCGCTGGAAGGCGCTGGAACGCCGCCGCCCTCGCGCCCCACCCCATTAGGCGAGCCGAGCGGCTCTAATTAGCAGCGCCGCCTCTTAAGCAGGTGGGCGACGGCGACACTCTTTAAAGGGGGCCACGCCACTTAGCGCAGGGCGCGTGTTGCAGATTACCGCGTGTACGCTGCCGAACCTGGGGTCGGCTGAGTCCAGCACAGGAACTGGGTAGATTCACGCTAAGGCAGTAGGAGTAACCAACTAAACTACAGGCCTATTGCGTTGACGTCAATTTGCAGCAAGGTTTTGGAACATATCCTGTATTCAAATATTATGAATTATCTCGAACAGAACGATCTAGTAACCCAAGGACAACACGGATTTAGAAAATATCGTTCATGCGAAAAACACAACTAGCTCTTTATTCACAACGAAGTGATGGGTGATATCGACAAGGTTTTGCAAATCGATTCCGTATTTCTTGATTTCCAGAAGGCATTTGACACCGTACCACACAAACGGCTTTTAATCAAATTGCGTGGAAATGGTATGTCGCCACAAATTTGCGACTGGATAAGGGATTTCCTGTCAGAGAGGAGACAGTTCGTAGTAATCGATGGTAAGGCATCGACTAAAACAGAGGTGATATCGGGTGTTCCACAGGGTAGCGTCTTTTGTCCTCTGCCGTTACTTATGTACATAAACGATTTACGAGAAAATGTAAGCTCTCGTAGGTTGTTTGCAGATGACGCCGTCATTTACCGTCTAGTAAAATCATCTGAAGATCAAAACCAACTGCAGAACGATCTGAAAAAGATATAACTATGGTGTAAAAATTGGCAATTGGCACAAACTAATGAGATGTGTTAAGTCGTCCACCTGAGTACGAAAAGAAATCCGTTAAACTTTGTTTACTTGATAAATCAATCAAAAGTGAAGGCCGTAAACTCCACGAAATACCTATGAATTACTATTAATTCAGACTTAAATTGGAAAGAACACATAGAAAATATCGTGGGAAAGGCGTTTTATTGGCAGAACCCTTAAAAGATGCAACAGAACTACAAAAGAAACCACATACAATACACTCGTCCGTCCATTTGTGGAGTATTTCTGCCCAGTGTGGAATCCTCATTATGTGGGTTTGACGGAGGACATCGAAAGATTCCAAAGAAGGGCAGCTCGTTTCGTATTGTCACGATACAGGGATGATGATAATCGTGTGGCATTAATGACCGTTAAACCCAAACTGGGGTCGTGTTCAGCCTGCCTGGTGCAAGTCTTTTTATCTGACGCCACTTAAGCGACTTACGTGTCAATGATGATGAGGGCGACACAACACCCAGTCCTCGAGTGGAGAAAATCTCCAACCCGACCGGGAATCGAACCCGGGGCCCCTCCGTGGCAACCCACCACGCTGTCCACTAGACTACGGAGGCGGACACGATAAAGAGGAGACAGCGTTACGGAAATGAACAGGATCTGGGATGGGAATCATTACAACAACGGCGCTTATCGCTGCGGCGCGGACTATTTACGAAACTCTAATCGCCAACATTCTCCTCCGAATGCGAAAATATATTGTTGACTCCCACTTACATAGATAGAAATGATCATCAGAATAAAATACGAGAAATCAGAGCTCGAACGGAGAGATTCAGGTGTTCCTTCTTTTCGCGCGCCATTCGAGAAAGGAATGGGAGATAGTATAATGGTGGTTCGATGAATTCTCTGCCAGGCACTTAAATGTGATTTGCAGAGTATCCCATGTAGAGGTGGATGTAGATGTAGAAAGGAAACACGAAAATCTGTAAAAACAAATCACAGTTTCCGTGTTTAGGCGTATTAAATATCAAATAATAAGTCAATGTCCGGAGACATATTTTGCCTCGCTATATACATGGTGTTTATAAATTTATACCGACAAACTTCGTGGGGTGGCTTGAGGTAAAAAAGTCGCACTGACGTGTTTTACGGCTCACTCTAGATTTGAAGTTTTATAATTTTTTGCAAACATTTTGGGACAAAAATAATAATGCAAATCATAAAAAATTATAGTGATATGATTACGACATATCTACGTAACACTTTTAGGAAAAAAGGAGGAAAAAATTTTGGTAGTGGCGGGTTTCGAACCACTGACTGTGTGCTTTACAAGCCAATGCGCTGTCCACTACACTACACCGGACAGGTACGGAGTTGTTCCTTTATTTTTGTACTATTGATGGCTTTTGTTAACTGATGTTAATAAGGCATTTTTAGACACTAGATTATCATTTATCGTACGAAGAACGACGTGTTTTTGTTAATTCTTCAGTGCGCCGCCGCTTTAAAATAACAACTTGTAAGTTATAATAAGGAAATTATCAAATACGCAACGCAACTTGGCGTATGCCAGTGAGAGGTGTGGGCGTGGAATGTCACGTGACATCTGCGAATGGCTGGTTTTCGTATAATCAATGGACGGTGTCAAATCGTCGTTATTTTTGCAAATATCTCTCAAACGATACGAGACATGAAAAAAAACATAAGAGGGAAAAGTTGTAGAGATTTGACTCCTCTAAAAATTAGGTTATTCCATTTTCGTGACAGATGAACTGTTCGTTAGCAATTACAATTACATTAAAAACTGCTTTTTTTAGTGTTACTGACGTATTTTTTCCCGAAAAATTTGAAAAAGGAAGGTTCTGTTCGCTGACGGTCTACAAGTATGTCTGTAAAATTTGGTACTGATTGGTTGGACCTTTCGGCTTAAAAAGTGGGAACACGTTACGGACAGACAGACAGGCAGACATCCCAAAATCGCCATTATTTTTGCAAATTTCTCTGAAACGACAGGAGATATGAAAAAAAAAAACATAAGAGAGCAAAGTTGTAGAGAATTTTCGCCTCTACAAATTCGATTATTCAATTTTCGTGTCAGATGGACGGTTAAGGCGTTACTTTCATTTAAATTTCGAGCTGTCAGAAAACGATCGCAAAGGCCCTCTTTTAGTGTTACTACCGTGACCTAAAGTGGGCCAAAATGAGTTAGGGAAACCGTGTCCGGAAACGTCAACCAACGGCACTACCGAGACTGGAATTTATAGGTGCTGGTGCCTACCACTAAGCCACCCATCCCTCCACAATCGATCTGAATAACTGCGTTTAAAACGTGAGGAAAACAGTCTCGATTGCACGAGCGCAATTATTTTTTGACGTTTGATAACTTGTTGTTTATGTTGTACAATGTCTTCAGTATCCTATACCAGCGGAATGAATAGCAATGTACACACCTCGGCCCCTGTCGTCTGACGACTGTCGGTGTCGACACGTATTTCTCCTATTCATTTCCTTGCATATATGTTATCCATCCGTTAAATACAATAAAGGCATCGATATCACGGAATATCTATCGCTGTCCACTGCAGCAACGTAGAAGGTATGGCTGCTGCGGAAATCGACGTTAGAGATCATGGTACCGCTGTCATTCTCTGTCGGGGGTTCGAATCCCCCCTCGGGCATGGACATTTGTGCCGTCCTAGTTCTTAAGTAGTTTATAAGTAGTTTGTAAGTTCAGGGACTGATGACCCCGTAGTTAAGTCCCATAGGCTATACAAACATTTGAACATTCTCTGTCACTTACGTCTATTATACTATGCCATAGCGGACAACATCGGAGATTGTATTGGACGTTTTGAGAGGCAATAAACCATGGAGAGAAACTCAGCTGCGGTGGAGTAGCCGAGCGGTCTAAGGCGTCTCGCTGCGGTTGCTCGACGTCGGAGGTTCGAGTCCTCCCTGGGACATGGGTGTGTGTGTGTGTTGTCCATACGTTAGTTAACCTTAGTTTAAGTAGTTTGTAAGCTACGGACTTACAGCTAACAACTAGCGTGTCACTTTATTCGGACTATAGCTACGGTGTTGAGATCTACGAGACTGCAGTAGAGTGCAGACTCTGTGCCCAGAGTGTGCTGTTGTAGAGGGTGGACGGCCGCGCAACCGTTGGGTCGCACCGTGTCCTGGAAAGCACGCCCACCGCCGTGCCCGGCCCGCGCGTGGCCAGGAATTCACAATGCGGCAGCCGCGTCCGCCCTGTTAACACGGCATCAATTTGTCCGCCGCGTCACGCGCCGCGCCGCGCCGGCGCCTACCTGCAAATCAGCTCACCTAACGAGCACAATTTTCCCGTGTATATATATATTCACGTGTACATATACAGGCGGCGGAGGTGGGGCAGGTAGGGAGCGGGAACGTATCGATCTCCGACAGTGAAAGCACGCCTACGCCACGGCAGCGACGCGTGATACGCACCTGCTGACGGTATCGACACGCGACGTGGCGCAGCGCAGGTGACAATCACTCCTGCCGAGTCTCTGTCTGTTTGGCGCATCGCTGTGCGGGAAACAGCGGCGGCGGGTTTTTGTAATACCGCTGTAAAACGAGAACCTGGCTGCTGTGTTTCCGTCACCGCGGACGCAGGCGCAGGTATCAGATCACATCAGACTAGGTTCTCTGTACGTCATGATTAATCAGGAGTCTGGGTTCATCAGACACATTTCCTTAATGTCACAGCGGTATAGGTATTTCGAATACGACGTCTCTAGGCCACAGAGAGAAGCAAATGTTGCAGGCCGAATAAAATTGTTCGTCGAAGTCGAAATGATACAAAAGGCAGAACGGCAATGGGAACAAAATATTTTCTGAAGAACAGACATTTCTTGAAAACAGACATTAATTTGAAACTTACTAAGTGAAAGAAGTAAGGAGTGAGGCGCCCGTTTAGAGCCAGTGATTGTGGCAAGAGTTGTATTCCAATACCGCAACAGCTCTGTGTGTGAAATACGTGAGTCTTGGGCCGCAGCCATCCAGAACTGCAAACATAGCAGTAGCTGCAAATGTGTAATGACCAGGCGTGTTTCGAAGTTGTTCATATCAAATAAAATGTTCAAATGTTTGTACAGCTTATGGGACGTAACTACGGGGTCATCAGTTCATAAACTTACAAACTACTTATGAACTAGCTAATACTAAGGACGTCACAAATATCCATGCCCGAAGGGGGATTCGAACCCCCGACCGTAGTGGCCGTGCAGACCGTGACTGGAGCGCCTCAGTCCCCTCGGCCACCGCGGCCGGCTACGACATGATAAATCAGGTGTCTGGTGTCTTAAGACATTTCTTTAATGTCACAATGGTATATAGATTTCGAAGAGGGGTGTATAGGCCACAGAGCGAAGCAGAAGTTTCAGGCTGAATAAAATTGTTTGCCGAAGTCTAAATGTTGAGAGTCTTCCAGGTTTTTGTTACTTCCGGCCGCAAGTTCCGAAAAATAAATAAATACAATAAAATATATACAAGGCGCGTCCAGAAAGTAAGTTCCGTTTCAATTTATCTCCGCTTCAGCGCTGCGATTGCAGTTCCGCACATGCGCTGTAGACGATGTGTATCAAGGAGAAAAACGTGCGCCATTTGCAGATCGCTGTCAGTTACGTACGCTTTGTTGTGCTTCTTTGAAATGTCGGCGTTGATTGAAAATCCCGCCGCCTGTGAAATCAGGTCGGTGATTCGGTATCTGAATGCGAGGAAAGTGAATTAAGTGAAATAAAATTTATCGGCCAATTTGCGATGTTTACGGACCAAATGCGATGAGTGATTCGATGGTGAGAAGATGGGTCCGACAGTTCAATATCGGGCGTAGTGATGTGCACGATGAAGAAAGAAGTGGGCGTCCAATGCAGTCTTCCTTCTTCACTTCCCGGACTGCATTTCCTTCCCCTCCTTTCCTATCCTCAGTCCTTCCCCTCCCCACCGGAGGACTGAACCTCAATAGTTTAGTCCCCCTATCCCAACCAAACAACCCAACACCACCTCAAGCCAAACAATTGGCCAAATTACATTCTCTTCACGAGCCAGACGTTTTATTGCTAGGCAACCCCACTGAGGTCCCCAGTCGGAGGGAAAAATTCGATTGATACCATTTCTTGGACAATTAACTAAATACACGGGCCAATTTTCGAGTGACCCATGTTGTAATGCAATGTAATGTTTGTAAAGCTTATGGGACGTAACTGCGGGGTCATCAGTCCCGAAACATACAAACTACGTATACAGCACCAACATCCATGCCCAAGGCGGGGGGGGGGGGGGGGGCATTCGAAGCCCCGACGGGGAACGCCCTCGCACATCACAGCATACAGCCTCAATCGGCTACTCCGCCGCGGCTGTCCCATATCAATCAAGCTGTAGTTTATAGACGAAAGGTAATTCTGTAATCAAAAGTATTGATTAAATTTTCATTAGGTTAGTCTTCCTTTTTCAGGGGCCGTGCACCAGTTGTTAGTGGCTCAAAGCTCTGTGGCCAGGCAGCGAAATAAGTACTTGAAAAATGTTTTGCGTTATCCACCGAAGAAAACGTCTGTGGTATTCTGAAGCACCGAGAAATGGAATTTATGAAGTAATACATTTTCATATTTATTAGGAAATAAAACTCGACGAATCTTTCCTTTTGCATAAAAACTTTTTATTAGAGCCTATTGTTTAGTGTGTCTGTTTCAAAGGAAGAGACAATGGTGTCGAACCGCAGCCACATATATTAAAAATGTGACATTTATTTGAAATGAACCACAGACACTGCCGAGGTGGGGTGGCTTGCGTGCATCAACCGTACAGATAGCCGTACTGTAGTTGCCACCACAGCAGAGGGGTATCTGTGGAGAGGCCCTGGGGTAGCAACCATTTCAATAGCTACAAGGGAATCAGCCTGGATTATTGCCTGAGCTGGATTCGTAATATCAGCTAAATTTTCACTGAATTACACGAGTTCTATAAATGAAGAAACACTTCGCCTCGCATGGCGAAAGAAATACTCAAGAAAAGACCACTGATGAACCAAGACTGCCGTACCGCAAAGAAAGTGACGTTCTAACAGCATGCCATCATCTCAGCATGGTTCCACGATATACTCACTTCGATGGTCGCAGCAAGACTGAAGCCCTAAAGCCACGCCCAAAGCCTTCCTCTCTACACACCGGATGTAGGGTACGCTAAAAGCGATGCAGAGCGCGTTCACAGTATAGCGTCTACCAACCCTCGCTACTAGAAGAAGATAATACCCTCTTCTAGAGCTCCAGATAGGTCTCTTTTGTCACCTCTTTCGACCATCAATATGTTGATACTACACTCAGAACAGGCCAACAATAATAAATAAACTACCAACATGCATCATTTCAGAAGATTCATTCACCCACCTCACAAACATCTCTGATAATGCCAAGCTACCGCTTGGCAAGCCGCTCATTCTCGCAGGCATAACTCTGCCCATGCCGCTTTGTTTAACGGTAGCATTTATGTTCCGTAGTTATTAACAATACTACCAGTTATAGACGTGAACCTTCCGCGAAAGTGACTCCTCTGCTGCTGTGGTGAGTTTTATCATATAAAAAGCATTCTATTAATTCTCATACTATACCCCTTTAGCCCCAAGTTATTCTACTACAAATAGCCGTTGCGTACTTTGTACGTTTACCTCTTTGCAGGGGCCCAATGACAACACAAATCGTTAAGCTACCTCCACCACAGCTATAGATAGTTCTGTGGCTCCATCTCCGCCCAAGTAACTCTGACTTTTCAAAATTTACTCACCTTAGCCACATTAGATTCGCTGCCCGCCAGGTACACGGACTGTAACAATACGTTTGTCTTTTTCCAGTCTGATGATGTGCTAACAGCGCGAAACGCGTAATTGGAGAATAAAAATATTGCAGCAGAGAGTGAGAATTATTTAATTATGAGATTCTACTTGTGAATCTCGATAAAAATTTTCAAAAGTATCCGGATCCTATCTAATATTACTTGCTGACCTCTGCTTTACACTGCTTGACACGTTGGGAAAGCCTCACCAACATGCGGTTCACACGCTGTGACCTCCAGAAAGTAGCTGCGTCGACAACACTCCTTCAGATACACGGTCTGTATGCCGACGGCTTATCATGTGGAACGCAAACTGTGGCTTCAAGAACTCGGCACAGAGACCACACACGTTCAGATACACTCTGCTTGTGCTTACAGCTGAAGGTGGAGTTGGAGCGGTGACGAGCGCAGCCCTTGGACACAGACAAATATATACAGATGGGAAACCTCCATAAGGGTCTGATCACACGCTCAGGTGTCTCAGTTTGGTTGATGGGTCGTCTAGGACGAAAACAGCCCCCGGGGATTTTAATGTCTGGCGAATATGCTGGCCGTTCTAATCCTGCGACGACGTTATCATGAATTCTCAATATGGCAATGACGATTGCGAGCAATGTCGTCTATTAATATGAGTCCCTGAAATGCTGCCTATTGGTTCCACTATCCATCTGATGATGTTATCTCTGTACCGCATAGTTGTTTGCAGTGGCAGCTGTTGCTTCTTAAGATGACTGGAGCTATGGACGGGGGTTCGAATCCCCCATCGGGCATGGATATTTATGCCTTAGTGTTAGCTAGTTCATAAGTAGTTTGTAAGTTTAGGGACTGATGACCCCGTAGTTAAGTCCCATAAGCGATACAAACATTTGATTTTTTGACTGGGGCTTCAGTATTTCTCTGAGTGCCAGATCTTGATAGGGGCGTCCGCCCCCTCCCCTCCACCCTGCTCGGCGTCCAGTAGACACAATGGGAGCACCTTTGGGAGTGGAACCGGTACTGAGAAAAATATACAGATGGGAAACCTCCGTATAAGCCCAGTCACATGCTCAGGGGTGTTGAGAGGGAGGGTCAGAGCAGTTCCGTAAGATGTCCCATGATGGCGCTGAGGTCAGAAGCAGCCTTTAAAACTGGCCAGAGCAGGCGGCAGGTAGCGGCTGTCCCCACCACCACCTCCACTGAAACGCCAGCACGCCGGACACAGCCGTGGCCCCGTGGCAGGTGGCATGAGCTCTCCCCTCAGCCTTCTCTCCACGCTACGTTATGACGTGCGAGAGGCACCCTCAGAAGCGCCTCTAGTGTTGTCTACCTGTACTAAGCCAGGGAACTGTCTGACACCTGCTGGCATCTTACGGAACTATGAGGGGAGCGTAGGACAGAGGTTTAGGGGGGGCTTCTCCTCTGCTGTGCGCTGGCTCAGGCAGCAGGCCGCCTGCTGGTGCATTGAGCCTGTCCGCTGGTATCTGCTGCCCTCCCCCACTTCCCCTCTGCCCAGTGGCTACGCAGCTGGCGACGGCGTGCGTTATTCACGCGTCGGTGCCGGCCGGCCTATTTGTTGCGGCGTCAAGTGCTGCCTCGCCACGTTCCATTTGCGGGCATCACTTATTCACGGCACGGCGCGCTCTCCGCTGCTTCCCAAACGGACGTAAAGCATCTCTGGTGGCCGAGGGCGGCAGTTAAGCGCAGGTGCCGGCTGCCTCCCGCCACCCAGCCTCTGACAAAGCCGCTCTAGCTGCTGCACTCTCTAATGGTCAGTGAGTGCCTGTAGTCCACAAGTGCTAATTACTTTGCACGGAACTTACTGTTTCCAACACACTCACTACAAACGCTGTGGGTGATCATCCTCAACACTTCCCAATTAAAATATTATTGGCGTTCTGACCACGTTACAGTGTTTTACAGTAGTCTTATATTGGTATTTTTATGTCTTATCTACAAGGAAAAAACCTATATTTATCTCACATTGCTTCTGTTGCAAAGTACGTCAATCATTTTGGCCCACTTTAGGTTACGGTAGTGACACTAAAAGTGGGCCTTTGCGATCGTCTTCTGACAGCTCGAAATTTAAAATAAAATAACGGCTTAATAATTCATCTGACACAAATTGAATAACCGAGTTTGTTTCTTTCATATCTGCTGTGGTTACAGAGAAATTTGCAAAAATAACGGGGATTTTGGGATGTCTATCTGTCTGTCTGTCCGTTAAGTGTCCCCCAATTTTTAAGACGAACCGTTCAACCCATCAGCACCAAATTTTACAGACATAATTGTAGGTTGACCAACGGAGACCAGAACCTCCCTTTTTCAATTTTTTCAGACAAAAAATGCGGTAGTAAGACCAAAAAATCCGTTTGTAATATTATTGTAATTGCAAACGAACCATTCAGCTGAAATGAAAATTAAATAACCTAATTTTTAGAGGGGAAATTCTCTATAACTTAGCTCTATCATATTTTTCTTTCATATCTTGCATCGTCGTAGAGATATTTGCAAAAATAACTGCGATTTGACGATGTCTGTCCGGCTGTAACGTGTTCCAACTTTTTAGGTCGAACCGTTCAACCGATCGGCACCAAATTTTGCAGACATAATCGTTTCCTACCAGTGACCAGAACCTCGCTTTTTCAAATATTTCGGATAATAAATACGTTAGTAATAACAAGAAAGCTGTTTGTGATGTAATTTCAATTGCAAATAAACCGTTCATCTGACGCGATAATTGAATAACCGAATTTGTAGAAGAGATAATTCCCTACAACTTTCTTCCCTAATGTTTTGCTCATATCTCGTATCGTTTGAGAGATATTTGCAAAAATAACGGCGTTTTTATAGCCTCCATTGAATTAACAAAAACCAGTCGTTCTCAGATGTCACGTGACATTCCTTGCCCAGAACTCACTCTGGCATACGCCATGTTGCGTTGCGTATTTGATGATTGTAACTTACACGTTGTCAATTCAAAACAGTGGCGCACTGAAAAATTACCAAAAACACGCCGTTGTTTGTACGATCAATGATAATCTAGTGTCTACAAATGCCATATTAACATCAGTTAACAACAGCCATCAATAGTATGAGATTAAAGAAGGCAACTTATAATTGTTAGCTGTAGCGTAGTGGACGCTGCGTTGGTCTGTGACGCTGAAGGTTAACTGTCTAAGATTTTTTTTGCCTAAAAGGGTTTCCGACACTCTTATTAATTAATTTTTATATTATGTAGATTATTATTTTGGTCCAAAATGTTTGCAAAAACTTATAAAACTACAAATCTAAAGTGGGCCGTAAAACACGTCAGTGCGATTTTTCTTTTCACAGGATCAACAAAATAGTTCTGTACTTCGACTGCTTCTCGATGACTTAAGCTCGTTGGTTTGAACTTTCTGACAGACTCCTCTACTACACTTGTCTGTTCATGACTGTCTCACCGAGTGCTTTGAGCACTCGACTTATATACTTTCGTCAAAATTCTTATATCGTTATAACAATTCAAAACACTATCATACAATTACATTTCGATCACTTAAACTGAATGGAGATTACAGATCAGTCGTGAATATTTAGAATAAAGAAATGATATGCTAGTTTTGAACAATATTATTATAAAAGTTGAGGAAAAACTGAAATGTGTTACAAGCAATATGACACTTATTTAACTAATTACAATAAGTAATGATATTCTGAAGCAATTATCATTTTCAATAGTGTTTAATGATATACACCATTTTTCTATGTTGAATCCAGTTTGTGAATTTATGATTCCTAGCTGGAAACTAATAAATGTGTTGTTAAGTTATACAGAATTTTAATAATCAGTTTAATTATGCATACAAATTGCTGACTATTTACATAATTGATCGTACTTATGTAGGTGTAAACATGTAAATATATTTAGGAGCTTAAAGGTGCAAAAAATTTATAAAATATGAATAATCGAGCAAACGCTCTGGAATCTTAATACTTAATGTCATTTCTGAACAGGTAAAAGTCTCATGATGCTTTCATAGGTCCAGAAATGCAGTTTATATACATACATATTTGGTCAAAATGGAAGAACATATAGATAGGAATAAACGTATTAGACACCGGTTAGTTAGTCTATTAATTAACTGGCGGATTTTGACAGCAATACAATTTACATGTACAAGTGTGCAATTCATAAACTTTTGTAAAAGTTATTCCCAACCAGTCATATTTATAGATCGCAGGAGGTCGTGCTCGAATCACGTTGTTCGGTAAATGATGATGCGTATGCTCGCGTTACAAGTTCGACCAGAGGACCCTGCCTGGTCCGAACGAACTCTACACTATTTTGGTGCCACCTCCGACTCTGGCTTGTTAAGAACTGTGTTTCGTGGATTCGTGGGGTCGTCGCCACAACTGGACCCGCACCGTGAGTTCTTTACCAACTGGAACCGGGACTCATCTGATAAACCTATACTTTTCCAGTCGTAAGAAGTTACACCGATATTGTCACGACCATATGAGAGCCGTCGCAAATGATGACTTGCTGTTTAGAAACGCAAGCGTGTCGCTTTTCTGCTGCCAAATCCTGTTGTAGTAAAATCAACGGGGTCAGGTGGCTGAGCGATAACAGACTGGACTCGCATTTTGTACAAGCTGATTATAACTTTAGTTCCCTATATTTTACTCCTGTAACTTTCATAATTTCAAACAGTTTTTTGGAGTCAACACAGGCAAAAGCTTTCTCCAGTTCAACAAAAGGTAAAAATGCAGGTTTGAATTTCTTAACGTAAGGTAAGTCGTAATGTGAGTGTTTCTGGCAATTTGACTGGAAACCCAAAGAGATTTTGGTCATATGTTAAATATACTAGTGGCAAAACTCATACAATACCCTCTATACGTGATAGTAATGGCGATCCTGCCGATGACAGCGCTACTAACGCAGAGTTATTAAACATAGCTTTTAGAAACTCATTCACCAAAGAAGACGAAACCAATAATCCAGATTTCAAATTACGAACAGGGGCCGTAATGAGTAACGTAGAAGTAGATATCATCGTAGTAGTGCAGCAACTAAAATCACTTAAAAAGAACAAGTCTTCTGGTCCGCGTTGTACATCCATTAGATTTATATCTGATTATTCTGAAGAAACAGCTCCTTACTTAACAGCCATATACAACCGCTCCTTCATAGAAGGATCTGCATCAAAAGATCGGAAAGGAAAGGGAGTAGGAGTAACCCACTAAACTACAGGCCTATTTCATTGAGGACAATTTGCAGCAGGATTTTGCAACATATCCTGTATTCAAATATTATGAATTATTTCGAACAGATCGATCTATTGACCCAAGGTCAACACGGATTTGGAAAATATCGTTCAAGCGAAACACAACTAGCTCTATATTCACACGAAGTGATGGGTGCTATTGACAAGGGTTCGCCAATCGATTCCGTATTTCTTGATTTCCCAAAGGCTATTGACACCGTAACTCAGAGACGGCTTATGATCAAATTGCGTGGTATATCGCCCTAAATTTGCGATTGGATAGGGGATTTCTTGTCAGAGAGGACACCGTACGTAGTAATCGATGGTAAAGCATCGTCAAAAACCGGGGGCGTTTGAAGTGTCGGGCGTTCCACAGAGTGGTGTTATTGGTCCTCTGTTGTTCCTCATTTACATAACCGATTTAGGGGAAAATCTAAGTAGCTCTCTTATTTTGTTTGCAGATGACGTCGTCATTTACCATCTAGTAAAATCATCTCGATGTCATCTGCTATGAATTCTCCCATTCGTCTGTAAATAATTCGTGTTAGTGTTTTGAAGGCATGACTTATTGAACTGATTGAGCGAGGTCGAACAGTGGTAACACACTGGACTCGCATTCGGGAGGACAGTGGTTCAACTCCACCTCCAGCCATCCAGATTTAGGTTTTTTGTGATTTCCCTAGATCTCTACAGGCAAATTCCGGGATGGTTGCTATCAAAGGGCACGGCCGAGTTCCTTCTCTATCCCCGACTAAAACTATTTGAGCCTGTGATCGGTATCTAATGAGAACGACGTCGACGGGAAGCTATAGACTAATCTAATTATCCTTCATTTTTATAGCATAATATCCTAACAGATGAAGTTCGTGGTAGGTCCCCCACTACTTCTTGTATGTTAATTGGTGTGTTATTGTTCTGTTAGCAGTGAAAACACTATGCCGAACGGGAATGGTCGTGCGTGCGCTTCTACTCGCTATGTCAAGGATTGATTACGCGAACGCTTTGGCCGGAGGTTCGCGTCCTCCATCGGACACGGGTGCGTCTGTGTTATCCTTACCACAGGTTGAGGTTAGTTGTGCCAGAAATTCGGTATTCTCGCCACACTTCTCACTTTATGGACATGGAATATCTAATTACTTGAATATTTCCGAAATGAATATCGCCCCATGCATGTAGCTCCAAGTAGAGTTCCAATTATGCGATAATTCCCTAAAAGGCTGAGATCATTATAGACACTGCAATCTGATGGGTAGTTTCCTAAACACTTTCATAATGTGTCAAACGTCGATACAACAAGCAGGACCCGTTGTTGACCCTTACAGAGTACGCAGAGGTTGTCCAATAAATTTTAGTGTTTGGAGTTTTTTTGACATAGGTGTTAAGACAATATTTCAACTTGCAATCTTTCATTCTTGTTATTATGTGATGGTCTTATCTACAATTATTGACAACTAGCTTAAACCCGCGGCTCCACTCGCGTGTTGGTTGATTCTGATAGATAAGCTACTGTTTATCAGGAAACTAAGTAGTGTAGATCAAAACAATCCTAAAAATGCACTAGTTTCGAAGAATCCAATCACGAAATTCAACACTAATGACTGTAATAATGTAGTAGATCTATCACTTGATGTATTGCGCGAAACGTCACATCTATTTTTTATAAAGGGATGTATTAAAAGAAATTTCTTTTTTACTGCTTTATTTATTCTTATATTTCCTTATTCGTATGCTTATCCTTACAGAGAAAGAGCTGAAGACATTGTAGCACGCATAGACTAAAGATATGGTCTGTGGCATCACGTTTCGCTGTATGTAACCTCCTTGCTATAGAGTCGCAAACGTCATCGCTGGCCTTCAGAGTTTTTTATTATTTAACGACTTTCAACCACCATATCTTCCACCCCCTTATAGCTATCGGCATGGAACTGCTACGGTGAAAAACGGGAGACTACGGACAACAATTACACACAGACCATTCGTTTGCGTTCTGTAGTTTTCGCTGTAGAGCGAAATATTAACACACACACACACGTAGAATTTCATATACACCGACAACTTTCCATCCCAATATACTCCACCATTTTTCATTGTCAACCCTCAAGCAACAATTCAACCAATAAAACCATTTTCAAAGAGTAAATATAATTTTCAAAGACTAATTATTGTTCCGCATTTCGTGTTGTACTCTTCAAATTACTAAATATGTATCATATCGCTATAAAACCGTGCCTAAAACCTTCCTCAGGTATCAGTTAGTAACTGGACAAATATTTAAGTCTCTGCGTGTTTTCGTTCGGACGTGATAAGCGTACAGTGAAGAGACATTCACATTAATATTATGTACATAAATACCTATCCGATCGCCACAAAACCGTCTCTAAAGCCTTCCTCGGGTAGACATTAGTAACTGTACAATTTTTTAGCTCTTTATGTCTTGTGGTTCAGGCATGATAAACGTACACCGAACAGACATTCACATTTATAGGTAGGCCTATAGATTAAGTTCATTTTCCAACGAACGTCGCTTGCATATGCGTGTTTCTTCATGCAAGATTTCTAATATGTGATAGTATGGGGCTCCATATACGCGACAGCCTCCTGTTTTACGATACATATCACATGGTGGAGGAACTCATTGTCTCAGTGTTCATAGGATACGCTTGCCACCTCAATCAACGCATAAAACGCTTGATGTTGAAAGTATTTCGCCTTTGTAAACCTACTATGCCCAACAGATAGAAACGTGATTGACAAGTAACCCAGGTTATGTTATCACCCCACTATCAATAGTCGGGTTATTTGGCGCATTTTACAACCCAGCAGCAACAATGGAAGCATCTGCGAATGCCTTCAGAAAAACAGGTCTCATCCTAAGCAACAGAAACATCTTTCAGTTCAATTCATTTTCAATTTATCGCCATGCTGACACTCTTCACGAAACAGATGGTAAAACGAAAATGAAACTATTGATGGCGATGTTGGTAAGGCTGCCAGCCCTTCAGACCACCCTGAGATAGCCAAATAAGTCAAACATCACGTTGGTGCTTTGCTGAGTTACAAACTTCATCTCCTTCTCTGAAGCGATTTCAAGAGTCTAAACAGGAGTAATCAGTTACTGAAGGTAAGAAAGCAGCCTAGAAGTTATTTGGGAGAAGAGTGGAAAATGTTCAGAACATAGAATTAAAGCGGAAGAATCGTCTAGTGACTCGGCATCCGACGTCCATCGTCATGACAATGGGAATTCATAAAGCAGTGATGATGATAACGCTATGTTCTGTGTAGGGCTCTTTTCTGACGACAAACACGGGAAAAATGTGCACAGGGCACGGATTACTATCGCTGGGCGCATGAAGATTGCGATGTCAAAAAGGACAATATTTTGCCCGAATTTCGTACAGATAAACATAACTAAAGTGAAGTGAAACAGGAATAACAGAATAGGATAGGATAACACAAATGAATGAACATGTAAACATTGTATATTGATAAGTCATTATTCGGTAATAAAGAAAAGGGAAATATTACTCCTGTCTTATATTAGGAAACTTTGACATTATTTATGCGAAATACCTTGTTCGTTAAGATTTAATAATTAGTATGAAAATTGTTTATTATTTGAAATATAAATGAATGATAAAATTAAGAAATGCAAAACATAAATATCAGGATAAAAATATAATTGCATTCAATTTTGGTCTTTAGAATAGGTTTACAAAAGCGTGTCTAATATTCGGCTCCTTTTCTGTACCATTTGGTTTTCAAATTCTGTTAATTCCCGCCGAGAAGTTGCAGTCTCGTAGGAAACCTTTCACCTCGTGATTACAAACGACAACTCTGCCAACGTACCTAGCCACGCGGGAGTAGCCGAGCGATTTGGAGCACCCCGCACCACGTTGTGGACCGCGCGGCCTCCCGCGTTGGAGATTCGAATTCTCCCATGGTCGCGGATGTGTGTGTTGTCCTTAGGTTAGTTTAACTTATTTTAAGTATATTGTAAGTGTAGGGACTAGTGTCCAAAGTAGTTTGGTCCCATAGAAATACAAATATTTGAACCGTTTTTTTTTTTTTTTTTTTTTTTTTTTTTTGTGTGTATCTGACACTACCGTCATCTTTATCCGTCCATTTCGCTACCACACGGCATATGTCACCTTATTGTATAGTAACATGTAAACATATTTTTAAATTTCGAACCGCAGCATTCGTTTACAAACACGCTGTAGTTAGAGCTGGATAGTTCCACCAAGTTTACTAGCGGAACCACGTGCAATCTCAGAAATTCCAACGTCATGTATTTTTATTTTAATGCAAGGATATTACATTGTTGTGTACTGCACCAGAATCGAGCCGCACGCTCTAATATTTACGTGTACGCACAATACGTCGAAATCTGTACGTTAAAATAATTTTCCGCGGAAAAGCGGTAATCCGCGCAACGGCAGGGTTCGCGTCCACGAAGGCACACAATAGGAAAACATCTCCTGGGGGCTCGATAATCGATTGCCATTAGCGCTACAATAGTCGGCGTACATGATCGGAGAAAAGTATCCCAAAATATGAACCTAAGATCCGACGTCTTACAAACCAGACAACGAATCGCTACTATCTCAAGAGAGAAAAGAAAATCCAGAACGTCTTACCAGGTTGAAGAGTAGTCACAGAATGTCCTATCGGCCCACGAGCCCGCCACCAACGGCCGGAAATCGGCCGGGAATCGGCAAAACCCATGGAAAGCGACGTGAGAGGAAGAGCTTAAACTCGCACGTCCTACTGAGCCTCGCTAACTTGGCATTGCCAACTCAACTTTTAACCAAAGGGTGGAGGAACCTCTTTGGTAGCATCAAACGTAGAGCTTGGTAATGACTACATGAAGCCAGAGATGCAAAGCGCTCAGCCAGATGCCGACGACGAAAATTCTCATACAACTCAGACTGCCATGCTAGAAATACTCATACATGCACATATAGAATAAAGCAGGTACACATTCTCACAGGGACAGTGGCATCATGGAGAAACCATTCATATCGCCACATTCATTGACACTGTGGTGTCGCACAAGTCCAAAGTGCGCGCCACCTACTTTCGCCGCGCGCCGCTATGCACTCACGGCGCGGCGTTCTTACGACGACAGCCACGAGCGCCCTCTGCTGGAACTCCGCTCATGGCCACCACTGAACGACATCGTTCACTTGGAACTGAAATAGGAACCAGTAAAGACTTCGGAATCAGATAGGCACCAGTGAAGACTTGGCTATCGGATAGGCACTAGGCAGGCCTCTAACAACTATGTATCAGCATTCTGCAGTACTGTGCTATGTAAAAGTTAAGTATTGTATAAATTCTGTGCAATATATATCTTGTTCTAATTTACTCTAGTGTTTCTAGTTTCTGGCTGCGCCCCTCAGTACCTGCACCAGCGTACTATCTTTATTCCTGTGTCGGTCTCATTCCACTCGGCCACCGACACCTACGACGGAAACGAGGCACGAAAGTGGCGACGAGGCTGGGACACAAAAGACACAATGATAAATTGTTAGCATAATAAAATCCCAGCAATATTGCAGAAACTAACATCTGAAAACATGAAATGAAATGCTATTCCTCGTTCCTCCGAAAGAAAAGGGGTTCTCGTTTAGCAAAAAAGCGCGTCTGGTGAGCTTAGATAAATTACAAAGTTAAAAACGTAGGGAAGACGGCAGACAGTCATCTTTCAACGTATTTTTAAATTTCGAACCGCAACATTCGTTTACGAACATGCTGTGGCTCGAGCTGGATAGTTCCATCAAGTTTACTAGCGAAACCATGTGCAATCTCGGAAATTCCAACGTCACATATTTTTATTTTAATGCAAGGATACTACATTGTTGTATACCGTACCAGAATCGAGCCGCACGCTCTAATATTTACGTGTGCACACAATACGGCGAAATCTGAACGTTAAAAATATTTTCCACGGAAAAGCGGTAATCCGCGCAACGGCAGGGTTCGCGTCCGCGGCGGCACACAATAGGAAAACATCTCCCGGCCGCTCGATAATCGATTGCCATTAGCGCTACAATAGTCGGCGGACACGACAGGGGCATTTATCAGCGCTCGTTGCTCGCAGTAATGTTATTTGTGCTCGAAAGCTCCGGATATGGCCGATGGACTCGTTGGGGTGGGGGGAGGGGGGTGAAGAGAGAAGCGTATCGGTCATTCCCACTGGCTACTGTCCGACCGCGTTTCGTCACGGGAGCGTCTCTCGTGCATTCTGTATGACTTGTATTTACAGCCTGAGTGAAACGTCGCAACACATCCTTTTATTTCAGAAACTATAGAGGAATTGCTAAGCTGATCATTCCAGTAAGCTATGGGTGCGTGCTCTATCTTTCACAGTATGCCTCTGCCACGTACATAAATGTGATTAGCTGAGTATCCCATGTAAGTACAGAACAATGATTTGTATACAGGGTGTTACAAAAAGGTGCGGCCAAAATTTCAGGAAATATTCCTCACACACAAAGAAAGAAAATATGTTATGTGGACATGTGTACGGAAACGCTTAATTTCCATGTTAGGACTCATTTTAGTATTTCTCTTTAAATGTAAATTGAAATACTTCGTGTAGACAATTATCAAAATACTCAATTGTTTTGTTAGTATGTATTGTACGTCCCAAATTCACCGCCAGTTGGCCTAATTGAAGGAAGGTAATGTTGACTTCAGTGCTTGTGTTGACATGTGACTCATTGCTCTACAGTACTAGCATCAAGCACTTCAGTACGTAGCATCAACTGGTTAGGGTTCATCACGAACGTGGTTTTGCAGTCAGTGCAATGTTTACAAATGCGGAGTTGGCAGATGCCCATTTGATGTATGGATTAGCATGGGGCAATATCTGTGGCGCAGTATGCTCCCCAACAACAGATTCGTTGACCGATGGATTGGTAGAGGCGGACCAATTCCATGGCTTCCACGCTCTCCTGACCTCAACCCTCCTGACTTTCATTTATGGTGGCATTTGAAAGCTCTTGCCTGCGCAACCCTGATACCAAATGTAGAGACTCGTCGTGTTCGTATTGTGGACGGATGTGATACAATGCGCCATTCTCCAGGGCTGCATCAGCACATCAGAGATTCCATGCGATGGAGGGTGGATGCATGTATCCTCGCTAACGGAACATTTCCTGTAACAAAGTGTTTGAAGTTACGCTGGTAGGTTCTGTTGCTGTGTGTTTCCATTCCATGATTAATTTAATTTGAAGAGAAGTTATAAAATTAGCGCTAACATGGAAATTAAGCGTTTCCAAATACATGTCCACATAACAGCGGTGCGCGCGGTTGCTCGCCGTCGGAGGTTGGAGTCTCCCTGGGGCATGGGTGTGTGTGTTGTCCTTAGGTTAGTTTACCTAGGTTTAAGTTGTTTGTAAGCTACGGACTGCTGACCACGTAGTGTGGTCCGATAGATTTACTAACATGTGTGTGTGTGTGTATGTGTGTGTGTGAACAAAACACATTTAAGTGCCTGGTACAGTGTTCATCGAACCACCGTCTACCATTCTTTGGACTCTTTCGATGTCCTCCGTCAAACCCACCTGATAAGGATCCCACACTGGGCAGCAGTACTGCAAAAATGGACGAACAAGCGTAGTGTATGCAGTTTCTTTAGTAGTTCTGTTGCATGTTTTAAGGGTTCTGCCAATAAAACGCAGTCTCTGGTTCACCTTTCCCACAACATTACCTACGTGTTCTTTCCAATTTAAGTCCGAAGTAATAGTAATTCCTATGTGTTTTGTTGAGTTTAAGGCCGTTACTTTTCATTGATGTATCTTGTAAACAAAGTTTAACGGATTTCTTTTCGTACTCATGTGGACGACTTCACACTTCTCTTTATTTATAGTCAATTGCAGTTGGTTTTGATCTTCAGATGATTTTAAAAATGACGGCGTCATCTGCAAACAACCTAAGAGAGCTACTTAGATTTTCCCCTAAATCGTTTATGTAAATAAGGAAGAGCAGAGGACCAATAACACTACCCTGTGGAGTGCCCGATATCACCTCTTTTTTAGTCGATGCCTTACCATCGTTTACTACGATCTGTGTCCTGTCTGACAGGAAATCCCCTCTCCAGTCGCAAATTTGTGGCGATATATCAGAACCATGGGGGCAACGGGGGCCAGAATATGACGTTTTTCGTTGACAGGTGAGGACGCTTCGGAGATATGAAGATCAAATTATTTTTTAATTTTTCTGACGGCGGCTATCGAGACAAATCCAGTGATGTGTAACAGTAAGGACTTTGAAGGTCAACGAAGGTCAAAAAGGTGGCATGAACTATTTTCAGAGGTCATGGGAGTGATGACCATTGGTACTGGTTGAGAGCTGCGTTCTTCTTTGTCATGGATTGATTGGTATACCGTATCACTTCGGCCCTTATAGGCACCGCTATGACAATTAGAATGAAATTATTACTCCCCAGAATGCTGCCAGCGACTCGTCTTACCAAGCGCTTGTCGCCAGTCTAGCACCACACAACAAGTTGTTGGCTTCACAACGCTTATTACTGCCACCGTTTTGACGTTCTTTGCCCTTCCAATATATTACTTTTACATATCATTGGATTCGTCTCGATAGCCGCCATCAGTCATCAGAAAATAAGTACCAAACTTTAAAAAAAAAGTTTAACATCATATCTCTGATACCCCACCTATCAACATAAAACCAACGTCAAATTATGCTCCACAAAAACTTTTCAGCTGCCATCGCATTTTCGGAGCTGTTCTTGGTGGCAATAGTTAGTGACTCACCGTGTATACATATCGCCACTGCGGGAGCCATTTGAGGTTTTTCGCCGGTAATGTGTACCTCCCGCCGGCATCAAACCCTACAACGCGCGGTTTCGCAATAACTACGGTTACGCATTTAAAAGCGACCTGCGCGCTAATGAATCGCATTAACACTGTGACCGCGGAATGCGTAATGCACGCCCCAATGGACGCAGCTAGGCACGTGCGTTTTCTATTGCGGCTGCATCGTACACACCGGCGACCCACACTGCAAGGCTGGGTTCCGCATTACAGTAAGGTACTATTCGATTTCGAGTGGACTGATGTCATCAACCGACATTTCAGAGCTCCGACGTTGCCCGAGTATTATACTGCCACAATGAGAATTCATACACAAACATAGAATTTTCCAATTCACTAGAGATTTATTGTTGAAACATTGCATATAGAGTACTTGAGATGATTACACTTGATGAGCAATAACTGACAACCAAATCTCCAAATGTCAGACAGTCAGATAGGTACCAAACGTTGTATATCGAGAGAGTATCGACCAAAACTACGATATAATTAGTGGCATGTGCTATCGTACAGGAGAAAGTGAATAAACTCTAATAAACAGTGAAACATGTCCACTGAATGTGCGGTCGTGTTCTATTTTGCGTTATTCAATACTCTTAACTGTTTCTCCGCCATTAATATTGTCTATTTTTATGTCAATTACCTTATTCTTTTTATTAACGATCAATGCCCCATGTTTCCACCCATGTGATTGAATTTGTGTGTTCACGTGAATTTGGAAGTTTGCTTTTAATATTGACTGACTGCCGCGCAATAGCTTACAGTCACAGCCTCGTGCATTAGGCCTCGTTTACTTTATTTAAAAACGCATTGCTTCGCATGTCGTCTGCACTGGCGTCCGTTGGGTGGCCAGAGACAACCTTTCTCGCCAAGATGGCGAGGTGGCCTGTTCTTAGTGTAGTACCAACATAATTATGGTCGAAAGAAGTGACAGAAGAGTCCTCTCTGGAGCTCTAGTAGAGGGTTTTATGTCCTTCAGGTAGCAAGGGGTTGGTAGACACTATGCTCTGATCGGCTTTTAGCGCGCTCTACATCCAGTGTGTGGTGGAGAAGGCTTTTGGTGTGGCCTTATGTTTCACTCTTGCTGCGTCATCAAAGTAAGTACACGGTGGAATCATGCTGAGGGGATGGCATCCTTTGCTTTCTTTGTGATCAAGCAGTCTTGATTTATCAGTGATAGTCTTCTTGAGTAAGTCTTTCGCCATGTGAGGCGAAGTGTTCCTTCATTTACAGAACTCGAGTAATTCAGTATAAATTTAGTATTTGCAATCACATTCCGGTGATGATTTTGTGTCCAGTTCTTCTCGAGTTAGAATCCACGTGTGTGACCTTCAGCCTTTGTGTAAACTTATTATGTTTGAATTACCTTTCTGTTTTTTAACCAAGGATTTCGTGTCGTGTCTGTATCTGCGAGTATGCTAAATATTTCTCAGATTATCTGGTTTGATTCCATCTTTCCTGTCTTGGTATGACCGAGTGCACCACGTGCTTTTGTAGTGGTCTTTACTTTGGCCTTCAGCCATGGTTTTGCTAATACTAGCTTTGTTCTATATGAATTCTTGTGCATGCTTTACTTGCCTATTCTAAGTTAAATTTTATGTAAATTCTATGTAATTCACCATGGTCACATAGCATGTGGTACTTACGGATACTATGCTGCTGCTTCCCCTCTCATGAGTTCGTTTGGTGCATAGTGTTATTTTTAATTAGTGCTTGAAAACACCCGCCATCTTGTCAAAACGCTGCTGATGTTTAGTTTCAACACCGCTATTAAGTGTTGCCAAATGAGCAATGTGTTGCAAGCATTATGTGTGTATCTGTGTGTGAATGAATGTGCTTTCCTTTACCCATTGTGTATTTGCAAATTTCCTCCCACACTACCTCCATATTCATAAAGGGCAGAATCAATCTTATTAAGGGCAGTATCCTTATGATTTAATTCACTTTTGTACTAGGTGTGTGGTTTACTCTGCTTAATATGGTCTCCCCAGTTTTAAATGCTTGTTGATTTCATTGAATAGATAATGATTTAAAGTATGAAACCACTGCTTTATAATTTCATACTCCCCATCCCAGGTCTATTTCTTTTTATACATATAATTTTGTGTTTGTTAAAACGTTGGCTGCTTCCTTAAGGAGTGAGCAGTTAGATAAATTTCCAATGTACCAGGACTGTGGCCACTCGCAAAGTAATTTAGAACAGCAGTGAGCATTTGAACTTGCATTTATAGATCTCTACTTAAACTAAGGTAAAGTAACATAAGGACAACACAGACACCCATACCCCAGGGAGGACTCGAACCTCCGACGCCGTGCAAACACGTGCTCTGCAGCGATGCACAATAGACGTCTCGGCTACTCCACCGCTGTGTGAAATAAGTCACAGGGATTTATGCCCAGGCAGTATTGTGGATGGTACAGTACTTCCCAATGCCATCGGGCGGACAGAGCAGCCACAGGTTGTGCTGTATGCTCCGGCGCATTGTCGTGCAAAATGATGGGTGGGTTGCGCAGAATGTGTTACCGCTCCTTTCACAAAGCTGGTCGCAGGTGACATTGTGCATTAACCATCTGCCGTGGAGAAACGTAATGCGTTATGATAACACTTTCACAGTCGTTCACGAGTATCACTTTCGCCATACTGGGGCTCTTTCGCACTTTCTACTTTCGAGGCGACCCATAATGACGCCATTCTTTGGACTGGCGTTTCAGTTTTGATTCGTAAGATGAGTCTCATGTCTCTTCCATGTGGCACCGTTACGTTATACCGTTCGCTCAAAAGTGACTGTGTTTCCCTCCATTGTGCCCTCGTCGGTGACGTGTGATTGGATAGAGGATTTCCTGTCAGAGACGACACAGTTCGTAGTAATCAATGGTAAGGCATCGACTAAAACAGAGGTGATACTGGGCGTTCCACAGGGTGGTGTTATTGGTCTTCTGCTGTTCCTTATTTACATAAATGATTTAGGGGAAAATCTAAGTAGCTCTCTTAGGTTGCTTGCAGACGATGCCATCCTTTACTGTCTAGTAAAATCATTTGAAGATCAAAACCAACTGCAGAACAATCTGAACAAGATATCAGTATAGTGTAAAAATTGGCAATTGACTCTAAATAATGAGGTGTGAAGTCGTCCACATGAGTACGAAACGAAAACCGAAAAAACTTCGTTTACATGATAAATCAATGAAAAGTGAAGGCCATGAACTTCACAATATACCTAGGAATTACTATTACTTCTGACTTAAACTGAAAAGAACATGTAGATAATGTCGTGGGAAAGGCGAACCCTTAAAAGATGCAACAGAACTACAAAAGAAACTGCATACACTACGCTTGTCCATCCATTTTTCGAGTACTGCTGGCAAGTGTGGGATCGTTATCAGATGGGTTTGACGGAGGACATCTAAAGAGTCCAAACAAGCGCAGCTCGTTTCGTACTGTCACGATACAGGGGAGACAGCGATACGGAAATGACACAGGATCTAGGATGGGAATCATTACAACAACGGCGCTTATTGCTGCGGCGTGGGCTACTTACGAAACTGCAATCGCCAACATTCTCCTCTGAATGCGAAAATATATTGAAGACTTCCACTTATATAGGTAGAAATGATCATCAGAATAAAATACGAGAAATCAGAGCTCAAACGGAGAGATTCAGGTGTTCTTTCTTCCCCCGCGTTATTCGAGAATGGAATGAGAGATAAATAGTATAATGGTGATTCGATGAACCCTCTGACAGGCACTTAAATGTGATTTGCAGAGTATCCCATGTAGATGTAGATGTAGATTTTGCGCTCGCCGGCGACGTGGGACGGGCGAGTCTATTCGTTCGGAGGTAAGGTAGGTATGATAACAACATGTGCTATCAGCGACAATAGTAGATTACATTGCATAGCGTCTCCACAGCAGTTTTGCCATAACTTAAGTTCAAAACCACGTATTTAAATTTTTCTTCTTAAGCCGCCTTCAATGAGGTGAGAAACTGTTACACCAGCTATGAGGTGAGTATGAGATACCCGAAGCTCTGATGACAAATTTTTGATAGTACAATCATGTATTGAATATTTTTTCTACTTAGGATATTAATAATGCAGTGTATTAAACAAGACGAATAAGTAAAATACTGTGTTTGCGAGGTACTGCTCGTTATTTTCTGGATATTTCCCCCTGATATTCCTTATTTGATTATTTGTATGCATAATTATATTATTTAACATACTGTTTGTTATAAAAAGACTCCAACATTCAGTCTGTCTTTTGACTTTGTTTGCAGCATCTCTTACGCCTGGAAAATTGAAAATAATATTCTCTGAACGAATATGAACACTTTGTCTAGGAGTATCCTTTATCCATTTTGTACCATGTTTGGTAGCATAAAAAGTCCCACGTATCTCAGATGACTGACTAAGAGCCGATAACACATATTTTGGCTCTTCCAAATGATCCAAAATACACTCCTGTTGCGAATCACCTTCTTCATTTCTTTTAGAAACGTAGTCAATTTCTTTTTCACTCTCGGAGTCACAGGTAATACCGTTTGAACATTTTTCTAAAAAATCTTCTAGTAGTTCTTGTAGCTGACGATCATGTTTTTCGTAAGACATCTTGAGATATCTAAATTCTAAAAATATTTCAAGGAATACTATAAATATGTATCCCGTAAAATTGCTGACAGCCCAAAAATTTGACACCAGCTACAAGGTAGGGTATGAAGTTCCGCATCCACATTTCCACACGTGTATCTCCCTCTGACACTGACAGAACAATAATCTCAACACTCCATCTTGCCCCCTTCTCCCTTACCTACAGCTACTGTGACAGCAAAATCGGAGTGGCAACAATGACGACCACTAATCAGCACTGAGAAACACCTCGGGTATCACATACCTGACCTCACTCCGGGTTAAATACAGCTATAAATGTAGCAGTCGCCCTAAATTATCGAATGCCCCCCCCCCCCCCCCGGCAATTTTGACCGTCTTGCCACTCATCTGATGCCTTCATTGAACCGTCGGTCGCCGGCCGTGGTGGCCGAGGTGACTGAGGTGCTCCAGTCACGGTCTGCACGGCCACTACGGTCGGGGGTTCGAATACCCCCCTCGGGCATGGATATTTGTGCCGTCCTAGTTCGTAAGTAGTTCATAAGTAGTTTGTAAGTTTAGGGACTGATGACCCCGTAGTTGAGTCCCATAGGCTTGACAGGCATTTGAACAGTTGAACCGTCGGTCACGGCAGTGGTGTTGCGTGTAATGTTGGCAACGCCGCTGGCCAGTAGTTGGGGCGGCCCACCCGCCGCGTTGAGCGTCCGCTGAGCCGGCGCGGCGTTGCGTGTCGTTGCGTGGGCGCGTGCAGGTGCGAGCAGGTGCGCGCGGTGCGGGCGCATCGCATCGCTCACGCTTAGCGCTGAGTTACGGGGGAAGGCCCGCCCTACAGCAGGCCGCCCTCCAGCTGAGCCGCCCACAATGAGCCGTCTGCCCGCTGATGGACTACACCGGCTGGGTGTGTGCAGCAGGTATTAGACCGGCCGTGTGCTCTGCTACTCAGGCGGCGCTAGTAAACTTACTAGGTGTGCACTAAATGATATGAGCTACACGCACTTTACTGCATCTTGGCACCTCGGTGTGCCTGTTAACACTGACAAGGTACACATACTGCTGGGCGCGATCTTTTGTTTACGTAAACCTGTTATGAGATTTTCAAGATGGCTTATTCAAAATTTTTACTTGTTTTAAGGGGGATGGAACGGATTTTTTCAACATTTTTCTCGTTTGTTTCTCATTATAGAATTTGCAATTTGCCGAATAAAATAATATATGTGTCACTTATAAACTTACATTGGGAAGTGTTTAATTTTTTTCCTTTTTTTTTCATTTTTTTATAATCTAAACTGGACGAAAATGTTAAATTTTTAAGTGAATTACTTTAAGATCTGATACAATCGGTAATTTTTATTTTACTAGCTTAAACCCGCGGCTCCACTCGCGTGTTGGTTAATTATGATAGATAAGCTACCTTTCAGTAGTGTGCTATGAGATTAAATGAAACGTAAAAATGCACTCGTTTAGAAGAATCCAATCATGAAATTCGATGATAATGATTGTATTAATATCGTAGATCGATCACTTGATGTAATGTGCGAATTGACAAATCAATTTTTTAAAGAGATGTATTAATACAAATTTCTTTTTTACTGCTTTACTGATTTATTCTTATATTTCCTTATTTGTAAGCTTATCCATACAGAGAAACAGCTGAAGACATTGTAGCACGCATAGCTAGTCCAAAGATATGGTCTGTGGCATCACGTTTCCCTGCATGTAACCTCGTTCCTATAGAGTCGCAAACGTCATCGCTGGCCTTCAATCCGAATTCTTTAATAATTTCACGACTTTCAACCACTATATCTTCCACCCCCTTATAGCTATCCGCATGGAACTCCTATGTTGTACAATGGGAGACTTCGGACAACAAATACACACAGACCATTCGTTGGCGTTCTGTAGTTTTCGCTACAAAGCGATATATTAACACACACACACACACACACACACACACACACACATAGAATTTTATATACACTGATAACTTCCCATCCCAATATATTCCACCCTTTTATCATTATCAACCCTCAAGCAACAATGCGACCAATAAAACCATCTTTAAAGAGAATATAATTTTCAAAGAGTTGTTATTGTTCCACATGTCGCCTTATATTCTTCAAATTACTAAATATCTATCATATCGCTATAAAACCGTGCCTAAAACCTTATATATATATAGCTATCCGATCGCCATAAAATCGTTCCTAAAGCCTACCCCGGATAGACATTAGTAACTACACAAATTTTTAGAAAATGTTCTAATGTTAGTAAATCTATCGGACCAAACTGCGTGGTCATCAGTCCGTAGCTTACTAACTGCTTCTACCTAGGTAAACTAACCTAACGACAAACACACACACCCATGCCTCAGGGAGGACTCGAACCTCCACGGCGAGCAACCGCGCGCTCCTCAGCGAGACGCTTTAGACCGCTCAGCTACTCCACCGCGGAAATTTTTAGATCTTTATGTCTTGTGGTTCAGACATGATAAATGTACACTGAACGGACATTCACATTTATAGATATAGATAAAAGGCTGTGGATTGCTGTACTACAAATGTTAAATTACGTCTCAGGAGATTAATCTGGAACCCGTAGAAAAGACAGGAAGCAGAGATAGAAGTGAATGGTCTGAAGAAGAAAGCAAAAATAAGGAATGGAGTAAAGCAAGGGTGCCCAGTATCACCATATTAGTTCAACTTATTTATTGAAAAAGCCACTGAAAAGTTGAAAATAATAACCAAAGGCATTAAAATTAACGGCGAACGAATACACTATATCCGTTTAGCAGATGATATAGTGGTACTTGCTGAATCAGTAAAGGAAGTGGAGTTTCTGTTGCTAAAATTTACCAAAATCCTAAGTGAATTTAGTCTAAAAAATAATAAGAAGAGAACAAAAGTAATGGTAGCAGGGAAGACAATAGAAAATGGTAAAGTTAATATTGAACTAGAAGATGAAGTTTTATAGCAGGTTGAGAGCTTCTGTTATTTGGGGAGCACAATCACTGGCGACAATAACTGTATCACAGATACAAAGAGAAGAATGGCCTTGGCACAGCAAGCTTTCCTAAATAAAAAGTATTCTCTGACAGACAATCATATAAGCCCAGAAAGTATGAAAAAGTTTGCCAAAACTTTTGTTTGGAATGTCTTAACATACGCATGTAAAGCGTGGACTCTGGGAAAAGCAAAGAAAAAGAGACTGGAAGCAATGGAAAGATTGATATGGAGAAGAATGATGAAAAGCAGCTGGATAGATAGGGAAAGTAATGAACAGGTCTTAAGAGAAGTGAATGAGAACAGAAAACTGCTAAATTATATAGGAAGAAGAAAATAAAAAAAGTGATAGAGCACATAATGAGACACAACCAGTTCCTAAAGAATGTATTTGAAGGAAAAGTTATAGGGAAAAAACCAAGAGGCTGGCCAAGAACAACGTATTTTAATAACGTAAAAGAAGATATGTGGATAAAATCGTATGAACAATTGAAGAGCATGACAATGGAGAGAGGGATGTGACTAAATCGACAAGGCATAGACTTTAGTATATGATGATGATACTGGTAACACTGTCAGAAACCTTATCGTATAGTTTCATAGCAGATACACGCGTTGTATGTCGAAGTCCTAACGTTTTTCTAGGAAAAGTTACCATAATCCCCTCCTAGTGAGTAACTCTGTTTTGAAAGTCTAGGCGTATTTTGAAGTCCGTAGACGATGGTCCAGGAGACGTGTGGATTTACCGACCCACACTGTCGATCCGGGATCTGGAAATTAAGCTGACCCGTCTTTGAGCCAGACGTGTGAGCCGACGTGTAGGTGTTCCTCCTACCTGTCTTGTAGGCAATGCTCTCGACGACGTAGTCCCTTCGCAGCTAGACAGCACACTGGAGAATTGATGGAAGTTCTATTAAGGGAGCTGAAATGTTGACAGATTGCGAGTGTATATTTCGTCTAAACAAAATCTGGGTGTCAGTTATAGGTTTTATACTAGCCATACCACAATACAAGACCATTTAGTGACTTTGAAATTAAAAATTATAATTTTACGAATAATACTGAGAGCATGATTCCTATGAGACAGGTCCAGATTAAGTCCTAACGCCGACTGACTATCGCGATGGGCAACCGAGACATCCTAGAAACTTCTTACATGTTCCTAAGTATTCGTAAACTTTCATTAAACGCATTGTAATTTACTTATTTCAATATTATTAAAGATTATGAAATAATCAGCAGAACAGAAAAAAAAAAACATTAATCAATTAAGAATGTTAGATTCGCGCCACTTGCTTCTTACTTCCCTGGCGTACAGTCTCGGCGGCCACAACGTAAAATCCCACGGAGGCAGCGTCCGGATCTTTCTGTACCACACCTCTACAAACGCCTTATGCTGCGTCTCTGTCGTGGGAACTACAACGGTTTTTACAGTAGACAAACTGCCTGGTCGTTCCTAACTGAAAATGCGTCTGCTGCCGGCTCGCGCACAAAATCTACCAATAAATTTATGAAATAAAATAAAAATTCTACCTACTTATAGTCTGGTAAATCGTTCAAACAGTAACGCATGACGCCAAAAGGAAGTGTTTTAACAAAGGTGTATTTCATGGTAATAAATTTTCAAATAAAGGAAAACTATTACAAGACATTTGGTAATAAATTTTCGAATAAAGGAAAACTATTACAAGACATTTGCCCTCCGAGACCAAATTCACGGTGGAATTACTGCAATTCCCAATACTGAAACAGTTCATTCAGCCACAAATATTCCCTTCCAGCAGCAGTCTTGTGGATATCTTAAAACCTGTTTACAGAGACCTGGCAAATGCAGGGTCAGACTAAAATCCCACTGGGTCATTCAAAACAGGTTTTTGTTGGAATAAAGACACTAAAGTGTGGGGTCAGTGAAACTGGTATTGCCTTTAACGGTGACAACTTTGGTATGGTATCGGAATTAATGCTGGAGCAAACTGCATCAGAGAACTTGAAGGGATGGACAACGTTCGCATTGATAAAGGAGAGAACGCAGCACAGTTCGATCCTAAGGAGCGCAAAAGAAGAGAACAGTTGGAAAAAAATCAAGAGGATGAGATACAGTAAGATGCATAGTGCTTCCGAGTGACTAAAAATAAAATAAAATAAAAAATAAGTAAATAAGCATATATTGAGTTAGTTACAGTTTTTTGAAATTTTAGAAGGAGTTCGTGAAAATTTGCGCTTCCTGTTACATTTTTCTCGAAATCTTAGATATCACTTCGAATAGTGTACAGAAATTTTCAGGGAGTAATAACATACATAATGAAGAACATACTGACAGGTATAATTAAAATTTAAGGTAACGTACAAAACAGTACACAAAATTTTAACCGTATAATTTAAAAATTTTATTTTCGAAAGGTATGTCTTAAATGTAATTATTGTAGATCGGGGGACTCCGGAATCACCGTTTAATGTCCTGTGAAAGTTTCAAGTCAATGGCTACAGTGCTTCCTGAAATACAGAGAAACCTTTCGCAGAATTTAACATTGTCGGTATAGAGCGTTTCAACTCCCCTTAACCGGCTTCGGCGGATCTAGCCACCATTAGGAGAACTAAAACCCACAAATAATACCACCAAGGAATGCAGATGAATCGCTGATGCCAGAGAAAACTAAAAATCTTAATTTCGGGCCTCATCACGAGCAACTTCGCGAGCTCGCGTAGGGTTCATGGGCGGACAGCTATCACACTGAGAGTTAGGTGACGTACATTTGTACTTAATGTTGTTTCTCTTAATTACCAATATAGCTGAGCTGTAGTATGTATCGCGTGGTAGAAGGATTGCTGATTACTAAGTGATAGCATTGGTAATACTACCTATGACAGTACTGCTAAAGCAGAATTGCGAATCATAGGATTCCGAAAGTCTTTCACCAAAGAAGACGAAGTGAACACTTCACAATTCGAACCAATAACAGCTGCCAGCATGCGCAATTTAAAAGTAGATGTTCCGAGAGTAGTAAAACAATTCACTAAAGAAAAACAAATCTTTCGGGCCAGATTGTATACCAACTAAATTCCTCTCAAAGTATGCTGCTGCAATAGCTCCGTACTTAGCAATCATATACAACCGATCACTCAGCGAAATATCTGTACTCAAAGACTGGAAAGCTGTCAAGGTCACTCCAATAGTCAATAAAGGCAATAGGAGTGATCCCCAAAATTACAAGCCAGTCTCATTGACGTCGATTTGCAGTAGGATTTTGGAACATATCCTTTGTCCGAACATTATGAACTACCTCGAAGAGAACGACCTATTAACCAAAAGTCAACAAGGATTCAGAAAGTATCGCTCTTGCGAAACACAGCTTCCCCTTTATTCATATGAAGTGATAAGTGCCATCAACAAGGGAACTCAAACCGATTCCGTATTTCTGGTTTTCCGGAAGGCTTTTGATACTGTTCTTCACAAGTGGCTTGTAATGAAATTGCATGCTTATAAAATATCGCCCAAATTGTGAGATTGGATTCGCGATTTCCTATTATAAAGGAAACAGTTCGTAGTAATTGATGGTAAGTCATCGAGTAAAACAGAAGTAACATCGGGCGTTCCCCAGGGAAGCGTTATAGGTCCCCTACTCTTCCTTGACTTTATAAACAATTTAGGAGACAATCTGAAGGCAATCTCTCAGACTGTTCGCGGATGATGCTGTCGTTTATCGGTTAGTGAAGTTAACACAGGATCAAAAGTAGCTGCAAAGCGATTTAGAAAAAATTTCTACATGGTACGGAAATAGGAAATTAACATTAAATAACGAAAAGTGTGAATTAGTACATATGACCACTAAAAGAAATCCACTGAACTTCAATTATACGAGAAATAAGTCAATCCTTAAGGTCGTAAATTTTACAAAATATCTAGGAGTTACCATTACGAACAATTTAGACTGGGGAGAATACTTAGAAAATATCGTGGGAAAGGCCAACCAAAGGTTACGTTTCATTGGCAGAACGTTTAGACGATGCAACAGCTCCACCAAAGAGACTGTCTACGTCACACTTGTGCGTCTTCTCCTGGAGTACTGTTGCCGCCGCGGTAGAGGTTTAAGTAGTTTGTAAGCTACGGACTGATGACCACGTAGTTTGGTCCGATAGATTTACAGACATTTGAACATTTGAGTACTGTTGCCCAGTGTGGGACTCTCACCAGGTGCGACGGACGGAAGACATTGAGAAGGTTCAGAGAAGGGCAGCTCGTTTTCTTTTATCACGTTACCGATGGGAGAACGTCACGAAAATGTTGCACGATTTGAGGTTAAAATCGTTAAAAAATCGACATTATTCGTTGCGGTGAGATCTATTTACAAAATTTGAATCACCGATATCTGAGTGTGAAAATATTTTTCTAGGACTCACCTACATAGGAAGACATGACCATACCAATAATAATAATAATAATAATAATAATAATAATAATAATAATAAACTCTCTGCCAGGCACTTAAATGTGATTCGCGGAGTATCTTTGTAGATATAGATAGTATATAATCAAAAATGCTAAAAAAAATTTTTACTTACTATCACCAGTCGATCGTTGGTCAAATTTTTTCTTTGGTGTTTTAGATGTTTACATGTTTACATACTTTGTAAAATGTTTAATTCCTTTCCTTTGGGAGCTTTATGCAAGATCTTCATGTTGTGACGAATGTCTTGGCTTTTATGCTTGCTCATCCACAAGTGTTGCCGAAAGGTAGTTTCATTATGGTTGCCAGTATCCTCGCGAAGTCTAGTAAAATGACATACCCGTTTACTCGACATAAAAGCCTTTGTGCAGGTGCGTTGTGTTATTCTTTGTGCTTTTTAGTTACAGTCATGTCACGCAAGATCCGCCCTCAAGTGAATATTTTGAATTAGCTATGTTGGAAACATCGTAACAGCTTTACTCTACAAGGTACACTTGCAAAGTGTCTCACAGTTACAATGCAACTCGAACCCTGAGTATCACAAGTTTCACTGTAGTGGACTGAAGTTATTGGATGCACGAGACCCTTACGATAAGTACTGTACTCCACACGTCGCCAGCTGAATTGTAAAGCATCCATTTTTCACCGAGATACAGTAGAATGGCAAGATGTGAGCGTGAATTGGCATGAGTGTGTACGCTGTCCAAAGCGTAACTCAATTTAAGTAGTTTGAAAGTGAAGGGACCGATGGGCTTTGCAGTTTGTTAATTTAGATTAACAGATTTTTGAACAGCTTGGATCATACGTGTTACAAATAAGAATTCTCAAGTGTATCAAACACAACGAATGCAACCGGCAATTTAATCAGTCTATTCGCTGTTTATTCCGTGCTTGTCAACCCTCCTCCGAACGTAAGCTTAATGACTTTAAAGCAAGGCTTGGTGGACTAGCGTAGTCTTTAACAATAGCGAGATGAAAAATGAACGGCGAAAGAGTAGAAAGGAACTGTAGCCCAGCTAGAACATCAGCAGTGAACTGGTTCCAAAAAACGAACTAGTTTGCCCGTCTGCAGTTCTGAGGCAGCCCCCTACTTTCTATTACATAGTAAGGAAATTAACAGCCATGAACAATAATATTACATTGTCTCGTTGTAGAACTACTGTGCGTGTTGTGCGACCATTTGAAACTGTTGTTCTCCTAATAGCAACTACTAGAATCTTTTCCGAGGTTTCATCTTCTGAGACATCTAAATCAGAAATTGTTGAACGTGCATGATGAGCACTGTGTTCAGTTTCTCAATTACTTGTATCGGATCATGTTCCTAGCTTCGTCCTTCCCTTACAGATATATTTTCTGTATTTTCCAATTAAGATTATCAAATCACCCGGTTTTTCCGGGGTCATCCGCTTTTTAAGCTCTGTTTCAGCCACCCGGTTGCAAACCTCCAAAATAGTAAAAATCCTCCGATTTTTTTGGTCCTCCACATCAAACTGTTGTTCTGTGGTGTCAAGCGTGATTTGAAGGAGTAAAACTGGAGAGCTGAAAACAAGCTGACAATTAGAAAACCCCTTGGCTGAAGGATACCTATGGTTTCTACATAGCGTCTCTAGTTACTAACACAAACAAATATTACGTATTGAAGGCGAAGAAAGTCTGTCATAGAAGTGTATAGACCTGGCCTCATTGATACTGTGTCAAGTCTAGAAGAGAGCTAAATAAAACTTCTTTCCCCGAAAAGTAAGAGATATCATCTCCAAATTCGACAATGGCCAAGTTCTTCACATGTTGAGGAAAGACATGAACGCTTTTTATACTGTATGTAGTGATTACATTAGCAAGTGGATGAGGCAGTATGAGGAATTCACTGTATTCAATTGGTTAACTCTAAACAAGGAAGTGGAGTGGGAAAGTGTGGAAAATATTGTTGCCTACTTGAGAAACAGAAAAGTTATTGTGAATGACATTGAATTGTTTGATTGGGTAACTCACCTAAAAACGTTTCTGCGTGAACAGTTCAAATCCGAAACTGGGCCAACATTTTTGGAAAAACCTGTATCTGATAGTTGGCGTGAGTTCATGAATCATCGTTCAAGAGATGAATATTCAGAACTTATAAAAATTGTTCAGTACTTTTTCGCAATCCCTGCCCACAATGCCGCTGTGGAAAGGGTATTTTCATTATTAACTCTTAACTGCGCTAGTGCTATGAAACTCAAGCGCTCTTTTGTTTCGTAATATTTCTCGGACTATGCGCTAGATGTCACGGAGGCTCATCGTAATCTTGTTATACATTGTCATTTCACCGTTGCAGTAAGCAGTTTGCATTATTGGTTCTCAAAGGCGAAATAACACAATTTTTAACCGCGTGGACCCAACCAGCACATAAGTGTATGGAATTTTTTTACGTCAGCGAGTGAACTGATCTTTCAAGAAGTTACATTTTCTTGAAATTTTCCTTGTATGAAGGGAGTCATCAATTAATAATTATATTGCACACGGTAACAAAAGGTTGTGTTTGCTTTTTCTGCACGATGTCTTTGCGAAATCCAGCATGTAGGCCCGTAACAGAAAATGAATTAAAGAGAAACATGAATGATTCACACTTTTTCCAGTCAGACGATGAAAGAGAGACTGAAGAAAATCAGTTTATCGCGAGTGAACGTGATTCCGAGTCTGAAGCATCCTCAGGTGGATGAATTTAAGACAAAATGAAAACCTCAGTGATACATAGTATTACTATAGCAAAAACACAAATTGGAAATGGTCTAAAACGTGTAAACGACGTACTAGAACTTTTGCTGAAAATATAATTGTCCGCCTACCAGGACTGAAAGATGCTGCAGTAAATATTGGACCTGGAAGTGTGTTAGAATCCTGGAACTTATTTGTTTCTGAAGACATGCTGAATACTATTTTGATATATACAAATTACAAAATAAGATTAAGTAGGGAGAACTTCAACGAACTGTGCCCTTCGTAAACATAAGCTTTTACTGCGTTGTTATATTTACCAGGATGTGTGAATTGTTGCAGGCAGAAACACTTAAACATGGTGTAAAGAGTGTGTTGTGTTCATTTGTGGGGAACATACCCTTTTCGAATATGACAATTGCAAATAACAGTATGTCATCACATATTACATTATAGTTTTTCTTATTATTTGTAATTGCATACATTGAATCTGTCCGTTGTTAAAAGGTACAAACTGTAACTTGATGTGAAAATGCCATAATTTCTACTTCTAAGGTATTTGAGCATTAAATATGTGAAATTTATTAATAAATTTTCTCATCATACAAATTATGATATATTGTTTCATAATATTACAGTATATAAATAAAAAGTGTTGTATTTAACATTTTTATCAATTTTTGTATTTGGGGTTTATAAGACCCCACCAGCACATTAACGTAACCTGAAAACACCAGCATAGTTAGGGGTTAAATATACAATGGACTGATGAAAGAAATCGAATGTCTGTACAATGTATACGGGATTTCTTGATCATCAGTTACAACTACAAAGGTATCACTTGCTCACAGTTCTATGACAATATCAAAACCAACAAAGAATTAAAATTAAAAAATTCTCAGTCTCTGTTGCAATATTTTATTCTCCAATGACGCGTTTCGCGCTGTTAGTGCAGCGGCAGATTGGGCGGAGATGGAGCCACAGAACTATCTATAGCTGTGGAGGAGGTATCTTAACAATTTGTGTTGTCATTGGGCGCCATAGCAGCAGAGGAGTCGCTGTCGCGGCAGGTCCACGTTTACGACTGCTATGCTGCTATCGCGCCCAATGACAACACCAATTGTTAAGATACCTCCTCCACAGCTATAGATAGTTCTGTGGCTCCATCTCCGCCCAATCTGCCGCTGCACTAACAGCGCGAAACGCGTCATTGGAGAATAAAATATTGCAACAGAGACTGAGCATTTTTAAATTATTCAACACTGTTGCTGCACCAGCCGCTACCACCACCATCATGGAATGCAACAAAGAATTACTAAAGAAAATTCGAGGAAGTCAGAAATATGATTTTGTAAAAAAATAAGCTGTTGTGGTTGAAATAAAGATTATCTGTAATACACCCCCTCCCCCCCGCCCCCCCCCCCGCCCCCCGGGTTTTCTTCAAAAGTTTTCTAAAAAAAAAAAAAAAAAAAAAAAAAAAAAAAAAAAATAGAAGCTATTGTGGTCGAAATAAAGAGTCTCTGTATTGCCCCCCGGTAGTTTTTTTTTTGAAAATTTTGTAACCCTAATCTAAATAGCCCATAAGCTCTTTCGCCGTCATAACATGTCTGTCGATGGGAATAGATTCAATTCTCAATGTTAGATTACACACACAACCGGCAGCTGGCTAGCGTAGCAGGTGTCCGGCCAGACAGACGGTCGGAGACTGGGCCCTCCTGGCCACGACTGCGAACAAAGGCCACAGCAGGTGGGGCCGCTAATCCATTAGGCGCGAGCGCTGCACGCCTAGCGCGTGACATGCATATTTATAGCGCCGCACGTGCCAATGATTTGTGGCGTGAATATTCATTCTGCCCGAGAGCCTGCTGGCGCCAGCTGTTTTTGAAACTTACGCCATCGCCGGCCTTAACCGCCGCTGGACTCTGCGTGGAATCACCAGAGCGCACACGCGAACAGCCGTCTGGAATTACTGTGTTTCACTGTGCGGTAGCGGCTCCCTACCTGTTAGAGGGCCCGCGCAACAGACAAGCAAGGTGGCCTACCTAGATCCCTGGAAGGCGCACATACAGGCTGTAGCCAACACCGACTGGCTAGAGACAAGGCCTCACAATAGATCCTGTGCTGTCACACAGATACGCTGCGATCGCTAGCTGACTGGCTGGCCGCTGCGAGGCAGAGGACAATGCCCCAGCAGCCAGCCAGTCAGCTAGCGATCGCGGCGTATCTCTGTGACGGCACACGATCCATTGTGAGGCCGTGTGTCCAGACAGTTTGCCTTAGGTCGCTAGTATACTCTGTACAGAGAGGCTATAGAAATTGTAAAACATCCCAATAATTTCAATCGGATGGAGGAGGTCGTGAAACTAATTGAAATCTGAATTCCGGTTTTGAAGAAGAAATGTAACAGTCTTCCACCATGGGACGATATTAACGGACGGCGGCAGTCGGCAACGACTAATTGCGCGCGCATGTTAAAACCATCTGACGTCACACCTCTGCGCGCGAGCCTGCGTAAACGGAGTTTGGCTTCAGTCAGTATCGAGCCAGGGTGTGCATCGGACATCGGACGATCCCCCTTGAGAAGTCTTTCACAGTCGGGGACGAAACGTTGGGTTTCCAGAATAAATCCACAAGACCACGGCATAAGAGCCCGGAAATTTTTAGTAATTTTAAGTGTGTATTCATTGTATTCTGAGTTGAAAGTACTACTTTATCTATACAGAAAAAGAAAAGAAGGTTAGGCGTATTACCTATGGACGTGCAAGTAGAACATAAAAGTCATCTGCCTGTTTACATAGGTAAACTTTGTTGCTAAATAAACAGTTACTATTTGTTTCGCTGTTTTACCGTCATTGACTTCTAATTTTCACTTTCACGAGACATACGTTCCCTTGAAATTTCAAAGACCTAGTGGTACAGAATATCGGTATGAATATTTAATGATTTGTAACTTAAAGGAATTTTCGTACGCATTCAACAAAAAATAGTCTCTTCAGTACTAAACTTGCGAAATTGATACGGCTTGGTTCAGTCATTACTGGTAAAATCTTGTTCTGCGTTTCCTGTGAACTACTACAGCTGAGAACTTCAGATTTTGGAAAGCATTTGGGTGCTATTCCGATACGTAAGTGCAAATTTTCTAATGAGATTTTGCGTTAATGAATCATAGTCGAGCTCTCTGGACAGTATGTATTTTGTGCGTACTGGGGCGCCGTGCTTCTCTTTCGGGCATGGGTGTTTGTGTTGTCCTTACGTTAGTTTCCCTTAGATTAAAATGTTTGTAAGCTATGGTCTAATAACTACACGCAGTTGAGTCCGATAGATTTACAAACAGTTGAACGGTCTGTATTTGTCCCCAAAAGTATATTATATCGAATACGTACTCAAAATTGTCAGCAATTTAAATCTATAATGGTTAACAGTGCCAAAAACACAAGAGTGCTCTATGCTCTAATCTGTAAACATATTTCCATGGCTCCGAAACTTGGCGGACTGGCTTCAATCGACAGCTAAGCTTTACATTGTAGCGCCGTCTTATCCTTATTTTAACCTCCTTGGTCCATGGGCTTAGGAATTTCTAAAAGATACTTATTGTGAGGACAGTAGACACACGCATACCTGAGGGAGGACTCGAACGTTCGACGGGTGTGGCCGCGAAAACCGTGACATCGTGCCTCAGACCACGAGGCGATTTCTGCGTGTGACATGGCTTTAATCAAATTGCATGGTTATGGTATATCGCCCCAAATTCGCGATTGGATAAGAGATTTTCTGTCAGAGAGGACACAGTTTGTAGTAATCGATGGTAAGGCATCGACTAAAACAGAGGTGATATTGGGCATTCCACAGGGTAGTGTTATTGGTCCTCTGCTGCTCCTTATTTGCATAAACGATTTAGGGGAAAATCTAAGTAGGTCCCTTAGGTTGTTTGCAGATGACGCTGTCATTTACCGTCTAGTGAAATCAGCTGAAGATCATAACCAACTGCAGAACGAACTGAATATGATATCAGTATGGTGTAGAAATTGGCAATTGACTCTAAATAATGAGAAGTGTGAAGTCGTCCACATGAGTACGAAAAGAAATTCGCTAAACTTTGTTTACAAGATAAATCAATCAAAAGTGAAGGCCGTAAACTCCACAAAATACCTAGGAATTACTATTACTTCAGACTTAAACTGGAAAGAAAACGTAGATAATGTCGTGGGAAAGGCGAACGAGAGACTGCGTTTTATTGGCAGAACCCTTAAAAGCTGCACCAAACTACAAAAGAAACTGCATACACTACGCTCGTCCGTCCATTTTTGGAGTATTGCTGCCCAGTGTGTGATCCTTATCAGGTGGGTTTGACAGAGTACATCGAGGAGAAGGGCAGCTCGTTTCGTGTTGTCACAATACAGGGAGACAGGTTTACGGAAATCATACAGGATCTGGGATGCGAATGATTAAAACAACGGCACTTATCGCTGCGGCGTGGGCTACTTACGAAACTCCAATCGCCAACATTCTCCTCCGAATGCCAAAATATATTGTTGACTCCCACTTAGATAGGAAGAAATGACCATCAGAATAAAATACGCCGCGGCGGGTTAGCCGCGCGCATTGGAGCGCCGTGCTGCGGTGCGCGTGGCCGACGCCGTAGTGGTTCGAATCCCCCCACCCTCGGGCATGGATGTTTGTGTTGTCCTTAGATTAGTTTACCTTAGTTTAAGTAGTCTGTAAGCTACGTACTGATGACCACGTAGTTACGTCCGATAGATACGGGATATCGGCCCTCGAACGGAGAGATTCAGGTGTTTTTTTTCCGCGCTCTATTCGAGAATGGAATGGGAGATAAATAGTATAATGGTGGTGGTTCCATGAATCGTTTGCCACGCACTTAAACGTGATTTGCAGAATATACCATGTAAATGTAGATGTACTAATATGGGTACTTCAGAATGGATTGACACCCAGTTTAGCTTCAGCTATTGATCTGTAAATGTAATAATTACAAGTACTCCATATACACTGTTTCAAAAATGAATGTAGAGTGAATTAGAAAACTTTAAGGGAGTGTACTAATTTTTACTCCGGCAGTGTACTACTGGGGTTTTTTTCTGAGCTTCAACTGCAGCCCAGGTATGGCTGTACTCTCTCTCCCTCTCTCTCTCTCTCTCTCTCTCTCTCTCTCTCTCTCTCTCTCTCTCTCTCTCTCTCACACACACACACACACACACATGTCTGTGCCGCTTGCAGGCGCAGAAATGAAGTGCAAATATAAACACATTCGGCAGGCAGCAGGCGGGCAGGCGGGCAGTTTTGGAGCCCTGGCTCAGCCGCGCGGCTCGGCTGTGGCCGCCACGCCACCCTGCGGCTGCCGATGCGTCAACGTCAGGGCTGGGGGCGCGATTTATGCGTTGCTTTTGCAGTCGGCAGCCGGCGGCCGGCCCGCTTATACAGACAGATAAATATATATATATATATATATATATTTATATATATATATAGGAAGGGGGAGGGGGCGGCGTTATCGGCTGCGCGCAGAGCACCCTCCGCCACGCACCGCGCCATCAGTCACGCGGCGGCGTCATCCGCGCCGCTGTCACCGGGCTTATCTGCGTCCGCCGCCACCTGCCCGCATTTTACATCGCGTTCTATCCAAGAAGCAGTCAGTGAGAAATGTCATGGGGACTGTTGAACACTATCGACCATTGTGCAACCGATGCGTTCAAATTAAAGGTCATCGCCCTGATGGACATCCCATATTACAATAACATGGGAATATATATATATATATATATATATATATATATATATATATATTGCTGTTCGTTAGTCTCGCTAAAACTCGAGAACGGCTGCACCGATCTGGATAATTTTAGTCTTAAAAAAAAAAATGTTTCAAATGTTTGTATAGCTTATGGGACTTAACTACGGGGTCATCAGTCCCTAAACTTACAAACTACTCACGAACTAACTAATACTAAGGACGGCACAAATATCCATGCCCAAGGGGGGATTCAAACCTTCGACGGTAGTGGCCGTGCAGACCGTGACTGGAGCGCCTCAGTCCACTCGGCCACCGCGGCCGGCTAGTCCAGTGAAGGTTTAAACGGTGATAAAATACCGAAAAATTGTCCGGGAAAGAGAAAAATCTGGAAAAACTGAAACCGATTTTTCCAGTGAGTTGTCAATACATTTAGTCCAATTGCGATAAAATTTTGTACATGTTGAAAGCAAGAGGAAGGTTCGCATCAAATAAAATTTTTTGCAAAGTCGTCGGGAGAGTAGGAAAAACCGAAAGCGATTTTTTTTTCTATGAATAAAAATCAGTTTCCACCTGGCTGTAAGAGCATCACTTGCGTACTGCTTGACAGGACAAGGTTCCTATGATATAATTCTTTTTTTTTATTGGAAAATTTGAGAAAAACTGAAAGTGCGTTTTTCAATGTGTTTTTGTTTGATTTCAGCACTATAACTGACTATTCCCACGACGGACAGGAGTAAGTTTTTTGTATGTTTGTTAATTATGGTCTTGGAAAAGTTTTTAGTAAAAAATATAGGGACATATAAAAAGGAAAGTCGCAATATTCGAACCAACTTCCTTTTCAATGTGTTTCTAAATGTATTCAACACTATAAGTTTAGAACCGTTCATCCGATTGCGATAAAATGTTGATCATTTGACGTAAAACGAAAGATGAACGTTCTTATGAACTATAAATTTGGGAAAGTTACCCGGAAAATTTGATAATTCACGAGAAACTGAAAGAGCTTTTTTCAATGGGATGCCAATATCATTCGTCTGATTGGGATAAAATTTGGCATATTCGACGTTAAAAGCAAGAGTAACATTCTTATGACAAAAAATTGGAAACGTTTCCCTGAAAATTGGTAAATTCAGCAAAAATAGAGATGTTTCTATGAAATAGCAATACTATTCATCTGATTGCGATAAAATTTTGCACATTCGACGTTCCCAGAGAGAAGAAGGTTTGAGTGAAGTAAAAGTTTCTTAATAGTTGGCCAGAAAATAGGAAAATTGGAGGAAAACTGAAAGAGCTGGTTCCTTGGGATATCAATATCATTCGTACGATTGTGATAAAAGTTTGCACATTTGACGTTAACCGATACTTAGACTATCTGATGATGCCTTTATAAAGCTACTGGGTCATCTACTGAAAAATAAAGGAAAAGAAAAAAAGGTCGTTCCCAGCTGAAACCGCAAGTACATCAACCTGACTGCACGTGAGTAGAAGCGCGAGGCCTCCCTCGGGCACTGATGTGTGTGTGTTCTCCTTAGGTTCCCTTAAATAAGTTTAAGTATTTTTGTAACATTTGGGTCCTGCAGTGTTAAACATGTCACTTAAAGACATAAAATAATTTTCAATGATTCCATATTTTATTTTATTTAACAATGGCCATTTTGGCTACAAAGCCATCATACCGAGAGCCGTAGTTTTACTCCATAAATAGAGGAAATGTAGTAAGCGACAAACGATTTTCCTTTCATCATTTTACTATGGTTGCCAACGAGAAAAAGTTTAATAAAGGTATGAAATTATGTTTAAAGTTTGTTGCAAGTCGCTAAGTACTGTCATTCTTATACAGTGTATTTCGAAACTATCGCCGCATTATAAGGCATTTTTTTCGATTTCTATTAGTTAAGACGCAATATCTTTTGAACCATGTGCCGTATGTGATTCTTAACCATGCAGCAATTGTTACCTCACGGTAAGGAATGTGTGTACCAAATTTGATTGAAATCGGTCGAATGGTTAATGATAAAATGAGCAGCATTGTCACAAAATGCAGCAGTTTTTCGCACATCTCATTGTTTATGACATTATATCTCGTTAACTGTATATTGCATGTGATTCTTACACTTACGGCGACCTTCCTCATAGATTGAAGCTTACGTGTACAAAATTTCATAAAGATTGGAACAAAACTCTAGATTTGTATGCAACACGTACAATTATACGGACAATCCGATTTATATATTAGATGATAATAGTCTAGGACACCGTAAATCCTGACGAGCACTCACTACTTTAACATGTGGGCTTCACTTTGTGCATGAGGGCAGCGAACATCAGTGGAGACTAGGCAACATTTCGCCCTCGTGGCGAGAGTTCAGTGGAGGTTATTCTGACCTGCAGCGACAGGTGTATGGGGCTCCCAGCGGCAGCTCTGCCCGTTAAAGAGACGCGCCGGCCATCTGTTACCGCTGACACGGCCATATCGCGGCCTGCGCTGTTTCGCTGTTCGCGGCGGATCGATTTTTGTCTAAAACTGGCAGCGCGCGACAGCGACAGGTCACGCCACGCTGTCTCCTGACTGCGCCTCATTCCTACCACGGAAGTGAAGCAGAGGATTCTTCCTGTAAGGAGAAAGTGTCCTCCAGCCGTATTCACGAGAGGGCACTCTACTTCCCAATGAACCACAGATCCTTCATCATCATCATCATCATCATCATTAGAGACTGATTATGCCTTTCAGCGTTCAGTCTGGTGAATAGTACCTCTAATAAAATTCCTCCATGATCCCCTGTTCAATGCTAACATTGATGCCTCGTCTGATGTTATGCCTTTTACTTCAAAATAATTCTGCACCGAATGTAAGTACTTTCTTCTTGGTCTACCTTGACTCCTCTTACCCTTCGCTGCCGAGCTCATGAGTCTCGTAGGTAACATGACCTCACCATCTCTGTCTGTTCGCTATAACTGCTTCATCAATGGTGTTCATTCCAAGTTTTTCTTTGATCTCCTCATTTTGGACACCCTCCTGTCATTGTCCACATCTATTAGTACCTGCAGTCATTCTTGCTACTTTCATATCTGTACCCTCTATCTTATAAATAAGGTAACCTGTATCCACCCAACTTTCACTCCGATACAACAAAGTTGGTTGAAAGTAGAGCGGTGCACCGCTAACTTAGTCTTGTAGTCTTGGTACTGACTTCCTCCTTGCAGAAGGGAAAGAGATTTAAACAGATTGAGTGCCAAATAGGAGGAAAAAAGTTAGAACAGGTAGACAGTTTCAAGTACATGGGATGTGTTTTCTCATAGGATGGCAAATAGTGAAAGAACTGGAATCGAGGTGCAGCAAAGCTAATGCAGTGAGTGCTCGACTAAGATCTACTGTCTTATTCAAGAAGGAAGTAAGTACCAACACTAAGTTAGCAGTGCACCGCTCTATCTTTCGACCAACTTTGTTATATGAGAGTGAAAGTTGGGTGGATACAGGTTACCTTATTCATAAAGTAGAGTTTAGATATATGAGAGCAGCAAGAATGATTGTAGGTACTCACAGATGGGAACAGTGGCAGGAGGATGTTCATAATGAGGAAATCAAAGAAAAACTGGGAATGAACACCATAGATGAAGCAGTTAGAGCGAACACACTGAGATGGTGGGGTCATGTTACACGCATGGGAGACGCAAGGTTACCTAAGAAACTCATGAGATCGGAAGCGGAGGGTAAGAGGGGTCGAGGTAGACCTAGGAGAAAGTACTTAGATCCTTGATGTGCTTAATAAAATGTTCTAAGAGCGTTTGATATCCCGAAGACAGCAGGGGCAAAACACAGGGCAGGAAACATTATATACATGTGGAAAACAGGACGAAACTTTGCTATCTTACACCTTAGAAAATATGCTGTATGTGTGTGTGTGTGTGTGTGTGTGTGTATGTATGTATATCTATATGTATGTTCCACATATCCTCCTAAACTACTGTACCGATTTCAACCAAACTTACTACACACGATCCTTACTATAAGCACCAATCGCTCTCGGGGTAACAGCTACCTACGACACACACGTAAGGTGAATGGCGTCATGAATATATACATTTGTGAAAAACGGCCGCATTATGCCATAATATTCTACATCTGCTCCTAAAATAATGGACCTGTTTCAACCAACTTTGGTACAAGTATTTATTAAGGTCAAGAATCATTTGCTGTGGATCAAAAAGCTCATATGATACATAGTTCAAACGATATCAAGTCAGAAACAATGATATCTGTTCCAGTTTGCGGCGTGTGATATGTGAATTTATTCGTCTACTATTTGAGAATGAGAGCACTCAGCGGCTTGCAATAAATTGTAAACGTAATTTAAAATCTTTAGGAAACTTTTTCTCGCTAACAACCCCAACAAAATGATTAAATGAAGAAAGTTTATCGCTTACTACTTTTATGATGTTCATGATGTATGTTTACGGCATTTGGCATGACGTTGCAAGTTATTACTTCTACACTGTAAATTTTACACCACAGACAATTCAGAGACAGTACACACACATACCACTGAATGTTCCTTCGATATTATATCACAGTTCGACATATAGTTCATGAGATATGAAGTCATAAACAATTTTGTTCATGAAAAACCACATCATCCTATGTGAGGTTTTGATTTATTATGTATTTACTGCAAACATCATTAACGATAAATTTTGGAGACATTAGGCACATATACCACTAAATGTAGCTTCGAATTTGAATACCACACATATTTCAGGAGATATGACGTCATAAACAATGAAATTTCCTAATATATGATACATCATGCGCTCTTTTTCCACATATTTTCCTAAAAGAATGGACCGTTTTCAATTAAACTTGGAACACACATTGCTTACTATCAGACAACAATCGCTGTGGGTTTAAAAACTACCTACGACATCACTGTTCAGGACATATGATGTCGTAAACAATAAACTTTCCCATCACGCAAAGCATGATTTACCAGACTTCATTTATGATAATAGTCTGGGGAACATATAGACTTCATTTCATCAAAATCAAAGCAGGAAAATAAAAAATATCGTAATTTGAAGTATTAGGTGTATTTCATGCTTGGTAAGAACGGTGTAATGTTGCAAAGAACCAATAGACGCACTGTTACTTTCGTAGTGCACCAGAATGAGTCTGATGCTTAGAGCGAAAATAGTGCATCTAGCGGAAAGAGACCCAACCGCAAGAATAATAATTGTTTTCAGTTATGTTTCCACTTCATTAATGAAATACTTATTACTTCTTATATTTCAGCTTTCCATGTCTCAGAACATTGTGAAGAGTTATGAATGATTATGAAATAATGTTTAAAATTGCAAATATCACTGATGTATGATGTAAGCTACATCTTATTCATGAAGATATGCCTGTTTTAACACGTTTCGCAAACATATTAAAAAAAGAAAAATTTTCTAACACATTTTCATGCGGTTTTCACAGGAAACTTGAACTGAGATTAGGGCAACATATATGCATGATTTCTTCAAAATCAGATCACGGAAAAAAGATACATACTAATCTTAAGTGTTTTCAGTAACTGTCTGTTCATATATTAGAAACAACTAATCTCTTAAACTACTTCACGGATTTGCATGGAACAACTTCGTTTCATAAAAGGAAAATGAGGGAAATTGTTTTAGATGTAGGTTATGCTTTAAGTATGGATTGAGTAGTACAGCAAACAAGCGGTAGAGGCGCTGTAGTGCACCAAAAATCTAATAGAGGCCGCTGCTGTGCAATAAGTATGGGGCAGTATAGCAAGGAAGCGAACGTCTGTGACAGAATTAAGTAATCTTACCTGTGCGAATATCAACATTGAACATAGTGTTACTGATTTCGCTTTATGCATTAAATACTTGACGACATTTATTTGCTTTTTTGGTATGTTTCATTTTATATCAAAAACTTTATGAAAATACTTGGTTTCGGAGGATGACTTTTACTAACATTTGACATCTTTATGAAAATACATCGTTCCGGACAATGACTTTTACTTAAATTCGTCATCTTGGCTAGGACACCTGAATTTATTGACACAGCGATCCAACAAGGATTTTTACTGACTGAGGTCTGGAACCTTAAAAGCTATGATACGCACATGCCCTTCTTTAACAACCGTTGCAAAGCATATAAGCTATTTCTATATAAATTACACACCGATGCACTATGTATAAATAATTTAAATCTGGATTTGCAGTCCATCTGGCACGTGATAGCAATTCAGACACAAAAAAATCTCATACACACTCTCTACGATCAGTTGTATACTTTTCAGAAAATGCTAGTTTAACCAAAGAGTTCTGACCTCCAGGGGTGCCGCGAGTGACCGAGCACTCTCAGGCGCATTGCTACGGAGTGCGTGGCTACTCGCCCTAGGAGTTACGTCATTTAGATTTACAAACACTTCAACATTTTATAGCGAGTAGGACCTTTGTTAAGTGTATTTATTGTGTGTAACAGATGTTGTGACCTCGTCGCCTTTTGTTGTTTCTTCCTCCCGGTCTAGTCGTCAGTGAAGACACTGGTGCAGGAACTGAAGTCAACTGTAACACCTATTCAGATTAATAATACAAGTTTTATTGACTGAAAATTATAATGCTCATCTGTAGAACATAAGTCTCTTTCTTCTTGCTTCTGGCGGTGTCTTCTGTACGATGTTGGCTGCTAAGTTTGTAGCCGCATTCTGACTTAGTACTGTCCTATTTCTGACTTCATAGATGACTAGTAACTGACTGAGTTGTGAATAGTAACTGACGAGTTCTGCAATAGTAACTGCCGGGGTGTCCAGACGTATGTCGGTCTAGATACAGCCGCTTGTAGAGGGGCGCGCATCTTCGGTTACTCCCTCCAGGCCGAAAATATAGTAAACTTATAATATTATATATTACGATTCCAATAAAAACATAGTCAGGAAAGTTGTGGCGTAAAGTCATCGCTACACACCAGAAGTCAGAGAACGATAGTGGAGAAGGCAGCGATCGGCCGAAAGCCAATCGCAAGCAGGCGCCGCGCATCCTGGGGGAGTAACCGAAGATGCGCGCCCTCTACAAGCGGTTGTATCTAGGCCAACATACGTACGGACGCCCCGGCAGTTACTATTCAGAACTCAGTCAGTTATTAGTCAGCTACGAATTCAGAAATAGGTCAGTACTAAGTCAGAATGCGGCTACAAACTTAGCAGCCAGCGTAATAATGAGGAACTGACAAGGACTGGGGAGAAAATTAATCTCAGGCATATGTTCAAATGTTTGTACAACTTATGGGACTTAACTACGGGGTCATCAGTCCCTAAACTTACAAACTACTTATGAACTAACTAAGACTAAGGACGGCACAAATGTCCATGCCCGAGGGGGGATTCGAACCCCCGACAGTAGTCGCCGTGCAGACCGTGACTGGAGCGCCTCAGTCACCTCGGCCACCGCGGCCGGCAATCTCAGGCATAAGGGTGATAGATTCGTAGGACACGTTCTGAGATATCAAGGAATCGTCAATTTATGAGAGTGAGTCAGTAAATAAGACGCAAACTGACGTAAACACGCTATTACTGCGTTTACAAGCCTGAAACTTGCTTTACTTTTCAGCTGATTCTACCTGTAAATTTAAACACTCGTCCCATCGTTCGAGAACGCTTTAAAAGCTCAAAAAAAAAAAAAAAAAAAAAAAAAACGTTCAAACGTTTGTATAGTTTATGGGACTTAACTACGGGGTCATCAGTCCCTAAACTTACAAACTACTTATGAACTACTTACAAACTAGGACGGCACAAATATCCATGCTCGAGGGAGATTCGAACCCCCGACCGTCGTGGCCGTGCTGACCGTGACTGGCGCGCCTCAGTCACCTCGGTCACCGCGGCCGGCGCTTTAAAAGCATAGCGGTTGAAATTTTTGTGGCAGCATTTGCCTGCTATAAGTGACGCTCTTGAGCTGTAACTTTATTTCGTTCGAAACTTCCTGGCAGATTAAAATTGTGTGCCGGAAACGGGACTCGAACCTGGGACCCTTGCCTTTTCGCGGGCAAGCGCTCTACCGACTAATCTATCCTGACCCGACTCACGATGCCGCCTCACAATACTACTTCCGCCGGTACCTCACCTCCTACTCTCCAAACTTCGTAGAAGCTCTCCTGCGAACCGTGCAAGACTAGCACTCCTGGAAGAAAGGATATGGTTGAGACATGGCTTAGCCACAGCCTAGGGCATGTTTCCAGAATGAAACTTTCACTCTGCAGCGGAGTGTGCGCTGATATGAAACATCCAGGAAGATTAAAATTGTGTGCCGTAACCGGCACTAGAACCTGGGACCTTTGCCTTTCGCGGGCAAGCTCTCTACTTACTGAGCTATCCCGACACGACTCACGAGGCCGCCTCACAACTTTACTTCCGCCAGTACATCACCTCCTACTTTCCAAACTTCACAGAAACTCTCCTGCGAACCACGCAAGACTAGCACTCCTGGAAGAAAGGATATGGTGGAGACATGGCTTATCTACAGCCTAGGGCATGTTTCCAGAATGAAACTTTCACTCTGCAGCGGAGTGTGCGCTGATATGAAACATCCAGGAAGATTAAAATTGTGTGCCGTAACCGGGACTCAAACATGGGACCTTTGCATGGTTCTCACTAGAACTTCTGTGAAGGTTCCAGTTTCGAGTCCCGGTTCTGGCACATAATGTGCCAGGAAGTTCCATATCAGCGCACAGTCCGCTGCAGAGTGAAAGTTTCATTCTTTATTTGGTCCGTTAAACTGCTGCAACCCACAAGACGGATGTGTCGTAGAGGTAGAGAAATACCCGTACACAGCGCGCGGTACCGCAATTTGCGGCTTATTTATTGACTCACCTCGCAGCATCGGAAGGAAGAGTGCGGCCTAAAATCGCACCTTTTCATGAAATTGTACGGGTAAATCGTACAAGGTTTAACCGCTACTAAATACTGCGGCGAGATCTTGGGAGCTCATGTGTGGTTGTTGCGAGACTATATTGGCTCCTACTTCGAACTGATGGACGGTAATGCTAGACCTGATATGACAGGGATGGTCGATGTTTTCTTAGAAGCCGAAACATTTCACGCATGGTGAGGCCTACTCGCCCTCCAGCTTTGAATCCCAAAGTTTCTATTGCGTCGACATCCACTAAGAACGCTCCATGACTTGTTTCCACCAAAAAGAAACATTGCCTCATCATGCGATTGGTGACAACGCGAGCAGAACCCCCATAAATCACGATGATGAAAAGCTGAGTATCGTATTTGATATGTTGGAATTTGGTAGTATGAATGAACTGCAATTACTTAGTAACCTAGTAACGTTGTATCATGTAATCATAGAATTTTAACAGCGCGCTCCTTTCGCCCTAAAGATTAATCCAAAATCTGAATAATGTCAAGTGGTTTAGTCACTGACGCAGTTGAAATGGCGCTTCAGGTTTATTTTTTATGAGATGTTATAAACAGAAAAAGGAGACACATTTCAAAGTAATGCGGTACACTAAAAAATTGTAGACTGTAAAACGATTACAAACTTTTGTAAATTACAGCGTCCGCACTCACTAAACCAAATTGCTGTAAGCCGTATTTATGAGCAATTTTCTGTAGCACACCGGGGAAGTAAATAAAACTGCTGCAAAGATTGCCCTTTATGACAGAAAACACGCGTTTTTTTTGCCGGACAGATTGCTATCTATGACATCGTAAAGCATCATTACGCCGACCGTTGGCCGTTTCATTCGTCACGAGGATCGAAACGCCGGACATATCGCGCTGGCTGTTCGCGTTCAGATAATCGCTCGTGACAGCGCGGTCCGATGTTTCTGCGGCGATGGCGACGGCGGTGGAACAGCCAAGCTAAAATCTATGCCGACCTGCTCAAACGTGTATCACGCGCGAGAGGCGTTAACACTTTGATCCATGTAATAGACCTTAATTTTACAGTGTGCTGGTAAATTTTAGGGAAGTGCTCTGAGAAAGTACTTGTAATAATTAGTCAAAAATTCGCACTGACGTGTTTTACGGCCCACTTTAGATTTGTAGTTTTACAAGTTTTTGCAAACATTTTGGACCAAAATAATAATCTAAATAATCAAAAGTTAATTAATAAGAGTGTCTGAAACCCCGTTAGGAAAAAAAATTAGACAGTGGCGGGCTCTGAACCACTGAACTTCAGCGTGACGGTGTAACGCATTGCCCACTACGTTTCAGCTAAGAGTTGTCAGTTCTATTCTTTAATCTTGTACTATAGGTGGCCGTTGTTAACTGATGCTAATATGGCATTTGTAGACACTACATTATCATTTATCGTACAAAGAACGTCGTGTTTTTGCTAATTCTTCAGTGCGCCATTGGATGAAATGACAACGTGTAAGTTACAATAAGAAAATCATCAAATACGCAACGCAAGTTGGCGTATGCCAGAGAGAGTTCTGGGCGAGAAATGTCACGTGACATCTCCGAACGGCTGGTTTTCGTTAATTCAATGGAGGGTGTCAAATCTCCGTTATTTTTGCAAATATGTCTCAAACGATACGAGATATGAGAAAAACATAAGTTGTAGAGAATTTTCTCCTCTACCAATCAGGTTATTCAATTTTCGTGTCAGATGAACGGTTCGTTTGCAATTACAATTACATTACAAACGGCATTTTTTGGTGTTACTACCGTATATTTTGTGCGAAAAATTTGAAAAAGGGAGGTTCTGGTCTCTGGTGGCCTACAATCATGTCTGTAAAATTTGGTGCTGATCGGGTTAAAAAAACAGGGGATCGTCTTAAAAACAGGGAACAGACAGACAGACAGACATCCAAAAATCGCCGTTATTTTTGCAAATATCTTTGAAACGCTACGAGATATAAAGAAAACGTAAGAGAGCAAAGTTGTAGATAATTTTCTCCTCTACAAATTCGGTTATTCAATTTTCGTGTCAGATGAATAGTTAAGCCGTTATTTTCATTTACATTTCGAGCTGTCAAAAGACGATCGCAAAGGCCCACTTTTAGTGTTACTACCGTAACCTAAAGTGGGCCAAAAAGACGTGCTAAGATATCTCCATTTTCTGCGCTCTGGGTGCCTACATCTGTTGTATACGCACTGACGCCATTACAGTCTGATTCTTCCTTGTTTACATTGTGTAGTGAGTATTTAAGATGCCTCCGATAATCGTGAGCCCCGCCGACTGTGAGGTACTGGCTGTTATAAGAGTTCTTAGTGCTAAAGGCCTAAAAGCGATCGATATTTATCGTGTCATCCGTGCAGTTTACGGAGAAAACATTATGAGTGACGGAATGGTAAGAAAGTGGGTGAGAGCATTTAAAGATGGCAGGACAAATGTCCATGATGAACAACGGAGTGAGCGTCCTTCGGTCGTTAATGAAAGTTTGGTGCAGGAGGTGGGCAATAAGGTGAGAGAAAACAGACGCTTTGAGAATTTCTCCTTGCAGCTTTTGTAATGTTTCTCGTAGTGTTTTGTATGGTATCGTGACCAAGCAAGACGATGACGAAGTCAAAACAGTTGTGATGCAATGGTTAACAAGTCAGGCGGCAGACTTCTATGAAGAGGGTATCCAAAAACTGGTACAACATTATGACAAGTGCCTCGATATTGACGGAAATTATGTAAGAAAGTTTATTAAGATACAGGCTCTCATGTAAAACTAAGATTATTGAAATATCTTAGCACGTTTCTTTCATTTATTTATTTATTTCAAAACGGTACTTACTTAAAAAACACGCCTTGTAGTTCCACGTTATACTGGAATTCGAACTGCGGCTGGTCTAGTTTTAATTCCCAATAATTCACCAACAGGACATAAAGTTTATCTTGTAGTTGGAATTAATCTGTAATCGTTGATGACGTACATTCTCCAGCAATGTACGTAATGCAAGGTTCGTCTGAAAAGTTGGGATAATGGTCCTATAACAAACTGCTCTGCCGTAGATGACGTTCCCACCACACACACTGACGGAGCAAGCGCCCTCTATCGTGAAAAGCACTGCAGGGAAGCGGTGGTACACGTTTCGACCCGAATAACAGGGTCAGTGTGAAAACTAGTGCCACTGCAACATGGAGCGTAAAACGGAGCAATGCCTTAGCATCGAGTTTTGTTTCAAATTAGGCGAAACGGAGACGGAGACGCATGAGATGTTCGTGCAATCGTGTGGTGTTGAAGCAGTGAGTAAGAACTGTGTGTTTAAGTGGTTTATACAATTTGTAGAGGAGAAAATTATCTACAACTTTGCTCTCTTATGTTTTTATCATATCTCGTATCCTTTCAGAGATATTTGCAAAAATAACGGTGATTTTGGGATGTCTGTCTGTCTGTCTTTCTATCTGTTCGTAACGTGTTCCCTGTTTTAAGACGAAGCGTTCCACTGATCAGCACCAAATTTTATTGTAGGCCGCCAGAGACCAGAACCTCCCTTTTCCATATTTTCGAAAAAAAAACGGTAGTAATAGCAAAAAAAGCCGTTTGTAATATAATTGTAATTGTAAACGAAACGTTCATCTGACACGAAAATTGAGTAACCGTAATTGGTAGAGGGGAAATTTCTCTAAATCTTCGCTCTATTATGTATTTTTTTTTTTTTTTTTTTTTTTTCATAGCTTGCATCGTTGCGGGGATATTTGCAAAAACAACGTCGATTTGACGATGTCTGTCTGCCTGTAACCTGTTCCCACTTTTTAAGTCGAACCGTTCAACCGATCAGCACAAAAATATGCAGACATAATTGTTGGCTACCAGAGACCAGAACCGCGCTTTTTCAAATACTTCAGACAAGAAATACATTAGTAATGTAAAACAAAAAGCCATGTGGGATGCAATTTTAATTGCAAATAAACCGTTCATCTGACGCGAAAATTGAATAAACGAATTTATAGAGGAGGAAATTCTCTACAACTTTGTTCCCTTATGTTTTTTTTTTTTTTTCATACCTCGTATCGTTTGAGAGATATTTGCAAAAATAACGGAGTTTTTACACCCTCCATCGAATTGACGAAAACCAGCCGTTCGCAGATATTACGTGACATTCCACGCCCAGAACTCTCTGTGGCATACACCATTATTTAAAATATCTAGTTGTTGGAATAAAGAAGCAAGAATATAGGTAGTTGTAGAAAAATATCATGAGTACATACCGTCACGGTTTTATAATTTTTGTGAATTATTTCAATCTCCCTATTAAATTTAATCTAAGAGCGGGCATTCCCCCCCCCCCCCCCCTTAGACATCAGTGAGACAACATTTCTAATTAAAATATTTCTCAGTACGACATATACAAATGCAGTTTCTGACTGTTGGTACAGCTGTATTACGTTACCATTGTTTTGAAAAAAATCTCCATTGCTGTTAGAACAGTTTTATATTACTCGTAGTTCTAACAAAATGTCTCGTCACTATCAGAATTACTGCAACTGTTGAAGCTCTTGACTTTTATTCAAGTGGAAGATGTCACATCTGTTTGAAGACAAAAACTTTAAAAGGGAAAAGGATAAGATGACAATAGTGTCTATTGTTTGATCCAGGTGCTCCAAGTATGTGTGTTCCACTCATTCTATAAAACAATCATATGCACAAATTGTGAAATTAAAAGTGAAAGTGAGTAGGAAGGAAAACCTCAATTGTAATTTTCACTTTGATTTTTTGTTTTCATATTTGTGGTTTGGTATTGTACGTTCTTTATGATTTCTTGGTACTAGTCTGATGTATATCGAATTGTTAGGTTCATGATAAAAATATAATAACATTTCTCATATTCATTACTTTTTTTGCTGTGTTTGCATCTGTTATAGTGTTCCTTATAACTATGGAAAGGGTGTTGCAACGTAATACAGAAATTCCTAGTTCATTATATAATAAAAAATAAATAAGACACAATAAAATAAGCCAAGGGGATGGGCTCTCCCCAATTTTATTCAACATCATTCTAGAAAACATAATAAGGGAGACATTGGCTGAATACACACAATTTCTTTCGGAGGATCAGACAAAGGGCATACGATACATGCACTAGCTTTTGCAGACGATATTGCACCTCTGTCCACGAATACACCGGATGCAATTGAACAAATAGAAATCTTAGCAAAACATGAAGCTAAATTCGGTTTACAGATATCACAAGAAAAAACTAAATTCATATCGAAAAAATTTAAGGAAGGCAACAAATTGCACACAATTATTAGATGCATCGAAAGGGTCAAACACTTTAAATATCAGGAAGAAACAATAACGGATACTGGCTGAAGAAGCTGTCAAACTTCGAGTAGCTAAACTCAAGTGGGCGCAAATTTTAACAATGAAGCTGTACAACAAAAATTGCTTATCTCGAAATGCGAAGTTATTACACTACAAGACAGTGACAAGAACAGAAGTACAATATGCAGCAAAAACACTCTCCCTCAAGAACAAAGGACTAGTAGGTGAGCTCGAGAGGAAGGAAAGTGTAATTCTGAGGAAACTTCTTTGTGGACACAAAAAAATTGGCGAAACATGGGTAAAGATGAGCAATGAGAAGGTCTATCAATTTATTAAACCAGTTACTACGGAAATGAGAAAGAGAAGGCTTATGTTCTTCGGTCATCTAGTGAGAATGGATGACAGAAGATTAACGAAGAAAATCTTAAATTTAATTCAACAGAGGAAAACACCCAACTGTTGGTTGCAAGGAATAAAGAAAGACCTCGTGGAACTTGGAATCACAGAAATGGACGCCATGAATAGGGACGGGTACAGAAAGGCAGTAACTGAATTCGAAGTTTTTCAGGAGGCCCCAAGAAAGAAGACCAGCAGGAAACTGACAGCTGAACATCTGGCAAAAATAGCAGCAGGCAGAAGAGCAGCCCTTGAGAAGAGAAAGAAGAAACTGAATGTGAAATAGAATTTGTAACGCGGTCCTTGATCGATTGATTGATTGATTGTTTTTCCAGGGAAGCGAAAACAGTCTTGGTCCAACCCGCCACTGCCCACACCGAAACTAAGTTTATTGTGCGGTATTGCTCCCTCTATATCTAGTAAAGCCAACCAATGCCCTTGAACAGTACAAGGAGTCCCTATACCAGTTCTTTATTAGACACAATTTCTTCGGGTCTGGTTATCCCAAATATTCTGTGCCTTTTATTCTCCAATACAATGTATTCGAAGATTAGATGTGATGCAGTTTAATCACCGTCATCACAGATCCTACATTTAGGGTCCTCTTCTGTTATTCTCATTGTACGTAGGTGTTTTTTGAAATTCCCATGGTCTTTCAGCAATCCAACCATGAGTCTAATCTCTCTCCTGTTCAGATCCAGGATTGCAGAGCTTCTTTTAAAACATGGCTTTGGCATCATTACCTTGCCATGTTTTTCTTGATGGAGTTTCGTCCAATATTCTACGTGCTGTCTTCTGAGCCAGTTACGTAGCTGCAATTTGATCATTGCCTTGGTGATTGTCAGGACAGGTTCCGGTCCAATAAATGGAGTCTCTGCCCCCATCCTGGATAATCTGTCGGCATGTTCGTTGCCACTGATCCCCGAGTGGCCAGGGACCCACAATAGGTTTACTCTATTGCTTTCCCCTAGCTCCACCACAATCCTGTGACATTCTGCAACAATTTTAGATCATGTTGCAGGAGCTGCCAGTGATCTCAGGGCTGCCTGGCTGTCTGAATAGATATAGATGCTATGATCTTTGTAGCACCTGCGCAAATTCTCCTCTACACACGCCCTGATGGCAATGATTTCGACCTGGAATACTGATTTTTTTTTAAATGTTCAAATGTTTGTATAGTCTATGGGACTTAACTACGGGGTAATCAGTCCCTAAACTTACAAAATACTTATGAACTACTTACGAACTAGGACGGCACAAATATCCATGCCTAGGGGGGATTCGAACCCTCGACCGTAGTGGCCGTGCAGACCGTGACTGGAGCGCCTCAGTCCCCTCGGCCAACGCGGCCGGTCGTGGAATACTGAGGCCAGTTTTCCTAGAGAGATGACGCCCTCCAGTCTTGGCTGCACCTCATATACCCCAGCCCTTAGTTGGCCAATTGGTGTAAGTAAATAAAATAAATAAATAATCAATAAATAAACAAACAAAAATAAATTGTTAAAAAGTGAAAAGAACGGGAGGGCAATTTTTGCTCCCCACCCCACCTTAGACGTCCATGTGACAGTTCCGAGCTTAGTGGTGCTAGGGTTAAGAATGAGAGTTAGTACGAATAGATTTAGACAGTTTGGTTTCGCCCACTCTGCCACAACCAGCGCTGTCAGGACAAAAGCCACCAACTGTACGGTACGACAAAGTGCCGAGTTTCGAGGCCGCTAACCGCAGAGGTACTCGTCATTGAGTCCGCCGGCGGTGGGCTGTTAATTGCGAGCCAGTTAGGCGACACGGACAGACACACGCGCCACAGAACAATGCCGGGACGCGCGAGGAGTTCGGCGCGGGAGGCGGCGCGCCTTTTGTGGCGGCAGCACACTTTGCGCCGCTGTTGTGCGGGAAGCCGCGCTGCCAGGCGCAGGTGACGCATTGTGCCGCTGCCGCATTGTGGGCCTCGGGTAACGAGGCGGACGGCGGGTCCCAGCGAGGCTGTCCGCGGCAGACTAGTGCAGCAGCACTAGCGATACACAGTGGTCGGTTGCTGGGCGGATAGGAGTGAAGCGTGCGTTGCGTAGGAGTTATTGCCAATCGCTGGCAGAGGCAACTAACTGTTTACTTATATTTTTGGCAAACAACTTCATATCTTATGAAGTATATGTCGAACTGTGATATAATATCGAAGAAACATTCAGTGGTATGTATTGAACTGTCTGCGAAATGCGTTTACCAATACAGTTTCCAGCGTCATATCAAATATCGTAGATATACATCATGGACATCGGAAAAGTAGTAAGCAATAATTTTTTTTTTCTTTCATCATTCTGATGGGGTTGTCAGCGAGAGAAAGGTTTCGTAAAGATTTGAAATTATGTTCAAAGTTTGTGCTGTTACCAGGGATGAAGTGTTGGGACATCAGAACAGTCAGAAGCGAATTTCTATTTTGATTCCATTTAATTTCATTTTTTATTATTAAAAAAGAGAAGAAAAATTATTAATAATAATAGTAGTAATAGAGAATTATTACTTAATGTTGTGAAGAAAAATAATTCATCTGTGGAACTAAATGAAAAATGTGGAAGAGCAGTATCTTTGCTTTTTAATTAGCAGTCAGTCTTGTCTTGTCTTCTCGAGCAGTTAGAAGTGATGAGCTGTCTCGGTTTTTCCTTTTTTTTTTTTTTTTTTTTTTTTTTTTTTTTTTTTTTGTAAACTTTCAGTTGTGATGTAAATGTTTAAAAAAATACAGATCTTTCTCAAGAATGAAAAGTTTCGTCTTAGTTCATTACTTAGCCCTTAAAATGAACCATATAATGACCCTGAGAAGTGATGAAGCAATCAACAATAAGAAGACATAGTTTATTCTAAAGTTTCTCTGAAGTTTATTATTATTGACTGCAGTTTTTCTTTCCTAATTTTCATTAAGAATTATATATATATATATATATATATATATCATTATCTACATCCTCTTCTATACCTACAATTTTGTCTTTAAGTTCATTTCCTTTGTAGAGCCCCTTCATATACTCTCTCCACCTTTCAGCTCTCCCTTCTTTCGTGAGAACTGGTTTCCATCTGAGTTCTTTATATTCACTTTGCCTGTTTCAGTTACTGCAATTTTATATTTTCTCCTTTCATCAATTAAATTTAGTATTTCCATTCGTCAACAATTTGAATATATATATATATATATATATATATATATATATATATATATATATATATATATATATTGTTTCACGAGTTTATTGCAAGTGCTCTCATTTTCAAATTGTTGAAGAATGGAAATACTAAATTTAATTGATGAAAGGAGAAAATATAAAATTGCAGTAAATGAAACAGGCAAAGTAGAGTAAAAACGACTAAGAAATGAGAGTTACAGGAAGTGCAAAATAAATAAACAGAAGTGGCTAGAAGGCAAATGCAAGTCTGTAGAAGAATGTATAAGTAGGGGAAAAATAGATACCGCCTAAAGTAAAATAAAATAAACAATATAGAGACAAGAAAAGCAACGGTATGAATATAAAGAACTCAGAGGGAAACCAGTTCTCAGCAAAGAAGGGAGAGCTCAAAGGTGGAGAGAGTATATAGAGGGGCTATACAAAGGAAATGAACTTATAGACAATAGTGTAGGAAGGGAAGAGGATGTAGTTAAAGATGAAATAGGAAATACTATACTGAGAAAAGAATTTGACAGAGCACTTAAAGACGTAAGTGGAAACAAGGCCCCTGGAGTGGACGACATTCCCTCAGAACTACTGAATTCTCTGGGAGAGCCATGCATGACAAAACGATTTCACCTGGTGAGTAAGATGTGTCGGACAGGGGAATTACCTTAAGACATTAAGAAAAATTGTTATATTCGCCATTCCAAAGAAAGTAGGTGCAGGCAGGTGTGACAATTACAGAACTATCCGTTCAATAAGTTATGGTTCCAAAATTTTAACACGATTTATTTACTGAAGGATGGAAAGGCTGGTAGAAGCCGACTTTGGGGTAAACCAGTTTGGATTCAGGAGATGTGTAGGAATACGGGAGGCAATACTCACTTTACGGCTTCTCCCAGAAGACAGATTAAGAAAAGACAAACCTACATTTCTACCTTTTCTAGATTTGGATAAAACGTTTGACAATGTTGACTGGAATTCAGTCTTTCAAATTCTGCAATCAGCGGGAGTAAAATATAGAGAACGAAAGGTTATTTAGAACTTGTACCAAAAAAAAAAAAAAAAAAAAAAAAAAAAAAAAAAAAAAAAAAAAAAAAAAAAAAAAAAAACAGACAGCAGTTACCAGAGTTGAAGGGCATGAAAGGGAAGGGTGTGAGACAGCGTTGTAGCATCTCTCCAATGTTATTCAAGTTGTACATTGAGCAAGCTATGAAGGAAAGAAATTTGGAGAAGGAACTAAAGTGCAGGGTGAAGAAATAAAAACATGGTGTTTTCCCGAGGACATTGTAATTCTGTCAGATACAGCAATGGACCTAGAGGAGCAGTTGCACGGAATGGACTGTGTGTTGAAACGAGCATATAAGATGAAGATTAACAAAAGCAAAACAAGGGTTATGGAATGCAGTCTTAGAAAATCAGGCGATTCTAAAGGAATTATTTTAGGTAACGAATCAATAAAGGTGGTAAATGAGTTTTGTTACTTGGGCAGTAAAATAACAAATGATGGTCGCAGTACAGAGGATATAAAATTCAGAATTCAACGGGAAGAATAGAATTTTTAAAAAGAGAAAGTTGTTAACATCGAATATTAATTTAAACATGAGGAAGTCTTTTCTGAAGGTATTTATGTGGAGTGCTGCCTTGTATGGGAGTGGGAGTATGACGATAAACAGTGCGGACAGGAAGAGGATAGGGGCTTTAGAAATGTGGTGTTACAGAAGAATGATGAAAATTAGGTAGGTGGATCGTGTATCTAATGAGGAAGTACTGAGCGCAGTTGGTGAGAAAGGAATTTCTGGCATACCATGACTAAAAGAAGGGACTGATTTATAGGACACATTCGTAGACATCAAGGAAATTTAACGTTGGTGGGGAGTGTGTGTGGTAAAAACCGCAGAGAAAGACCAACAGATGGATACAGTAAGTAGATTCAGACAGATGTAGGTTGCCGTTCTTATGTGAAGAGGCTTGCTTAGGTTAGGGGATTTTGGACAGCTGCATGAAACCAGTCTCCGGACTGAATACCACAACACAGAAGCTATCTCTGCCCTCTCCGACCGTGTCGATAACAATATCCACTCCATTAACGAGAGAACTGAATTTAAACGGTAGGGCAGAAACGCGCACAGGCGAGTTAGGAGCGCGTGTTAAAGAGCTGGCTACCTCGGTGTTGCAGATTCTGCAGGCCAGGGGGGGGGGGCGGCAGCAGAATTGGCAGTTCCTGCTGTTGTGACTGAACCGGAGATGTCCGTGATTTGCTTCGCTTCAAAGAGCAACAGTGGGAAATAAACCGGAGGCGTCGTAATGTAGCGGCCGAGCTGCATGAACGCGTCGCCCGGTTAGAGCAAGATGGTATAGATTCGTGGAACACATTCTTAGACCTCAAGCAATCGTGAATTTAGCATTGCGGGGGGGGTGAGGAGAAGGGGGGGGAAGGGGTAAAATTCACAGAGGGAGTCCAAGAGATGAATACAGTAAGCAGATTCAAATGGTTGTAGGTTTCAGGTCTTATGAGGAGATGTAGAGGCTTGCTCTGGATAGTCTAGGGTGAAGAGCTCCATCAAACCAGTCTCTGGACTGAAGACCCAAACAACAACAACAATAACATACAAAATTTCCTACTTTCGCTTCAGTTCAAAATGGGATCCACTAAGCACACTACGCAATAACACACACTTTCAATAACTTACGAGAAAAAGTTAATAAAAGAAAACAAAAATAAGAATAAAAATTTAAAAAAAATTAAAAAGAAATTAGCTACAAATAATGATCAGTTTAAGAGGAGCCTGAGAAACTTTCTATTGGCCAACTCGTACAACTCCAATGACAAATTTTTGATTAGAACCACATGATATACGTGTTCATACTCTTAGTATTATTACACCAGCTTGTATCAGAAAAAAATATATATTGACATGTTCCATATCCACGAGGATCTCATTAATTTGGCTCCATGGAACGATGAACTAATCTATTCTAATCTAAGCGGCAAGTCCTCACAGCTTTTCTTCCAACAATACCTCGCCTACAATCTTCCAAAACTTCAGCTCTGGTTATAGGAAAGAGACAGTGTGGCGAATGGAGATTTGAGTGTGGCGGGAGACGTGCAGGGAAGAGTCCTCTGCAGTCGGGTTGGTCACTGTGTCCTCGGTGGCGGAGTGGTCAAACCTTCTGTCTAGTAAGCAGAAGATGCCGGGTTCGAATCCCGGCCGGGGAGAAATTTTCATTCGCCGCACTTTGATATTTCATCTAAACCTAGTACAGTGAAGCCATAACTGATGGCAAATTGCGATTTATTTTTTCAAAATCTTCTCCCGTGTTATTTTCATAACTAGCGGTAAAGGATGCAAGGATATTCGTATTCTACAACGTTACAATAAAGTTCGGCGGATGAGATGAGAACGGTCGATCCCGGCAAGTGTTGGCAACGTGTCGCCACCGTAACAAGTAAGGATTAAATCCAAAGTTTTGTTTTAATTTGGTAACAAACCAAAAGAAATGCTTTCTATGCTGATACGTATTTATGGACATGGAGCACTGTCGTTGAAGTGTGTGTGCGAGGATCCAGGGAAAATGTTTCGGACAGTTCCCGTAGCGATCAACCGGCGACCGATGTCAGTGACGAAACCACTGGGTAAGTACGATCGCCGATTAACTGTGCACATAGTAGTGGATGAACTGCAGATTAAGCTTGAATCCGTGCCAAAAATCCTTATCCAGATGACAGGGAAGAGAAAAGCATGTTGTCGTCTTCTGCCTCATTACGTTCAGTAGCAGGCACGTTTAGACGCTTCAGAGCATTTTGTCGAAACGGCGGATGCGAAACCCAATTTCTTGAATCGTATTGTCACTTAGGATCAAACCTAGTATCTCCGGGACGATGATGAATCGAAATGACATTGCATAGAATGTCGATTTCATATATCATCTCGTCAGAAAAACGTAGGTGCCGATACATTACTCTTAAAAACTATAGTCTAGGTATTATCCACAAGGAATTCTTACCTGAGGGAACAACGTAGAATTCTGAAATATACGTGGAAATTTTGACCCGTTTCATGCAACCTTTACGCTGGGCATGATCCCAGTAAGCACAACAGAGTTCCTAGTTTTTTGCGTACGACAACATTCGCTCACACACTGCCAATATCGTCAAACAATTCCTGGAAGAAGATGAGGTAGTGGATCCTGAACATCCACCATATTTGCCGGATCTCAACCTCCAAACGGTCTCCTATTCCGTCGACTAAAATCGACTAATACTAGCTTTGAAAGGAAAGCGATTTGACGATATTCCTGACATCCAGTGACACGTGACGAGTGTCTTTAACACCACCGCAATGCTGCAAAATGGTTCAAGTCATTCCTCGCTACCAGGAAACAAAGGGTGTCAGTGCAAGGAACTAGGGAATTCCATGAAATTTCAGCAGATTGGGAAGAAATTATGTGTGTTGTCCCTCAAGGATCTATCTTAGGGCCATTGCTTTTGCTTGTGCACAGTAATGACCTATGTACAAGTTTTCCAGGATATGTATCGCAGTGCCCAGCGGCGCGTAGTTACGGAAGATGACTATTTCGGAGGACAGTAAGCTAACTGTAGTTCATGGTTCATCTAGGTTAATGTTACAGAACTATTCACCGAAATGTATTGTCATACGTTTAATTTTCAAAGCGGAAATCTTGAACTATTTCGACGTAAAAAGAAGCAAAGTAATAGCAATTTCCCTTTAGATAACTACAGCAAAAACCTTCAGAAAACTTTATGACTTTTACGAACTACGAGGCGCGTCCAGAAAGTAAGTTCCTTTTGGTAATAAAATGAAATTGAACACAGATACATAAGGTATTGTTATTGCACAAAATTCTACAACTGTTAAACTAATTTTCCACATAATTGCCGAAATTTTGCAGACATTTGTCATAGAGTGGCACCAGGTTTTATATACCGTCTTCATAGAAATCTGCCGCCTGTGTCTTCAACCAGATGGGAACAGTTTCTTTCAGCTCGTCGTCATTGGTGAAGTGATGACCGCCAACGAAAGACTTGAGATGTAAGAACAGATGAAATTCGCTAGGAGCGAGGTCAGGGCTGTACGGAGGATGGTCAAACACTTCCCAACCCAAACCCTGTAGGAAGCTTTTCGTCACATTTGCAGGGTGATCGTGAAATTTGGGGGAAGTCCATAGCAATAGCACTAACTGTAAACCTACGGTTTTTCTGAATCTTGCCATCAATTGCGTGAACCAGTTCTTCTGTAACCAAAGGTTGACGCCCACTTCGTTCTTCATCGTGCACATCACTACGCCCGCCATTGAACAGTCGGACCCATCGTCTCACCATCGAATCATTCATCGCATTAGGTCCGTAAACATCGCAAATTTGCCGACAAATTTCACTCGGTTTCACTTTCCTCGCATTCAGAAACCGAATCACCGACCTGATTTCACAGGCGGCGGGATTTTCAATCACCGCCGACATTTCAAACAAGCGCAACAAAGCGTACGTGACTGACAGCGATCTCCAAATGGCGCACATTCTTCTCCTTGATACACATCGTCTGCACCGCATGTGCGGAACTGCAATCGGAGCACTGCAGCGGAGATAAATTGAAACGGAACTTACTTTCTGGATGCGCCTCGTATACACGTGCGATACAAACAGACCATCCGGTAATTAATACAAATAAAGAATCCCAGAGACGGATTTACGTCTCAAATATGTCAAAGACATAGATCTGAAGCATTGAATTAATATTTTGTGGTGCGGCCGGGAATCGAACCCGGACCTCCATACTTACTAGGCAGATGTCTTAACCGTTATACTACCCAGAGACGGATTTACATCTCAAATATGTCAAAGACATTATTGATATATCCGAAGCATTGAATTAAAATTCGTGGTGCGGCCGGGAATCGAACCCGGACCTCTATACTTACTAGGCAGATGTCTTAACCGTTATACTACCACACCACAAACGATTAATGCGCCTTGGAATAGTCTATGTACGATTTCCCTCCACAACACAAACTTTAATTCAGCTTCTTTGTTCCACAGATAATTGCCACTACTGCCAAGGCTCTCCATGCAGCAGAATAGCACCTCAACAATGGACATGGTGGAACAATCCTGTTACGGTGATATAAATATCAATTAATCAAATAAAGAATCCCAGAGACGGATTTACGTCTCAAATATGTCAAAGACATTATTGATCTATTCGAAGCATTGAATTAATATTTTGTGGTGCGGCCGGGAATCGAACCCGGACCTCCATACTTACTAGGCAGATGTCTTAACCGTTATACTACCACACCACTAACGAGTAATGCGCCTTGGAATAGCATATGTACGATTTCCCTCCACAACACAAACTTTTATTCAGCTTCTTCGTTCCACAGATAATTGCCACTACTGCCAAGGCTATCCATGCAGCGGAATAGCACCTCAGCAATGGACATGGTGGAACAATCCTGTTACGGTGATATAAATATCAATTAATACAAATAAAGAACCCCAGAGACGGATTTACATCTCAAATATGTCAAAGACATTATTGATATATCCGAAGCATTGAATTAAAATTCGTGGTGCGGCCGGGAATCGAACCCGGACCTCTATACTTACTAGGCAGATGTCTTAACCGTTATACTACCACACCACAAACGATTAAGGCGCCTTGGAATAGTCTATGTACGATTTCCCTCCACAACACAAACTTTAATTCAGCTTCTTTGTTCCACAGACAATTGCCACTACTGCCAAGGCTCTCCATGCAGGAGAATAGCACCTCAGCAATGGACGTGGTGGAACAATCCTGTTACGGTGAAACAAATATCAATCAATACAAATAAAGAATCCCAGAGACGGATTTACGTCTCAAATATGTGAAAGACATTATTGATAGATCTGAAGCATTGAATTAAAATTTGTTGGTTATGTACCATTTTCGTAGTCCACACGCTACCAAATAGCCAGCTATGAACCGGGCAGTGCTTGTTGGGACATTAGCATCCTCGCCTCGTTTTACCCCAGAAGCAGGACCGCGGAGCGCTGCGTCCGCTTGTTTGCCTCGTTACCTGGAACGCCATTTCCGCTGCGGTCGGCGCCCCATCTCTGGCCCTCGGGCGGGGCGGAGCTGGAAAAACCGCCGACCAGAAGCCGACAGGCCACCTGGACGGGACGCGGCGGTCAGCCGCCATTTGCAGGAAACCGCAGCGCGCCTCGCACAGTGTGTAATCCCACCTGCCACAGGGCCGCGACGACCCCCGGGCGGGGTTGCAGCCTCGGGGAGGCGACATCCAAGCGCTTCTTCCCGATTGCTCAGCCGGTTTTGCACTGTAATACATCAGTATTTTAGGACGTATAACTGGGTCTACTTCTTAAGTTCATCAGGTGGTACAGTAGAGTCTCGATCATACGACATAAACCGGCCGCGTCAAAGTTGTATAAGCATGAAGGTCTAATAACACGAAAAAAAAAATTAAAACATTATTTGAACATGGAAAACTTATTAAATACGTGGACAAGAACTGAATATAAAGTTTAAATACGACTGAAATAAAAGTGTTAAGATAATAAGATAAAGCAGTCACCGATCCGGAGATTGGTTTGAACACCACAGTGCTTTACTAGGCATGGTCCTGTTTCGAGGTGGTATGCCGTTGCCTTCCTCCGACAATCGAACTGACTTACCCAGCCAGTTATAGGGGGACCAACAGTTTAACGTGGGTTCCAAACCACGATGCTACTCGGTATTTTTCACATGATCAATACTGCCAGAGATTAAAGAAGTGGAAAGTGACAGATAAAAATCCCAGAACCTGGCGGGGATCGAACCCGCGGCCTTTGGATTTGTAGTCTGTCACGCTACCACTGTGCAACCGAATAAATAAATGGGTATACATCTTAATTTCATAAGGTGGTACGGTAGAGTATCGATCATCCGACCTAAACCGGCCGCGGTAAGTACAAGCTTCTTAGGGTTTTATTTGCGGACGGAGAAGTTAGTACTGCTTCTTCCCACAAGTCCCCTAAAACCTCCATATCCTTGCGGATGCTGTTGCGTATAGAGATGGGAAAACTGAAACATCTGACGGTTTCGAAACTAATGAAACCGTACCATCTGTGTTTACTGTTTCGAAACCATGAAACCGTGAAGCAATGTATGTTTTGTCATGAAATCTTCGTTCTAGGAGGGCAATATTTTTCACTATGTGGACAAGGGAACATACAAGAACCTGTCAACCATAGAGTAAATATTTACTTCTTGGTCTATGCGGAACATGTTGATAAAGATTTTCTCCCGTGTTGTTGATGTTGCCAACATAGTCACACAAGGCCGCCGGTATGATAGGTAAAAGTTTACCCTGTTAGGAACTCACAAACGGCAATACGGTACGCATATTACAGTGATGGATCAAAAATGCTACTTTCTATACATACTAAATAAATTATAGGGAATAAAGGGCACACTAAATAATCTCAATTAATGCTATGGAATTACAAAAATAATAAAGTAAGAGGCAAGTTCACTACTTGTACGTCTTGACCGTTACACCACCGCCGCAATTCTTTTAACATGAGTGTCGAAAAATTATAACGACAATAGGTAACTTGTTTTCGCTCATAAGAAACCAACTCTTTAACACGAGAGTAAATATGCGATCTACCCTTGTTAGTATAAAAATGTCATTTCAGGCTTCATTTTGTATCTTATTTTAAAGAATGTAGTTTCACTCGTGTGTCTTTAATATGGTAGATAAACCTAGAATTTAACTGGTTTTTCAATGCAAATAGTGAAAGTTGTTTTGCTGTTCTTTTATATTTATAAAGCGGACATTATGTCATTTCGGAATACAGCAGTCACTTGCAAAGGAATCTTGATATCAGTATTCATAAGCTGCAGACTCAAAAGTGTCAACTACTATTTCACACTCTCTAAATGGTTTATATACTAGTAAGTTATATGTGTATCTTTGTGGAGCTTCAGTAAAATGAAACACCACATTTCGATACCATTAGTCTGTTTCGCGTTTCTGCATTCGTGGTTTGAAACACTGGTGTTGTGAAACCGACATGAAATCGTGAAACCGACACGAAACCGTGAAACCGACACGATACCGTGAAACCGACGGGAAGAAACGGTTTCAGTGTATAGACAATCGACTGCGAATGTGATCCGAAACAGAACTTAATGAAACCGCATGGTTTCGAAACCGTGAAAGATGCCGGTTTTGAAACAGTGAAACTGTTGTGTGTATCGAAACCTGGTTTCGAAACCATGAAACCGTAGCCAACTCTAGTTGCGTAGCAGTGTGCGTTTGTACCGACCTACAGTACGCACGAGGTGCTGTAGTTGCTGACCAAGTCTTTATTGAAAGCATAAAGTTCTGACTATCCTGTTGTCTTCTATAGTTGTGTCCACAGCGCAGAAGACGGCACACAGGTCGTTGGTTCTTGTACAGCATACAAGTGAGGCTAAAATGAGTTCTGTATGATGGAAGCATAAGAAGCGACTCGCGAGATGTTTAATTGTCAGGGATGCCATTTATTAAATAAATAACAATATATGAACAACTGTTGTTAATACGAAACGGCCTATGCTGCCCGTAGCTAATGTTGAGATCTCGACTGTTATCACTATTTCACAAATCTTTACTCATGACCGGCGCGGTCCGGCACGTATATTGGTCAGCTCGAGACTGAAACTGCGGCGCGTTGCGAGAGGGCACCTGATGCTCTATTTCGCGCCAAAACAGTGCCGTCGCGCGCCTTCTGCAAAATCACTCTTCTCTTATTACAATAAGAGAAGGCACCTTAAACTTTTTAAACTGTCAAAATCTAGCCTGTCCTTGAGAGAAATTTATTACAAATTCTCATCTCTGAATAATTAATATTTAGTATATAATAAACAAAATTAATTTCAAAAGAAATCACGTGACGTGAAATGCAGAAGCCAATGCGAGGAGAGCACCAGTTACATAGGCGAGCTTTCCCACGGGAGCCAGCACCTACTGTGCCATATGCTACTGTTCTCCACCCCACATTTCAACATATGCTGCACTTCTGTCTCTCTTCCGCGTTTAAGACACGTACACTGTTAGCAAAGAAACGGCTAGCGGCCAGAAATATGAAGTGGCCATAGGCCAGGAATATCACAAAGGTCGTATATGCATGAAGGTCCAAATCAAGAAAAATAATTCAAAAATAGAAAAAAAATAATAACAAAAACTAGGACAAATGAGTTAGAAATTTAATACAGTAGAGCTCAAATGAGAATAGATATATACTTACGTTACGCAGTTCACTGTTGTGTTTGTGGAAGGCTTGATTGAACTATAAAAACTATTTAAATCTTTGTAAAGATGTTCGTAAGTGTATTTTCTTTGCCTGCTGTTTGCTATTTTTGCCGCTCAATCACGCAGTCTGTTAAGAAGTGAAACTTTGGTAGACGATGTTTCCTCCAGTGCTGTACATCAGCTCCATCGCCTTCTTCTTCTTTTTCTTTTACCATGTTGCCTATATCTTCATCTGTCACTTCAAATTCTTCACCTTGGACAAGCCTTTCACTTATTTCACCTTCTGTGTCGTCAGCACATCACGGAACGTTTCATAACAATGAATGAAGAGTAGTATTTTCGGGTTCGGTCCGCTGCTGTAGATTTTCATCATTTGGAGAGTTTTCTTGACTTTTCTGTTTCAAAATTTTCCAGGGTTTTGCAGTTGTATTTTCCCCAACACTCTCCCAAGATTGGGCCACGTCATAAGCTGAGTCATTCATATTAATACGGCGCAACATGACTACCACGTCTCCTCCCTCGTCCATAGCATTAGTTAAAGAGGAAAGCAAGTTCCTGCGATAGTTTTTCCTCAGTGTCTCTAAGGGCTCTTGGTCCATAGGCTGACATAAGGATGTGACATTTGGAGACAAACACGTGGCCTTTATATATTTAAGTTCATCTTCATTAGGATGACAAGTGACATTGTTTAGAAGCAACAGTGCTTTAAGAGGCCAGTTGTTGGCTTTCAAAACCTTTTCAGTTTGTGACACGAACTCCTTAAAAAACCATTTTTTTTTAAATATCTGAACTGATCCAAGCATTTTTTGCGTACAGTTCCGGCCCGGTGAAAGGTTTGGATAACACGAAAGGTGGGATAACCGAAGATCGGATAATCGAGACTCTACTGTATAATGTATGGTTTAATATCATTTACATAAATATGACTTTCTTTCTTCTTTCATTCACTTATGACGTAGGGCTTTATTTTTTGGGGTAACTCGACTGATACAAAAAAGATAATTTTTGCCCAGAAACTGGCGGTTCGAGCAATATGGAGTGTAAGTCCACGAACGTCGTGCCGACCCTTTTCAGTAATCTGGGAATTCTGATATTGACGTCACAATACGTATTTCCTTTAACGTCGTTTGTTGGTAATAACATCAGGTTATTCCCACGAGTTACCAGCTTTCGCTCGGTTAATACTAGACAGAAGTCGAATCTACATTTGCATCACACCACCAAGACTCTTGTGCAGAACAGTTGAACATTTTCCGTATCCAGAAAGGCCCGTACAGGACCTGCAACATGCGGTCGTGCATTATCTTGCTGAAATGTAGGGTTTCACAAGGATCGAATCAAGGGTAGAGCCACGGGTCGTAACACATCTGAATTGTAACGGCCACTGTTAAAAGTGCTGTCGATGCGAACAAGAGGTGACCGAGACCTGTAACTAATGGCGATGACAAATACACGCTTTCAATGTGCGTTCACCGCAGTGTCGTCAAACACGGATGCGACCATGATGATGCTGTAAACAGAACCTGGATTCATCCGAAAAAAATGACGTTTTGCCATTGGTGCACCCAGGTTCGTCGTTGCGTACACCATCGCAGGCGCTCCTGTCTGTGATGCAGCGTCATGGGTAACCGCACTATGGTCTCCGAGCTGCTAGTCCATGCTGCTGCAAACGTCGTCGAACTGATCGTGCAGATGGTTGTTGTCTTGCAAACGTCCCCATCTGTTGACTCAGGGTTCGAGACGTTGCTGCACGATCCGTTACATCATGCGAATAAGATGCCTGTCATCTCGACTGCTTGTGATACGGGGCCGTTGGGATGCAGCACGGCGTTCCGTATTGCCCTCCTACTAGCAGTCACTGGATCGCGACCAACGCGAGCAGCAATGTTGCGATACGATAAACCGTAATCGCGATAGGCTACAATCCCATCTTTATCAAAGTCAGAAACGTGATGGCACAAATTTCTCCTACTTACACGAGGCAACACAACTACGTTTCACTAGGCAATGGCGGTCAACTGCTCTTTGTGTATGAGAAATCAGAGACACCTTGTAGGTGTCGCCACCGGTGACATCCTTGTGTGAATGCTCTGAAACGTTAATCATTTGCATATCACAGTATCTTCGTCCTGTCGGTTAAATTTCGCGTTTGTAGCACGTCATCTTCGTGGTGTAGCAATTGTAATGGCCATGAGTGTAAATACTGCGCTCGTAATGAAAGGGTTAACAATGTTTAGCACAATTAATGGCGGTAACAAATAATAATGTGACTCAAACTGCCAAGTGGTATTCGTCACAAGAATACACGGCCACAATTATTGAATAAGACTCTGCAGTAGAACGTAATTACACTGAATTAATGACGTCTGACCATACATAAAACGGCTAAGTAGCACATGGATGAAGGGCTGATAGCCGTAACATGCAACTACATCACAGTCCTACTCTGTACCTTGTTTTTTTGTACAGTAAAGGATGAAGAGACGCTGTCTCAAATAAAGTTCCGTCGAACATTCAGTGGTTGTTGCCACACTGGCCCACTGCGACCGTAAGTACAATGTTACAATGTAACTTAAACTGTGTGAAGCGGGTAGATAAACCATTTACTTACCTGAAATATCTCGCGAGAGTGGGCAAGAGAGAACAACGTGTTTTCCTATTTATCGACTTTGTCTTGTCAAGATACACTCGCAAAAGATTTTTGGATTACAATGGAAGGTAACTGTGTAACACTACGATCAAACGTGGCGTATCGTACAGACAAAGACTGTGAGGCGAGATTGCTCAGCGCGATGGGTCAAGGGGTACTACGCTCTCTATAATAAAGAAAGTGATACACTTAAATATTTCAGTGATTTTGAATTGCTACAAAAGCAACGAGAGTTATCGTCAAGAGAAATCAAATTACAGCACTCGCAGTTTTACATCTATACATTTTTTCCGATTAGATGAGTAACTAGTTGTAATGATTATACACATATTGCTCTGATTCCGAATTTATAACACATACCTCTACTAAATATATAGTGAAAGTAGCTTGTTACTAATATAAGCAAGATCTCGGGCAGGTGAGATCTGCAAATGTAAGTTAAAACGCTCACTGCTGCTCTAAATTACTTTATGAGTGGCCACAGTGCATGCACAACGAAAATTTATCTAACTGCTCACTCCTTAAAGGTGCAGTCAACGTTTCAACAAACACGAAATAACGATGTTAAAAAATTAATGAATAGATAATTAAACATGGGACGGGGAGCATGAAATCACAAACTAGTGGTTTGATACTTTAAAATCATAATCTATTCAGAAAAATAACAAGCAAATAAATGTGGGGAGACCAAATTAAGTACACACCTTGTACAAAAGTTGATTAAACCACATAATTACTGACCATATTAAAATTGTTTCTGCCCTTTATGAATATGGAGGTGACGTGGGAGGAAAGATTCAAATACACAATGAGTAGCTGAAAGAATGTTCATTCATTCACAGACATGCGCATAAGGCTAGGCGGTACATTACAAAACTGTAACACTTGAAAGCAGCGCTGAAACGAAGCATCTGCACCATATTGTCGAGTTGGCAGGTGTCTTGATAACAAATTTAATTAAACTCTGCACTAAACAAACTCATGTTCGCGGAGGCCGTGGCTCACTGTTCTTAAGTACCACGCAGAATTTCTTAACATTTACAAACAGAAATAAATTTAGAATAAGCGAGTAAAGCACACGCAAGAATTCGTGTAGAAGAAAGCTAGTAATAACAAAAGCATAGGTGAAGGCCGAAGTAACAGTCATTACGAAGGCACGTGGTGCAATCGGTCATACAGGACAGGAAAGTCGGAATCAAACAAGAAAATGTGAGAAATATTTATCATACTCGCGGATACAGTAACGACGCGAAAAGTCAGTTAAAAACTACAAGGAAATTCAAACACACTAGGTTTACACAAAGGCTGAAGGCTACACAGGTGTATTCTAACTTGTGCTTAACTGGACACACAATTATCACTGGAATGAAGATGCAAATAATAAATTTACGCTGAATCTACTTCAGTTCTGTAAATTAAGAAACACTTCCCCTTGCATAATGAAAGAATTATGCGAGAGAATTATCACTGAAAAACCAAGACTGCCTGATCACAAATAAATCAAAGTCCTAATAGCATGCCTTCCCCTCAGCATGATTCAGCGGAGTATTTACTTCTACAGTCGTCGGAGCCAGAATGAAGAGTGGAGACTGAAGGTCTAAGGCAATGGAAAAACCTCCCCCCGCAATACACTGGATGTAGAGCGGGCTAAAAGCGTGCAGTGTGTTTACCAACACTTGCTACCTGGCCAAGACAATTCCCTCTTCCACCAGCACCACAGAGGCCTCTTGTCACCTATTTCGTCCAAGATTAGGTTGGTAGGACACAAAGAACACGGCCATATCGCCATCTTGCCAAGTAAGCTTGTCTATGGCCAGCCAGCAGACGCTAGCGCAGACGACAAACGAAGCCATGCGTTCTTAACTGCTCTCTGCCTATCTCCACCTTCCCCTTTCTTTCTCTCTACCGAAAGCCTCCGACTCCTCCAACTCATTCATATTGTATAACTCTGTTAACGTTCATGGTAATCAGCGAAGTGGTGTCAAGTTTATAGTAAGGAACTCTCCGCTTTGCACTGTATGTAATTTTAGATAGACGGTGATTATTCTCTTGTTTTGAAGGTTAAGGAACTCTCCCCCATGCATAGTATGGTGGCTTCCTAAAGGTAGCTCATGCGTTAATTCATGGTATCAGCTATGTGAATTATAAATTACATTCAAATCCGTCCAGCTGTTTCAGTGTGAAGAGAAACTTATTAACCCATTGTAAGATACCTTACGCTACACACCGTACGGTGACTTACGAAATGTGGCCCATGTATTAATGCAGGTTATAAGATACCTCTGTTCCAAGTTACATTCATATCCGTCCATCCGTTTCAGCTTGAAGGCGTAAGAAACGAGTTAATTAATTGTAAAACAACCTCCGCCATGCACCATACAAAGTTAATTTTAGTATGCCTATAACCTTCACGCGAGTGCAAGCAATAAGTTGACTATGGTTTACCGCAATCGGATGTACGGTATGGCTGTGCATAAAATACGAACATAAAGACAAACAGACATTTCTTTTATATATAACAGATTTATGTATTTATTTTCAAATTCGCATTAAAACCATTCGTTGGTAAGAACCAATTCCTTCTGCTGCTGGTTTTCACCCCAGTGATTCGGTATGCATGGTATGCATCAAAGCTGACAGCCAAAACACCGTCATTTAAAAATATGAATGAAGTATGTTTTCCACCGAAGCAGATGTAAAGATGTATGTGTGTTCCCGAGATGTAAACGGAAGTTTTTCACGTGAATCCCCGCAGTAAAAAGGGCGCATTGTAGGGTTCCTACACTTAATGTTTTCGATTCTATGTAAATTCGTCCATTTATTTTGTGATTCTGTGTAAATTTCACATCATATCTTAATATTCTACTTGTATGGATATCTCTTGGCGTAGATGAGAGATTGTAGCGAGTAAGGAGTAGATGGCTAGCAGTCGGTATAGTCAGTCTGTCTGTAGCAGTCGCTGTGTACAGTCACTCTATAGCAAATAGTCTGTAAGCAGGTCTTTGTAAGCGACATCAGCAGTTCCGACGGAATATCATCTACTCCAGGGGCCTTGTTTCAACTCAAGTCCTTCAGCGCTTTGTCAGATTCTTCTCGCAGTATCATACCTGTTATCTCATCTTCCTCCACTTTGTCTTCCATTTATAGAATACTTCCTTCAATTTTATTTCCTTTGTATAGGCCCTCTATATATTTCTTCCACAGTTCAGCTTTCCCCTCTTTGCTTTGTACTGGTTTCCCGTCTGAGTTCTTGATATTCATACAGCTTCTTTTCTTGCCTCCGAATATCTCTTTTATTTTCCTGTAGGCGGTATCTATCTTTGCCCTAGTTATGCATTCTTCTACGGTTCTTTATTTGTCCTCTAGCCATCCTGCTTAGCCAGTCGGCATTTTGTCTCAATCTCAATTTTGCAGACGTTTGTACTTACCACTAGTAAGCTTGTGAATATTTTTGTGTCCCAGCCTCGTCGCCGCTTTTGTGTCTCGTTTCCATCGTAGGTGTCGATGGCCGAGTAGAAAGACCGACAGAGGAATATGGGATGCACGCTTGTGCTGGTAGGAGGTGACCAGCCAATGGGGCAGCAGAAACTAGAAACACTAGAGTGAATTAGAACGAGGTATATATTTCTTAGAGACTTAGTAATACTTAACTTTTACATAGCTCAGTACTGCAGAATGCTGATACATAGTTGAACTAGAGGCCTGCCTAGTGCCTATCCGATAGCCAAGTCTTCACTGGTGCCTATCTGATTCCGAAGTGTTAACTGGTTCCTATCTCAGACCCAACTGACCGCTGCAGTTCAGTGGTGGCCACAAGCGGAGTTGTAGCAGACGGCGCTCGTGGCTGACGTCGTAAGAACGCCGCGCCGTGCGTGCATGGCGTTGCGCCGCGAAAGTAGGTGGCACGCACTTTATACTTGTGCGACATCACAGAAAAAAAGGAAAGATAAATACGTCCTCTTTCCCTGCGGTAGCCGACAGTTGGATGCTTTGGAGACCACGCACGGTGTGAAATCGAGTAGCGCTGTCAAAACGATGCACGGACCGCGGGTTGGAATTTCTGTCTTGCTGTGACGGCCGCCACGGTAGGGGACAGGTGAGCGCAGCCGCTGGAGTGTGGAGGCGCGGCGATGCTGCAGAGTGATAGCTGCGGCAGCCACTGTGCGCACCGGCAACAGGTGGCGAACCCGTCTCACGGCGAGGCGCTGCCGCTACAGCGGGCCGCACAGCCCACGAGCCGTGCCGTATACAGGGAGAGGGCAAAGTAGGATCACCACCTAACATAAGACACAACGTTTGTATATGAGGAGCAACTAATTGTAACGTCACAGCTGCGTCCGCCTAATCCTCGATGGGCGACGTTGCCGTTACATTCTATTTTATGTTTAATCATTTAATAATTGTTACAAAAGAGAGACCGCAGTTATTAGACTCGAAGGGCATGAAAGAGAAGCATCAGTTGGGAAGAGAGTAAGACAGGGTTGTAGCCTTTCTCCGACGCTATTTAATTTGTACATCGAGCAGGCGGTGAAGGAAAGCAAGGAAAAAATTGGAATAGGGATTAAAGTTCAGGGGGAAGAAATAAAAACATTGCGTTTTGCTGATGACATTGTAATTCTGTCAGAGACAGCAAAGGACCTGGAAGAGCAGTTGAATGGAATGGACAGTGTGTTGAAGAGAGCGTATAAAATGAACATTAACAAGAGCAAAACAAAAGTAATGGAATGCGGTCTTCGAAAATCAGGTGATGCTGAAGGAATTAGATTAGGTAACGGAACAATGAAGGTGGTAGATGAGTTTTGTTACTTGGGTAGTAAAATAACATGCGATGGTTGCAGTACAGAGGATATAAAATGCAGAATGGCAATGGGAAGAAAAGCATTTTTGAAAAAGAGAAATTTGCTAACATCGAATATTAATTTAAGTGTAAGGAACTCTTTTCTGAAGGCATTTGTGTGGAGTGTTGCCTTGTACAGGAGTGAAACATGGACAATAAGAAGTGCGGATAGGAAGAGGAAAGAGGCATTTGAAATGTGGTGCTACAGAAGAATGCTGAAGATTAGGTGGGTAGATCGCATAACTAATGAAGAGGTACTTAACAGAACTGGTGAGAAAAGGAATTTTTGGCACACCCTGACTAAAAGAAGGGATCGCTTGGTAGGACACATTCTTAGACATCGAGGAATCGTAAATTTAGCATTGGAGGGAAGTGTGTGGGGTAAAAATCGCAGAGGGAGACCAAGAGACGCGTATAGTAAGCAGATTGAAGTGGATGTGGGTTGCCGTTCTTATGAGGAGATGAAAAGGCTTACTCGGGATAGAGTTGGGTGGAGAGCTTTATCAAACCAGTCTCCTGACTGAAGACCACAACAACAACCAGTGATTTGACGGTATGGGATGCGGACAATTACTAGGTTGATCCATAACAGTAAACTTTGTTAACTTCCTTTATTACGGAACGACAAATGTTAAAAACTCTTCCCATTTAAATACACCGATTAAATAACTGCGTGCCACTACGATGAATGTCTACAAGTCCACACTGAAACATTTCAATAGGCAACTGCAACCCGTATGCGATACGACGGAATGGCAAACACTTTAGCCACCACTAAACGCAGGTTACGGACTCACTGCCGACATCCTACCGCCTCGATCTGCGGTCGCGGTAGACTGCCGCACCCCGGCCAACAAACAAAGAACATTCCAAACTAAGCATTGTTGCCAGCAGCTCTCGTTGCACACCAACGATAACTATCGTTCGACCAAAACGTATCAAAGAGGTTACTAACCTAAAACCCTGTATCCTCACATAATCAAAACGTATAATGTCAGTAGATTCAAATTTTTCAGGAGAAGCAAAAAAACTGATATCTCCTAAACTACTCAATGAAATTTTAAGCTGTTTTCACAGTTAGATCCGTTTTGAGGTACTGAACTAGAATATACCTTGCAACAGATCAATTTTTTTTAGTTACGTTAGAAAATCCATTTATATTTCGGGCAATATACGTTTTGATCCGTCATATAGGATATTACACGTTTTGAAGCGTTTTTAGTAACGCACCTTCATTACTTCAGATTAATTTTTATATTTGAAAATGTTTACTTCAAGAAATGCTACAAAGCCTTACATTATTGTGAAAAAATCGGATCGACACAGCATTCTGTTACAGGCAGAATATCATAGGGTGCAGTAAATTTACTTCATTCTGCCCATTCCAGGTTCTTCATGTAAGTAATCACAATCAATATGTTCAGGAGTGAAGCTGCTGCATGGACTTCCAAAGCCTTCTTTCCTATGTGTGCCTAATGTTGTAATGTTGAAATTTACCTGATTGCAGTTTCCATTCCTCGTTTGGATTTCTTCATTATGTGTTTTTTTTTTTTTTTTTTTTTTTTTTTTTTTTTTTTTTTTTTTCCCACGATCTATACGAACCTTTCCAACAACAACCACACATTCTTTTCCTAAATCGATTGGGAGCAATATACACAAACCACAACTCTATTCTGCCGCTGTCTACTGCTAACAATAACAATTTGGCTCAAGTAGTGTAAAACAATGCCAGAAGGCTATAAAAGCTTTTAAGTATTGTAAGCGCTGACACGTATTAAACTCGCCAGTTTTGCCAAATTGGAAGGAAAAAAAACTGTAATCGTGGACATTATACGTTCTGATTCATTCTGTGATGTGGACAATATACGATTGGTTTTAACCATTCATTTTCAACATACTATTTCAGTGTTGAAATATACAAATAGATTAAATCTGAACGCAGAGGCGTGTAGAGCACATAAGATACCCCCGAAAACCATATCGAACTCAATTTGGTCCGAAAGTGGACAATATACGTTTTGATTAGTTGCTCCTCATATTACTAGCTGTAAACTCGGAGTTGCCCGGGTGTTTATTTATCCTACACTCCCGTAGTCCACATTAGTCTTGTGTAGTTCACGAACGAACTAGTTCGGAAGAGCACTCCCACATGCGAACTAAGAGAACTAGTTCGCAGATCCCTCACCTCTTACTTCGTCCGCTCTTTTTCAGAAGACTGATGGAAAACAGCGAGAGGAGGTGAGATCGCGCAGCATCGCGTTATTAATAGGTGATGTTCCTTAAATGACCTATTAAATAAGTAAATAAACCCTTTTTAAAAATAAAATACTACGATTACTCTGTATGCACAGTAGTTGAATATCTTTGTGTCACCCATTCGTGTAAATAACTGGTTTATTTGCTTAAGTATTCGATGTCCAATTGCCCAAAAATACGGGTAATAGCACACGCCTGGGCAACACTGATCATTATATAAAAAACTGTCATAACAAAAGAAAGAGCTCTTTTAGTAGCGGTAGCAAAAGCCAAAAAGAGCGGACGAACTAAAAAGAGCGACCTACTTCGCGGTCGAGCTGCGAAATAAACGGAGAGCTACCGGTCGCAACCTAAGATATGCGCGATCGGTCGCGAACTAAAATATGCGCGATCGGTGGCGAACTAACATGTGAGCGTCTGACCGCTCTTAACTCTACACTTAAAGGCGAGAAATTATCCACAAACTGTCTCTTTTGGTTTGCGGCTCACGCAGCAAGCGCATGAAGCAGCTAGGTGGGGGAACTTCTCCCTCCACCTGCATGCTCAGACCACGCCGCTCAACCGTCACTGGGAGCTCAAAATTGTTCAAATGTTTGTAAATCTATCGGACCAAACTGCGTGGTCATCAATCCGTAACTTACAAACTACTTAAACCTAGGTAAACTAACCTACGGACAAACACACACACCCATGCACCAGAGAGGACTCGAACCTCCACGGCGAGCAACGCGCGCTTCGCAGCGAGGTGCTTTAGACCGCTCGGCTACTCCACCGCCGCTCACTAGTAGCGGACGAACTAAAAGAACGAACTAGTTTGCGGCTCTGCCGCGAACTAAAGTGAACGCTCCCGATCGCGAACTATTATGCCAAAGTCTAGCCCACATCCCCTTCCCCCCTCTCTCTGCATCCACCACTTTCGCCCCACCTATCTGTTCGTTTCCACCTTTCTCTCTCTCGGAAAAGTTTTCTGCAAGGTACCATAAAAACCCTCACGTAGCCAGTGATCTTCCTCTTAGTTTATAGGTCATGTGTGCAAAAATTCATAAAGATTGGAGCAAAACAATGCATTTTGTAAAATTACGTATGTTAAGTACCCTCCACCATACACTGAACGAAATTTTATAAAGACAGTGGCGTTCTTCGGGTTTTTATGGTAGAGTGTGCATAATTTCATCAATACCGGAACAAAACTATATATTTGTATGCAATAGAAACGCAGGGTCATATTGAAAAACGCACTTCGTTGTTCTTAAATATTCCAGATTTATTTCATAGAACCCTAGTTCTGAAGAAAAAAAAAAAAAAAAAAAAAAAAAAAAAAAAAAAGCGCATCTGCGGAATAGGTCGAGCCGTTTTTAAGTTATGGCGTGACCGGTGTATTTAGGGATCCATTATTATGTTGCAAGTTACCCTCTCCCATGCACCGTATTGAAACTTAACGTAGACGGTGACCTTTCTCTTGGTTTGATGGTCAAGCGTGAGAAATTTCGTGAAGATCGGAATGAAACTGTAGATTTCGTGAGTCCGTAGAAAAAGTATGATCCGCCATGCACCAATCAAAAACTACTTTCTTAGCTGACGTTTTCTACCTATAAACTACATTCCTGCCTAATTTTAGCTTATATATATATAGAGAGAGATTAATAAAACAGGTTGCACATTTTTTACATCTACATGGAATACCCTGCAAATCAAATTTATGTGTCTGGCAGAGGGTTCATCGAGCCACCTTTGTATTATTTATCTCAAATTTCATTCTCGAATAGCGCGAGGAGAAAGAACACCTGAATCTCTCCGTTCCAGTTCTCATTTCTACCTATGTAAGTGGGAGTCAACAATACATTTCGCATTCGGAGGAGATTGTGGTTTCGTAAGTAGCCGCAGCGATAAGCGGCGTTGTTGTAATGATTCCCATCCCAGATTCTGTATCATTTCCATAAACTGTCTCGCCTGTATCGTGACAATACGAAATGAGCTGCCCTTCTTTGAACTCCTACGTCAAACCCACGTGATAAGGATCCCACACTGGGCAGCAATACTCCAGAAATGGACGAACAAGCGTAGTGTATGCTGTCTTGTAGTTCTGTTGCAGGTTTTAAGGGTTCTATCAATAAAACGGAGTCTGGTTCGCATTTCCCACGACATTATCTTCGTGTTCTTTCCAATTTAAATCTGAAGTAATAGTAATTCCTAGGTATTTTGTGGAGTTTACGGCCTTCACTTTTGATTGATTTATCTTGTGAACTAAGCTTAAGGGCTTTCATTTCTTACTCATGTGGACGACTTCACACTTCTCATTATTTAGAGTCAATTCCTAATTTTTACACCGTACTGATATTTTATGCAGATCGTTCTGCAGTTGGTTTTGATCTTCAGATGATTGTGACGTGAGATAATAGCACACCATTAACGGCTGTCTTTGTCCAATATACCTGAAAACAGTCGGAATGGATGAAGCACGTGAAACGCACGTTGTAAATCGGTGATGTGTTACCGGGTCGTACGTGAGCAGTTACAAATGGATTTCCCGTTTGGAGTGTCACCGCGCAGTTGATGTGAATGATGCAGACGCTAATCAACTGGCCGGAGGAGCATGCAGGTGTAGTTACCTATGTAACAGTACCGAGCTGCAGGTCTGACAGAGGTCGTAAAAAATGCACAATAGCCACAGCGCTAAATGTCACGAGATACATAGTCATTAAAAAATGTGGAAATAATGTCAAAACAATACGTGTTGTTCTCAGTTATGTGTTCTTTTCAACTGTTACCATATTCACATTACAGAGTGGTCCTGAAATATATGATCAGGCTACCAAAATAACGCAGTTTCGTATACGAACGAATGGTCGGAAATATCCAGAAGGCTTTTGACACCGTACCTCACAAACGGCTTTTAATCAGATTGCTTGGTCATGGTATGGTATCGCCAAATTTGCCAGTGGATAGGGGATTTCCTGTCAGAGAGGACACAGTTGGTAGTAATCGATGGTAAAGCATCGACTAAAACAGAGGCGACATCGGGCGTTCCACGAGGTAGTGGTATTCGTCCTCTGCCGTTCCTTATTGATATTAACGACTAGGGAGAAAATCAAAGTAGCTCTCTTAGGTTTATTTGCAGATGACGCCGTCTTTTACCGTCCAGCAAAAATCATCTGAAGATCATAATCAACTGAAGAATGATCTGAATAAGATATCACTATGTTCTTAAAATTGGCAATTGACTGTAAATAAGTGAAGTCGTCCATTTGAGTGCGAAAGAAAACCGCTAAACTTTGTTTACAAGATAAATCAATCAAAAATGAAAGCCGTAAGCTCCACAAAATACCTAGGAATTACTATTACATCAGACATAAACTGGAAAGAAGACATAGATAATGTCGTGAGAAAGGCGAACCAGAGACTGAGATTTATTGGTAGAATCCTTAAAAGATGCAACAGAACTACAAAACAAAGCATATACTCCACTTGTCCGTCCATTTTTGGAGTACTGCTGCCCAGTGTAGGATCCTTATCAGGTAGGTTTGACGGAGGATATCGAAAGAGTCTACAGAAGGGCAGCTCGTTTCGTATTGTCACGATACAGGGGTGACAGCGTTACGGAAACGATACGGGATCAGGAATGGGAATCATTACAACAACGCTGCGGCGTGGGCTACATACGAAACTCCAATCGCCATTATTCTCGTCTCAATACAAAAATATATTGTTGACTCCCACTTACCTAGTTAGAAATTATCATCAGAATATAATACGAGAAATCAGAGCTCGAACGGAGAGATTCAGGTGTTCTTTCTTCCCGCACGCTATTCGAGAATGGAATGGGAGATAAATAGTACAACTGTGGTCCGATGAATCCTCTGCCTGGCACTTAAATGTGATTTGCAGAGTATCCCATGTAGATGTAGATAGGACGGGGCGGACCAGCTCCCTGGCCACCCAGTGCACCTCATTTGGGCGTAAGCTGCATGAAATTCTTCCTTTGGGATCATATTAAAAGCTCGGTGCATGAGAGTCCTGTCACATGTGAAGAAAATGTAGTTACTCACGTGTCTGTTGCTGCTGGACATGTGGTCGATATGCCTGACGTCTTTTATAATGTACGCCGAACTCTGCATCGTCGAACGTTTCTTTAGCTTTTGAACTTAACTGCGGGGTTATCACCCATAAACTTATAAACTACTTATAAACTAAATTATACTAAACATAGCACTAACATCCACAACCGAGGGGGGATTCGAACCCCCAACGGGGAACGGCTTCGTTCATCGGAGCATAGTGGCTCAATGCGCTCGGCCACTCCGTCGCGGCCCCGCATCGTCGCAGTGAATCTTACATCGCTGTTGGTGTCTGTTGTTTCAAGCACCTGTTGTACACTGTCAATCAATAATTTTTTTGTCATTACTTCTCTTTCTGTAGGCGCTAGCGCTGAATTTATCAAGCCGATCACACTGTCTATACGAAATTGCTTATATCGGTCCCCTGTAGCTGCCGTTTAATTTTTGACATATATTTTTAGGAACACTCTGTCTGTACATTCGCAAAATTGCGAAGTTTTCCGACTTCTGCTTGTATACTAAACATGGACTATCGTTTTGCAATAGACGAAAATTTGTGCCGGACCGGGACTCGAACCCACGTCTTCAACTTTATGCGAGCCACCCAAGTACTCTCCCCAGCAGACCGAAACATCCAAGCTCTCAGCAGAGGTCGCAAAATTTCCAGGGTGATTGTAGAAATATGAAAAAAAAGTTTAAAAATTAGTCCACAAATGTTTGGTTACAGACTAATAAAATATTTTGCTTGAAATTTAATAAATTCGGTAATATGAAGCCATCGCAAAATTGTACGGGGTAAAGTATAGCACGATTTCTAATTATGTCAGTGATATTAATCTGGTAAATCTAAAAATACATGTCCCATACTTGTATCTGCAGTAGTTTTTCAGAAATTACAATAGACGTAATTAATTAAAAAAAAACCTTTGTGAAACTTAAACGAGCAACAAACTCTGTTCATACACGTGTAGCTAAATGCAGTTAAGCCGGTGTAGACATTTCTGAACATTTATTGTGAATATATTGAGAAATTGTATGTGAACTGTACAACTTCCATGACACTGAGCTTTTTTCCGGTTTAATATGAATTGGCGTGTCCTACGGCGTTAATAAAAGCAATTTTTCTGACATTTTTTCAGTTAACTTTATTACCATCACTTTCACAAACTCATCTACAACTTTTGCTGAAAACTTTGTGCAGTTTGCGTGGTATAAGGAATAAATAAATAAGCCAAGGGTTAGTAAATTGCAAATTTTCCCAAATTATTTCTACGCTTCCTGGATTTTTTAGAAAATACGCAATAGTATTAAAACGTGGAGCGTGATTTACGAGGTATATGACCTCATATATATTGAATTAGATTTTGAGCAGTTGTATAATTTTTCAGGTATGTGTTCTTTCGTATAAGTGTTGTATGTCGGTAAAAACTGCTGCGAATACCATTAGTAATAAGGAAATAATAGACCGCCACATGATGCGGGATGGGGCGCTTTTCCATGAACGTTACTGTATATATCTCATCAACTCTACGTCGTACTGGGATACGATTTAGAAGGTACTTTCACCCGCATATGTGTATACAATCTGTACAATTTTTAGTGTAGGAGTTATAACATGAAACGTCATACCGAACGCCGTAGTTTAACTCCATCAACAGCGGAAACGTAGAAAACGACAAAAGTTTTTCAGTTCATCATTTTGATGTGATTGTCAGCGCGAAAAGTATAATAATGGTATGAAATTAAGTTTATACTTTGTTGATAGTCGCCAAGTACTCTCATTCTCCTCAAGTGTATGAAGAAACTCTCGTCACAATACATGGCAATTTTCTATGCCTCCTGCTGTTATATTTCCTGAACCAAGTGTCGTATACCGTTCTTACCCCTACATAAAATGTTAGCTGATGGTAAGCAATAAGTGTGCCAAATTTGGTTGAAATCGGTCCAGTTTTTTAGTAAACAATGTGCCATATTTTCACGTGATGGAGCTGTTTTTCGCGCATCTGATTGTTTCTGACGTCGTATGTCCTGAATTGTGTATTTTATATGACCTTACAACTACGGCGATCTTGCTGTTGGTTTCAAGGTCAAGTTTGCAAAATTTCATAAAATTTGGATCAAAATTGTACTCGTAGAATTGTATGCAAATTGAACACACAAACATACAAACACGCTGCTTTATTTCTAATGGTCAAGTGCGCTAAATTTCATAAAGACTGGAACAAAGCTGTAGATTTGTATGCAACATGTACACACAAACTTTCAAGAATACTACTTTATACAGGGTGTTACAAAAAGGTACGGCGAAACTTTAAGGAACATTTCTCACACACAATAGAAGAAAATATGTTATGTGGACATGTGTCCGAAAACCATGTTAATTTTGACGTTAGAGCTCATTTTACTATTTCGCTCACTAGAGCACGTTATCATGATTTCATACGGGATACTCTACCTGTGCTGCTAGAACATGTGCCTTTACAAGTACGACACAACATTTGGTTGATGCACGATGGAGCTCCTGCACATTTCAGTCGATGTGTTCGTACGCTTCTCAACTACAGATTCGGTAACCGATGGATTGGTAGGGTCGGACCAATTCCATGGCCTGCACGCTCTCCTGACCTCAACCCTCTTGACTTTCATTTATGGGGGGCATTTGAAAGCTCTTGTCTACGCAACCCCGGTGCCAAATGTAGAGACTCTTCGTGCTCGTATTGTGGACGGCTGTGATACAATATGCCATTCTCCAGGGCATCAGGGATTCCATTCGAAGGAGGGTGGAGATGTATGTATCCTCACTAACGGAGGATATTTTGAACATTTCGTGTAACAAAGTGTTTGAAGTTACGCTGGTACGTTCTGTTGCTGTGTGTTTCCATTCCATGACTAATGTGATTTGAAGAGAAGTAATAAAATGAGCTCTAACATGGAAATTAAGCGCCGGCCGCGGTGGCCGAGGGGACTGAGGCGCTCCAGTCACGGTCTGCACGGCCACTACGGCCGGGGGTTCGAATCCCCCCTCGGGCATGGATATTTGTGCCGTCGTTAGTATTCGCTAGTTCATAAGTAGTTTGTCAGTTTAGGGACTGATGAACCCGTAGTCAAGTCCCATAGACTCTACAAACATTTGAACATTTTGGAAATTAAGCGTTACCGGACACATGTCCAAATAACATATTTTCTTTCTTTGTGTGTGAGAAATGTTTCGTGAAAGTTTGGCCGTACCTTTTTGTGACACCCTGCATAAGGAAACATACGTATATGCGCAAAGCTCTTGGTGACTGCTCAAACTGTGCCAAAGACGCAACTTATCCCTCGGCATGCTAAATTCACAGGCTTGCAGATTATAAAAATCTCCTTAATGAAAACATACATTTATGGGCTGATTTTCATTTTCACCAGTGAAACAATTTGGAGGCTTGTTGTGTATCGTGCCCTCCGCCATGCACGTACGGAGGCTTACGAATGGTAGCCCATATTTAATTCAGGGCATAAGCTATCTTCGTTCCACATTTCATTCAATTCCGTCCAGCTGTTTCAGTGTGAAGAGAAACTTATTAACCCATTGTAAGATACCCTCCATCACGCACCGTACGGTGCCTTAGGAAAGGTAGCCCATGTATTAATCAGGGTATACGCTACCTCTGTTGCATATTCCACTCAGATCAATCCAGCCATTTCAGCGTGAAGGTGTAAGAGACGAATTAACTGATTGTATAGCACCCTCCACCACGCACCATACAATGTTAATTATAGTGTGCCTATAACCTACGACTGCAAGCAATGAGTACACAAATTTTTATAGCAATCGGATGTACGGTATGGCCGCCGCGGTGGCCGAGGGGATTGAGGCGCTCCAGCCACGGTCTGCACGGCCACTACGGTCGGGGGTTCGAATCCCCCATCGGGCATTGTTATTTGTGCCGTCCTTAATGTAAGGTAGTTCCTAAGTAGTTTGTAAGTTTAGGGACTGATGACCCCGTAGTTAAGTCCCATAAGCTTAACAAACATTTGAACGTTTGGTGCCTTAGGAAAGGTAGCCCATGTATTAATCAGGATATAAGCTACCTCTGTTGCATATTTCATTCATATCCGTCCAGCCATTTCAGTGTGAAGGCGTAAGAAACGAATTAACTGATTATATAGCACCCTCCACCACGCACCATACATTGTTAATTATAGTGTGCCTATAACCTACGACTGCAAGCAATGAGTACACAAAGTTTTATAGCAATCGGATGTACGGTATGGCCGTGCATAAAATACGAAGAAAAAGGCAAACAAACATTAATTTTTATATATTAGATGTATATAAAGAAAATAAACATGAAGCGTTAATTTGCTTATGCCATATTCGAGACGTAGAGTTGACGGTTACAAGGTAGAAACGAATTAAGTAATTGTAAAGCACCCCCACCACGCAACATACAATGTTAATTATAGTGTGCCTATAACCTACGCGCGACTGCAAGCAATGATTTCACAAAGTTTTATAGCAGTATGATGTACGATATGGCCGTGTATAAAATACGAAGAAAAAGGCAAACAAAAGTTTAATTTTTATATATTAGATGAATATAAAGAAAATAAACATGAAGAGTTAATTTTTATGCCATATTCGAGACGTGAAGTTGATTGTTACAATGTAGTGGGACAGTGTGGGACGGTGTGAAAATAAATTGGAGGTGGTAAAGTAATAAAGGGAGCAGGTAGTGTGGAATGCCAGTACGTAATCAACAGGCCAAACTTCAACGTAGCGGGCACAACCTGTTCCCCGAAATTTCCCGGGAAGGCGGCGCAGTGCTGTCGTCCTGTCGCTTCCGAGAGAGAGAGAGAGAGAGAGAGAGAGAGAGAGAGAGATAGGAGACGGACAGCAGGTCACGCGCACCGAAAACCGGGGTCGGCAATTACCAGGGGCGGCGTCACGTGCATCGCACGTGCCACCCGGCGCCGCCGCCGGCGTCTTTTTGCAGGCAGCTAGGCGTCGCGACGCCGCCCCAGCCGCCCCCGCCGCCCCCGCCGCCCCTATCGGCGCGTCCTCGCCTTCCGCCCCCGTGGAGACAAAGTGTCCTGGCGGCCGCCCCCGCCTATCTGGTAATCTGTTTAATTGGGAGCGTTTAGCAGCCGGCCACGGCGACGACTTGCGCGCGAATTAATATCCCACCCCCACACCCAACCCCCGTGCTCGCTGCTGCAACACCCGCCACCCCCTTTTGTAAATTATTACCGGCCGTAAATTATTTTCCGTAGCGGGCCAGTTACGCGCGGCTACGGTAACGGGATTACTCGCTAACTGCATTATGCAGCGAAACAGCCCGGCCGGTCGTGGGCTCCGTAGTATCGGTCGGCGGATACGACGCTGCCCGCTGCCCGCTGCCGGCATCGAGATAACAGAATCACGCGAGACGCCGACCGGGCCCCAACTCTCTCTCGCTTTCGGGTAAATGCGTTCGAAACGCACTGCGTTATCAAATAATGGCGGATGGAGTTTCTGTTTTTCAGGACAGCGAAAATACACCCAAATACGGCGCTCGATGTTTTGGGCAGTTCTCTGTCGAAAAGGCCATTTTACAGTATAATGTATTTCATATGCGATAAAATCAAAGAACGGAAGCCAGTTTATTTTTTATTTATCTCCTATACGGACAGAACTTAAATTTAGCTGAAAAATTGCTTCTTCATTTGCAGGTCGACTGAATCGTGCGACTTTACACGACCGCACTAATCACATGTAAGATTAAAGCAAGCGTGACTATAAGCTGTAAGAACTTGCGTATTGTGCTATGCACGGTTCTAATTTCGAAGTTTGTCTCGAATACCTTAGGGTTGAACCGTACATGTCTGCTTCCATGCCCCAGGAAACTTAATTGCAGATATTATATTTTACCTGTGATTCTGTTGTTAAAAACACTCTATGCCCAGGCTGTAGTTTGCTAAACAAATATTTATTTATTTGTTTATTTAGCCTGATCAGATTAGGGCCATCAGGCCCTCGCTTACATCGGACCACGGTTTTACACATACAGTAAAAAATACACAAATAAGTAAATTGCATAAAATAACTGGTTCATTAATGAAAAGGGGTTTATTCTAATTTTTTCCAAACGATGTAGGCAAAATGAGAGAACAGCAAACTCTCGGGATAAAATTAATACTATCTGGTCTGTCGTGAAGGAAGTGTATAGTCAGCAGCAGCAGGTAGAAGATATAACGTCAGTGCGTAGTAGAAATGTTTCTGTTAGTGACAAGTTAGTTATATGTGCAATATTCAATAATCAGTTTTTTAATACAGTAGGTGAACTAAACAAACCCCTAGTTTCTACAGGTAATCATATAACGTTTTTAGAAAATGCCTTTCCGCGGCTGTTACCTGAAATGATCCTTCATGATACTTCCATAGGGGAGAATGAGTCAGTAATTAGATCACTAAAGACTAAGAACTCTTCTGGATATGATGGGGTATTTAGCAGAATTCTTAAGTACTCTTCTCCCTATGTTAGCCCAGTACTAAGCCATATTTGTAATTCTTCCTTTCAGAATGGTCAGTTTCCTGACAGATTAAAGTACTCAGTAGTGAAACCACTTTATAAAAAAGGAGAAAGGGCTAATGTAGACACCTATAGGCCTAATTCTATGCCATCGGTTTTTTCTAAAGTTATTGAAAAGGCTGCATAGTCAAGAATAATTGATCATTTCAGTTCACATAACTTGTTGTCAAACGAACAGTTTGGTTTTAGAAGTGGTTTACCGACTGAAAATGCTATATTTTCGTTTCTCTGTGAGGCACTTGATGTGTTAAATAAGAGGCTACGGACATTAGGCGTCTTCTTTGATTTAACAAAAGCGTTTGATTGTGTTGATCACAAACTATTGTTGCAGAAGTTTGGACATCATGGAATACGAGGAGTAGCTCACAACTGGTTCACCTCTTTAATTATAGACAACAGAAGGTAATTCTCCGCAGTGTAGAAAATGGCTATGACGTACAATCCCAATGGGGCACAATTAAGTGTGGGGTGCCCCAGTGGTCTGTTTTGAGACCGTTGCTATTTCTTATCTACATAAACGATATGGCTTCGAGTATAACAGATGACTGTAAAATATTTTTCTTTGCTGATGATACCAGCTTCGTAGTGAATGATGTTACTCGTAATATTGACACAGTATCAAATAATACAATTCAAGAGATAAGCTCATCGCTTGTAGAAAGTTGATGTTAAATCACAGTAAAACTCAGTTTTTACAATTTCTAACACATAATTTGACGAAATCTGACATTTTGATTACACATAATAGGCATATGATAAGTGTGACTGAACAGTTCAAATTACTGGGTATTCAGATGACAGTAAGCTGTCTCGGAAACCTCATGTTCAAAAACTAAATTCTGCTTTATTTACAATTAGAACAATATGTGAAATAAATGATTTTTCAACACGAAAAGTAGGCCATTACGCTCACTTTCACTCACTTATGATGTACGGCATAATTTTCATGGGAACTCGCCTGATGCAAAAAAAGGATATTTCTCGCTAAAAAACGGGCGGTTCGAGCAATACGTGGTGTCAGTTCAAGAACGTCATGTCGAACACTTTTCAGTAGTCTGGGAATTTTGACACTCGCGTCACAATACGTTTTTTCTTTAATGTCGTTTGTTTTTAACAATATCAGCTTATTCCCACGAGTTACTAGCTTTCGCTCGGTGAATACTAGACAGAAGTCAAATCTATATTTGAATCACACCACCTTGACACTTGTGCAGAAAAGTGTACAATATTCTGCATAATCCATTTTCAATAAGCTGCCACAAAAACTAAAGAATTTTAGCACTAACTCAGACGCTTTCAAATCTAAATTGAAGAGTTACCTCATGGCTCACTCCTTTTATTCTGTCGAGGAACTCCTAGAAAAGTTAAACATCCAGCTATTTCATTTTTTTTCTGAATTGATTCTTTTCACTTTGTCTGAAGATTGTCTTGTGCATAGGACTACTTAAAAAATTTCTATTACCATTCTTGTGTAAAAATTCATGTCTTGACTTGTTCCATGACCATGGAGTCTCATTCCTCAATTGGGACCTATGGAACAGAAAACTATATTGTTATTATTATTTCGTTGAATAATTTTGTTCCTTATTGGAAGTGGTCACATGAATTATTAATAATAAATAGAATACAATGATCAAACGGTTGCATTGTTTGCGAAATTAATTTGGTGGCACTTTCCCCTACCTAAGTAATTATAATTTTAAGAAACGTAGCTCCGTATACTTCGCGCGCACTCAACATGACATTGTCAACGTTCAAAATAGTTTCAGTTTCCCGGACTCTATTTCTACACTTACAAGTTCTTGTGTAAAAACATATCCACATATCAGCGGCTCTGGCTTACACTTGTTCTCCCCAAATTTGGAGTCCCGAGAAGCGACCGATCACTGCGCAAATCTTAACATTTCGTCCGATCGAATCACTTCTATAATCCAGAAGGTTCGTTCTTCTCCCAAGGCTAGACATAGTGTTTTCCTTTTCGCGCACAACCTTCGCTCTCTTCGTCTCTCCAAAACACACACACCCACCAGTTCTGCACCTTGGCCGCTTCCTCATTGGCCGATCACCATCCCCTCCAAAACCATAAACATTTTACAGGTTAGATTATACTAATACTTGTTCTATAGATCATATATACGACATTTCGTAATGATGTGGAACGTGTCAGTCTAGTAAATGTTGTCTAATATTGACATTAATATTTTAAGGACTTTTTACTACATTTTTTAAAGTTTTATCTCTAAATTCATCTACATTGTAGAAGGAGTTGCCATTCAGAAATTCCTTTCATTTCTTTTTAAATACTAGTTGGCTAACTGTCACACTTTTGATGCTACTTGGTAAGTGACCAAAGACTTTTGTGACAGCATAATTCACCCCTTTCTGAGCCAAAGTTAGATTTAACCTTGAAGACTGAATATCATCCTTCCTCCCAGTATTGTACCTATGCACATTGCTATTATTTTTGAATTGGGTCGGATTGTTAACAACAAATTTCATGAGTGAATATATGTATTGTGAAGCTACAGTGAAGATCCCCAGATCCCTAAATAAATGTCTGCAGGATGCTCTTGGGTGGGTTCCAGCAATTATTCTGATTACACGCTTTTGTGCAATGAATACTTTTTACTCAATGTTGAATTGCCCCAGAATATGATCCCATATTAAAGCAATGAATGAAAATAGGCGTAGTAAGATAATTTACTGAGATGTATATCACCAAATTTTGCAATGACTCTGAGAGCATAAGTAGCTGAACTCAAACGTTTCAGGAGATCTTCAATATGTTTCTTCCAATTCAGACCCTAGTCAATGCAAACACATAAAAATTTTGAATATTGTACCTTAGCTTCAGATTTATGTTCAAAGACTAAATTTATTTATGGTGTCATGCCATTTACTATATGAAACTGTGTATACTGGGTTTTATTAAAGTTTAATGAGAGTCCATTTGTAGAGAACCACTTAATAACTTTCTGAAAGATATCATGTACAATTTCATCAGCTAATTCCTGTTTGTCAGGTGTGATAGCTCTACTTGTATCATCACCAAAAAGTACTAGCTTAGCACCTTCGTGAATGTAGAATGGCAAGTCATTAATATATATTAAGAACAGCAAGGGACCCAAGACCGATCCTTGTGGGACCCATTTTTGATAACTCCCCAGTTAGAGGTATTAATTGTTTCATCTATATATGAGACATTTCTGTAAGTAAACACTGACAATCTGAAATCACCTCCATACTAAAATAATTTTATTTACATACAAGAAAGCACTATTAAATACTATTGCATAAAGCCCGAGCCGTCCGCGGTGGCCGAGGGGACTGAGGCGCGTCACGGCCACTACGGTCGGGGTTTCGAATCCCCCCCTCGGGCATGGATATTTTGTGCCGTCTTTAGTATAAGCTAGCTCATAAATAGTTTGTAAGTTTAGGGAGTGATGACTCCGTAGTTAAGTCCCATAAGCACTACAAACATTTGAACATAAAGCCCGAAACAAATAAATAAACAAATTAGCTTTCATGAGCTTAACTGTCAATGACAGACAATATTTACGCAAATTACTGGCAAATTGTACAATAAATTGACACGCTAAATTAAATATACAAGAGGTAAATCATACTGCATGCATTGTCATTGTTACTGCGGAGAGTATGATGATCAGTTGAAATCAGTTGAAATCACTCATTACATAAGTATATACAAGTGTGACGCTTCCAAGATGATAGCTAGAGACAGTAAAATATCAAGTAAATCAGAGTTTCTTGAAATTGTATGAAGTATTCAAAAGGTGTTTCTTTTCAAATTTATTTTTTATATTTTGATATACTAGTTATAAACATGTGTAATTTTTGAGAACTTATTTTTGGAATCATGAGATGTGCATAATTATTCCAATATCGTTGATATCTTCAGCGTTTACGTAAATGATTTTATAGATTATTTTATTCTATTCTGAATTACTGGAGTGTGGAACTCTAGGAAGCCCTCCAGACACCCTTAAGAAACTCTCAGCTAACAGTCCCCATTACTTTTGAGTAGAAAAGATAGGCCTTTCCCAGATTTCTGACGATTTTAACAAACCATCGACTAGCTGTTCGGCTTAACCCACAGCCCACTGGGCTGTTTGGTAGCAGCTCCAACCGCTTGCCATGGTCCGAACGATACAATTACTGATAATAATTGCGCGACTCTATGGACATTACTTGTGCAAAAATGGAAATTATCTAAAAATTGTAGTTTGTACGTTGTCTACATAAATCATTTGCCAATGTAAAGTTCCAAAAATTGAATAAATAGAATGCTGTATGTCCTACTGCTGTTAAGCTACGGAAATGGGAACGGGAATCAACGGAAAATAAAAGTAAGGGTCGTGGGCAAAAATGAAAGAAATTAAAACCAATATAAAATCTAATCTGTGTTACGAATAGGCTATCTCCGAATACGCTTTCCACCTGTTGCACGCCATTTATTTAACGGCTTCCAGGATGGAGAAAATTTGCACTTTCAATAATTCGTGTTAATTACTGAGCCATTTTTAAAATTAAAAAGGTTGTCGTAGTCATTACGTAAACTTAGAATGATGATACGCGTATTAGAATTACGTAGTGCTATCGGAGCACAAATAAGGCAAACATGCTCCTGTTTGAAAGGCTATGACAGAAAAGTGGCGAATATGCTGCCTCAAACCTCACTCTGCATATTTTTTCGCTTCCAAAGATATTCGCGCTCAGTTAACACACGACATATATATATATATATATATATATATATATATATATATATATATATATATATATGAATTACTGTTCGTTAGTCTCGGTAAAACTCGAGAACGGCTGAACTGATTTGATTACTATTAGTCTTGAAATATTCATTCCAGGGAATGTTTAAACGGTGATAAAATGTGGAAAAGTTGTCCGGAAAAGAGGAAATTCGGGATAAACTGAAACAGCTTTTCCCAGTGAGCTATCAACACCGTTTGCCCAATTGCGAAAGAATTTTGTACATTTCATGTTGAAAGCAAGAGGAAGGTTCGCATCAAATAAACATTTGGAAAATAGGAAAATTTTGGAAAAACCGAAAGCGATTATTTTATCTACGAATAAAAATCAATTGACACATGGTTGTAAAAGGATCACTTTTACGGCTTGACTGGACAAGGTTTGTATGAAATAATTTTTTTGAAAAATCTACCGAAAAATTGGAAAATTTGAGAAAACCTGTAAGTGCGTTTTTCAAAGTGTTTTTGTTTGAATTCAGCATTATAACTGACTATTGACACGACGTATAGGGGTAATTTTTTTTTTATTTTTTTTTATTTTTTTTTGGTTCATTATGGTCTTGGAAAAGTTTTCAGTAAAAAAAATAGGGACAGTTAAATTATCCCAATTGGACGAACGGTATTGATAGCTCACTGGAAAAAGTTTTCAGTTTTTCCCGATTTTCCTCTTTTTCTGCGTAACTTTTCCATATTTTATCACCGTTTAAACCTTCCCTGGACTTACACGAATATTTAAAGACTAAAATGAGCCAAATTAGTTCAGTAGTTCACGAGTTGTAGCGAGACTAACGAAAAGCAATTCATGACCGGTTTCGACAATGTTAGTTGTCATCTTCAGATCTGCAACTGTAAATTTACCCAAAATAGCACTACATGTGACAGTGCTTCATGTTTATCTCTCCCATTGCTCCATTGCTATCCCCTGGTCTTTCTTACTACTGTTTTATTGCCACTGCCTGTGAACCATACTGTTCCTCTTAAATTTCCACTGCCTCATTCTTCCTCAGAGTCTCCTTTTGTCTCTTCAATGTTCGCTTTACATATGTTCTTCCGCATGTCATGGCTATATCCGCTAAATATTGTGTTGAGCATGGCGATTGCACTGCACAGATCCGAGGGACGGAGTGCTTTGTGGCGTGCCCGACTAATGTAGCGCTGGCGCTACAGCAGTTCCTGTGATCACTAAACTACTTAGCCGCGGTTGACTGTGTGTAGTATGTAGCTGTGTTACTGCACTTATAATGCTACTGTCTGCATAAGTGAGATCCCCAAAAGTGTTTCGTTTGGTATTCATTCATGTTCCTTCCTATTCCTAGATTTCCTCTCTCTTTGGCTCCCACATTCGTTTCTTTTTCACTGCCACTGTGTCTCTGTTCCATGACTATGTGCTCACTTTCTCTGACCTGACACTATCACAGCCCTCTTCCACCGTTCAGCCTACGATACAGTCTGGAGACAGGGTCTGATTCATAAATTCCTCCAGGTGATTCCACGTCAGAAAACAGCACTGGTTATCGAAAACATGAATTTACAAACATTTTTCTTCTAATTGTCCCATTTTTTTTAATTATGCACTTATTTTCTGAAAACTTTTCCAGGTTCATAACGAAAATAAAAATAATGAAAAAAATAAAATAAAAAATACACCGATCGAATCGTATGCTACAGTGTTGATAACAATCTAGAATTCATTGAAAAGAGCACATTAGGTTTTTCTGATATTTTCCAATTTTCCAAATAATTTCTGTCAGATAAACCTTGTCCTGAGAATTAGGAACACAGCAAAGAATTGTCAGCCTGAATAAAACTTTCACTGTGCAGCGGAGTGTGCGCTGATATGAAACTGGAAACATCCCTTAGGCTTTGGCTTAGCCATGGCTCCACCATATCCTTTCTTCCAGGAGTGCTAGTCTTGCAAAAGTTTCGCAGGAGAGCTTCTGTGAAGTTTGGAAATTAGGAGGCGAGGTACTGGCAGAATTGAAGTTGTGGGGCGGCACCGTGAGTCGTGTCGGGGTAACTCAGTGGTAGAGCGCTTGCCCGCGAAAGGCAAAGGTCCCAGGTACGAGTCCCGGTTCCGGCACACAATTTTAATCTGCCAGGATGTTTCAATATGTAAACCTAATTGGTTTACCCGCTCTCAAGGGATGCTGTTACATTTCTTGTTACAATTTTATTTTCATTTGGACAGAAAGTGTGTTACTTCTGCTCACGTGGTCAAGACACTTACGACAAATCTTCTAGGTATATGGGAAACAAGTACACTAGTCGCTGTAGCCCACTTGTAACACACAGCTCGATACCCTCCTGGTTTATTGTTTGCTAAACTGCTGAGGGAAGATCCCGACTTCATGTTTTCTTTCGACGTTATCGACTTAATAAAGATTATAGTAGAAAGAATGATACTGATTTGATTCTAAAGATTCAGCGCTACAGTGAAAGTTTTCTCACGTAAATCAAACAGTTTGTTGAGAGAAAGATGAAGAAAAAATGCCCTAAATTGGAGATTAGCATGCACGGATACTGTCAGAAGTGATTTTAGGCTTTTCCTCTCATTAGGTGGGAAAAGAATATCGTTGGGCAATCCGTGGTGAAACTCCACGTTTTCGTGGCAATCGACAGCAGGGATGAAACTGATCCTTTACAGGTGTCTTGTTGCCTTAATGACCAATTAGCCTCTTGTAAGTAGCTGGAATGTAATACCCTATTCAGGACCGAAACCTTGGAGCACAAGGTCTTTCATTTTCCACTAATTGGACTCGCTCCTTCAGAGCTCATTGTAACTATACATGGCAAAGATGTTATAAAAAGTGCTAACTTAAAATAGTACAGTACTAAAAAATATGTACTTGCACATAATACACACCAAGTGCGGTAAAATGGATAAATGAGCGTATGGCTTTATTGGCCGGAAGATCCCTTGCGGGTTTGTTCGGCCGCCTTAGTGTAAGTCTTTTATTTGACGCCACTTGGGCAGCTTACGTGCTAATGACGATGAGATGATGATGATTAGGACAACACACAATATCCAGTCTCCTGCCGGGAATCGAACCCGGGCCTCCTGCTTGGTAGTCAGCGACGCTACCGCTGAGCTACGGATTTTTTTTTTTTTTTTTTTTTTTTTTTTTTTTTTTTTTTTTTTCTTCCGCCATGTAAAAGAATTCGTTTCTTACCCTTTACTTGGGTGTCTGGAAGCAACGTCCTTGTTACAGAAAAAGGATTATAAACTCAAATTTTTTCTTTCTGTCTTCCACTCCATTATTTTCATTTGCAGTGGGCAAAATGCAAGTAAGACTAAAATTTGTTGTTCCTCTTAGTGGCATTAATATAACTTGTCTTATCTTCTATCATATAATGTATAACTAAACGTTTTTTTTTTTCAACGAATTAAGTACTCCTTGCTCTAAAGTAATTTCTCCCTTTCCCTTCCGCAAGGAGCCACAAATAAAATGTATTTTCCGGCATCCTTCGGTTTTGATAGAACAGAAAAAATAGCAACCAAAACATATACTTCACTGGAAATGAAAACAACTTTAAATACCTATCAAAGGTATATGAATCTACATTTTTCAAGTTACTTATAATCCTTGCACAATGCGTTTTCAGGGTTCTGCTGAGGCCTTCACGGCTACCGTAGCGGCCACGGGGCTCACGAAGTCCCCACCGCACTTCACCCTCAGCAGCAATCCCCTATTTAGCATTTATCCAACACATTGCTACTATACTACTATAAAAACCTTATCCTATGCCTTGTCTTTCGAAAAGAATTTTGAACATATTTCCGTAACTTTTCATGTGTCCTTTTTTTCTAAATATTTTATAATACTCCTCCTGCATATATTGTCTATATTCCTCTATACGGTCTTTCCCTTTTTTGTTAATTACATAATTTATGTAATTACCATATATATCCATAATAATACGTTATTCTTCTGCGGTGGGAAAGCTATTTCTTCTGGAAAGAATAAATTGTTCAAAGTAATTTCCCGTCCATCACTCCGTTTAATAAAAGCGGCCTGTACCGTGCTCTCTTTCCATATATCTGCGTATCCTTCACATATGAAGCGGTGCTTCAGTAGATCGACATTTCCGCACTTTGAGCATACGTTAGTTGCTCTACGTCCTATGGAATATAATTTTTCGTTGGTACTTACTATATTATTGATGACTTTGTACCAAACCGACTGAACGTCCGATGTTAGTGTTCTATTGCTGATGTTTTTCCATATTTTTTCCCAGTTTTTCTCGGGATATTTTAATTCCATTCTGTTGCGTCCTGTAGTTGATCCATTATATATTGGCTTTTCCATTTGTTCTTATCCCCGAAGATATAACTAATTTCAAGGTAGAACATTTGTATGTGCTTCAAATTGTCGTTAATTCTTCCGACATTTACTGGCGGTGACATGCAAACGGGCCTAAGTAGGTCAAATAAAGCAGCAGTGATGCTGTCTGGATGATTATCAATAAGTTGCAAGGTCCGTTTAATGAAGAGAGCCGTACTTTTTTTCTCAGTATCTGCCAGTCCTAGCCCACCTTTCTCACGTTTCAGTGTTATTACATCCCGTGCTACTTGGAAAATATGACCTTGCCATACATAATTGCAAATTGTACGCATAATAGTTTTTGCTATTTCTCTGGGAACCGGTAATATCTGACCGACATATGTGGCTTTCGCAAGGACCGCGCAATTAATGAGTTTTATCCGTTGTTTTAGATTCAGATCCCTTGTTTGATTCAATTTTAAAATGACTCGAACTTTGTCCAGTATCTGTTTCCAATTTGAAGCTGCCGTTCTTAGTGGGCAACTGTAGAAGGTTACGCCTAAAGCAGTATGATGCTCCACTCGCTTTGCCCACGTCAGCTGTACCTCATCGAGACTCTGCAAATTTAAGAAAGAACTTTTGGTCTCGTTTATTTTCGCGCCCGTTGCGTCACAGTAAATTTGCAATTTTTCTGTCAACTGGACATTGTCTGCTTCGCTCCTTATTATGACGCCGACATCATCAGCGTATGCGTTTATTACCCGTTTAGTTTCACGTATTGTTTATGCCCTTTAAAGTGGAATGCAGAATTCGTAAGAGGGGTTCAACTGAAACGACGTATAAAATCATTGATAACGGGCTGCCTTGTGGTACTCCATTTAAGATTCTGATGTCTTTGGTATATTGACCATTAATAGAAATCCTAGTGGTTATAGAATTTATAACGTTCCGTATTATAGTCAGGCTATTCTCCTTAAAACCAATATATTTCAAGGTATTATACAGATATTTGTGGCTCACCCTGTCGAAAGCCTTTGCGAAATCTATGAAGGCTAGGCCGCCTTTCGCCGATGAAGTCGAAAATATTGCAATTATGTCTCTATATTCACAGACCGTCTTAAATATGCTCTTTCGAGGAAGGCAAGTCTGGTGGCTCCCAATTACATGTTCTAAAATAGGTCGCATCCTATCATTGAGCACCCTCGCGATGATCTTATAATCTGCGTTCATTAAGCAGATGGGTCTCATTTTACCAAGTTCTTTAGTGTCTGTGGTTCTTCCTTTCGGGAGTAGTATTGTGACACTTTCTTTGAAAGTGTCAGGAATAGCAACACCACTTAAGACCTCGTTAACCACAGCGGTAAATGCATCGCCTATTAAATGCCAAAATTTGGTATAAAATTCTACTGGCAGGCCGTCCGGGCCAGGAGACTTATTGCGTGGCGAATATTTAAGAATTTCCAAAACTTCGTCGTTTGTTATTGCTACAGTAAAATTTGAGTTTTCGTCTTCGGTCACGAGGTTCCCTATTCCGGAGTTCTGCAGCAAGACTTGCATTAAGTTCTCATTATTACCATTATTCTCGGCATAAAGTTGATGATAGTACCAATGAGCCTCGTTTAAAATATGCTTCTGTTCTGTCAGAATTTTGTTATCGTCCGTTCTGAGGCTGTTAATAAAATTCCTCCTCCTGTTTTTTGCTATTTGTATTAAGTGGTAGATGGAGGCATTTTCATCTTCCACTGTTGTCCTAGTGTGGGACTTTATCTTCAAACCCTCCAGCTGCGCCCTCTTAATACTGATCATTTTGGATTTAGTTTGCTTTACATCCAGAAAAACCTCTACTGACATAGGTTGGTTATATAACTCGCAAAGACAGGTGTAATAAAATTCCATTGTTGTCCTTGACCATCTTGCTCTCTCTTTCCCATATGCGATTAATGTTGTCCGTAATCTTTTCTTCGCTGCCGAAGTCCACCATTCAATGTGGGTTCGGTATTTATTTCGGCTTCTTAACACAGCGTGCCAAGTCTGTTGTATTTCTAAGGTTAAAGCTTGTTCTGGGAACATACTTATGTTTAATTTCCAAAGCGGGCGGCCCCAGTATGTCTTTTGTCTTGTAAGGTTGATACTACATTTCACACCTAGGTGATCAGAAAAGGCAGCTGGTATCACTTCGATTCCACGTAGTTTGGCCTCTAAATTAGGAGTGACATACATTCTATCAATTCTACTTTGTGAATCACGAGTAAAATATGTAAATTTGACAACTGTTGGATACTTTACTTCCCAAGCGTCTTTCCATTTCATTTGTTTGACCAACGCGTCCAATTCGCGGGAGAAATTAAAATTTGGTCGTTGATCCTTTTTATTTAGGACGCAATTCCAGTCTCCTCCTATTAAAATTTCTGCAGGGTTGTCCTTGAGAAGAAATAAAATGTCACACTTAAAAAATTTTGCCCTCTCTTCCCTGGCATTATTTCCTGAGGGGGCGTAAATATTTATAAAGGTGGTATTAAAAATTTTGCAGCTGATTCCCCTCCCTGATTCCAAAAGACGTACGTTTGTAAGTTCCAATCCATCTTTGGCGAGTATTGCGGTTCCACAAGCCTTCTCAGTTGCGGTGTTTAAAATCTCTCTGTAGCCGGACATATAAAAATTCTTGATGTTAACTTCCTGTAAGAAAGCTACATCAGTATCGGACTGATATAAAAAATCTCTGAGTGCGGCTACCTTCGTAGAATTTTGAATTTTGTTTATGTTCAAAGTGGTAACGTGGTATGTGTATTCCACTCTGAAGCTCTACTTAACAAAAGATGACATATGTAGGGCAAACTTTCGTCTAATAATTACTTTCGTCTTTTTTTTGTCTTTCGTGTAAACTTAAAAATATGTTTCAGTAAAACACTCCAAAATATCATCCTCGTTCATGCGTTCCGTTCCTTGGGTCTGACAAGTTAAAAATCTTTAATAGAAGACGTCTTCTTCACTCTCCTGGTCCGTGTCCATTTCTTTCTCTTTCTTGGATATTTCTAAGCTGTTCTCTTAAAGAAGGGGCCAAGTTTTGTGCCGCTTCGTGTGCAATTCGCCTTTTCTTGTTCTTTTTACGCGTCGATTTCGCCGATCTACTTGGAGAAGATCCTGGTGAGGTGTCAGGGGAACCCGTAGGCGCTCTCTGACAAGGGGATTGTTCCTTCTTGCTCGAGGGAGCGTTCTGAACGCCTCCGGTTTGGTCATCGGTTTTAAGTACCGCCTCCTCTTGAAGCCGCGGTGTGGTCCGACCTTCGTGATCTGCTTGTCGTTCATGATTTCTATCCTTTTCTTTGGTATCTGTCTTGTCGCCTTGTTGTTCTGGCGAAGTTTTGTTTGTGAAGTGATTCTTCCCTTGACTAAGTTGTTCTTGCATTTGAGCCACTGATGCCATTTGGCCTTCGTCGTGGGCAACATCTGAAGAGTGCCCCGGGCGTTCAGCTTCGAGTAACGTGTCTGGTACGTGTGAAGTGCTCGCAGTCACCTCAGGTACGAGCGTTCCGTCCTCAGTCGAGTGTCGATTTCCAGAGACGGGACTTCCTCGTCCGTTGTCCAGTTGCGCGTTCTCGCCGCCGGCCGCTTCCTCCCGCTGCTCCGCGCTGGTCAGTGGAACGGGGCCGCGGCTGTCTGCCGCGGCGGCGTATGTCAACTTCATGCTCACTACCGGACCCGGGACAGCCGCCTCGTTAGCCGGGATCTGCGGGACAAGACGTCTAGGACACTCGCTTCGCACGTGATCAGGTGAATTACATAGAGCACACGTCTTCGGCTGTCCATCGTAAATCACGAGGGCACGATATCCACCGATGTTTATAAAAGATGGTATGTCCCTCTCAAGTTCAATCTTAATTTGTCTCACTCCGTTCAACACGGGAAACATGTATTGCTCAGACCATTTCTCGGCAACATTTGAAATAACCCGGCCATACGGTTGGAGGGCGATACTAATTTGTTCAGCTGGCATTTCGAACGGTAACTCGAATATTCTTACTGTTCTAAGACCAGCATGCGACACAAGAACGTCACTAACTCGTCCGTCTGAATGATTAAACTTCATTTTACCCCCACTTCTTTCGATAATTCGACAACATAAGTTAGCAGATCGTAATTTCACGTAAACAAAGTTCGTAACAAACGAGAGATGTACTCCAATTACGTCTACATCCGTAATTCCGACTGTTTCTACAAACCATCTCTTTAACTCGAAAGCCTTCGGTCTAATAAAGTCCCAATGGAAAGTAAACTTAATTGTATCTTTTCTTTGACAACTATTCAGATTCATTTTGTCTTCTGGTGAAACATTTCAAGTTACGAGGACGCAACCAGAAGGTTACAACTGACCTGCTGTACTGCCGCACGTCCGTTGTTTACATCGGGCCGCCGCGCTGCCTCCAGACATCCGTCCCGCACTGCGGCGTCCACTCGAATGGGGGACTCGGACACAAAGTGCGGTACACAGTTGAGTAACGACAGCGTCAAGACTGGCAACCTAAGTGGCACATATTATTTCTGGTCACAAAAGACTTTCCCGTTTTTCTCATTTCGTAAAATATTTCTTGCGTAGTCAATGGACAGCGTCGACGGCTGAAATCAGGTGTCATGTACGTATATCCAGCGTCAAAGATCGTCATGAACCCAACCATGAAATGATGTAGTCGAGGATACATGAATAATTTTCCCTAAATGTCGGTTTACCAGTTTCAGTAGTATCTATAACAACTAGCCATGGTCACCATAACAGTTATGTCTCAGTCATATTCTTTTTCCTAATGAATTGACAACTACACCGGTCAAAACAATTAGAGGATCAGTTGACATACCTCGGTTCTGAAGTATTCTCATCGTTTTGTGTCTTTCATCGGTTCTTCGGAGTGGAGACAATAATATTATAGCAACCGAAATAGTGGTGATAAAAGAAAGTTTCTGCAGAGCAAGTTTGGTGTTGGCTTGTGTTTACTCAACCAAAGGAATTACACAAGCAGTTGAGATAAGATAGTCTGATGAACAGGTAGTTCAATGCAACAGTAACATAACTTACCCGAAGCTATGTCATGAAGAGCCATGGGAAGGTTGCAAGCGAGACGGACACAGAGAGATGTGGCTGCAGCTACTGGAGCGTCCCACCGTGTAATTTCCAGGACGTGGACGCGATTTCAGACAACAGGAATTGTGGGAAGACGGCAAGGCCAAGGTAGTCCACGGATAACATTAACGAGAGATTTCCATATCTTCCGTTAACAGTGCGTCGAGAAAGGACGCTAAATGCAACTCACCTGTATCGCACCTTCCAGGCAGGAACAGGACGCGCAATATAAACGCAAACAGTCGGAAATCGCCTTAGAGATCGCGGGTGCCTACGGTGCATGTCCCATTAAAACCACGATACCGTTTAGCCAGCAGAAACTGGGCGGAGGAACATCAGCATTGGAGTGGTAACGAATGGCAGCTGGTTCCGTTCAATGAGAGTCAAAATTTTGTGTTCAGCCGGACAATCGTCGTTCCATCATGTGGAGAGAAGGTGGAAAACAAGATAATTTTGCTGATGTGCAGGAAACATCACCATGTTGTTCAAATGTTCAAATGTTTGTGTAGTCTATGGGACTTAACTACGGGGTCATCAGTCCCTAAACTTACAAACTACTTATGAACTACTTACGACCTAGACGGCACAAATATCCATGCCCGATGGGGGATTAGAACCCCAGACCGTAGTGGCCGTGCAGACCGTGACTGGAGCGCCTTAGTCCCTCGGTCACCGCGGCCGGCTCACCATGTTGTAGTGATGTACCAATTGTGTGGACAGAAATCAGTATTGGCGGAAGTACGGACCTCTGTGTCGTTCAGAATGGCGCTTTGACTACTCAGAGGTATGGAGATCAGAGGTATGGAGACGTGACCCTTCGACCTCTTGTTGTGCCCTACGCTGGTGCGATAGGAGATGAGGTCCTTCTGGTGGATGATAACGCTCGTCCCCCACAGAAAACTCACTCACCAAAGAAGATGAAACCAATATTCCAATTTAGAATTATGAACAGAGGCCGTAATGTATGACATAGAAATAGATATCATCGGAGTAGTGTAGCAAGAACAAGTCTTCTGGTCCGGATTGTATACCAATTAGATTTCTATCTGATTATGCTGAAGCGATAGCTCTCATAGAAGGATCAGTGCCAAAAGATTGGAAAGTTGCACAAGTCATACCTATATTCAAGAAAGGCAGTAGAAGTAACCCACGAAACAACAGGCCTATTTCATTGACGTCAATTTGCAGCAGGGTTTTGGAACATATCCTGTATTCAAATATTATGAATTATCTCGAACAGAACGATCTATTGACCCAAGGGCAACACGGATTTACAAAATATCGTTCATGCGAAACACAACTAGCCCTTTACTCACACGAAGTAATGGGTGCTATCAACAAGGGTTCGCAAATGGATTCCCTATTTCTTGATTTTCAGAAGGCTTTTGACACTGTACCTCACAAACGGCTTTTAATCAAATTGCGTGGTTATGGTATATCGCCCCAAATTTGGGATTCGATAGGGGATTTTCTGTCAGAGAGGACACAGTTCGTAGTAATCGTTGGTAAGGCATCTACTAAAACAGAGGTGATATCGGGCTTTCCTCGGGGTAGTGTTATCGGTCCTCTGCTGTTCCTTATTTACATAAACGATTTAGGGGAAAATCTAAGTAGCTCTCTTAGGTTATTTGCGGATGACGCCGTCATTTACCGTCTAGTAAAATCATCTGAAGATCAAAACCTACTGCAGAAAGATCTGAATAAGATATCAAAATGTTCAAATGTTTGCACAGCTTATGGGAGTTAACTACGGGGTCATCAGTCCCTAAACTTACAAACTACTTATGAACAAGCTAACACTAAGGACGGCACAAATATCCATACCCGAGGGGGTATTCGAACCCCCGACCGTAGTGGCCGTGCAGACCGTGATTGAAGCGCCTCAGTCCCCTCGGCCACCGCGGCCGGCAATAAGATATCGGTATGGTGTAAAAGTTGGCAATTGACTCTAAATAATGAGAAGTTTGAAGTCGTCCACATGAGTACGAAAAGAAATCCGTTAAATTTTGTGTACAATATAAATCAATCAAAAGTGAAGGCCGTAAACTCCACAAAATACCTAGGAATTACTATAACTGCAGATTTAAATTGGAAAGAGTCTAAAGAAGGGCAGCTTATTTCCTATTGTCACGATGTAGTTGAGACAGCGTTATGGAAATGATACGGGATCTGGGATGGAAATCATTACAACAACGGCGCTAATCGCTGCGGCGTGGGGTACTTACGAAACAACAATCGCCAACATTGTCCTCCGAATGCGAAATTGTATTGTTGACTCCCACTTACATAGGTAGAATTGATCAATAGAAAAAATACGAGAAATCAGATCTCGAACAGAGAGATTCAGGTGTTCTTTCTTCCCTCGCGCTCTTCGGTAATGGAATGGGAGATAAATAGTATAATGGTGGTTCGATGAAACCTCTGCCAGGCACTTAAATGTGATTTGCAGAGTATCCTATGTAGGTGTAGATGTAGCTGCATTGAAGGAGAACATGCTTGAAGCTGAGGGAACTGAACGAATGTAGTGCCCCGTTTGTACTCAGCAACTCAGCATGTCTGGGATGCACCTTGCAGATGCATTTTAGCCAGGCCATCATCTCCCACAACGGTTTCAGGCACTCACTGAAGAATGGCGAAACGTTCCTCAAGAGCTGATTGATAACCTCATACTGCCCATGCCACGCAGGTGTGCAACTGTACTGGGCGTGGAGGAGGAGGAAGTTTAGGTTTAACGTCCCGTCGACAGCTTGGTCATTGGAGACGGAGCTAACGCTCGGGGTTTTGGATAAGTAGGGGGAAAACAAATCGGCTGTGTCCTTTGAAAGGAATCATGCTGGCATTTGCCTGGAGTGGAAAACGTAAATCTGGATGGCCAGAGGTGGATTTGAACCACCGTCCTCCAGAATTCTAGTCCAGTGCGTTACCACTGCCCCACCTCGCTCGGTGTACTGGCCGGCCGAGATGATCACACACTTCATACTACGCTGAAGACTGCTTCAGCAACGGTAGACACTGATGGTTCGTTCAAACAGCTGCCAGTTGCCAGATTTCAGCAAACTGCGCATGCGCAGAGCTGCTTCTGATACTCGATAACAGCTCTTCCCGTGCGCAGTTTGCTGAAACTGGCGGCTGCTTGAACGAACCTTCACAGTAGTCTGCTTTCCTTCTCAAAAAGCTGCACCTGACCGTTTTTTAATGGATTTATCAAAGCCAAACCACCCTCGGCAACATTTCTTACAATTAAATGTTAATCAATGACACAGTGACTGTATAAGCTGTCACAGATTGTAAAAGCAGTCCATTTGTCCACTGACTAAAGCTATCCAGTAGCGATGTTTAGTATGGCCGAGTGATTAACGGAAAATAGTATTTTAAATGCAGTTCGAACCCTGGTATGCGTTATTTTTTTTCTCTCTCAGTTTCCTGTATGTAACAGATTCTGGGACCAGAAATGACATTCATATTCTTACTTGTCTCAAATATTTATCCATTTTGTTCCGAATATGACGGGACTTCCGAGATCGTGGTGAAGCTAGAACCTAACAATAGAACTTAAATAATAATTCATCACTTATCATAAATACATCCTCTTTATTTCTGAAAATAATGTGATAATATTGAACTAAAAGAGAACAGCCTCTGTGCTGTCTAAATTAGAAATCAGAGCAGCTAATTTCCAGACATCGTTTTCAAACGATCCAGCAAAACCGTATCTGGCCCTGACAAGAAGCAAGTATTACTGTGTGAGTCAGGCATAGTGTTACTCTGTTGTACATCTTCGTAGTTCTTTATGTTTCGTTTCCTTGCGATGAGTGTACGTAATTGCTGCAGTCATGATCAACAATAAACACGACAATGCGTACGAGGTTTTCAGTTTCGTTTAAAAACTACATTTAAGCGATACTTTATTTCGTCATCTCCCTCCCCCAGCTAGAACCGTGCAAATTGTACCATATGTATTTATATTAGTGAAAGGCTGTCGAGCAAAACTGTAAGCTATAAAAGGGTGTCGCCGTGAGGGAAAGTTTAGAAAGCACTTCTTTAAGTAAAGAGCTGAGGCAGGAAAATATCGTGATGTATCACACACAAATTTCAATTGTAACCAATATCTGAATAAAATACGTTATCATATGAATATTGCATATGATATCTCACCTAAACAGACTCAATGAGTTGGCAGTAGGAAATACAAGTACCTCCCGGTGTCGTGGCAGCTTTTTGCCTCACTCGTGAAATCACACTGCTACTTGTGGCTGCAAAGGATACACACCTATGGTATTCTGGAAACTACATCACTACACTGTTGACAGTCGACGTTGAGACCATTATCAGTAAAGCTACTATCCCGCAGGTGGTATCTGCCATCATCTCCTTTCCCGGTGTTCTATTTTTGTCCGGATGTCTGTACGTTTCTTCTGTTTGGTGCCCGTGTCAGTCACTGAATACGTCAGAATGTTTCTGTTATATAAATGAGCGAACACTTTGCTGAAAGTGATCTTTTCTGAAGATCTTTCCGAGAACGCGAAAAAATTCTGTTCCTATGTAAAATCGATAAGCGGGTCAAAGCCCACTATCCAGTCACTCGTTGATCATTCCGGGGCAGTAATAGAAGAAAGCAAACGGAAAGCTGAAGTTCTAAATTTGACCATTAAGAAATCTTTCACGCAGGAAGACCGCACAAATGAACCATCATTTGATCAACGTACTAATTCCGAAATGGAGGTAACTTGTTGTAATTTGCGGCTGTTTACTAATGATGCTGTGGTGTATGGGAGGGTATCGTCTTTAACTGACTGTAATAGTATACAAAATTTCTAGATGGTGCGAAGAATGGCAGCTAGCTCTCAATGTAGAAAAATGTAAGTTGATGGACATGAGTAGGAAAAAACCATATCACAATGTTCGAATACAGCATTAGTAGTAAGCTTCTTGATGTTGTCGCGTCGTTTAAATATCTTGGCCTAACAATGCAGAGCGATATGAAATGGAACGAACATGTAAGGACAGTTGTGAGTAAGGCGGACAGCCGACTTCGAATTATTTGTAGAATTTTGGGAAGATGTACTTCATCTCAAGACCACGTCTTGAGTATTGCCTAAGTGTTTGGGACCCGCAGTAGATCAGTTTAAAAGAAGTCATAGAGGCGGTTCAGAGGCGAGCAACTAGGTTTGTTACTGGTAGGTTCGACCAATGCGCGAGTGTCACGGAAATGATCCGGAAACTCAATTGGGGATCGTTGGAGGAATTACGGTGAAATTCTGTTGAGGAAATTTAGAGGGCCGGAATTTGAAGCTGAGTGTAGTACTATCTTGTTGCCACCTACTTACATTTCGCGTAGTGATCACAAAGACAAGATAATAGAAATTAGGGCTCGTACGGAGGCATATAGGCATACTTTTTTTCCTCGTTCTATTTGGGAGTTGAATAGGAAAGGAAATGCCTAGTAGTGGTACAGTGTACCCTCCGCCACGCACCTTACGGTGAATTGCGCAGTATGTATGTAGATGTAGACGTTTACGTGTATCGTGCACAGATATACAAAGTGTCCAAGTTTATTACCTTCAAAACTGCTAGTTAGTTTTACAAAGAAAAAGAAAACATTACTTATTCATTTACGTTGGCCCAGTAACTTCATTACATTATTCAGGGTGTCAAATCGCTTACGACGATGGAAGTACAATTTAAATCACAGTTTCGGAGTATTTTCGGAAAGATGCGCTTAATAAATAGGGCAGTCTGCGAGAGCCATCTCTCTCGCCGACGAAGTTACTCGGGTAATGCAGCGGGTAACAGCGGCGCCGTCTGACAAATTCCCTTAACGCCAGCCCCAGATGAAGTGCTCCAAGACGACGCCGCCACTCGCCTGATGGCCAGGGAAATTTCATCAGCAAAAGTGTGCGCGGATTTTTATAACGCGATGAGTCACGTATAACAGGGTTACATGAAAATGAGTTGTAGCCAGCAGGAACCAAGAAGGAAGCCATACTCTGGATTCTGATCCGAAAATTTCTTACCGTCTTTTAAAAACAGATCCTTCAAACAGCAATAATCGGCGGGAATCCAATATATAATAGCCATCCGCCTCATCTGTTGACAGGCAGTAGATCATACATCTCTTTTGACCCACTTTATGTTACGGTAGTAACACTAAAAGTGGGCCTTTGCGATCGTCTTTTGACAGCTCGAAATTTAAATGAAAATAACGGCTTAACTATTCATTTGCCACGAAAATTGAATAACCAAATTTGTAGAGTAGAAAATTCTCTACAACTTTTTTTTTCATATCTCGTATCGTTTCAGAGATATTTGCAAAAATAACGGCAATTTTGGAATGTCTGGCTGTCTGTCCGTAACGTATTCCCTGATAACGAACCAATCATCTGACACAAAAATTGAATGATCTAATTGGTAGATGGGAAATTTCTCTACAACTTTGCTCTATAATGTTTCTTTTTTTTCCATAACTTGCATCGTTGGAGAGATATTTGCAAAAATAACGGCGATTTGACAATGTCTTTCTGGCTATAGCAGGTTCCCACTCTTTAGGTCGAACCTTTCAACCAATCGGCACCAAATTTTACAGATATAATTGTTGGCTACCACAGACCAGAACCTCGCTTTTTGAAATATTTCGAACAAGAAAGACGTCAGTAACACAAAAAAGCCGTTTGTAATGTAATTTTAATTGCAAATAAACCGTTCATCTGACTTGAAAATTGAATAAACGAATTTGTAGAGGAAGAAATTCTCTACAACTTTGCTCTCTTGTGTTTTTTTCGTGTTTGGTATCGTTTGAGAGATATTTACGAAAATAGCGGAGTTTTGACACCCTCCATTGAATTAACGAAAACCAGCCGTTCGCAGATGTCACGTGGCATTCCTGGCCCAGAACTCTCTCTGGCATACGCCATATTGTGTTGCGTATTTGACGATTTTCTTATTGTAACTTACACGTTGTCATTTCAAATCAATGCACTGAAGAATTAACAAATACACGTCGTTCTTTGTACGATAAATGATAATCTAGTGTCTACAAATGCCATATTAGCATCAGTTAACAACGGCCATCAATAGTATGAGATTAAAGAACACAACTTCTAATTGTTATGCGGAGCCTAGTGGTCAATGTGGTGGACGGTGGCGCTGAAGGTCAGTGGTTCGGAACCCGCCACTATCTATTTTTTTTCCTAAAAGGGTTTCTGACAGTCTTATTAATTAATTTTTTATTCTTTAGATTATTATTTTGGTCCAAAATGTTTGCAAAGACTTATAAAACTACAAATCTAAAGTGGGCCGTAAAACACGTCAGTGCGATTTTTTTTCTATCGTACTTTTCTTTCCTCATTATTTTCGTTCAACGAGCTCAGATTTCGTAGAGTGGCTAAAACACTAGCTTCAGCACTTCTTGCAGCAACCATCGCAATTTATTCCGCCATTTAGTTAGTGATCGAATCACCAGTCTATGATCTGCCAGTGCGGACATTGTCTTGCTTTCATTATTATGTGCAGTCTCTTTATCATAGTGTAAATTTTCCATGCGAATTTAGATGACGAAACACTTTCTATTACATTTTTCAATGTATATGTGATAAAGGGTGTTAGGAGTCCAAGGTTGTGTTCTATTTATAGTTACTCTTCACATATGTGAATGAAAGCTATTAGCTTCGCAGTAATTGCAGATTTCCTATGAAAGATAAGTCGCTAACAAAGTGATGGGTAGCAAATATGAAAGAAGAAAAATAATTTATCACAACAACCAGCTACATCTACTCAAATCACATTCAGGATATAAATTAGGAGCGTTTTTAAAACTCAGCATCAACCAAAAATAAGCCTAAGGCTGTGGCTAAGCTATGTCTCTCCACCATAACCTTCCTTCCAGGAGTGCTAGTCTTGCAAAGTTCGCAGGAGAGCTTCTGTGAAGTTTGGAAAGTAGGAGGAGAGATACTGGCGGAAGTAAAGTTGTGAGGCGGCATCGTGAGTCGTGTCGAGGTAGCTCAGTCGGTAGAGCGCTTGCCCGCGAAAGGCCAAGGTCCCAGATTCGAGTCCCGGTTCCGGTACACAATTGTAATCTGCCAGGAAGTTTCAATATAATAATGGATTATTAACATAACAAAATAAGAAAAACCTAGCAATATTAACTAATATTTTAACACATGAAATAAAAATGCTATCCCTCAAGCCTTGAAAAGAGTGCGGTTCAAGTTTTAACAAAATGATAATCTAGCGACATATGTGGAAGACGACAGACGGTCGTCTTTCAATCTGTAATGCTAACTTTATTTGATGCAAGGTCATTCCTGATGGGACAGTTTTACCGCATCTTCAGCGAAACTGTTGTGAGCGGTATACTTATTTTCGTTTCGTCATTTTGTGGGTATAGGGGTCTGTCACAGACATCTGTCATAAACATCCGAAATTACATGCAAACTTTGTTGCAGGTCCATAACAACTCCCATTTTCCAATAATTGACGCATAAATCTGGGTATTCTTAAGCGGTTGCCGCTCATTATTTATGACGTTATATCTCCTGAGCTATGTGTCGTGCTATTTTGCTTTTGCCTACGGTTATCAGTTCACCATAGTCTCATTGCAATCGAATGAATGGTTTATGAACACATAGAGGACACACAAACATTCATTTTTATGTATGTAGATAGATGACAATAGATGTAATAACTTTCTGGATAAGGTTTCTGTAAGTCAGTCCCAAGTTGTAATCACCATTTTTGTACAATATTGTTCAAGTTTATATTCTCCTTATTTGAAATAAATAAATAAATAAATAAATAAATAAAAATAAAGTACTTCAATTTAAATTCCAACTTCAGTTCTGTTTCGTGTTAGTCATTCATCCCAAAATACAATTAATTATTTGTTTTAAATACTACAGAGATGTACAAAATTAGTATTTGCGTAATTAGTGGATTTGCATTGGACACCTGCGAATTCTGTAGTTAGTTTTTTACCTTACTGCAGAAGCAGCATTTTTGGCAGTAATTCTGTGAGCAGTTGCACATGTTTCCTCGTGACTAAGTGGGTCATAAAATCAGTGTAAAATTCAGGAATAATTGCTGTACGCATATCTAATTGACAATCAGTCTATTCTGCGGCAAACCATTTCAGTCATTAATGGAACAGATTATTTCCTACCTGAGGTCAAACTGCCCATTCTATGAATAAAGTCACAGAGTCAGACGTGGTTATTATTAGATATTTTGTTCAATGTCAGGCTTAACTAATTGTATAAAGTGTGCAGTAAGATTAGCAAGTTTGAGTTGCAGTGCAAGTTCATTTTCAGCTACCCGTACACACACAACTACACATGACACAATTCTTTGAGAAGTCACTAAAGTACAGTCAAGCAATGTGTATTGACAGCCTGCGAGAACAATACTAAACATTACTATTTTAATTACAATACCAATCATTATAGATTTATCTGAGCAACAACAATCCTTACAATTTTTTTATTATTAACTTTCACTATGTTTTGTATTTTTTATTCATAAATTTCTTTGTTTTATCTTAGACTTCTCTTTTTCAGGTGAGCTATTATCGCTGTTACGGAACATCAAATTGCCACTCTGTCGTGGAAATGGTACGTACGTATACCTAACGCCTTATAGCTTAGACATATATAGTTCACTTTATACCGCCAACTAATGTACCTATTAGTTATTTTAAATTTTCTGAGCTTAAAAGCCTTAAATTTCTGTGATTGGAATAATATCAAAGGTTTAAGGCAGTACATATTTTAGTATCAGTTGAAACGAAAAGTGTGAACATCTTACAAAGTGTTTAGAATTCTACAGAAGCAAGACAAAAAGCGGCATCGATTGTAGCGACATTCGATTATGAAATTTGTGCTACCAAAAATGTTCAAATGTTTGTACAGCTTATGGGACTTAACTACGGGGTCATCAGTCCCTAAACTTACAAACTACTTATCAACTAGCTAATACTAATGACGGCACAAATATCCATGCCCGATGGGGGATTCGAAGCCCCGACCGTAGTGGCCGTGCAGACCGTGACTGGAGCGCCTCAGTCCCCGCGGCCATCGCGGCCGGCTTTGCGCTACCTATAATACAATGAGAGAGCTCAACAACTTATATACACTACATAACTATTTAACTATTGTCACAGTTATGAAAATTACACTTTAATATCCCTTTTTTATATTTTATTAATACTCCTGTTGGACCACAAAAAACAAATATGTTCCGTTTCCAATATTGTCACGCGCGTATCGTATACGGTCGTCCAAGCGCGAAAGAAATAAAGCAATATTCGCGCAAGAGCTTTCCTAGAACTATTTAATTTCTTAATTGTAACCCTGAACAATAAATATATAACATTGTCAGTAGTATTAAATTTATAGCTGCCAAGATTTTTATGGTCAACTTGTATGACTGAGTTCATACGTTAGAAACAGTTTTCGAAAACTCTAGTCTGCTCCTAGATGTTAGCACATAGTTGTGTTTAAGGAAGTCGTAGCTACCCTTTATATACGTCGTCTAAAGTGTATCCGGAAAAAAATATTTGCATCTTACGCTTGGAAACTACCCACCGAACGAACCTCAGATTCATTATTACATTGATGTACCGGTTGTTGTTTGTTGTTGTGGTTTGATGCAGCTCTCTAGCTACCCTGTCCTGTGCAAGTCTCTTCATCTCAAAATACGTTCGGCAACCTACATCCTTTTGAATCTGCTTACTGTATTCGTTCCTCGGTCTCCCTCTACGACTTTTACCCCACACGCTTCCTTCTAATGGTAAGCTGACAATTCCTTGATGTCTCAGAATGTGTCAAACCAATCTATCACTTCTCTTAGTCAGGATATGCCAGAAACTCCTTTTCTCTCCGATTCGGTTAAGCACCACCTCATTAATTACTTGATCTACCCATCTAATTTACATCATTCGTCAGTAGCACCACATTTCAAAAGCTTCTATCATCTTTTTAACCGTACTCCTTATCGTCCACGGTTCACTTCCATACAATGCTACACTCCAGACAAATGCTTTCAAAATGGCCTTTCTAATATTTAAATTAATATTGGATGTTAACAAGTTTCGCTTCTTTAGAAACGCTTCTCTTTACATAGCCATTCTGCATTTTATATCTTCTTTACTTCGCCCATTCGAAGTTATCTTGCTACCCAAATAACAAAATTCATCTATTACTGTTATTGTCTCATTATCTAATCTGGTTCTTTCAGCATCGCCTGATTTTCTGACATTACATTCCATTACCTTCGTTTTACCCTTGTTAATGTTCATCTTATATCTTACTTTCAAGACACTGTCTATTCCATTCAATTGCTCTTCTAGATCCTTTGCGGTCTCTGACAGAATTACTATGTCATCGGCAAATTGCAATGTTTTTATTTTTTCTCCCTGCACTTTAATGCCCTTTCCAAATTTCTCCTTCCATTCCTTCACTGCTTGCTCAATGTACAGATTGAACAACATTGGGGAAAGGCTACATCCCTCTCTTACTCCCTTCCTAACCTCTGAGTCCCTTTCTTGCCCTTCGACTCTAGTAACCGCTGTCTGGTTCTTGTATAGGTTGAATATAACTCTTCGCTCCATATATTATACCCCTGCTACTTTCAGAATTTGGAACAATGTATTCCAGTAGACATTGTCAAAAGCTTTCTCCAAATCGACAAATGCTAAAAACGTAGGTTTCCCTTTCCTTAGCCTATCTTCTAAGATAAGTCATGATGCCTCCCATGTTCCTACATTTCTCCTAAATCCAAAATGACCTTCCCCGAGGAAAGCTTCTACCAGCTTTTCCATTCTCCTGTAGATAAATCGTGTTAAAATTTTGCAACCTTGGCTTATCAAACTGGTGGTTCTGTAATTTTCACACTTGACTGCATTTGCTTTGTTTGGGATTGGAATTACGATATTCTTCTTGAAGTCGAAATCTTGCATATCTTGCAATTCTTTTATGTTTTATTTTTTTTTATTTTTTTTTTTTTTTTTTTTTATTTTGTGATCTCTACGAAACAGTGATCATTATATGTGAAAGGTAGGTTAGGTATAGGTTAACCAAGTATTTATTTTTTTATTTAGTATGTGAGAGCGCGTAGCACCTGAATCACCGGTCCAGAAACCTTTTACACTTGCCAACATATGCGCCATGCTAAAAGCATGTCTTATAGCTAAATGTCACTCGCTGACACATAAGCTGTAAAAGCCTTCAGAAGATGCTAAAATTAATTATAATGAAGTTATTAGTTACACACTGCGATAGTTGATGTGGGGTCAAAGACAACACATTGTGAAATATGATGATACGGGCGGCTGCGTATTACAAGGTGAAATGCTGATACTGCAACGTAAGGCAGAGGGTATTCGTGATTGTGATGTAAACATCGTATGGACGGTTGCTCATTTGCTCTGTCACCTCAATAGCGCCCTGAGAGTAAATATTAATTAGCAAATGAAGAATTATTGTTACGATTTCCAGCAGATATGCGGTCATTTTGAATAATAAATAATTAAACTGAGCCGCATTCCACATTACATTTTAATAATAATAAACACGTTATCACAGTTCGGTTTCCGATATTTCATGAAGGATTCTGTTTTATTAATAGGATGAAATAAATTTTAATGAGCAGCTCAGGCAGGAATTGTCTCGCATTCTTTTCCAAGGAAAGCTTCAAATTTACTGACTGCCTAGAAACGTATTGATTTATTTCTTACACTAAGTTTGAGCTTACAATGATAAAGATATATCAGTGTCTTAAGTAGTTAAATCTTTGTATTCCGTTTCATGTTGTGTCATGAATGTGTAGGAAAACTTTTTAGACACTCTTGATTTTGTGTACGATTTTTCACAGTTAAAAATAAAATCACTATGAGTCTCCTACATGGCGAAAAATTTCATTACTGGTATCCAAGCATCTTCATTAAATATTTCAGATTATTTACGACGGCATTCGGCAGTTTGTATATTTATCACGAATTGTTTTACCTGATTAGGAGCCGTATAATTAATCGAGAAGCTTGGACCTTTCAGATTACACTGTATGTTCGTTCCTTAGATATCATGGAAATCCTGCTGTTTGTGAGAAACATACACACACACACACATACAAACACACACACACACACACACGCGCACACACACACACACACACACATACAAACACACACACACACACACACACGCACACACACACACACACACACACACACACACACACACATATATATATATATATATATATATATATATATATATATATATATAGTACAGGATAAATAAAAATACTAATAGTATGAATACATACATCATTTCGTTCCATTGAAAAATTCGTCAATAAGTAGAAGGAGCTGGTGAGTTGTATGTCCTTCAAGCTCGTCTTAACTTGATCCTTATTTGTAAATATGTTTTTCATGCTTACTGGCAAATGATTCAATATGTGTGTCCATGAGTAGTGGACTCCTTCTTGAAATAAAACATGTGATTTTCTTGTGTATACTGTTTTTGTTCCAAGTACTGTATGTACGAACTGAGCTTCTTGTTGGAAAAAGGGACATATTACTAATGACAAATTTCATTAAAGAATAAATATACTTAGAGGCAGTAGTTGGCATACCATGTTATTTGAAGAGGCTCCAACAGGATTCTCACGTGTTTACTTAACAAATAGTACATATTACCCGTTCTTTGAAAACTTTTGTTTGAATTGAGGAGCTACTCCAAAATATCATACGTTATGACATTATGGAATGAAAGTAAGTAAAGCATGCCAGGTTTTTTTTTTTTTTTTTTTTTTTTTTTTTTTTTTTTTTTTTTTTTTATGGCGCCTGCGTCTGTTAATTCTCTATTTGCAAGTGCACTTTTGTGAAGGCGTTTCTAAAAAAAAACACCACAGTGCTTTACTAGGCATGGTCCTGTTTGGAGGTGGTATGCCGTTGCCTTCCTCCGACCTTCGAACTGACTTACCCAGCCAGTTATAGGGGGACCTACAGTTTAACGTGGGTTCCGAACCACGGTGCTACTCGGTATTTTTCACATGAGCAATACTGCCAGAGGTGAAAGAAGTGTAAAGTGACAGATAAAAATCCTAGGACCTAGCCGGGATCGAACCCGCGACCTTTGGATGTCTGGCACTCTACCACTGTGCAACCGAGGCGCACAAGGCGTTTCTACAGTTCCGAAATTATCATCAAGTTGTAATCCCAGGGATTTAATACTGTTAATCTCTCCTATTTACTCTTTTTCATACTTTATATTTCATAGTTTTCACACGTCTGAGCTACTGGCGTGGCTCTTGTCATCATATACAAACGATCACTCAGCAAAAGATCCGTACCCAAAGACACTAAAGTTGCCCAGGTCACTCTAATATTCAAGAAAGGCAATAGGAGTGATCCCCAAAATCACAGGCCCATCTCATTGATGTAGATTTGCAGTAGGATTTGGGAACATATACTAAGTTCGAACATTATGAACTACCTCGAAGAGAACGACCTATTAAACAATAGTCAACACGGATTCAGCGAGTATCGCTCTAGCGAAAACACAGCTTGTCCTTTATTCACAGGAAGTGATGATTGCCATCGACAAGGGATCGCAAATCAATTTCATACTTCTGGATTTCCGGAATGCTTTTGACACTGTACGTCACAAGCGGCTACTAATGTAATTGTGTGCTTATGGATTATCGCCCCAAATGTGCGACTGGATTCATGATTTCCTGTCAGAAAGGACACAGTTCATAGAAATTGACGGTAAGTCATCGAGTAAAATGAAAGTGATATCTGGCGTTCCCCAGAAAGCGTTATAGGTCCCCTACTCTTCCTTCTGTTTATAAACGATTCAGGAGACAACCTGAACAGCTCGCTTAGACTGTTCGCGGATGATGCTGTCATTTATCGGTTAGTGAAGGCAACAGAGGATCAAAAACAACTGCAAAGCGATGTAGACAAAATTTCTACATGGTGCGAAAACTGGTAATTAACACTAAATAATGAAAAATGTGAAGTAATACACATGACTACTAAAAGAAATCCGTTGAACATCAGTTACACGATAAATCAGTCGAACCTTAAGGTCGTAAATTCTACTAAATACCTAGGAGTTACAATTACCAACAACATAGACTGGAGAGAACACATAGAAAATATTGTGGGGAAAGCGAACCACAGGTTACGTTCCATTGGCACAACTCTTAGAAGTAGCAATAGCTCCACCAAACTGCCTACATCACACTTGTGCGTCCTCTCCTGGAGTACTGTTGCCCAGTGTGGGACCCTCGCCAGGTGGGACTGACGGAAGACATTGAAAACGTTCAGAGAAGGGCAGCTCGGTTTGCTTTATCACGTTACATGCGGGAAAGCGTTACGGAAATGTTGCACTATTTGTGATGGAAATCGTTAAAAGAACGACGTTATTCATTGCGGCGAGTTCTATTTGCGAAATTTCAGTCATCGTCTTTCATTTTTCAATGTGAAAATATTATTCTAGCACCAACCTACATAGGCAGACACCACCATCCCAATAAAATAAGAGAAATCAGATGGAAAACGCAACGATTTAGGTATTCTTTCTTTCTGTGCGCTATTACAGAATGGAAGGGTAGATAAAGATTATGGAAGTGATTAATTAACCCTCTGCGTGGCACTTAAATGTGATTTGCAGTGTATCTATATAGAAGTAGATAAATAAACTATGGATAAAAATAACGGGTGGTAAACGGGATCACATGGAACAATGTCCTCTCAACGGCACTAAAAAGCCAGTGTGTCAGATGCAGGATTAACACTTCTCACCGCTGGTATTTTTTAAAGATGTAAAACAAACGAGAATGTCTGTGTCACTAACGTACAGGTTTTCGTGATGTTATGGGAGAAATCCGCACCTAGTTTTATAATTTCCACTACGTTTTTAAACTTTGATATACCTCGATTAAATCTACCAGCTGAATTGTAGAAACAGGTCCTTACATATCATTCCGTGTCAGAGGAGTGATGCAATACAGTAAACTAAACAATCGAATAAGTAATAACTAATTCCTCTTCTTACGCAATTATACTCACGATGTCCGTAGATCTTCAAAGTAGGTAGCTTGCCGTCTATGAACTCCGCAGACTTCTCCTCTAAACACTTCATATTAAATGAAGTTCAGGGCTTCATTACTTATTAGAAAATTCCACTAAACTAATTATCTATTTCATTAGGATTATTTAGAGAATGGCTCATTATAGACTAGAAATAAATGCTGTGTAAGTCACGTAACTCGTACAGGGAATGGTTTCACATCTTGGAATATTTATGAATCAGGAAATGTATAAATAGAAAACGTTTCTGCGTCAAATATTTACAAACGCTCATATGACAGCTGACCAATAAACAATAAATACATAAAGATAATGAGCTTCACGGTATAGAACACACTTAAAGGCTTTAAAAATTCGATATAATTAGAAACTAGTAACTGAGCATAATTTTATCATACGCAAACTGTTTTGTAACAGACATTTCCTAAGAACTCTTTTGTGTTAGATACGTCTACGGAGTCTACATCTCACACCCAAAGAAAAAGGTGATACATACTACTTAAATACTGAAAAAAAAAAATAAAAAAAAAAAATAAAAAAATAAAAAAGTCAGTTATCTTGCAATTTATCAAATTTTCTGATTACTTTTATCATTATTCGCTATGGGTAATAACAGTATCATATTTTGTACTGTTTGTGTTATTTGTAAATACGAAACCGTGTTTTTATTTCTCCCAGTATAATGAAGTACCCACTGTTTCTGTGTTATTAAAACTTTCGCTGATTACGGCATTTCATTTCATAAGAAATACAACAAATTATTAACAAAATCAAGTAAATTTCTACTCACACTATATTTCTCATATGAATTAAAATTTCAGTCTGCTAAGGAGTATGCACTGATATGAAACTTGCGGGCATACTGAGACTGTTTGCTGGTCATGAATGTAACCCTAGACCTCTGCCTTTCGCGGGTAAAGATCGAACGTGAATTTCTGTGAAGTTTTGACGTAATGAGCGATGTACTGGCGTAAATAAAGCTGACCCCTCTCTGTAATAATAATGTTAATAATAACAATACAATTAGTCGTACAGAATATACAAGACCCCCACTTCCTCAAATCTTTCGGATGAAGAAAGGAAAAAATGGGGGGTTGGGGGGATGTTTCCTGCTTTGGATGAAGGAGTTTTAGGTTCGAATCCTGGCCGAGCCGTTATTGGCTGCGTGGTCTAAGGCGTCTTGCTACGGATTGGGCGGCCGTTCTTGGGTAAGTTATTTTATGTAGTTTGTAAGTCTGTGGACTGATGACCATAGCTGTGTGGTGAAGTAGGTTGTCAAACGCATTTGAATCCTTCAGTTTCCTGGCGTGTTAGCTCAGCGCGTTCATTCAGTGACCTGCGAGTTCTCCGTAAAGAAAATAAATAAATAAATTAATTAATTAACGTCTCACGTCCGGAAAAGATCAACAACACGAGAAAGAACTGAAAGGATGATGAAAAGTCTGACTAGTGCTAGCCCGTGAAAGGCATATGTCTCGTGTTAGAATCCCCGTTCTACATCACAATTTTAATCTCTCAGGAAATTTTCTTTATTATTGCCAAAAGTAGGATATGAAAACTTACAGAATCAAACTGTACGTATGTATCGGTTTCCTTTGTGGTGGTATAGTATGCTGTAAGCTGTCTAAGACGATTTATTTGGCCGCGGTGGAGTAGGCGAGCGGTCTAAAGCACCTCGCTGCGGAGCGCGCGGTTGCTCGCAGTGGAGGTTCGAGTCCTCCCTGAGGCAAGGGTGTGTGTGTGTGTGTTTATCCGTAGATTAGTTTATCTAGGTGTAAGTAGTTTGTAAGCTACGGACTGATGACCACGCAGTTTGGTCCGATAGATTTACAGATATTTGAACGATTTATTGTAGATCTCATACACCTCAGCATTCTTCGTGTAACACAAAATAATTCTGCTTGAACGTTTGTATTAGGCTGCCTAAGTGTTGCGGTATTAGTGGAGAATACTGTACATCCAGTACCTCCGAGTTGGTAGATATAGTAGTTCGGCCTGAGACGGTAATTACAGAGACAAAGTAGAGAAAACTTTGGCTGGGTACTATTACGTCACGGAATTAGCTCGTTAGTAACGCGCAACACAACGCAACAAAAAAGGTCACTCTTTCCAAACTCGCTAATTAACTCCGACTACAACGCAGGTTTGAAGTTTTCTCAAAGGTGCCATGCAACCTTTCCGTATAATGATACAAAAGCGAAACACCCTGTGAGCAAACAGTCGTCCCTGGAGACGCTGCAAATGGCATGGTGTCGACGCCTGCGGAAGAAAGGTCAGACCTGCAAGTGAGGTGAAAGATAAGAGTAATGATGTCAAATAGCATCAAATTTCACCACTTCACCGTCGCGGTCGTGTCACACAGTGAGAAGATCTTTACACTTACTCTCAGCCATATTTGAAACGTCTTTGACACCTTCGTGATGAAGAGAGGCGCAACCGACAGATTTGAAATCTAGGTTTTTCTGAAAGTGACTCAGGTGAATATTGTAGACAAACTGCACCAGACTGGACACGAAAAAACTTCAGAGGATTGTAGAGAGTAAACCAATCAAAGTACCTCCTCGCTTTTGGCTTCCGTTTTCACAAATTTTACGGTTGAAAATGATCACTGTGGAAAATAAATTCGGAAACATCCATGACAAAGTCGTGAACTGTCAACGCCAAGACACGCACAGACGATTCAAACCTTCTGTAACTACTTTGTATGACTACTACCCCATTTGACACTTTAGTACCATCTAGGAGTATAAAATGATGGCGGTATTTTGCCTTTGCTTTCTGAGTACAACCACTAAAGACTGTTCAAAACCGTTCGACGGAAGCCGAATGTGACCCTAAGCGCTGTATCAGCCCCCCCTGTGGCACGGCATCCAGGAACTTGCTTACAGGGTTCTGCAGGAGGAGAAGGGGACACTGAAAATAGTATGAATAGAACGGCAAAGTGTCTCATAAGAGCGCCTAGTTCTGCAAACGTTCTGTGCCATAGTTCCACCTATGTTGAGCACTGTAAAGAGACTACCCATTATGGATTCCTACGTGCTTGACCGCAAGCACCACGTTTAACAGATTCTGCAGATACTGCTACAGCATAGCATCTTAAGATTTCATGACATCTCGAACAGGTTATGTTGATAATCACCTGATACAGCATTTATTATCTAACCGACAAATGAAACGAAGCCGATATCAGTAGCTAATGTTAGGTTACTTGGGTTTCAAATACAACACGAATCGTAGTAGAGATACAGTAAGAAACATGACTGACAGCCGAAGCACTGCCAAAAACAATTTTCCTCCACCTGTGCGATAACAGGTGGATGCGAGTAAACGCCTTATGAACAAAATTTCATTTTTCGTTGTAGGAAAGACATTTTTATATTATACCAAAGATACTTTCATTTTAAATGCTGACTAGTTTCGAGTGTTGCAAATTTTCTTAAGCCACCTATTATAGTATGTTTACAGGAAGATAGATGAATATAGCAGCGTTACATTGCATGTACAAGTTGTAATTACTTACATTCATATATATTTGGATACTTCGTAGATCACGTTGTTTATTTTAATTACTTTTGTGTAATTTATTAAGCTTTTGATCCAAAGATGTTTTTACGAAGTTGTAATTATTCTTTACTTTATTTTGTTTGTGGCAAATCGCTGGTTATATGCAGCGTGACAAAACAAGCGAAAATAATGTCTCAGCAATCGGCACACACCTCAGAGAAAGTAAACATTCGACTGGAAGTATAGAAGAAAATCTCAAACTTTTGCATATCGTATGCAAAGGACAAGTAATGGACGTTTTAGAAAATTAAAAATATATATCCACATGAATGAATACGCAGAACAAATGTTAAATGAACAAACGGAAATGCGCAATAAAAAGATCATCGAAAATTTACATATTACCTTGACCAGCGTATAAAGTTCAATCCATCCTACCGTAATATACTTCTAAATGTGCAACAGGACGCGATAAATTATAGTAGCACAGCAATATTGTCCTTATATTACAATACGATACACACAAGCAAATTATAACACTTAGTTCGTAATGAACACTAAAAATTTATTGTACGAATATTTGTAATGGAACTGTATATGTCACGCTGCATATAACTAGCGATTTGCCACAAACAAAATAAAGCAAATAATTATTAAAAGTTAACAAAAACGTTTCTGGATCAAAAGCTTAATAAATTATACGAAAGTAATTGAAACAAACAGCGTGACCTAAAGAGTATCCAAATGAAATATATATGAATATAAGTAATTAATTGATATATTCATGTATCTTCCTCTAAAACAAACTTTGTTCTCTATAATACGTGGCTTAAGAAAATGGGGAGAGCCCGAAACTAGTCAGCATTCGAACTAAAAGCAGCTTTGTTACAATATAAAAATGTCTTTCCTAGAACTTTTAAGAGCTGCAAAATGCGACGTATCAAAAACTTTTGATTTTATTTTTCATTGTGGTTTCCTCCGCTGCAGAGTACTGTTCAAACATCAGGCTAGTCAGTCAAGTATATAGTTTAATGGATTTTTTTTTTTTTTTAAGTTTTTCGAGACGCCATGGAACGTAAGAGTGTCGGTATAGAACTTAATACGACAGAATGTCACCAGGTGATGGTCCATTAGCTGATCGATACCTGTTGTGACAAAAAACCTGGCACAGCAGCTTCGTATAAAAAATAGTTCACGAGCAAGTTAGTTTTCTGTTTACCTTGTACAGCATTTCTTGTCAAACTGACAACTGGAATGATTAAGATGTCAATACCTTTTATAAGGTTACTTTGCTCTAAAATCAAAATTAATTAAGATATAAATCCGTTAAGGAACACAAGTGACAACCAAAGTGCCGCAAAAACGAATTTTCCCGTACTGTGATGAATCATGATGGTGCGGGTAAACACGTTGTCGTGATGATGAACTGTAAGATTTGAAACCGTTGACAGCGCTATATTGTAAATGAATGGCATTATTACATGTGGTTCGTTTTTTGGTTGGGTGGTGTTTACTTGATTGTATGAATCTCGTTTTTCATTTGTTTCCTAGTATGTGAAATAAATTTTGCACAAAGTCACAATCGCTTCAAGAAATGCAACGTAATGGAGCTGATTTTTTGGTGTAAGTAAAGGAATGACTAACGAAAACTGTATCGTTAAAGTGTCTTTGCAATATGTCTCATCACCATTAGTCACACCTTCGTTGAAGTAAGTAAGTTCAGTCACAATTGGAGCTTACTTTTCGATGTGAGTAATGGAATCGCCAACAAAAATAATATCGTTAAAGTAGCATTGCAATATATCACATCATTATTAGTGTTACTAAGTTTAAATAAATCATTTGAATGACTTTTTGGTATTGTAGGGCACCACGTAATGAAAAACTTTTCGCTACAAGGAAATATTATTAGCACAGCAAAAACGTAGGTGACAAGAAATCCATGTAGACGTGAACAGGTGTCTGATGATGAACTGCAAGGTTTGAAACTGTTAAAGGGGCTATTTTGTAAATAAATAGCAGAATTAAGTGTGGTTGGTTACTACTTTCGGGCTCAAGATGTTAGTTTTAAAAGATTTTTTGTAAAGACTGTATGGACTGTAATCGTCGCTGTAGAACACTTATGACGACTAATATTTAAAAAAAAGTCCTGATCGAAAAAAATTAACGGTTTCTATTTACTGGTTTCGACCTGATGTATGTCATCTTCGGAATAAGAAGTAGCCCACATGGCCAGTGCTGGATTCGGCTGGGCTGGGCTGTCCTGGGCTGTTCTGCTGCCAGCAGCTAACTGTTCAATGGCTACTTGTTATTCCGAAGATGAACTACATCAGGTCGAAACCGATAAATAGAAACTGTTAATTTTGGTGATCAAGACTGTTTTTTGTAATATTAATCATACCATATAGATCGCTGTTGCTCTCCTACGACAAAGTTGTCATAATTTCTAACTTATGACGACGATCAACTATAATCTGGCCAAAACAAGATGTGAAAAAATAGTGATACAAGTCTGATACCTGTCTGGCTAACACAGTGCATGTAATGTGTTTCAAATGTGAACGCGGATCTATCCACTGCAGTGCTGTTTATGTGGATTGCCTTTCATGTTAACGTTTGACGCAGGATATGCAATCTTGCTGACCGTTAGTATTCTGATGACGCGCCAAAAGCGCAAAACGCGTTAATAAACAGTAATAATTTGCAACAGAGACTGTCATTATTACAAAAATTGATTTACTGTTGCTGCGCCAGGCCAATCAAGAGAGGAGTGATACAAGTGAGTCTGCAAATACGTTATTCAAAAAGGATCGTTCTCGGGCGGGTTATGTTTATGTGCTACAGAATTCAGAATCAAACCGTCGAATGAAATGAATCTTACCCCAATAACTAAGAAATACAAGTGACAGCCAATAAGAAAAGCACCACAAAACAAATTTTCCCGTATTTGTACCACATAAGGCCAGTACGATAAATGCACTGCCATATTTTTCAAATACAATTTTTCTTTCTTTACCCTTTCCGCCGCTACACAGACACACCCCAAGTACTGCTGAGCAAACATCGGCCGTGCGCACATACACACACACACACACACACACACACACGCACACACACACGAAGACACGTCGCGCCGATGTTTACCTCCCGTCTATTATTTTTTCCATCGGACGACCAAAGTAGTCCCTCGCGCCCGCTCCGCGTATACCGGGGTTTCTGGAGGTCTGGCCGAGTGGCCGGTTTCTCGGCACTGAGGGTTCGTCACGTCCGCCGCGCGGGGCTGGGCCCGGCCCACTCAGAAGAATAAACAGCGCGGGGCCGCCCTGCAGAAGACACGGCCGCCACCCGCCGGGCCTTATCGAAGAGCGGTCTGCGGGGCGCCGGCAGATCTCCCGCTTGTTATTGCAGACGCCAGCACGGCGGTGCTTCAACCACCAGACGTCGCTCCCAATAAAAACATGGAATGGGCGGTGCCTTGATTACTTTCTACGAGGTTCTGACGCAGGCGGAGGGCCCGAGCCGGCGAGATTAAACTAGCGCAAACAATTGGTGGTGGGGAGGGGGGAGGAGAGGAAAAAAAGAGAAAGAGAAATAGAGGAGAGAGAGAGAGATGAAGATGGCGCGGTCGCACAGGAAGGCCGGCTGCACTGTGTGTGTGTGTGTGTGTGTGTGTGTGTGTGTTCATTCATAACAGTCCCCCAGTGGGTTCAGTTGGCAGCACTGGCACAGGTGGGGGAATACCCCTTACCTCTACAATCACCACCACAGCCAAAAGCGCCCTCAACATTCTACTGCCCGCAGTCAGCAAATTCGAAAGAGATACTTCATCTCGATCTCTCATTTCCGTTTCCCCGGTGAAAAGCAGACCGGTAAGTGGAGGTACACCGTCTCGCTTTTGTCTAGTGACCGATTCCGCAGCTCTCTAGGAACGAATTAGTTCTGCCCGTCTAGAGCTTCACAGATGGTACTCCACAGGGTAGCTTTTACTTTGCAAAGATACGGAAATTACTTGCAGAAGTATTGCGTCTAAGTTCGCCATTAAAGTAGGGTATAGGTATTCGGACAGAATAGACAGCACTTCAGCTTTTTCTTGTGCTTTTCCCACTTCCACGGGGTTGCGTTGTCAGCTATTGTTTCCATGTAGTTTGTGAAAGGGTGGCTCGATGCATTCGTATTTGGCATCCTACAAAAAACGATTCAATAACCCATTACTACTAAATATCTACACTACATCAGCCTCTGTAGCTCAGCGGTAGCGTCGCTGGCTACCACGCAGGTGTCTGGGTTCGATTTCCGGCAAGGGACTTCGTGTTGTGTTATCCTAATCATCATCATCCCATCATCATCAAATAAAAAGACTTATACTCAGGCGGCTGCACAATCCCGCAAGGGATCTCCCAGCCAAGAAAGCTGTGGTGTCGCACAAGTCCAAAGTGCGCGCCACCTACTTTCGCCGCGCGCCGCCATGCACGCATGGCGCTTCGTTCTTACGACGACAGCCACGAGCACCCTCTGTTACAACTCCGCTCGTGGCCACCACGGAACGACATCGTTCACTTGGAACTGAGATAGGAACCAGTCAACATCTCGGAATCAGATAGGCACCAGTGAAGACTTGGCTATCGTACAGACACTAGGCAGGCCTCTAGCTCAACTATGTATCAGCATTCTGTGTATTGAACTAAGTAAAAGTTAAGTATTGTATAGATTCTGTGCAATAGATATCTCGTTCTAATTTACTCTAGTGTTTATAGTTTCTGGCTGCTCCCCTCCGTACCTGCACCAGCGTGCTATCTTTATTCCTGTGTCGGTCTCATTCCACTCGACCACCGCCACCTACGACGGAAACGAGACACAAAAGCGGCGACGAGGCTGGGACACAAAAAAAGCCATACGCTCATTTCCATCTACACAGCATCTACGAAGCATCCTTAAAGCAGAAAAGTACTTCCACGAACAGTCAGTATGAGTTAAGCATAGGATTAAAATACTGGAATTTATATCTGTTTGTGATTGACAGACTTCAGTGGCGAGGGGCAGTATTTCTGGTGCACAGCCAGACACACTTGGGTAGGATCTATATCAATGTAGAAAACTGGGAACACGGCGTGGCGAACGAGGTTGAAAAACAACTGACGGTACATAGCACTAGATCTCATTTGACGAAGGGTTTACGGCTGTGGCAGGCAACCGCTGCTTCAGTACAAGAAGAAACATTTCAACTTGCAGACGAGAAGCTCCCTTATGCCTTATAAATTCTAAGGTGGTGTTTACAAGAGAAACAAATGACGCCAAGGCCATCAAAAAAGTCTGTGCCTTCCACCTCAAAATCCAACAGGTATCAAGAAAGCTTCAAGTGATCTGGGAAGATACACAATTAGACTACTGTTTTACCTCAAAATACTGAGGGTAACCCTTGACCGAGTACAAATCTATAGAACACATTTCCTGAACATCAAAAGGAAGGTATCTGCAAGGTACAAGATTCTCTAGAAATTATGAGGTACAACCATAAGAACATCACCTATAGCCCTTTGCTATTCAGCCACAGAACATGCTCGCCCTGCATGGTACAGAACTAGTCACGTGGGTACACCTTGAATGAGACTTGCAGACTCGTTACAAGATGACTGAGATATTTATGAAAATGAATAAAACGTGGTCTTGGTCCAAGCAAACAGGAGACTGAAGAGGAAAACATTGCACAATAGAGTTGCTACAGGTTTCCACAACATTGTTGTGCAATGTTTTCCTGATCAGTCTCCTGTTTGCTTGGGCAAAGACCACATTTTATTCATTTTGACGAACCACCCCGTGATGACAAACTTTAACAAGATGTTTATGTGCGTTAGAAGTTTATATATCTATTTTTACATATGATGCTAAGGTAATGTACATGTTTTGTTAACTGTCATTGTTTTGTATACCACAATTACTTTGCAGTTTGTAGGCATTGTATAACTTTTCGCAGTGATTGTACTGGACTTTCTGAAGATGGTGACTGAGCTCACCGAAACCGGTTAAGGGACGAAAATAAATTTTTAGCGATCTTGGCTAAATGAAGTGTTTTATATAAACTGTTTATCGCTCTCCAGTGACGTAAAATGGCTTTTAACTATAAATCTGAACATGTCCCCATACTATGGCCCAGTTAGCCTGCATCGGACGGACGGACAGGTAATAATTTTCTGAAAATGAAAAAATATAAATTCCCGCCTGTTGGAAGGATTGAACCAAGGACCTCTGGCTTCGGAGCTCCTCACACTAGCCACAGGACCAAGACGCTTCTACACTAACAATCTGCTCGACGTTGCTATCTTTTGCATGGACTGCTCAGTTTTTATACATTGCTTATTTTTTCACTGTTCCACACAACTTCTTCCTGTTTTCTCGATTGATCTATGTTCAGTTTTTCACGACCTATCCACTGCGCCAACTTACAACTAATTTTTAGGGGCGTGCGATGATAACGTTCCTTTGTAAGAAATATTTAAATACTACCAGAGCAAACAATCTTCGAAATATTGACTCATTCAGGAATAGAAAACAATTAAAACTCATAATTTTTATCTAAGGATATATGGGTCCCATTATCGTATATTTGGGGTTTCTAATTCCGGAAATAAACAATAAAATCTAATGAATTGGTAATGCAGGCTTTGTTAATGCCAAATGTTTGAATCTTGAGCAGAGTAACACACAACACTTACAAAGTACTCTGTGCTTTTGAATTAATAACAAGAAGGAAACGGTTAGTTCTTTGTGCTTTTTGTTACAGAAGTCACATTAATAAACGTTGCAAGTATGATTGACGACATCTGCCCATAATTCATGACACCATGCAACTAAGGCACTAAATCCTTTTCACATTCAGGTAAAGAGGCGTTCAACATTGTTTCACAAAGGCTCACACATGGGTCTTCTTCACCACGATACTGCCATGTCGTGGTACTTTGTTTCTTATTTACACACAGATGCCTGTTATTAGCTACAGATGCTGAAGGCCTATCAAATACATAAAGTGAAACTGCTGACGCTGGTTTCGTAGAAACTGATGTCTTTCTTGTAGTCCTAGTCTATTTTCCTTCGTTTGTCTCTTAGCCATGGACTTGTCCAAAGCCTTTTTAAAAAGAGATGACGTCAACACTGCGGCTCATAGTGTTGTGTTTGATGATGAATATACAGGATGAGCGCTGATTTCAAAGGTGTGGTAGAAACAACGACTTCAAGAAAAATATCGTAATTCCAATTCCAAGGAAAGCAAGAGCAGACAAGTGTGAAAGTTACAGACCTATCAGTTTCATAAGTCACGGTTACAAAATACTAACACGAATTATTTACAGACGAATGGAAAAACTTGTGGAATCTGACCTCGGGGAAGATTAGTTTGGATTTAGGAGAAATGTCTGAACACGGGAGGTAATACTCTCATTACGAGGTACCTTAGAAGATAGGCTAAAAAAGGGCAAACCTACGTTTTTGGCGTTTTTATTTTATTTTATTTAAAATTTTGAAGGTAGCAGGCGTACAATATAGGGAGCGAGGAGTTATATTCAACCTATACAAAAACCAGACAGAGGTTACTAGAGTCGAAGGGCAAGAAAGGGACGCAGAGGTTGGGATGGGAGTAACGCAGGGTTGTAGCCTTTTCCCAATGTTCTTCAATCTGTACATTGAGCAAGCTGTGAAGGAATGGAAGGACAAATTTGGAGAGGGCATTAAAGTTCAGGGAGAAGAAATAAAAATTTTGCGGTCTGCCGATGACATAGTAATTTTGTCGGAGACTGCAAGGGATCTGGAAGATCAATTGAATGGAATGGACAGTGTCTTGAGAGGAAGATATAAAATGAACATGAACAAGAGAAAAACGAGGGTAATGGAACGTAATGTCAGAAAATCAGGCGATTCTGAAGGAACTAGATTAGGTAACGAGACAATAAAAGTAGTAGATGAATTTTGTTATTTGGGTAGCAAGATAACTTCTGATGACCGAAGTAAAGAAGATATAAAATGCAGAAGGCTATGGGGAGAAAAGCGTTTCTAAAGGAAGCCAAAATTGTTAATATCCAATATTAATTTAAATGTGGAAGTCCTTTCTGAAAGCATTTGTCTGGAGTGTAGCAATGTATGGGAGTGAAATTTGGACGATAAGGAGTTCGGATAAAAAGATGATAGAAGCTTTTGAAATGTGGTGCTACAGACGAATGATGAAAATTAGATGGGTAGATCACGTAACTAATGAGGAGGTGCTTAACCAAATCGGGGAGAAAAGGAGTTTCTGGCATATTCTGACTAAGGGAAGGGATAGATTGGTTGGACTCATTCTGAGACATCAAGGAGTTGTAAACTTAGCATTAGAAGGAAGTGTGTGGGGTAAAAATCGTAGAGGGAGACCGAGGGACGAATATAGTAAGCAGATTCAAAGGAATGTAGGTTGCCTAACGTATTCTCAGGTGAAGAGACTTGCACAGGACAGGGTAGCGTGGAGAACTGCATCAAAGCAGTCTGCGGACTGAAGACCACAACAACAACAACGGTATTCCATTCATCTCGGACGGCCATGGACCTGCTGTAGCTTCTGAGGCCTTATGAGCATTTTCTGCAGTGTGATGAGGAGGAAAGTTCACAGAGAAAGAAACCAGAAGGTCGTAAGGATAGATTCCCCATTTCTTGAAACCATTTGCAGCCATTTGTTGAAGCTATGCAATGTACCCTAGCCATCAAAGGCCCGACGTCTTTGTCTCTCCAACATTGTAACTGATGTGTAGCCAGCCGGTTTTCTGTCTCTTAGTAATATGAAAACTTTCCGCATAGCTTCCAGGTCCCATATACATACCTTTCGTGGAGGCTTCTGGAATAAAATTCACATCTGTTTGTGTACACTGACGCCAAATTTTCCGAACGCAAAATAAACTTCTTGGTACCCATAATTAGAAATCACACCTTACTTTCATTTAGGCATAGCCTACTCATTAAGTTAACTGTGTATGACACATTTTATCAGTTACATAAGGAAGAATATGCTTTACACTAGTGCCTTGCATGAAATAATTCTAAAGTTCATATTCGGTGGCTTGAGGGAAGACTTACAACTGTACTCCGTAGAAAATTTTTATATTCACGATGAAACAAAAGCAGATGTGGAAAACGAAACATTTATAGCGAAGCAACCAATCCCAACAGCACGTGAGACTGGCCTCCTCTAAGTGTTGCTGGAATGAACTGCAGCATACAGGACTAACGTAGCTAGCGATTTACCACACAGAATTAGGCAACCACCGTAAATATGGGCATTTCGCCCTATAATATGCAACCGGATGTGCACCCTGTTTTGTCGTTAATCTCACATCAATAATTATTGCATTGTGTAACTGATAATTTCATTATTATTGATCTTAGGATCTTCCGAAAGCCTTTACAGTTATGTGTCACTATACGATATTTACTTATAAGAAACGTTACAAAGTATGGCGAGTTATATTAAATATTTAGTGAGCTGAAAACAATTGAGTTGCGCGGGTGTTGCCTTGACTGAGTCTTTGCACATATGCAATGTAAGATATTGTATAGTGTTCAGGCATCTTCATGTGTCTCTGTTACAGTCCGGATAACATAGAAGCTGGGGCCTTCACCAACACAATAGCGAGTACTACTAGTGACGTTCTCCGTGGCACTTCAATGCTGAAGCTGCCATATGCTGACTTAGGAGATTCAGAAGACAGTCTGAACCCCAGTAGTGCCAGAACATCACCATGGCAGGCATCTGTGCCATCCACATGGGTTAAAAGTTTCTCAGACAACAGAAACATTTTGAGAATGTACATGGACCATTTGCCACAATAAAGAATAATTTGAATGGTATGGGCGAACAAAAATATAAGAATGGTCCCCAGTAAGCATTTAGAGTCGGCTGGACACATCTTGAAGATGACTAAGAAACGATGGCCAGTAACTATCCACAAGTTCACATCCCAAGGCCAAAGACCAATAGGGAGACATAGAAAGGGATGGAGTGATGGAGCCTATGAAGATTTGAAAGCAATAGGGATGACATGGAAAAACTAGAGCCATATAGTTGAAAACAGACCGCAATGGAAGGAAATGTATGTTTGTAAATCTATTGGACCAAACTGCGTGGTCATCAATCTGTAGCTTACAAACTAATCAAACTACAGTAAATAAACATAAGGACAAACACACACACACACACACACACACACACACACACACATGCCCCAGGGAGGACTCGAACCTCCGACGGCGAGAAACCGTGCGCTCCACAGCGAGGTGCCTTAGACCGCTCGGCTACTCCACAGCAGAAGGAAACCCTCTAAGCTGTATGTAATCCCTGTGACTGATCACGTAATGTAGTAAAATAAAGCAGATCAAATAACTTGATATTGGAATGAAGACAAGATTTACGGTGATGCTCGAAAAGCTTCTGACCGGAAACTTTAGCAGATTTATTGTGGCAGACATTCTGGCTCTGCACCAAGCCTTTTAACCGAGAGACGAGCATTCCTGAGACAGAGACTTGGCCCAGTAAGCTATTCTAGCTACAGCTGCCTCACAAATTCTGCGTTGCCCGTGGCCCTGTAGTGGCGCAGTTGGCCGCCCTGCCTTGCAGCCAGTTGGCAGCCGTGCAGTCTGGGATTCCCGTGGGCCGACCGCGCGCCGCACAGCGCGGCGGGAATTCCCCGGCACGCGCGCTATGCCGCCGCCGCCTGCAGCCTGAGGTATCCGCCTTGGGTGCCGGCAGGCCTAGAAGAGGCGGCTGCCTCGCAGGGTGGCCAACATTCCGGCTATATCTCCGCGGAGCCGGTTTTATACAAACACATTTGCTGCAATGCATACCATCGCCTGACAGCCTGGAGATATCATATACCTGTTTAAATGCTCAACATTGGCAAGAATGCCTGCTAGCAATCGATACACCATTTCTCCGATATCTAGAGTAATATCGCCTGTTGTTGTTATGGTCTTCAGTCTGCAGTCTGGTTAGTTGCAGGTCTCCACGCTACCCTGTCCTGTGCAAGTCGCTTCATCTGAGAATATGTACGGCAACCTACATCCTTTTGAACCTGCATACTGTATTCATCCCTCGGTGTCCCTCTAGTATTTTTACTTCCCACACTTCCTTCTAATGCTAAGTTGAGGATTCCTTAATGTCTAAGAATATGTGTCACCAACCTGTCTTTCCTCATAGTAATGATATGCCAGAAACTCCTTTTCTCCCCAGTTTTGCTGAGTATCTACTCATCATTTACATGATCTCCGCATCAGATCTTCATCATTCGTCTGTAGCACCACATTACTGAAGCTTCTTCATCTTTTTGTCTGAACTCCTTATCGTCCAAGTTTAACTCCCAGTCAATACTACACTCCATCCAGACAAATTCTTTCAGAAAGGACTTACTAACATTAATCTAATATTGGCTGTCACAAATTTCACTTCCTCAGAAACGCTATTCTTTCCATAGCCATTCTGGATTTTATATATCTTCTTTACTTCAGCCGCCAGAAGTTATCTTTCTAACCAAATAACAAAACTTATCTACTATTTTTATTGCCTCGTTAGTTAATTTAATTCCTTCAGCATTTCCTGATTTTCTGACACTATATTGCATTCCCCTCGTATTAATCTTGTCAATGTTCATCCTATACCTTCCTTTCAAGACACTGTCCATTTCGTTTAATTCCTCTTCTAGGTCATTTACTGTCTCTGCCAGAGATACTATGTCTTCAGCAAACCGGAAGTTTTATTCCCTCTTCCTGGACTTTAATTCCCTCTCCACATTTCTCCTTGCAATCCTTCACAGCTTGCTCAGTGTACGCATTGAACAACATTGCAGAAAGTCTAAAAACCTGTCTCATTCTCTTCCCAACCTTGTTATCCTTTCATGCCCTTCGACTCTAATAATTGCTGTCTAGTTTTTGCACAAGTTGAATGCAGCTCTTCGCTCCCTATCTTTTACCTCTGCTACCTAAAGAATCTGAAAGCGTATTTTCCAATCAACATTGTCAACAGCTTTTTCCAGATCCACATATGCTAAAAACGTTTGGTTTCTTTTCCTTACTCTATCTTATAAGATAAGTATAATATGAGTACAGTCTCGCGTGTCCCTACATTTATCCTAGATGCAAATTGATTTTCCCAAGCGTCTGATTCCACCGGTTTTCCATTCGTCTGTAAATTATACATTATGGTATTTTGTAACCATGACATATTAAACTGATAGTTCTATAATTTTAACATCTGTCTGAGCTTGAATTCTTAGGTATTGTTATCACTACATTCTTCTTGAAGTCTGAGGACACTTCCCCTACCTCATTCACCTTGCCTACCATGTGGAACAATTTCTTCATGAGTGGTTCTCCTAACGATGATAGCAGTTCAGGCGGAACAACGTCTACTCTAAGGGTCTACTCTTATCTTATTGTGATCTGTGAAATCCGTAGGTTAGTTTACCTGGGTTCATGTAAATTGTAAGCTACGGACTGATGACCACGCAGTTTGGTCGGATAGATTTACAGACATTTGAACATTTTTTTGATTCCCAGTACTGATTTCACAGGATCTATGCACCAAAATTGTGTGACAATGTAATAACGCCACTTGTAGTATAATATATTTGTCCAATGAATACCCGTTTATCATATGCACTTGTTCTTGGTGTAGCAATTTTAATGGCCAGTAATGTATTAACTCCTGCTCTTCTGCACAGCGTTGAACGGCTATAAAAGGCCGCAGGTTGGTGAACGTTACTCAAAACTCTGCCATTTCAGTGGGGGCGGTTGAAGCAACTATGCACCTCGCGTGTCCTGCATTCGCAATGTTGATGAGAACTGCAACACGCGTTTTGCCGTTAGTTTGCTTCTAAGCGGAGCTTTTGACAGCCTGCTAGCATGAGGAATATTAAATAGTAATATTGCCACAATAGCCTTAATTAATACAGAAACAAGTGAGGCAGCTTTGAGCAGAAACAGACGAAACAGGCCGGCGTATTAAGCGAATGGCGTGCAGGCGCGGAGGGGGCAACGGGCAGCGCTGCGGTGTAGGGTGGGCTGCCGGCCTGTCAGGGGCAGCTGTGGTAATTGCGCGGGTTATTTACGGGCGCGGCGGTCGCGAGCCGCCACAGTTGGCAGCCCTGCGCCCCTGCAAGCGGCCGTCACAGCGCGCCAAATTTCGGCGGACACGACACTCATTTACATTTCAGTGTCGTCTGCGTTAAGCTGTCCACGTGTTGCAACCGTAGGGACACTGTCACAGCTGGCGGTAATATTGTTCCAAACATTCTGAACCTAGACGGAGCGCAGGTACGGTAACTGACACTCTGAATCACCCTCATATTTTTTCTTCCTCTGCACAGAAAGTGTAAAGTTTAACAATGCAATACTTCATCTACATCTACATACATACACCGCAATTCACCGTAAGGTGCGTGGCGGAGGGTACACTGTACCACTACTAGGCATTTCATTTTCCTATTCCACTCCCAAATGGAACGAGGAAAAAAAGAATGCTTATATGCCTCCGTACGAGCCCTAATTTCTCTTGTCTTTGTGATCATTACGCGTAATGCAAGTAGGCGGCAGCAAGATCGTACTACACTCACCTTCAAATTCCGGCCCTCTAAATTTACTTAACAGAAATTCACGAAAAGAACGTCGTCTTTCTTCCAGCGATCGCCAATTGAGTTGCCGGAGCATTTCCGTGACACTCGCGCATTGCTCGAACCTACCGATAACAAATGTAGCTGCTCGTATCTGAACCTCCTCTATGTCTTCCCAAACTCTTGAGCAATACTCAAGACGTGGTCGTACAAGCGTTTTATACGCGGTCTCCTTTACAGGTGAAGTACATTCTCCCAAAATTCTGCCAATAAACCGAAGTCGGCTGTCTGCCTTACTCACAATTGTCCTTACATGCTCGTTCCATTTCATATCGCTCTGCAATGTTACGCCTAGATATTTGATCGACGCGACAGCCTCAAGAAGCTCACTATTAATGCTGTATTCGAACATTATGGGATTGTTTTTTCTACTCATGCGCATCACCTTACATTTTTCTACACTGTGAGCTAGCTGCCAATCTTCGCACAAACTAGAAATTTAGTCTAAGTCATCCTGTATGATCTTACAGTCAGTTACAGACGACATCCTCCCATACACCACAGCATCATCAGCAAACAGCCGCAAATTACAACTTACTCTGTCCATCAGATCATTTATATAGATAGAAAATAATAGCGATCCTATCACACTCCCCTGGGGCACGCCAGACGATACACTCGTCTCTGATGAACACTCGCCGTCGAGAACAACGTACTGCGTTCTATTACTTAGGAAGTCTTCCAGCCAGTCACAAATCTGTGAACCTATTCCATAAGCTCGTATCTTCGTTAGCAGTCTGCAGTGTGGCACCGCGTCGAACGCCTTTTTGAAGTCGAGAAAAACACAATCCGCCTGTTGTCCTTCGTCCATGGCTCGCAAGATGTCATGTGAGAAAAGGGCAAGCTGAGTTTCACATGAACGATGTTTCCTAAATCCGTGCTGATTCATGGAAATAAGCTTTTCCGTTTCAAGGAAATTTACTATATTCGAACTGAGAATATGCTCCAAAATTCTACATGAAACTGATGTCAACGATATTGGCCTGTAATTGTATGGGTCAGTTCTCTTTCCTTTCTTATACACGGGAGTCACCTGCGCTTTCTTCCAATCACTAGGAACTTTGCACTGAATTAAAGATTCAGCAATTCTCAGTGGAGCAATAGGATAATCCGATAAGCGATACTGTACAAATCACATTTCCACCTCATCTGTAATCATGAGCTGTTCTGATTGGATGTTTTTAACCTTATTATTATTTAAAGCCTAACAAACTGAAAATAGACGACAAAGTGCGTCGAGCCACTAGACTGGTAACTGTGTGCGAAACCACAGTTCTACTCTTAGTATCAAATAATTATGAGTTAATAAACAGCTTCAAAACGGATACTAAATTAGTGAATACTGAGTTGTCGTAGTGAGACTGAATATCGAAAAGTCCATATTCAACTAAATCAGACGAATACTATATCTGTTCATAGAAGCATAGAGTCCGTGGCTTAATGCCTTCGTGCCGGCCGCGGTGGCCGAAGGGACTGAGGCGCTCCAGTCACGGTCTGCACGGCCACTACGGTCGGGGTTCGAATCCCCCCTCGGGCATGGATATTTATGCCGTCCATAGAATAAGTTAGTTAATAAGTAGTTTGTAAGTAAGATTTACAAAGATTTGAATATTTTTTAATGCCTTCGTAAATGACAGTCTCCTCTCCTCCCAAATTCTAAATGCCAAGTATACACCAGATTTGATTAGATTTCAGAGAAATGCTATAGACAGCAAATGATAAATTTATTGGATTCGGCGAGATCTATTTGCGAAATCAACTTTCTCCTCCAAATGCGAACATTTATTTGCTAGTACCCTTTCACATACGGAATCAAATTCATTGCAATAAAATAAGAGAAATCAGATGGAAAACGAAATATTCAGGTGTTTTTTTTTCTCGCGCTCTATGAGAGAATGGAACGATAGAGAAATATTGTAAAATCCATATGTTGCCTACTTTACCCAAGTAAAATAATTTCAATACCCTTCGTGTACAGTGCAGTGACTCACTTGCGTTGCTTGACCAAACCTCCATATCACGTCGAACCGAAATTAAGGAATCGTTAGAAACGTGACACAACAAGTATTAAAGTACCGGATAGTCATAACTAATACAAGGCTTCAATTTAACTCACCATTTCTTTGTGTTAATCCGGACACCACATCACTGTTTCAAGTGTCTAAAGTGGCATGAGTACAGTCTCTCTTTACACTGTGAAGAATACTGGAAGTATTTTGTAGTGCTGCAAAATTTAGGGATCTATCTGTAATGATCAGTAGCCCTGTAATTTGGTAGGATCGATGCAACTTGTGTTTAGATTATAGTTAAAAAGATGTCGATAAAGCACTGGGAGCAGAGAAAGCACCTAGATAGACAGACGTTTAGGGAAAACACCACTTTCGTGTAAGTTGTCATGTTTGATATGTCGACGTAAGTGAAACTGCAGTTTTGGAGTAAGCAATATACAATGTATCCTGGACAATGTTAAATAGTCATAATACATCGTTCATTCCATTTCATTGACTGTCACCAAACAGTCGACATTTTTTCTACTCATGTTACCACTAAGATCAATACTATCTATAGAAGAGTTACTTGTGACGTTCTGAGAAGAATTGTCCTAGTGACGCTGCACATTGTGAACATTCTGTATTACACGTGACGGAAATAAAGGTTTATCAGTAATGGAGGATAGGTAAGAACTCACCACAAAGAGGTTTCCTGAGCGGCTGGTAGACGCGAAAATAGTCACAGTCACACAACTTAAATGCGGGGCATTCGGCAGAAAAACAAACATACATTCACGCAATCACTCAGAGAGCTATACACACATAACTCTCATGCCCGTCTACTCCAACGACACAAGCATTTAGACTGCGAGTGAGTTGTAGAGTGGAGGGGAAAGGATGTCATGTAAAGATGGGGATGGAAAGTTTCGCGGTGCGTGAAGGATTTTCAAGGCTCTGCTAGGCGGAAATTGAATTGCGGCAATGAATACATTGAAGGGAAGGGGCGGGAAAGGATAAAAGGGAGTTGCAGAGGAGTGTTGGGAGAGAGTGTGAAGTTTTGAAATGATAAGAAGAGTAAGGAAAAATAAAAATACGAAAATAAGGGAAAAAAATGAAGTTTGGAAAAACGGAAAAAATGAAGACAATAAGGATACATCTGAAGCATAGAAATAAATTTTATGATGCGGCCGGCAATCGAGTACGAATCCGGACTGAGTATTCGTTTTCAGCTTTACCCATTCGCAGTTAATGTCATTTATTAAGTGACTGTTGTTGTGGTCTTCATTCCGCGGACTGGTTTGAGCTACCCTGTCTTGTGCAAGTGTCTTCATCTGAGAATACGTTCGGAAACCTACGTCCTTTTGAATCTGCTTACTGTATTCGTCCCTCGGTCTCGCTCTACGATTTTTACCCTATACGCTTCCTTCTAATGTTAAGTTGACAATTCCTTGATGTCTCAGAATGTGTCCAACCAATTTATCCCTTCTCTTAGTCAGTATATGCCAGAAACTCCTATTCTCCCCGATTCGGTTAAGCACCTCCTCATTAGTTAAGTGATCCTACCCATCTAATTCTCACCATTCGTCTGTAGCACCACATTTCAAAAGCTTGTATCATCTTTATATCTGAACTCCTTATCGTTCACGTTTCACTCCCATACAATGCTACACACCTGACAAGTGCTTTCAGAAAGGACTTCCTAACATTTAAATTAATATAGGATGTTAACAAGTTTCGCTTCTTTACAAACGCTTTTCTTCCCAAAGCCATTCTGCATTTTATATCTTCCTTACTTCTGCCATCAGAAGTACTCTTGCTACCCAAATAACAAACATCATCTACCTCCTTTATTGTTCAATTACCTAATCTAATTCCTTCAGCATCGCCTGATTTTCTGACATCGCATTCCATTACCTTCGTTATATTCCATGACTTTGGATACAAATAACTGTATATCTGCCCCAACAGGCAAATACAGTATCTAGCAACTTACTCAACAACAAACGAAATTAAAAAAAAAAAAAATTAAAAAAGCTATCACCTCCAGAATTTCGAGAACACACTAGTGTAAAGCAGCTATAGTAATTACGATAACTGCTGATGTCCATAAATGTAGAAACAGAAATAAATGACTGACTATGTAAGAAGAAATGAATAATTAAATTGAACAATAGTGATATATCTTTCGTGAACTTTTCAAGCTCTTGAGGACCACAGGTTTTAAATCACTGCTGTAATATTTAGTTAAGCTCACGGCTAATAAATTTTCAAGTAAGGACCAACAGTTATTATACCTTATTTTGCCTTATGCATTCGTAAACTGTCCTAAGCTGTACTATTTTACAATTTCATCATCTCTGTATATTGATCTCTGTATAACGTCTCTGCGCATGCGCGACAACGAAGCGGTGCATATGAAGCCTGCCGGCTAGTCCCCTAGCAGGCCCTACCAAGTGCTGGGGCGGCCTGCCCCTGGAGCGCCGCTGGCCCGCTACACGGCGGGGGATTTGCGGGCGAGATAAATCATGGCGCCTGCGGGCGGTCAACCCGCGTCGCAAGTACAGCCGGGCCGGGCTGTTGCCGCCGTGTTGCTGTTTTCTTGCTGCAGGCTGTCGGGCTAATGCTCGGCCCTCGCCGTAATTAGCTCGACTTAACGAGAACTAACCGGCCACTCGCGCTAAATGCGCCGCGAATTCCCGGCCCGTCCGCCGCCCGCCCGCTGCAGTTATTCTTTTTCTGCCGCCCAGCGCCGCTTCTTTCATTTTTGTAGCACAGCTCAACAGCCCGAGCGGAATAATTCCGAAATCCCCCCCCCCTCTCTCTCTCTTAGCCGTGCGACCAGCTGTTGGCTTTGGTACGCCTCAGCGATCGCGGAATCTGGGTATTTTATTCTGATTTAGGTTTGCTCCGAAACAACGCAATTACTAGTCTTAATTTCTAGCAGAAATTACGTTTCACTTTTCATTAGTCTGATTTCATATTAGCACAAGGACAACTTAATGGAATGGCCGTAAAAATTGAATTAGCAAACTACTGTCTGATACGCAAAATACTTAATTTGTTTCCGTGTTTCCGTTTTACATACACTCCAACGCAGTCAAATATCTCAAATCTCGACCTAAGATAACTTCCCATCCCTACAATCCTATTCCTAACATCTTGTTCCCGCCCCCCTCTTCCTTCCCCAATCATTATCCTGCATCTCATGTCTTCTACAAATGTCACCACTTGAAATATCCCCTTAAATAATTACTTTTTAATTACATTTATTTTTTTATTTTTTCCAATTTTTCCAAACTTTACTTTTTCCAAATACAAATAAAAAATCCCTGAGACGGATTTTCGTCTCGAATATGTCAAAAACAGTAATGATAAATCTGAAGCATATAATTAAAATTTGTGATGCGGCCGGGAATCGAACCCGGACTTATTAGGCAGACGTCTGATCATTAGATCACTACACCACTAACGATTAAGGCGCCTCGGAATAGTCTAAGTACGATTTCTCTCCACGTCACAAACTTTAATTCAGCTTCTGTGTTCCAAATTGATATTTATATCACCTTAACAGGATTGTACCAATACTTGAGTAATTTCGTGCTTGGGTGATGATTGCTGTATCCCCACTGTTGTACAGGTACGTGCAACTGCCTAGAAAGCAGGAGACTCTAGTTCGGGTCCAGACTGGGTACACATCTTCAACTTTATCCGTTCGCAGTTAATGTCATACATTCCCTAAATATGAATAGCTAATAACTGCAGGATCAAAAGTGACGTCTGTCCTTTGGGACGTGTGATGCTTCAGAGTCGAGAACTTCACATGCACATCAGGTCGTCAACACAACAACCATCATTAGTATTATCTAAACGTTATACTAACTAAGGAACACATTGTTGGGGCGATCTCGAATAGTTTAATAAGAGGTTTTCAGCCAAGATCGCTTTCTTTCTTTAATTATATGACGGTTTCGGCAATCTTCACACCTGTCGTTATTTTTTACATCACTGCTATAACAACAATTTCTAATATAGCACAACGGTATACATCCATATTGATGTGTCATGCAAATAAAATTTACATGTCAGTAATAAAATGACTGAATCCATCTTTCACAAGGTTTACGTTAGAGGCACTACGGAATCAAGCTCAGTATTGACTGAAGTGAAGCACAATATTGACTATTAGGCGGGAAAACTGCTAATTGAAAGTATAACGCGCTCCAAGAGACTCACTGTCCTTTCGCGATTATGTGCGTGGCGGGCACGGGGCCCCGGGCTAATGTCGTCTTTCTTTCTTCTCTCCTCCGTGGACTGCATTTTCTTTCCGTTCTCCTGATTTCCTATTCCTACTTCTTCCCCTGTGGATCATGGGGACTGATATCCTAGGCAGTTTTGTCACCCCGTCTAAAATAACCAACCAAGCAACGAAATTATAACTAAGGAAGAGTATTGGTTTTCTATTTTCTTACTATCTGTAAACAGGTTTATACTGCCGTTTTGCTGGTAACAAAAAGGGACAATTTACAGGCAGTTGCACATCTATTTATACTCCTGTGTTCACAACAATTGAAGACCTCGGGGAAAAATAATGGTAACCCTCATTTATAAAGTTCTGAGATATGATGAACCGTATCTTTGAAAAATATGTTATAAACTATCATAAACTAAATGTTATGCCTTGTCCATTTAGCCACGTCCCTCTCTTCATTGTCAAGCTCTTCAATTATTCATACGATTTTATCCCCATATCTTATGTTATTGAAATACTTTGTTCTTGGTTAGCCTCTTGGTTTCTTCCCTAAAACTTTTCCTTCAAATACATTCTTTAGGAACTGGTTGTGTCTCAGTGTGTGCCCTATCATGTTTAATTTTTTCTTCCTATATAATTTAGCAGCGTTCTGATCTCATTCACTTCTCTTAAGGCCTGTTAATTACTTTTCCTATCTACCCTGCCTTGTTTTCGTCATTCTTCTCCAAATTCACATTTCCATAGCTTCCAGTCTCTTTTTCTCTGTCTTTCCCAGAGTCCACGCTTAACATCCGTATGTTAAGACACTCCAAACAAAAGTTTTCGCGAACTTTTTCCTACTTTCTAGTCTCATACGATTGTCTGTTAGTAAATTTCTTTTATTTTGGAAAGCTTGCATTGCCATGGCTATTCTTCTCTTTATATGTGTGATACATTTATTGAAGTCAGTGATTGTGCTCCCCAAATAACAGAAGCTCTCAACCTGCTCTAGAACATCCTCTTCTACTTTAATATTAACTTCATCCTTTTCTTTTGTCTTCCTACCATAGTTTTTGTTTTCTTCTTATTAATGTTTGGATAAAATTCTCTTAGGATTTTGGCAATATTTTGCATTATAAACTCCATTTCCTTTACTGGGTCAGCAAGTACTACTATATCATCTGCAAAAAAAAAAAAAAAAAAAAAAAAAAAAAAAAAACAAGAAGGAAATACAGTGTATTCGTTCCCCGTGAATTTCAATTCCCTTGGTTATATGTTACATAACATGTTCTAATATTTGTTTTAATATTTATATTTGCAATCACTCAGCAGATTCACGTACTACTTGAAGTAAACGAAACATTCTGCCGGATATGACTGTTTGCACAAAACGCATTAAAAATTCGAAAGTTGAGGGTTATCATTATATACCCCGAGGTCTTCAATTATTGCCTATTGAATGATAATCGTTGTTTGTATCAGTGCCCTTGTTAGTGACTGTGTTGGGGTCGGTGTTGTTGTCCCTGCCGTCTTCCTAATTTCGGTTCGTGTTCTGGTATACTCTCTACTCTTTGTTAGCAGTGATAGCAGGCGTGTGGAGGTGGAGGGGAAACTACTTGCTGGCGAGCACTGTGAGCGCTCGCGGCCACGCGCGCTCATTCGCGCATTTTGCAACCCCCGCTTTAGGGACCGCTTTATGTTACGATACCTACGACAATATACCGAGTCATACCAAACTACTATTACAAAACGTACGGCCATTGTGCTAAAAGTTTAGCGGACGCCCGTGAATACTGCGACCTGATGACCTTTGGGTCGCCGCTAGGCCTCCACCTTCCCGACGTTGACCTGTTCCGTTGGGCTGGCCAGAGGAGCGCAGACGGGGTGGGCTTTAAAGAGTGTTTGTCTGCGGCCACGGATATGGGGTCTCGCCACCGGGCAGATGCTATCTGGCGGAGAGTGCAAATTAGTCATTACCAGGCGGCGGCCCGGCGCTTTGCATATCTGCCATCTACACGGTAATGCCGGCCGCCGGCCGGGAATAGCGGGCTGCCGTGAGCGGCCCGTTATATTTACACTGACACCCGCCGATTAGGACCCACAGCAACACCAGAACAAGCCCCGGTCGCCAAGTGGACCGCTGCCGGTCTCTGGTGCGAAAGACGACCAATGTATAGGACTTAATTACTGTGGTACGGCCAAACTTTCAGGAAACATTCCTCACACATAAAGACAGAAAATATGTTATGTGGACATGTGTCCAGAAACGCTTAATTTCCATGTTAGAGTTCATTTTACTACTTCTCTTGAAATTACATTAATCATGGAATGGAAACACACAGCAACAGAACATACCAGCGTGACTTCACACACTTTGTTACAGGAAATGTTCTGTGAACGTTTGGGCTGGAATTGTTGGTAATGTCTTGATGGGGCCTCATGTTCTTCCACCTACGCTCGCTGGAGCACGTTATCATGATTTCATGCGAGATACTTTACCTCTGCTGCTAGAACATGTGCCTTTACAAGTACGACACAACATGTGGTTCATGCACGATGGAGTTCATGCACATTTCAGTCGACGTTTTCGTACTTTTCTCAACAACAGATTCGGTAACCTATGGATTGGTAGAGGCGGGCCAATTCCTACTGTGGTTATGACTCCATAGGCTCACAAACTACTTTAACTTAGTCTATCCAAATGTAGTGGAACGGCGACAGGATATCTGCGATGTTTAACATTGTTATTCATCTTCTTCTTAATATCTAATCGTGAAATTATTCTGTCACTAGAAAAAGTTTTATCATTTGCTAGGACGTTGTTGATTAGTTATTTACAGTTCCCTAGCAACACCAGTTGTCATAAGCTAACCGTGTAAATTCGCTAGACTTCGAATGCTTTGGTGAGGCGAGTGTCAACAGACGTAATATATTTCACAAAATGCATTTTTAAAAACCATCAGCTGTTTATACAAAACCTTATAGGGTAAGGTGGTACAATTTCGATCATATCGGACAAATGTTATTGTAACTCGAAATATATTGAGAAAAGACGTAATTCTAATTATAGCACTTGTTCTTGGATGTTTAACTAATATGTAACACAATTATTAGACAATTACAAATATCGGTATAGACACAGAAAGACGTTACAGAATTGAGAAACATCGATCGAAAATGTACCCACTACGTACAATTGTGATCACTTCCTAGTAGAATTTTGACTAAGGGCATCTTCCACATAAAAAGCACTTTTTCCGTCAGGCACCAACGCATACTTCGTTGTACCAAACATTGAATTTTGGGTAGAGAATCTAGTCACCCTTAAATAGAAAATTTATAAGAGCTCGTTAGACTAAGTAGCTTCACTTACCTCCTAACGTAAAAAAATTTCTCTCTCCTTAGCACAAAGTGGTATATTCTTGGAACAGACAGGAGGAGCTGTAGAAATCTGCTACGCTACAATGCCACACAACCAGATACTACGAGATTGACAAATGGCGCGAAAATTTCTGTTGATTGGAATTGTACCTATATCGAATTTGTACCATCTTACGCTACATCTACCAGTTTCGGTCAATTGACCATCTTCATGGATAAACTATACAAAAATATAAAATAAACGTAATTAATGTGTACAAACACAGAGAGCAAATAATCAACAAAATTACATATAAACAGACTGAAAATAGAGAATCGTGTCAATTTAACATATAGTTAAAATACTTACAAGGTGTTAAAACTGAAGGGTAAAATACTTCAAATAAAATACATCAAGCTGAGACAAACAGGAGTCAGTATAACTAAACTTATGTTTTGTTTTGTATGTTGTCATACTGTATTTTACTACACCACACTTTATTTGTTATAGTTAACCTTTCTATACACAAATTTCGTCGTAACTTGTTGACGACTACATCTTATAACTTTGTTTTACACTTGTGTCCAAAGATGTTCATCCAAAGATATTGTACACCCATGGATGTTATTACTAATATCGATAACATAGGTTTCATCGCTTCTGACTCATGCTATTAGCACAAGGCACTCCCTCCATTTTCATTCATAGTCTGTTCTTACCTTTTATGTTATGTTTGACTGATAGGTTTTATCTAAGATGACCACTGTAATTTTAACACTTTTAGTTATACTGACTCCTGTTTGTCTCATCTTGATGTATTTTATTTGATGTATTTCACACTTCAGTTTTAACACCTTGTAAGTATTATAACTATGTGTTAAATTGACATGATTCTACATTTTCAGTCTCTTTATATGTAATTTTGCTGATTATTTCCTCTCTGTGTTTGTGCATATTAATTACGTTTATTTTGTATTTTTTGTATGGTTTAGCCATGAAAATGGTTTATTGACCGAAATTGGTAGATGTATAAGGTTTTGAATAAACAGCAGATGGTTTTTAAAAATTCATTTTATGAAATCTCTAGACTTCGTTCGAAGTGTCCCGCACCACAACATAAATTAAAATTTGTAGGAATGTTTCCTTTAAACAGTTCATCAAATATAAATAAGGTTCTTGTACGAGCGGGGTATGAAAAATAGTCTGTAGCAGTTACTAAAATTTCATCAAAGTTAAACATAGGCATTTCTGTATGCTGTTCTTAACTCGTATTGAAAAAGATATTAATAATCCACTGCCTTCTAAACACTGGTTTTCCACATTTACACTAAATACAAATATGTCACATTCTAAGCTAATCAGTAGTGATTCAATCAGAATTAAATTGTTTTCTGAAATAAGTCGAGATTCTTCACAAGAATCAAATTTCTCTTGCTATAAAATATTCTTGATCATAAATAAATCTTCATAAATGCAAGATATCTTTCAACATTAACAAATATATATTCTGCTTCTTGTTAAAACAGTGTTAGTTTAGCAAGAAACGTGAACACGGACAACTAGCTTGGACGGAATCTCAAACAAGACTAACTATAATTTAATATTCTTTTCTTTTCTTCTTTGAAGCGTGGCAATAAAGAAGGCGCAGCAGCATTCGTAGACCTGTAGCTGTCGGTTAAATTTTCATAGTGGCCTCTGCTGTAATGTTGGCTGCGGCGGCGACGACGCTGCCCTTGTTGAGTGCAGCGCCTCGATCGTACATGAAACATAAAGAAAAAAAAAACATTTTTAGAATCATATTATAAAAAATAACAATATTTACATAAACATCATTTATGTATGCATTTTAAATACAAGATTCGTTTTCTTTCATTTTTTATTTATAACTTCAAAACAGGGCTGACATAGGAAAATGTCGCAGAAATTGTGAAGTTGTAATATGAACTTTGTGCATATGTTCCTCAGTAAATTATATTTACTTTTTATGGAGGACATATTTCAAATATCATCGCCATAAAGTCGCTTGAATCACTCTGGGGTCAAAACAACCCCAGGCATACAATACGTTTTTCTAGAGCTGATACCATGCAAGGGTTAAACTAAGGTAAACTAACCTGAGGATAACACACATACACACACACACACACACACATATTCCCCAAGGAGGACGCGAACCTCCGACGGCGAGCAACCACGAACTCCGCAGCGAGGCGACTTATCTATTTATGCTTTGAAAACACAATCCCATTGTCGTGAGGTGTTTACAACAACTTTTGTCTCGTCGTATAGCATCCTGTGTACCTCTGAGAGACAGTGTTGAGTCACCGCGGATTTTTCAGGCTGCATCAATCGCATAAGGTGGAGAAGTTCCAGGTCCCTTGGCTGGCGTCCGACCCTTGAGGCTAGGCGGAAGGATATCCGCTTGCCATACTTTCCGATCACGTGAACGGCGGACGGGAGTAGGTCCCTGCTTTCTGCGCCTTCTGGAAGTCCGACGAGCAGCGCCTGCGAACCCCTATTGTCCCGCGGAGTGTTCGCCTAGCGGTCCCGCAACCAGCGATGTCTTCGTGTCGTGAGTGTTGCCGCAGTAGTAGGCGGACAGGACACAGGCGAAATACCCTAGACTTAAAGAAAAATGTAATTATCCTCATTCAAAAGAAAGCAGCCGCTGACAGGTTCGAAAATTACAGAATCATCAATTTAATTACTCCTGGGGCGTTGTTCCGACCTAGGTCTTTTAGGGCTCTGTCAAATTCATCTCCTAGTATAGTATCTCCTATTTCATCCTCATCTACTTCTCCCCTTTCCAACAATATTTCCTCTAAGTTCAATTCCTCCTCTATGTATTCTTTCCACCTTTCAGCTTTCCCTTCTTTGCCGAGGTTTTCCATCAGAGTTCTTGATATTCGTAGAGCTGTTTTTCTTGTCCCCAAATGTCTCTTTTTATTTTCCTGAAGGCAGTATTTACTTTTCCCCTTTTTATACATTCTTCTACAGATTTGCATTTGGCTTCTAGCCACTCCTTCTATATCTTGTAAATATGATCTTCGTTTCTCTCTATTTCTGACGCCTGTCTCTTCAATCCACTGGGCCTGGGGTGAGGTGCTGCACAAGGAATGCGGGTTCGATCCCCTGCCGGATAGGGGATTTCTTCCACTCGGAGATTGACTGTTGAGCCATCCTCAATATCATTTCATCGTCCTCAACATACAACTCATCGTAGTGAGGTGATGTAAAAGCACTACACCAGGCAGGCCCAACATGAGCCCAGCTGGGGTCTAACGGTCAAGATACCACACGATCATCATTATCATCAACTGTTATTACAAAAAATGTTCAAATGTTTGTAAATCTATCGGACTAAACTGCGTGGTTATCAATCCGTAGCTTATAAACCAACCAAGGTAAACTAACATAAGGACAACACACACACCCATGCCCCAGGAAGGACTCGAACCTCCGACGGCGAGCTACCGCGCGATCCGCAGCGAGGCGCCTTAGAGAGCTCGGTTACTCTACCGTGGCGTGTTATTACAGAAAACTGATACATTTCCTTGCGTTTTCATCTGTCCCTTGTTACACCCTCTGTTTATTTGCCTTCATTCTGTGAACGTCCCCCTGCTAGCCTGTCTCCGCAGCCCTCGTTGCCCTGTTTCACCTCCGCTGTGCTACCCGTCACGCGCTCGACTTACCAGTTGGTGGTCAAGCATCCGCGGTCGTTCACCTCGTCCTGCCAACGACCCCCGCCATATCGCCGTAAAACACGTAAGTGTCCAATATTCCGCCGTGTGCCCCCGTTTGATGCCCTGCCTTCTGTTCGGGCCGCTCCCACTTTACACCTCCCCCTGAAGTCCAGAGCCCCGGCCAACCAGCTGTCTCTTCGGCCATATTTTTCCTCGTCTCTTTTCCTCGTCTCTCCCTCTCCTCCTCTTCCTCCTTCTCTCGTCCTCTGTCTGGCCACCCCTTTCACCGGTAAATAACCGCTGGTCGGCCGCACTGCCGAAAATGCTGTTCTTTAGGACCACTTGGAAATTTAAAGCGGTCCCAGCCCCCTACCCTCTGCCAGGCACAAACACGCCGGCGTGCTGCGATGGAAAGGCCATTCGTCCACGGTCTCCCACCCTTCATCCCCCTCCACTACCCCTCTCCGCCAAACTGGCCGCTCTCCGGAAGACATAAAACACGATAACAACGTCCTGGCGACGAGACAGAGATTGCGGGCCCGCGCTCTCTGCCTCCACCTACGCACTTACGCGCGTGCGTGTGTGTGTGTGTGTGAGGGAGGGAACGAGAGCAGCGGGTGGCTCGGGGGTGGGTGGGGTGAGATGGAAAACCGCGGCGCGGCGCTGCCCGCTCGGCAGGCCGTACGTCACCATCGGGCGCGGCCGTGACAGTCATAAATGGATATCCGATGTTGCCGGCGGCGCTTAGCCCAGCGTCGGGCCCAGGCTCGCTGCGCTCCGTGGAAATCAAGTGCTTCCGTAATGGAGCGAGCCACGTCCAGCGCTCCGTCCGATAATAGTGGCCGCCGCTGTGTGTTAAATCAACACGCGCGGCAGGCAAAAGTAATAGCAACACCTAGCAGATATGTATTTACCAATGAGGCGTTGGCCGTCCGCGGTGGCCGAGGGGACTGAGGCGCTTCTACATCTACATCTACATAGATACTCTGCCAATCACATTTAAGTGCCAGTCAGAGGGTTCATTAACCATTTTCATAACTTTTCTCTATCGTTCCATTCTCTAATAGCGCTCAGGAAGAAACAACACTTAAATCGTTCCGTTTTCGATCTGATTTCTCTTATTTTATTGGCATGGTAATGTCTCCATAAGTAGATGGGTGCTAGCAAAATATTTTCACATCCAGAAGTAAAGGTCGGTGATTGAAACTTCGCAAACAGATCACGCCGCAATGAATGGCGTCTTTCTTTTAATGATTTCCACCCCAATTCGTGCAACAATTCCGTGACGATTCCCCCCCCCCCCCCCCGTAACGTGATAAAACAAAACGAGGTGCCCTTCACTGAACCTTCTCAATGTCTTCCGTCAATCCCACCTGGTGAGGGTCCCACAAGGGGCAACAGTACTCCAGGAGAGGACGCACAAGTGTGATGTAGGCAGTCTCTTTGGTGGAGCTGGTGTATCTTCGAAGCGTTCTGCCAATGAAACGTAACCTTTGATTCGCCTTCCCAACAATATTTTCTGTGTGTTCTCTCCAGTCAAAGTTGTTCGTAATTGTAAATCCTAGGTATTTGGTAGAATTTACGACCTTAAGGTTTGACTGATTTATCGCGTAATTGAAGCACAGCGGATTTCTTTTAGTTGTCATGTGTATTACTTCACACTTCTCTTTATTTAGTGTCAATTGCCAATTTTCGCACCAAGTAGAAATTTTGTCTAAATCGCTTTACAGTTGCTTTTGATCCTCTGTCGACTTCACTAACCGATAAACGACAGCATCATCCGCGAACAGTCTAAGGGAGATATTCAGATTGTCTCCTAAATCATTTACAAATACGAGGAATACTAGGGGACCTATAACGCTTCCCAGAGGAACGCCAGATATCACTTCTGTTTTACTCGATGAATAACCGTCAATTACAACGAACTGTGTCCTTTCTGATAGGAAATCGTGAATCCAATCGCACAATTGTGGAGATATTCCATAAGCACGCAATTTCATTAGAAGCCGCTTGTGAGGTACAGTATCAAAAGCCTTCCGGAAATCCAGAAATATGGAATCGCTTCAGTCACGGTCTGCACGGGCACTACGGTCGGGGGTTTGAATCCACCCTCGAGCATTGATATTTGTGCCGCCTTAGTGTTACTTACTTCATAAGTAGTTTAGGGATTGAAGACCCCGTAGTTAAGTCCCATAAGTTATACAAAAAAAAAAAAAAAATAAAAAAAAAATAAAAAAATAAAAAATAAAAAATAAAAAAAAAAAAAACCTCGTGAGGCGTTGGTCGACCATTGGCACTGAAAGCGAGCTGCAGCACTTTGAAGACCACGTTTCTAAATTGTTTTAATAGTTTCCAACAGGATATCGTAAACATTTCCTATCCGGAATGAATCTTTCACTCTGCAGCGGAGTGCGCTAGCCCGCGAAAGGCAAAGGTCCCAGGTTCGAGTCCCGGTTCCGGCACCCAATTTTAATCTGCCAGGAAGTTTCAGTTCCTATCCGATTTCCGAGGCTCCAGTTTATATTCTCGAGCTTGTAAAGGTATCGCTGGCACAACGATCCAACTCCCGACTTGGGGTACCAGGATTTGATATCTGGGTTTACTCCGCTAGGAGGGTTGGCTTCACCTCGCCTATAAAATGTTCAAATGTTTGTAATTCTACCGGACCAGACTACGTGCTCATCAGTCCGGAGCTTACAAACTACTTAAACTAAGGTAAACTAAACTAAGAACAACACACACACCCATGCCCGAGGGAGAACTCGAACTTCCACGGCGAGCAACCGCGCGCTCCGCAGCGAGACGCTTTAGACCGCTCGGCTACTCCACCGCGGCACCTCGCCTATAGAGAGCCCCCTTTCCCAGGTGGGACACATTTCGTCTGGCTCCTCCGTTGAGGCTTGTCCGACTTAAGTGACATTGCCAGTAGCTATACTACCGCCTCACATAGCCCTCAAATTCGCTGGCAAGCCCTCCCGCCTGGTACTGAAGATACCTTCGATAAGGTAGTGTTCCTTCGTTTCTATTTTCAAGAAAAGGAATAGAAAAGTCACAAACTGCTGTAGAAGCATTAGTGTCAACTGTACAATGAGCCGCTTATTTGGCAAGATAATATTTGAAAAAATCGCACTGACGTGTTTTACGGCCCATTTTAGATTTATAGTTTTATAAGTTTTTGCAAACATTTTGGATCAAATTAATAACCTAAATAATAAAAAATCAATTAATAAGAGTGTCTTAAACCCTTTTAGGTAAAAAAAAAAAAAAGTGTAGTGGCGGGTTCCGAACCACTGACCTTCAGTGTTACAGTCGAGTTCATTGCCCATTATGCTACAGCTAACAATTATAAGTTGCGTTCTATAACGTCATACTACTGATGGCTGTTATTAACTGATGCTAATATGGCATTTGTAGACCCAAGATCATCATTTATCGTACGAAGAACAACGTTTTTTGTTAATTCTCCAGTGCGCCATTGCTTTGAAATGACAGCATGTAAGACAGAAAAAGAAAATCATAAAAAAACCGGACGCATGATTGCGTACGCCAGAGAGAGTTCTGGGCAAGGAATGTCACTTGACATCTGCGAACGGCTGGTTTTCGTTAAATCAATGGATGGTGTCAAAACTACGTTATTTTTGTAAATATCTCTCAAACGATACGATATATGAAAAAAACATAAGGGAACTAAGTTGTAGAGAATTTACTCCTCTACAAATTCAGTTATTCAATTTTCGCGTCAGATGAACGATTTATTTGTAATTACAATGTGGTGTCGCACAAATCTAAAGTGCGCGCCACCTACTTTCGTCGCGCGCCGCCATGCACGCACGGCACGGCGTTCTTACGACGTCAGCCACGAGCGCCCTCTGCTGCTATTCCGCTCGTGGCCACCACTGAAAATCAAATGTTTGTATAGCTTATGGGACTTATCTACGGGGTCATCAGTCCCTAAACTTACAAGCAACTTATCAACTAGCATATCCTAAGGACGGCACAAATATCCATGCCCGAGGGGGGATTCGAATCCCCGACCGTAGTGGCCGTGCAGACCGTGACTGGAGCACCTCAGTCCCCTCGGCCACCGCGGCCGGCGCCACCACTGAACGACATCGTTCACTTGGAACTGAGATAGTAACCAGTTAACACTTCGGAATCAGATAGGCACCAGTGAAGACTTGGCTATCGGATAGGCACTAGGCAGGCCTCTATCAACTATGTATCGACATTCTACAGTAATGAACTTTGTAAAAGTTAAGTATTAGAACGTTTCTACGGAATATATATCTCGTTCTAATTTACTCTAGTGTTTCTAGTTTCTGCTGTTCCACTGGCTAATCACCTCCTACCTGCACAAGCGTGCATCCTTTATTCCTGTGTCGGTCTTTCGACTCGCCCACCGACACCTACGACGGAAGCGAGACACAAAAGCGGCGACGAGGCTGGGACACAAAATATAATTATATTACAAACGGCTTTTTTTATATTACTACAGTATTTTTTGCCCGAAAAATTAGAAAAAATGGAGTCTCTGGTGGCCGACAATTATGTCTGTAAAATTTGGTGCTGATCGGTTGAACGGTTCGTCTTGAAAACAGGGAAAACTTTACGGACAGACAGATGGACAGACAGACATACATACATCCCGAAATCGCTGTTATTTTTGCAAATATCTATGAAACTATACGAGATATGAAAACAACATTAGAGCAAAGTTCTAGAGAATTTTCACCTCTACAAATTCGACTATTCAAGTTTCGTGTCAGACGAATGGTTAAGCCGTTATTTTCATTTAAATTTCGAGTTGTCAAAAGGCCCACTTTTAGTTTTACTACTGTAAACTAAAGTGGGCCAATAGTGTTACTTCTATAACCTAATGTGGGCCAAAAATTAGACAAAATGTTGGTCACCTTATTGGGGAAGACCAAAGCGGTTTTAGGCAGAACAGATCATGTAGAGATAACCTATTTATTTTACAATAACTATTGGAGAAATTTTTAGCACTAGGGCCTTTGTAGATTTAACAAAAGCTTACGATTCAGTCCATAGATCTAAGTATGGGAAGCTGTGAAAGATATAGATGTGGATGAACGCCTCTTACAAATTATTATTGAACTGTACGGAAGTTCAAAATTATCAGAACCTCTCAAAGTTACTAAAGGTTTCCGACAAGGTTGCAGTATGTCACCCATCTTGTACAATTTATATGTAGAAATGGCTCTCTGTAACTGGAAGAACAGCTGCAGAGGAATGGGAATCACTGGCCAAGATGTACAGATATTTTCATCAAGTTTTGATGACGATCCAGCTATTATAACACAATATGATTATGACCTGGAGTTCATGATGCGACTATTAATCACGAATACAACTGATGGGAATTACAAATGAGTTTAACAGGAACAAAGTATCTGGTTGTGAATAATGATGCTAAATTTGAAGTACACATCAATGTCAAAACAGTTATGAGACAGGCAGAGTAATTTAAATATCTAGGGACACATATTGATAAAAATGGATTGGGCCATACAGAAGTAAAATACAGAATACAGCAAAGCAGAAAAGTATTATGGTGTATGAATTCTTTATGATGATATAAGAATATTTCCAACAACAATAAAAAAAGAGTAGGTATGATAATGGTTGAATCAGTGCCATGCTATGGATCAGAATTAAGGATATTAAATGCGTATCTCAAAAGAAGACTAATGACTGTGGAAATTGAGTATTTGCATAGGAGTGCCAGAATATCAAGAATGGAAAGAAAAACTAATATATACATGTGGCGTATTCCGAAAGAACAGACGTCACTTCTGATCCTGCAGTTGTTATTCTTTCATTTTTACAAAATATATGGCATCAACTGCGATTGGGAAAAGCTTAAATTATGCCAGTGACGGGAAATGATCATTTCGTTAGTGGTGAGGGGCGGGCAAGTCTGGAGCCCAAACTCTTACGGTACGACTTTGAGTATTGTGGGCAGGGTAGAGATCGAAATTTATGTCTGACGGGAGGCGTGCTTAGGTAGTCCTTGGATGTGCGGTGATCACTGTGTCCCCAATGGTGTATTGTTCAGTGCAACTGCCTAGAAAGCGGGAGACTCGGGTTCGAATCCAAGCTAACCAAACATTTTCAGCTTTGCCCATTCGAAGTGTGAATATTAAAGAAAAACTAATGATGAAGTAAGAGCTAGAATGAAGGCCACTGATACAGTAATAGACAGAACTGAAAGACAATCACTAAAATGGTACGGACATATGATGATAATGCCAAATCATTGGTGGCCTAAGAAGGTTTATGAATGGAAACCACCCGGCAGATGTAAGCGCGGAAGACCACGACGCTCTTGGACAGACCAGATTAATTGAGTAATGGAACATCGCAGCATCGACAAGATGCGCTGAATAAAGAGGCTTGGCAGAGGATAATAGGAATTCAACAAGAGGTTGTTATTCATTAATCTTTGTATTGATTAATCCTATAATAATAATAAAGCAACAGGATGTACTACAGTATCCACCAATTACGTTGACAGGGTACAATTCTTATGTGGACACCTGCTTTGATGCATTTTCCTTTTCCGTTCAGAAATGGTAGCATCAATAGGGTCTACTTTATCTTACGGGGAGTTGATGTTGTATGGACCCGGGGACAGAGCACACATATGGAGAGAGGGAAGCTGGTAGACAATAACGATTACTGATGTGGAGACGAGAATTATGTGTTTCTACTGCAGTGAATATACGAGGGTGAGTTAGAAAATAAGTTTCTCCTTTCGGCTGTGGTCAGAGTTGCGTATGAAAGGAAAAAGAAAATAGCATGAGACATTAAAGATAAGACTTATCATTATTTTTCTACATAATTTCTAACTACATTGAGACAATTGCCATACTGCTTTAAAAGCTTCAAAAAGACGCCCAGGAAAAAATCTGGGGATTGCACACGGAAGAAGCGTTGAACGTCTTGTCTGACATCAGCATTGCTTCCAAAGCGCCTTCCGTTGAGAGCCTCTCCAAAGCTGGAAACAGATGGAAGGCACTTGGTGCGAGATCAGGACTGTATGGCGGATGGTGTAGGCACTCCCAACCAAGAGCTGCAATATGGTTTTGCGTTGCCGTCGCCGAGTGTAGTCTCTCATTGTCACCCGACAGCACAACGCCAGATCTGAAGATGCCAGTTCATTTTCAATTTCGACAGAGTAGCGCAGAAACCGCGCAGCATTGATGGTTGCATCCTCCAACAAGTCCAGCAACAAAACTCCTTGGGCGTCCCAGAGAACGTTGAGTAGCACTTTACCTGCAGACGGAGTGTTTTGAACTTCTTACGGACAGGTGATGACGGATGTTTTTACACCATAGCTTTTCAACGCTTCTTTGGTATCAACGCCCTGATTTTTTCCTGGACGACTTTTAGAAGTTTAAATTGCGGTTTTACAAACGTCTCATACACGTGGAAATCATGTGAAAAGATAAAGATATGTCTTATCTTTAATGAATCATTGTATTTTTTGTCTTTCATACACAACTCTGCCCACGGTCGACAGGGGAAAGTTATTTTCCAACTCCCCCTCGTAAGATGTAGAATGGAGTTATGAAAGTCGAGAAATATTTACAGCTGCAACGATATGGAAATATTTTTCATGATTTTAATTTTATGACATTTTGACACATTTACGATATTGAGTTTGACAATATTCTACTATACACAATGATAACAGTGTGCCGACAGTACAAAGATTCAAGGATTATTTTTCACCGTAGAGAAAGCACCGCTCCACGGCAAATAATGACGGAGAGTGGCAGCGTGTGCGCAGATATGTCACCAGTGACAGGCGAGCGAGTGTGCGCGAAATAACCGCAGTAATCGATGTGCGACTTCACCGATACGACAGTGCGGTACAATTTGACGATAACGGACATTGGCAGCAGACGACCGACTCCAGTGCCTTTGATAACAGAACGACAACGCTGTCAGCGCCTGTGTAAGAGTGGAGATGGTATTGGTTAGACTGTGGACCACTGGAAAACCGTGGGTTCCTCACATTATTCGCGATTTCAATTGGTAAAATGATGCAAACATGTCTGAATGGAAATTGAAAAGGCGTCAAAAGCACATGTTCAAACACGTTTTGTATCCGCTTAACGTAATTGGCGGATGAGTGTTTTGGTGAGGCTAGTGTCAACAGCCGTAATATATTTCATAAAATGCAGTTTTAAAACCATCAGCTGTTTATTAAAACGCTTATATATCAACCAGTTTCGGTAAATAGACCATCTTCATGGATAAACTATACAAAAATACAAAATAAACGTAATGAATGTGCACAAAGAAAGAGAGGAAATAACCAGCAAAATTACGTATAATGAGATTGAAAACGGAGAATTATGTTAATTTAACATATAGTTAAATACAAGGTTTTGAAACTGAATGGTAAAATGCATCAAATAAAATACATCTAGTTGAGGCAAATTTGCAAAGTGCAGTCGTCAACAAGTTACGATGAAATTTGTGTATACAAAAGTTAACAATAACAAATAAAGTGTAGTGCAGTAAAAACCAGTATCACAACATACAAAAAAAACATAAGTAAGTATTACATCAATATGTCGTGTTATAAGTGACAAAAAAGAAAGTGATCATCATCATAAACTATTTTTTTACTACACCACACTTTATTTATTATTGTTAACGTTTCTATACACAAATGTCATCGTAACTTGTTGACGACTGCACCTTGTAACTTTGTTTACTTTTGTGTCCAAAGATGTTCATCCAAAGATATTGTACATTCATTAATGGAATTGCCAATATCATTGTCTGTCACTCATGCAATTAGCACAAGGCACTCTCTCCATTTTTATTCATTGCCTGTTCTTACCTTTTATGTTGTAGTGACTGATAGGTTTTATCTAAGATGACCACTGTGTTTTTAACATTTTTAGTTATACTGACTCCAGTTTGTCTCAACTAGACGTATTTTATTTGATGCATTTTACCATTCAGTTTTAATACCTTGTATTTTAAGTATACTTCAAGCTGACATTTAACCTCCTTATATGTAATTTTTCTGGTTATTTCCTCTCTTTGTTTGTGCACATTATTTACATTTATTTTGTATTTTTTGTATAGTTTATCCATGAAGACGGTCTATTGACCGAAACTGGTTGATATATAAGAGTTTTAATAAACAGCCGATGGTTTTAAAAATGCATTTTATGTAATTGCCGGATGATTCGGTGCATCCTGTTGGAAACTATAACCACACTGTACGAATGTGTTCGTCGAAGAGATGCCGCTCGATTCTGAACCAACGGTGAGCCAATTCTTTAACGATAAATAAATAATGTGTCTGTGTTAGATGTTCATATTATTTTTATAACCCCTCATATAGATTCAGTATACACCAGTAGCTATTGTTATTGGACGGTGGGCTAAAAGATCCACGCTCCATTACGGAAGCACTTGATTTCCACTATCGGTTCCATTTTCAAGGTGGACCACTGCCGTTCACGTGTATTGTTGATGTACTATCGCACGTAGGCAACAATTTCAGCTTATTTTTGTCCGTATTCGTTTTGTGTCAGAGTCAACGATGCGACTGGTGATGTAACTATACTTCCCATGGTAATTGTGAACACCGTAATTATTTTGATTAAAATCTTTCACTACAACAGTTTAACTTATTTTGTACCTTTAGGGCATTTTTCCAATAAAGGTTAGCAGAAGATGAGATTATGACGACGGTAAGTGTTCTGAATGTGACTGGACTGGCTGGGAGGTAGAACGAGTAGTAGTTCTCAGTGAATCAGAAATAGAAGTAGTTCCTTCAGAGGTAAGAGGACATATAGGTCTTGTAGAAGGGTACAACTTCATGATCACGAACAAGACGATGATTGTATTTTGATTTTGTATGTGCGTATTTTGTTGGCAAGGATGGAAAAACAAAGTGGTCCAATGATGTTTTAACAGCCAAAACGGCGAAAAAGCCCTGAAAAATATATTAAATGTTCAACCTGGTCCAAAGATGTCTGCTAATGGTAATAGACAAGAAGTCACTATTCAATAACATTGTTAGGAAAAATTACAGATCATATATTAAAATTTGTATTTCTATTACTTAAAAGGCAGAAAATTTTATTATTTTTCAATACCAATTATATTAAGGCGGTACTTATCACGTCATTAAGAAAAACGATGGCTGTTCATACAAAAATTGATGTAATGACTTGAGGGTTAATGGTGTAGAGAGGAATAATATGCTGCGATTTCAGTGCACTGTGAACATAAAATAATAATAAAATTGTGGAAGTCGAAAACTATCTTCTAATGGAAGTTTATTGAAATTTGTTTCATAAAAAGTTTATACTGATGATATTTTCCCACTTTTACGGCAGAGGTAAGAAACCTTCTATTTCCTTCATTAGTGGAACATGAGGTGCCATTCAAATGAGAGTATATGACCAGGCACATAAATCCAGATGGTTCTAATTTCCTAAACCAGTAACAATTTTTAAAGAGTATCTCCGTCCTTCTTTATCATGAATTTACATTTTTGGTCCCGGGAATTTTCAGATTTAGGAATAACCGTAACAAATTATTAGTCGAACGAAATTGGAAATATTTTCAGTTTACAATATAGTACTTTTCTCATGCCCAAGACGGAAACAAATTTATATGCATCTGCAAACATTCACACCACAGTCTAATATATATATTAAATAGAAACCTCAATTTTTTTCTTTTTTTCAGATTTAGACTCTTTCGTGAAAAATATGAACTATTCTATGAAATATTTCTTTCGTTTTCTTATATATGGAACTGTAATTGAAAAAAGTAAAAGTGACTAGAAAATTGTTGGAAAAACGGTAGAATCTCGAACAAATAGCTACCGGACTTTAGTTTCAACAAACAGTTGTACAATACTGAGAAACATTGTTGCAGAACGATCATTTCTATAAGGGAGCAGATTAGCATACCTTTGATGAGCTTCATGCTACGAGGAAATTATATCTTCTATCTCTGCAACCGTTAACATGCTGAAACAATTTCGTAGAGGTGACTACAGTTCGTATCAATGACGTACAGTGAGCAGTCTGACACAGACTGAGAGGATGATCGCAGTCTGTTCTTGATTCGATTGCGGGAGGTATCATATGAGAGCATCAACAGAAATATCAAACGCTGTACATTGATTTACCTTGTCTGATGTGTATCTATTTGAGATATTACCGTCTTTCACCAATTATCTGCTCCTTTTGTCGATTACAATGCCATGTTTCATGAAAAGAAAAAACAATTCTTCCAAAAATTACATATCTTTTACAGAGAATCCTAATCTGCAGTAAGAAATAGGGTTGTTACTTAAGATTTCAAAGTAACCACCCCCACATTTCGCCTACAGGGATGGTCGAGCCCACCGCTTTCAAGTGAACAGCTATAATTGTAGCTGGTGATTAATTCGATTTGCAATTTTTCACATATTTCGAAAAATATTTTTAAGTTTCTCACCGTGTGTTAATTTGTCTGAAGTAGCATCCCGTGTTATAAGATGGGACACTGCCCAGGCCTCGCCACAGTTTTACGCTGCATTATCTCTGAGCATTCATCGCGCGGCACATGTTTGTCATCAACAACACAGATAAACGGCGCTATATTTACCGTTCCTCTCGCTGACAATGAAACGAAAATCCCGTTTAATCGAATCGACAGCCGTGCTCTGTTTTGACGCCGGATTAACTGCAAATTGTCCCGCAATGCGTCAGCTTATTGCCTGCGTGTAACAAGCTAACGGTACTGCCGTGTTATAATCTCGATTATTACGCAGTGGATATCAAAAATAGCTGTTATTTCGATATGTCGGAGTTCAAAGTTAAGAAGCAGTTATTTCGGTGCAGTGAAGCCGGTGAGAGCAATTTAACCCACCCACTGCGGAGTAAAACGAGTTTTCGGGAGATCAGTGACGTCCAAATGTTTGCGCAGAGTCGGCCGTGGACAGACTCGGTACAGAACAGGCGAGTAAACAGACGCTGCTCTGGATGCGAGTGGGATGCCGGCGTCGATACGAACGCAGCCAGTCGTGTAAACAGGGGCCTCACCATACTGCCGGCCGGTAGCTGTGGTCGTTCAGCACCCAACACTTGAAGAAGTAATAGAATCTACATAAGCAAGAGGAGCGAAGAACGCTAGTTTCCGGGACATTAGCAAAAGTAAATAATTCACTCATTAGTATACATTGAATATTAATGACGAAGATAGGAACTATGATGATAGGAAAGATTTTTTTTTTTTTTTTTTGCACCACAAGCATTTATTTATGATTAAATATAGTACATCAAATAGATATGAAGGTAATGAAGAGGCTACGGACATTAGGCGTCTTCTTTGATTTAACAAAATCGTTTGATTTTGTTGATCACAAAATATTGTTGCAGAAGTTGGAACATTATGGAATACGGGGAGTAGCTCACATACGGGCTGATGACACGCAGTTTGGTTACAAACATTTAGTAGCTCACAAATGGTTCACATCTTACTTTAATAATAGACAACAGGAGGTAATTCTCCGCAGTGTAGAAAATGGCTATGGCGTAGAATCCCAATGGGGCGCAATTAAGTGTGGGGTGCCCCAGGGGTCTGTTTTGGGACCATTGCTGTTTCTTATTTATATAAATGATATGCCTTCGAGTATAACAGGTGACTGTAAAATATTTTTGTTTGCTGATGATACCAGCTTGGTAGTGAAGGATGTTCCTCGTAATATTGACACAGTATCAAATAACGCAGTTCAGGAGATACGTTCATGGCTTGTAGAAAACAAGTTGATGTTAAATCAAAGTAAAACTCAGTTTTTACAATTTCTAACACACAATATGACGAAAGCTGACATTTTGATTAAACATAATGGGCATATGATAAGTGAGACTGAATTTCTAGGTGTTTATATAGACAGCAAGCTGTCATGGAAAGCCCATGTTCCCTTGTTCCAAAACTAAATTCTGCTATATTTACCATTAGAACTGTGGTGTCGCACAAGTACAAAGTGCGCGCCACCTACTTTCGCCACGCGCCGCCATGCATGCACGGCGCGGCGTTCTTCCGACGACAGCCACGAGCGCCCTCTGCTGGAACTCCGCTCGTGGCCACCACTGAAGGACATCGTTCACTTCGCACTTCGGACTGAGATAGCAATGAGTTAGGACCTTCGTAATCAGATAGGCACCAGTGAAGACTTTGCTATTGTACAGGCACTAGGCAGGCCTCTAACAACTATGTATCAACATTCTGCAGTACTATGTTAAAGTTTAGTATTGTTACATTCTGTGCAATATATCTCTTTCTAATTTACTCGAGTGTTTATAGTTTCTGGCTGCTCCCCTCCGTACCTGCACCAGCGTGTCGGTCTCATTCCACTCGGCCACCGACACCTACGACGAGGCTGGGACACAAAAGCGGCGACGAAGTGGGGACACAAAAGCGGCGACGAAGTTGGGACACAAAAAGAACAATATCTGAGATAAGTGATTTTTCAAGACGAAAACTAGTCTATTGCGCTTACTTTCACTCACTTATGACGTACGGCATTGTTTTTGGGGTAAGTCGCCTGATGCAAAACTATATTTCTGGCTCAAACACGGGCGGTTCGAGCAATATGTGGTGTAAGTTTAAGGACGTCATGTCGACCCCTTTTCAGTAGTCTGGAAATTTTGACTCTGGCGTCACAATACGTTTTTTCTTTAATGTCGTTTGCTGTTAATAATATCAGCTTGTTGCTACGAGTTAGTAGCTTCCACTCGGTGAATGCTAGACAGAAGTCGAATCTACATTTCCATGACACTACCTTGACACTTGTGCAGAAAGGTGTACAGTATTCTGCGGCATCCATTTTCAATAAACTGTCATAAGAACTAAAGAATCTTAGCACTAATCCACACGCTTTAAAATCTAAATTGAAGAGTTACCTCGGGGCTCACTTCTTTTATTCTGTCGAGGAGCTCCTAGAATAGTTAAACAATTAAGCTAATTCATTTTTTTTCTTTATTGATTCTTTTAACTTTGTATTAAGATTATCGTGTGCATAGGACTACTAAAAATTTTTCTACTACCATTCTTGTGTAACAATTAATGTATTGACTTGTTCCATGACCATGGAGTCTCACTCCTCAATTAGGCCCTATGGAACAGAAAAAAACAAAAAACAATAAATTAATAAATGAACCGCCCTCCCCCTCCAAATGGTTGGTTGTAGACCTGATTCACTGGATCGTAGTAATACACATTGACCAGTAAATGAAAGAACAGTAAGGTGAAGCTAACAATAATTTAGGTAGAGAAGACTAACTCAAGTAGACATTGGGTTATACACTACATGTGTCTTGAAATATTCCGTGAGCACCTTATGATTCATCATAGCAAAAATTGACCTATAGACGATGTATTATGCAATTATAACCTCAGACCATCCATAATATCTGCTTGTAGAACTCAGGCACCATATTACGAGTCTGAAGTATGACTGTAGCCCTCAAGGTGTATACCTTGAGCACTATGTCATTTATATGTGATCCATACACATAGACATTGGGATACTGACCTCCCCCTCTTATCATACGTCCTTATGTAGACTTTGAGCTCCTGATAATACATCATAGAAAAAATTAGAGACAGACCAGATGTTGTATAATTGCAGACCTTATGTACCCATAGTACCCATGTAGACCCAAACACCATATCAACATATCAGACTATAAGTATAACTATAGACATGAGGCACGAAATCACCACAATATACCTGTACATTTATTTACCCTCAGAAACATACGATTTAAAATACAAAAAGTGTCAATAGACATAAACTTAAACGTTTCTGTATGTGTCAATGTGCAGTTATGTACTCAATATTATATGAAATACTGCTATGGCACCTCGTTCACACCACCACTATTCCATAATATTATTACATAATTTTATTGTAACCCTGACTTAATGATTCCATGGGTAAATGAAGCATAGTTTTACACTGATAACATCTCATTTTTTTATTTCTTATAACACATAATGAAAACAAAAGTTGTGCTTCAATAAAATCATTACTTTTCTATTGAGACACTGGTAATAGTTCTTTTTTTAATGATTCGCTTTAACAGTGAATTTGTGAAAGCAAATAGTAATTCAGTGGGGCAATTTATTCATGACAACGTAAGTACAAGATATCTGTAACTTTACAATAAGTCCACTATCCATAATTCATTATTTTACACGGGATGTTTTAAGATTGATACCACTAAATTTAACTGTACAATATACATCGATTTTATATTACATCTATCGATTATAGATCTTCGATACCACATGTAACAAAATTTTAGTTCTTTGTAAACAAACGTTCTGAGTGATGGTATTACAATATGGGTGCAACATATTTTAAAATAGACGCAAAAAATGTTTCATTTGCGACATACCCATGTCAAAGAACAGAACGAAATCGTGACAAACAATTACTATGTAATATTTAAATGTTAAGAGGTACGTAATTATGTTAATTTTGGTATTATGTAATATATGACAGTTACATGCATTTGTAAACACTAGCGTAATATGTGACTCACAGACGAGCCGCGGCGGAGTGGTCAAAGCGCTTTGAGGCGCTATGCTGCGATGCGCGAGGCCGTTCCCCGTCGGGGGTTCGATTTCCCCTCGGGCATGGATATTTGTGCCGTCTCTAGTATCAGCTAGTTCATAAGTAGTTTGTAAGTTTAGGGATTCATGACCCCGCAGTTAAGTCCCACAAGCTCATCAAAGGAAACAAATTTCCTTTCTTTTCTTGCAGACGTGAAGAATTGCCAAACACGTCAATAAACCTATTTGTAACCAGCGATGTTGGCTCCTCTGCTTATACAGATTCGATTACAAGATATTAGATCGCACCCCTGGCTTGAATGATGCCAGGTATATACAACTTGGTGAGGTGTATCAAACACAACGTTTTAAAAATTCGATCTGTATACATATGAAAACCTGACAGCGATTTTGTTTGTTCGTCCTTCACATGTTCCTTTCTCGTCGCTTACAACACATTTGATCAAATAAGACACCCTGCTGTACTTACAAATCCGATACCTGTTTAAGAACGCACTTCGAAACATCTGTGTATTTATATCAAAGCCCAACGACACAAATCATATTTTGTATGATAGTTTACGGTAATACATTGCTGAAAAAAATACAATGTTTTCAACCACAAATGCACTTATCGCGTAGTAGGGTGGCAAGTATTTAACCACTGTTGGGCTGCAGACCAAATGAAAGACACACACACACACACACACACATATATATATATATATATATATATATATATATATATATATATATATATATATATATATATATATCGCGCTATTAAAATGTACACCGCAAAATAAATATTCTTCTTAACGAAACGTTGTTTCACGTTCAGCGTGACTCCGTAATGATGGAAGAGTTACCAGCCAAGTGTAGTAAACGCTCTCGACTTATTTGTCATTGCAGTTCAATTTCATAAACAAGTAATTACAGTAAAAAGTTTACAACAACACTTTGGTAACCAACCAGGGCACAAGAAACTTGTTTATCTTAAAGGAGCAAACCTTCATCTAGATCACTGACTGAAACCCACACTTAAAATTGCCTTTGGAAAGGACTGCTCTTGTATCTGCAGATAAGGGCTTTCTCTGCACACGCACTTTTGTGTCCATTTAGTTGTAAGGGCCTCTCGACCCTGTGTCCGCCATTTATCTGCACGTCCCTAAAGTCAGGCTGGTTGCATCATGTCACAGATAAATATATACAGACGTGAAACCTCCATAAGGGACCGGCCACACGCTCAGGGGTGCAGGGAGGGAGAGCCAGAGCCGTTCTGTAAGATGTCCCATGATGGTGCTGCGGTCAGAAGCAGCCTTTCAGTCTGGCCAGAGCAGGCGGCAGGTAGCGGCCGTTCCCACCACCACTTCCCCTCAAACGCCAGCACATCGGACACGGCCATGGCCTCATGGTATGGGGCAATAGCTCTCCACTCTGCCACCCCTCCATGCTACCCTCTGATATGCGAGAGGCAGTCTCAGAAGCGCCTCTAGTGATATCTTCCGGTACTAAGCCAGGGAACCACCTGACATCTGCTGGAATATTACGTAACTATGAGGGGAGCGTAGGACAGAGGTTTAGGGGGGGCTTCTTCTCTGTATATCTTACTCTGTGGCCATGTACATCCTTAAGGGGAAGCCACAGCAATTGGACAGGCTGCCCCCTGATGGGAGGGTTTGGAGCGGCAGACGTTGAAAGTTGGGGCACTCCCTGCTGGATCCCTCAGGCCGGTCCCTCTCCCTGGGCCGGCGGCCATGCGGGACGCTAACGTGGCGAGCGGAAATGCTTCGATCACCCAAGTCCCTGAACAAAAGCGTCCCTGGCCGAAATATTACACTCTGTATACAAAAAAAATTGATTTTTAATGTTTTACTAAGAACTATCAGTTTAATACGTAATGGGTGCAAAATACTAACACGAATTATTTACAGACGAATGCAGAGACTTGTGGAATCCGACCTCGATTTTTAGCGTTTGTCGATATGGAGAAAGCTTTCGACAATGTCAACTGGCAATACACTCTTCCAAATTATGAAGGTAGCAGGGGTAAAATATTGGGAGCGAAGAGTTATATTCAACCTGTACAAAAACCAGACAGCGGTTATTATAGTCGAAGGGCGAGAACGGGATGCAGATGTTGGGAAGGGAGTAAGAAAAGGTTGTAACCTTTTCCCAATGTTGTTCAATCTGTACATTGAGCAGGCACTGAAGGAGTGGAACGAGAAATTTGGAGAGGGCATTAAAGTGCAGGGAGAAGAAATAAAAACATTGCGGTTTGCCGATGATATAGTAATTCTGTCAGAGTCCGCAAAGGATCTGGAAGAGCATTGAATGGGATGGACAGGGTCTTCAAATGGAGATATAAGATGAACATTAACAAGAGTAAAACGTAGGTAATGCAATGCAATGTCTGAAAATCAGGCGATGCTGAAGAAATTACATTACGTAATGAGACAATAAAAGTAGTAGATGCATTTTGTTATTTGGGTAACAAGATAAGTTCTGATGGCTGAAGTAAAGAAGATATAAAATCGAGAATGGCTTTGGGAAGAAAAGCGTTCAAACGAAGCGAAACTTGTTAACATTCAATATTAATTTAAATGTTAGAAAGTCCTTTCTGAAAGCATTTGTCTGGAGTGTAGCATTGTATGGGAGTGAAACGTGGACGATAAGGAGTTCAGATAAAAAGATGATAGAAGCTTTTGAAATGTGGTGCTACAGACGAATGATGAAAATTAGATGGATAGATCATGTAACTAATGAGGAGGTGCGTAACCGAATCGGAGAGAAAAGGAGTTATTGGCATATACTGACTAAGAGAAGGGATAGATTGGTTGGGCACATTCTGAGACATCAAGGAATTGTCAACTTAGCATTAGAAGGAAGCGTGTGGGGTAAAAATCGTAGAGGGAAACCGAGGGACGAATATAGTAAGCAGATTCAAAAGGATGTAGGTTGCCGAACATATTCTCAGATGTAGATACTTGCACAAGACAGGGTCGCGTGGAGAGATGCATTAAACTAGTCTACGGGCTGAAGACCACAACAACAACAAGGTGAAATTAGGCATCTTATGAGTCTGGTTGGTATCAGAATCTCGTAAATCTCCGTACTGTATCTGAACTACCTGAAAGGCAGGAAATGTACTTTAAGGATTTATATGAATTAACTAGCTTATCTTAGATGTCAGTGTGTTCACCAGTTATTTGGAACATAGAGTTGAAGCAAAAGAACGTCCCCTCGTTACATTCCAAATGCAGTAGCGGCCTACAAACAGTTTTTGTCGGAATGACGTCTGTTTCTTTGTGTCGGATGCAGAGGAACGGGGCGCGCGCCCGCCGCAGCTGACAAGTGTTTTCTGCGGCGCCGTGTCCCCGGTAAGCCGCCCCCACACACAGTGGGACCGCCCGCTGCGCCGCGCCTGCGGAAATGAAGGCGTCTCCCGCAGTCGGCAGTCGGCAGCCGGCTGTCACGGGGCCCACGCGTCGCGCTCGTTCCCGGCCTGACGTCTACCCTTCACTCACCCGCCCGACAACTGATTTTGCCGAATCTCGAGTGACAGCTTTTTTCCCCCAAATATTTCACTCTGCACGCTTCAATATTGTTTCTGTGGTCGTTTTGCGCTGCCAGATATTAAAACTGTAACGCAATGCAGGCGGCGTCTAACAAATGTCAAACAGACAGGAAGTAAACTGCTGTATACGCTTGATTATGCATATGATTACAGTTTCAACACAAACTCAACAGTGGGGATATGCGCTGTCTGGAAAAAAATTGATGAAACACAGAAGTAGTGGTCCAATGTTAGACCAATTAGCGTTAGAGACTTACCCCTGATGATGTTGTTGTGATCATCAGTCCACAGACTGGTTTGATGCTCTCCATGCTACTCTGTCCTGTGCAAGTATCTTCATCTGAGATTACTTTCAGGAACCTACATCCATTTGAATGTTCTTACTGTATTCGTCCCACGGTCTCCCTCTATGATTTTTACCCCACACACATCCTTCTAATGTTAAATTGACAATTCCTTGATGTCTTGGAATGTGTCCCACCAGTCTATTCCTTCTCTTTGTCAGCATATGCTTTCCTCCCCAATTCGGTTAGGCACCTCTTCATTAATTACGTGATCTACCAATCTATTTTTCATCATTCGTCTGTAGCACCACATTTCAAAAGGTTCTATCATCTTTTTACCTAAACTCCTTATCTTCCACGTTTCACTTCCATACAATGCTACACTCCAGACAAATGCTTTCAGAAAGGACTTCATAACATTTAAATTAATACTGGATGTTAAGAAGTTTCGATTCTTTAGAAACGCATTTCTTCCTATAGCCATTCTGCATTTTATATGTTCCTTACTTCGGCCATCAAAAGTTATTTTGCTACCCAAGTAACAAAACTCATCTACTACTTTTATCGTCTCAACACTGAATCTAATTCCTTCAGCATCGCCTAATTTTCTGACACTTCATTCCCTTATCCTCGTTTTACTCTTGTTAACGTTCGTCTTATATATTCTTTTCGGGACGCTGTCCATTCCATTCAATTCTCTTCCAGATCTTTTGCAGTCTTTGAAAAATTACTTTTAATTTCTTATCCCTGAACTTTAATTCCCTCTCCAAATTTCACAATGTACAGATTTAACAACATTGGGGAAATTCTACAACGCTGTCTTGCTCCCTTCCCAACCTCTGCGTCCCTTCCTTGCCCTTACCGCTGTGTGGTTTTTGTTTAGGTTGATTATAACTCTTCGCTCCCTATATTTTACCACTACTATCCTCAGAATTTTAAAGAGGGTATTCCAGTCGACATTAAGCTTTCTTCAAATCCTATAAGATAAGTCCTAATGTGAGTGTTGCCTCCCTTGTTCCTACATTTCTCCTAAATCCAAACTGATCATCCCCAAAGTTGGATTCCACAAGTTTTTCCATTTGCCTGTAATTAATTACTCTTAGTGTTTTGCAACTATGACATATTAAACTGATAGTACTGTAATTTTCACATTTGTCTGCACTTACATTGTTTGGAATCAGTATTACGATATTTTTCTTGAAGTTGGAGGGTATTTCCCCTGTCTAGTAGATCTTGAATGCCAGGTGGAACAGTTATTTCCTGACTGGCTATCCTATCGATATCTGCAGTTCAGACGGAATATCATGTATTAGAAAATAATTAATACACATCATCTCCAACAGTTCGCACACGTGGTAGACAGCCAGTCCAGCTACTAAATCATTTGACAGAGGCCGCATCGTTGAAGCTGGTAGGTTGAATGAAATTTTTCACGGGTTTTCAGCCGGATCATTCTGACATCTGTACGCAATATTTCTGCGGTCCGACTGGCCGCCATCATCAGGTGAGGAAGCTAAGCCGCTCTCGCCGTGACTGACTGAAATTATGGAACGGCTGGCTCTATATACGCAACGAAAGTACGACGTAGCATGCTCTAAGTACAGAGGGCGTGAGTTATTCGTAGCTGCTGACCTCTGGCGCGAGAGAAGTTGTAGCGCCTCCAGTGGTAGGTAATGTCAAAAACGATAGATCGTTATAGATGGTCATTCGTTGTTGTTTGATGCAGATACCGATGTTTCTTCAGGTCTGATAGCACAGGATTCTACGATTTACTCAAAAAATAACCACAGTCACGTTTAATTGTGTTATCTTCTATTCTGATATCAATTGATTCTTTCAAAACACCATACACAATTTTTCAGCCTGCATCAATAGCTTATGGCTGTGATGTTAAATACATCTCTCACTGACGATACGAACAGTCTGGCCAATGTATGTTTCCCCGCACTAACAAGGTATTTTATAATCGCCGGGCTTTATTAGGCCGAAATAACCTTTAACAGAGCCAAGATGTGCTCTAGTCTTAGCTGCCGGACGAAAAATACACTTTGTGTACTCAGCGAATGCACCTTCGTACATTCGTTGCGTATATAAAGCCAGGAAGCCCTTTCACAGTTAGTCGGCCGCGGTGGCCGAGGGGACTGATGCGCTCCAGTCACGGTCTGACAACCACTACGGTCGGGGGTTCGAATCCTCCCTCGGTCATGGATATAAATATTCCAATGTTTGTAAATCTATCGGACCAATCTGCGTGGTCATCAGTCCGTAGCTTACAAACTACTTAAACCTAGGTAAACTAACCTAAGGACAACACAAACACCCATGCCCCAGGGAGGACTCGAACCTCCACGGCGAGCAACCGCGCGCTCCACAGCGAGACGCCTTAGACCGCTCGGCTACTCCACCGCGGCGGGCATGGATATTTGTGCCGTCCTTAGTATTAGTTAGTTCATAAGTAGTTTGTAAGTTTATAGACGTAGTTAAGTCCCATAATCTATACACACATTTGAAACATTTTTCACAGTTACTCAGTCACGGCGAGAGCGGCTTAGTTTCCTCACCTGATGATGGCGGCCAGTCGTACCGCAGAAATATTGTGTACAGATGTCAGAATGATCCGCCTGGAAACCTATGAAGAATTTGATTAATTAATACGCCGGGAAATGTACATAGCCACAGGTAGGTTGAATCCTGCATCTGTCAGGTACTTTTGCCATGAAGTTATCATAGTTGTTTCTTGTTGGAGTCAGTGGGTACTTGGAGTTTGTGACACTTGCACGGCGTGACACTTGCCCGGAGGCGAAATGTGTTGACACTTGTCCGGAGCCTCTAACACTGCAGGTAGTCGACAGGGTGTTCCACAAATAGGGTACATCGGTCCTTACGCCGCAGGTACCTTTGGGATCGCTCACCGTTTATGTCATGAGATCTCGCGGCAAAACGGAAAGGTCCTACATCGCTACGTAGCACAACACGGCCGACTGGAAGCGCAGTAGAAATGCAGGGAATGTGCTGTTTCCAGAAGAAAATGTTCAGATGTTTGTATAGTCTATGGGACTTAACTACGGGGTCATCAGTCCCTAAACTTACAAACTACTGATGAACTACTTACGAACTAGGACGGCACAAATATCCATGCCCGAGGGGGGATTCGAACCCCCGACCGTAGTGGCCGTGCAGACCGTGACTGGAGCGCCTTAGTCCCCTCGGACACAGCGGCCGGCTTTCCAGAAGAATGATAATAATTAGGTTCGGTGTTGACTTACATACGAACATATAGAATAGAGCAAAGAGATAAGGGGAGATTTCACCCAAAAAATAGCTTTTCTTTTACTTCAGTGTAACCAACTGAAATTTAAAATAGTGTCAACTAAGTAAACATATAGCAATACCCAAAATTTTACGTCCATAATTTCATCGGTTTTTGACGTCTGAATTTTTAATATGCTCTTAATTGTATTCTGTCCTTAGTGTAAGCTAGTTTCAGTAGCTTGTAAGCCTAGGGACTGAAATCCAGAGTCGTTCGGTTATCTGTATCATTGAGGCACGCAAGCCACCCTACCTCGGCAATGTCTGTGGTTCATGGGAGGGAATTCGAAACTACAAGTATGGAAACCTAAGCCACCATTGTCGTCCTTCTGGAGGGACGTCAGCGCTATTTGGGTTAATACCATTTGTATTTTGATTACTATCTTTCTTCGTTCGGATACTGCACTTATAGTTTTGCACATTATACAAGATGACCTCATTTCTTATACAGGGTGTTACAAAACGGTACGGCCAAACTTTCAGAAAACATTTCTCAGATAAAAAAAAGTTACGTGTACATGTTTCCGGAAACGCTTAATTTCCACGTTAGAGCTCATTTTAGTATTTCTCTTTAAATGTAAATTGAAATAATTCGTGCAGACAATTGTCAAAATACCCAATTATTTCGTTTGTATGTACTGTACTTCCTCGATTCACCGCCAATTGGCCCGATTGAAGGAAGGTAATGTTGACTTCCGTGCTTGTGTTGACATGCGACGGATGAAGCTTCATTCCAACGTGATCAAATTGTAAATTTTCACAATGAACATGTGTGGGCTGACCAGAATCCGCACGCAGTATTGCAATAACGTCATCAACACAGATTTTCTGTGAACGTTTGGGCAGGAACTGTTGGTGATGTCTTGATTGGGCGTCATGTTCTTCCACCTACGCTCACTGGAGCACGTTATCATGATTTCATACGTGATACTCTACCTGTGCTGCCAGAACATGTGCCTTTACAAGTACGACACAACATGTGGTTCATGCTCGATGGAGCTCCTGCACATTTCATTCCACGTGTTCGTACGCTTCTCAACAACAAATTCGGTGACCGATGGATTGGTGGAGGTCGACCAATTCCATGGCCTCCACGCTCTCCTGACCTCAACCCTCTTGACTTTCATTTATGGGGGCATTTGAAAGCTCTTGTCTACGCAACCTCGGTACCAAATTTAGAGACTCTTCATGCTCGTTTTGTGGACAACTGTGATACAATACGCCATTCTCCAGGGCTGGATCAGCCAGGGATTCCACACGACGGAGGGTGGATGCATATATCCTCGCTAATGGAGGACATTTTGAACATTTTCTGTAACAAAGTGTTTGAAGTCACGCTGGTACGTTCTGTTGCTGTGTGTTTCCATTACATGATTAATGTGAGTTGGAGAGGAGTAATAAAATGAGCTCTAACATGGAAATTAAGCGTTTCTGGACACATGTCGACATAACATCTTTTCTTTCTTTGTGTGTGAGGAATGTTTCCTGAAAGTTATCTGTTCGTTTCTTTTTGTAACACCCTGTATATTGTTCCATAAATATAACATGTTTTTTGAAAAGAGAAGACGGACAGAGAGAGAAGGAATAGGTGAAGTAGTAACTCAAGGGTGGAATAAATAAATAAATACACGGGGAAACCCATGTTATGGAATCACATCCTGTCTGTTGTAGGCTACGTGGACATTCCTGGTGAACGCATGAACCAGTGGCAAACCGTGCACGCTGGAGATGTAGGCGACACAGCGCTACTCGTATCCGGCAACAAGACTTCCTGAATTCCGACGCTAAGATGGCCTTGCCCGGAGCGTTCTCGGCGGGACATGCCACCCACGGAGCGCGCCATTATAGCGCGTCCCACGCTGTGCTGCGTCGCCCCCACGCTGGCTTTACGAGTGTCGCGGGGTTGCCGAGTCAGCAGGGGCCAGCCGCCCATACACTACTTGCTCCAGCGCTCCGTCGTCCATTTACTGTGACCTACTACTCAGGAGGAGAGCTGAGGAATGCTTACCATGTATTCTGTACTACCCTATGACAGTGCTAGAGCCCAACCCAGTGCACAGTAAAAGTTTTGTTTGTCCGCTGGATACTGTTTTATCATCCAGCACACACTCCTCGTCTTGCTACAAGAGATTCTTTTTTCGCGCTGGACCCTAAGCAATTCCTACCCTACTACCAGAGTTTCGACGATAACGAAAAGTTCAAGACGATTTTCACACGCTTGTTGCATTCACAGGCAGCAGACTTCAAGCACCTATAAATACAAAAGTTGACACCAAAATATGATACTTGTCTAATTTTCTTCCATATTTTAGTGAATATTTCGGAAAAAAGCTCATACACATAAGTTGTTGTAGCCGATAAAGTTTTCCAATGAACAATGTAGTTTTTTAAATTCACGGAATACATGACATCAAATGCGAATGGGCAAAGCTGAAAATGTGTACGCAACCAGGATTCGAACCCGGATCTCCTGCTTTCTAGGCAGTTGCGCTGACCAATACACCACTGGCAACACAGTGATCACCACACCTATGTGAGCACGCCTCACGTCAGATACAAATTCCTAGCTTTACCCTGTGCACAGTACTCGCACTCGTAGCTATGAAACTAATTCCCAGTAAGGGCTACAAACTTGCCCACCCCTCCCCACTATCGAAAGGATCATTGCCCGTAACCAAAAGAATGTATCCAGTTGATGTAATATATTCCGTGAATATGAAAGAATAACAACAGCAGGATCAGAAGTGACGTCGGTTCTTTCGGAACAGACGCCACATGTATATGTATATAATATGCCGGTGACGGGCTGTGATCCTTTCGTAAGTGCGGGGGGGGGGGGGGGGAGGGCAAGGTTGTGTCCCTTACTCATAGGGGAATTGGTTTCATAACTAAGAGTTTGAGTACTGTGGACTGGGAGAAGCTGGGAATTTGTATCAGACGGGAGACGTGCTTAGGTAGTCCTTGCAGGTGCGATTATCTCTGTGTCCCCAGTGGTGTAGTGATCAACGCAACTGCCTAGAAATCAGGAGACTCGGATTTGTATCCCGGTTGGGACCACATTTTCAGCTATTCCCATTCGCAGTCGATGTGTTATATTCTGTGAATACGGAACATTAACAACTGCAGGATCAGAAATGACATCTTTTCTTTCCGATATAGTATGGTCTTTCTCTTAAAAATAATACGGATAATAGCTTTGTGGATGCAATTAGTGATTCTTTCAGTTGGTGTCCACCAACCGAAGAAATTTATTTCAAAACTGCACACAGTTAAGGACAATAATTTTCTGATATTAGTTACTGATTCAAAAATGTATATATATATGAAGCACTGTGTCCGTGTGTTTGCGTATTGTATAGAAATCGACCATTTTCTCCCAAGATTGATAAAATTTAGCAAACGTTGCCTTCAAGCTTTGAGGAAGGTCACCGTGGGTGTTAGGATCACGTACAACACACTGTCTAGGACGTATGATGTCATAAGCAATGGAATACGAGGAAAATACTTCACACGATAATGTTGCACATCTTCTGAACCACTGGACTAATTTCTACCAAAGGTGGTGCACATATTCCTTTCAGTAACAAATTCTGTAAGGTTAAGAAAGAGCTATGACACATTATGCAGGAGACATGGGGCGTATGGTGTTTTGCGGAGAGGACTTTACTTACGGACCCCGAAAAAATCGAATATTTTATTTCAATCTTAATGACATTTTGCACCGTTAACCTTCAAAGCAAGACAAAGGTCACTGCCCATACAAATTTTCAAGTGGTGTATTGCAGAGGGCACATTACTTATCGACTTCGACAAAATCCGCAGGTTTGCCCTGATATTTAGCGTAGGAGATCTGAAACCAAGAGGACGATCACGTTGGCTGTAAGGAACACGTAAACAGGATATTTAACGTCACAAATAATAGCATGTGCGGAAAATCTGCATCATACGACAATGCTGTACATCTCCTTCTATGCCACCAGAATGATTTCAATCAAATTTGGCGCACATATAACAGACCATAAAGTAAGATTTTCTGTAGGGGTAAGAACCACTTACGACACTTTGTTTAGGACATATGAAGCCATAAACAATGTAAGGCATGATAACCAGCCACTCACACAAAAGCTTTTAATATGCAGTCTTCAAAACTAACTATAGTCTCTAAAACTTCACTTGCTAAATCCTAATCTTGTACTCTAGGCCCATGGAAAATTACATTATTGTGTGTCACATTGTTCATGAGAAATAACGTTATACGGATTGAGCGACGTGAAAAGGAGATGAAACAACATCTACATTGAAACAAACAGTTTGAGTATTCACAATGAACATAATTAAAGTGGCAAAAGAACAGAAATATTATATGATACCAATTGGAAAACTTATTTTTTAATTATTGAAGACTTTATACAAATAAATATGAGATAAAACGGCAAAACGTCTCGTGCCTAATTTCTCAATTGACGTATCAGTATGAAATTTAAATAAACATAAACACATTATAGAAAAACAGCCAAAGTCGTAATGAGGAAAGCAGCCAAAGTCGCAATGAGCAATATTTTCCTCATCAATGACATCTTTCCATGTACTATGACAACATTTTAAAATACGAGTAAACGTCATTAGTGGCTCAAAAATTGAAAAAAATTAAAAAGTAATAAGTCTTTTGCGAAATCAGATGTCTTTCTGGTAAATCCGATAACCTCCTTAATACGGAAACCTGTCGACTGCATCGATATAACTCTATACACACGTTAAACATTTCAATTACGAAATCTATTTTGATTTTAGTTTGCATAAAAGTATAAGAGAAAATAATTAAATCCAGCACAGTAATTGTGTTACTGTGTTGATATAAGAAAAAACAGTAAGACATTAACTTTGCTGGATTTCATTATTATCTCTCATATATATTACCTAAAAACAAAAATCGCACCGAATTTCATAATTCAGGTGTGGTCTTTATAGACTGTTACATCGACTTAATCGAATCGTTACTGTTTCAATGAGGTTATGGGATTTACGAGTGAGGCATCTTATTACGTAATAAGAATACATTTTATTTTTGAGACATTAATAATGAATGAAATGTTCAAATGTTTGTAAATCTATTGGACAAAAGCGCTGTGGTCATCAGTCCCCAGACTTACAAACTACTTAAACATACCTAACCTAAGAACAACACACACATCGATGCCCCAGAGACCAGTAGATCCTCCGACGGCAAGGACCTGCGACCTCCGCAGCAAGACACCTTAGTACGCTCGGCTACTCGTCCATGGCAATAACGTATTAATCACATTTAAAAATTATGTCATAGTAAATAGACACAACTCCTGTGGGAGAAAAAATAAACAAAACTTCTCACAGCGTCTGTGGCTGTTATCGTATATTGATATTTTGGTTTTTCTACACCATTTTTCAGTAGACCTCGGTATCTACACTGTCAGCAAACAAAAAACAAAAAACTAGTTTTGCAAATAAATTCTATACACTCTCAACGACTAGCTATTACTGGCCATGCTACAGCAAGAAAAAATGCAGATGATAATCGGCCATTCATTGGACAAATATATTATACTAGAACTGACATATGATTACATTTTCACGCAATTTGGGTGCCTAGATCCTGAGAAATCAGTATCCAGAACAACCATCTCTGGCCTTAATAAACGCCCTTGATACGCCTGGGAATTGAGTCAAACAGAGCTTGGATGGCTTATACACGTACAGATGCCCATACAGCTTCAACACGATACCACAGTTCATCAAGAGTAGTAAGTAGCGTATTGTAACGAGCCAGTTGCTCGGCCACAATTGACCAGATGTTTTATGTTGGTGAGAGATCAGGAGAATGTGCTGACCCGGACAGCAGTCGAACATTTTCCTTATGCAGAAAGGCCCGTACAGGACCTGCAACATACGGTCGTGCATTATCCTGCTTAAATGAAAGTTTTCGCAGGGATCTAATGAAGGATGTTCAAAGTACCGTCGATGCGAACAAGAGGTGACCGAGACCTTTACCCAGTGTCACGCCATACCATCCCTCCCGGTGGTATGGCATTATGGCGATGACGAATAAACGCTTCCAATGTGCGTTCACCGCGATGTCGCCAAACACGGATGCGACCATCATGATGCTGTAAACAGAACCTAAATTCATCCGAAAAAATGACGTTTTGCCATTCGTGCACCCGGGTTCGTCGTTGCGTACACCATCGCAGGCGCTCTTGTCTGTGATGCAGTCAAGGGTAACCTAAGCCTTGGTCTCCGATCTGATAGACCATGCTGCTGCTGTAAACTTCGTCGAACTGTTCGTGCAGATGGTTGTTGTCTCACAAACTTCCTCATCTGTTGACTCAGGGATCGAGTAGTGGCTAAACGATCCGTTACAGCCATGCGGATAAGGTGCCTGTCATCTCGACTGCTAGTGATACGAGGCCGTTGGGATGCAGCACGGCGTTCCGTATTGCCTCCTGAACCCACCGATTCCATATTGTGCTAACAGTCATTGCATCGCGACCGACGCGAGCAGCAATGTCGTAATACGAAAAACGGCAATCGCTATAGGCTACAATCCGACCTTTATGAAAGTCGGAAACGTAATGGTACGCATTTCATCTCATTACACCAGGCACGCCTGTAAACTGCTGTTTGTGTATGAGAAATCGGTTGGTAACGTGCTGCTTTCCTCATTAAGACTTCGGCTGTTTTTTTATAATACGTATTTTATGTTTATATAAATTTCATACAGATACATAAATTAAGATATTGGGCAAGAGAGGTTATGGAGTTTTATCTCATATTTATTTGTGTAAAATCCTCAATAAATAAAAAAGAAGTTTTCCAATTGTTATCACAAAATATTGCTGTACTTTTGGCACATTAATTGTGCTCATTGTGAATACTCAAATTATATATTTAGATGTAGATATTGCTTCATCTCCTTTTCGCGTCGCTCAATCCGTATGGCTTTATTTTTCGTGAACAATGTGACATACAATAATGTAATTTCCCATAGGCCTAGAGTAGAAAATTAAGAAACAGCAAGTGAAATTGTAGGGAATAGAGTCAGTTTTGAAGACTGCATATTAAAAGCACGTTGTAGGTGTCGCCACCGGCGTCAACCTTGTGTGAATGCTCTGAAAAGCTAATCATTATCATATCACAGCATCTTCTTCTTGTCGGTTAAATTTCGCGTCTGTAGCACGTCATCTTCGTGGTGTAGCAACTTTAATGCCTAGGTGTGTACTAATTAAACGCGTTATTCCTCTGCAGTTGACTGCAATCGGAAGTAATGCAGTTTTTAAAGTCGGTTTGTGCCTTGATTTGTTGTTATTCTATTTTATGCATCTATTAGATAGCACTGGCGTAGGAATCATTCTAAGGACAAAGATAGCGCGCGATGTTCAGTCGGCTATAAGCCACGTGGACATTCCTGGGGAACAGCAGAGACGGAGGCGAGACTGCGCTACACGTTGCCGGCAACGAGATGGCCCGAATTCCGGCAGAAGAACGGTCCCGCGTTCTCGACTGGATGTCCCTCCCACGGCGGCTGCCATTAAACCGTGCACAGCGCCGCCGTGCCCCGGGGTTTACGAGTGTCGCGGGCTTGCAGAGTCAGCAGGGGCCCGGTCGCTCGCGCAGCGCCTCGGCCGTCTATACGTCTCTGTCCTTCCCGTGGCTCTTTATCTCTCTCTGGCTACGGACGCGGCCGATTTACGCCGATGGTGGTCGCCGGCAATGCGACTGCCCCTCAGACAGTTAAATCTGGCACTCGAGCGACTGCAATAGCTGCAGGACAACGCACTGATGCCAAAAGTCAATCTGACCGCCGCAAGCGGCCGTGAACTTCTGGTGCCTTCAGCAGTAAACGAGACGGCGTCTGTTCAAACGTTTATAGTTGAAAGGCATTTTACGCCACTTGAGAGCAAAAATGTTCAAATGTTTGTAAATCTATCAGGCCAAATTGCGTGGTCATCAGTCCGTACCTTACAAACTACTTAAACCTAGGTAAACTAACCTAAGGACAAACACACCGCTCGGCTACTCCACCGCGGCCACTGTAGAGCGATCAACAGTTTATATAAACACTTCATTCAGTCAAGATCGCTAAAAATTTACTTTCGTTCAGTAACCGGTTTCGGTGAGCTCAGTCACAATCTTCAGAAAGTCCAGTAGCCGCGGTGGAGTAGCCGAGCGGTCTAAAGCCTCTCGCTGCGGAGCACGCGGTTGCTCGCCGTGGAGGTTCAATTCCATCTGGGGCATGGGTGTGTGTGTTGTCCTTAGGTTAGTTTACCTAGGTTTAAGTAGTTTGTAAGCTACGGACTGATGGCCACGCAATTTGGTCCGATAGATTTTCAAACATTTGAACATTTGAAGGTCCAGTACAATCACTTAGCGTCATATCTAAAATTAGAAACATAACCTTCTAACACATTCTAACACACTTAAACATCTTTTTAAAGTTTTTCATCACAGGGTGGTTCGTCATAATGAATAAAATGTGGTCTTGACCCAAGCAAACAGTCTAAGTGATTGTTCTGGACTTTCTGAAGATGGTGACAGCTCACCGAAACCGATTAAGGGACGAAAATAAATTTTTACCGATCTTGGATGAATGAAGTGTTTAACGTTCAAACGGTGTTCGTAGCCGGAAATAAATGTGCTTGCATTAACTATCAAAAGTCTGCGCAATAAAAATTGTTTAAAATTTAATGACTGATTTTTATAGTGTTTTCAACGCTGGTTTCGAAAAAAAAAAAAAATAGTGAAATAAATCCCGTCACGTACTGGTATTCCACAAACTACTAGTCCAGTATTAGCTTTTCTTGATATTTTTATACATATTTCAGCACTCGAGTGAGTTAGAATTTTGGGTTTTAGGCTATCAATAAACTATTATTTAACCGTTTTCATACTAGATATACGTCAAATAAAGAGTTTGCATCTTTGCCAGACCCTCACAGAACTACAATGTCATCGGCGAACCGCAAACTGTCAATTTCATTTGCCTGAATTTTAATTCCTTCCCAAATTTTACGGTACTATCGTTCGCAGCGTGCTCGGTGGATTGATAGAATTACATCGCGGAAACCTTTATTCCGTTCCCAAACTCAGCGTCCCTTTCATACTCCGATTCCTATACAGGGTGCACAGTGCAGAAGTCTCTGATTTCAAAGTTAAATGTCTAGAAAACAAAGATCGATAGACGAGGGCATCAAAAAGCACTCTTGTTGTGAAAGCCATGAGAATGTCGCGAAAATTTCGATATAGTTCGATAAGGTGTTAACAGAAGTTCGTACAGTAACAGCACGCATAATGAAGCTCGTACGACGCACGCCATCTTTACGATCGCATCACGTTTTGGACATGCCCACCACCTGCATTTAAGACGGTAGATACGAACAATAAAATTTGCCATCATATTCTGTAATGCCTGAACAGAAATGGAGTCAGATGCAAATCAGTGATTAAAACTCACCTAGCGACGTCGGATGGTTCTAGTAAACAGTCTTTAAATGTGTCCCACTAAAAATTTTCACGCGGAATCAAATAGGGCATATGTGGAGACCAATGAGTTCCTGTACTAGAACTTTGGCAATAATCCCACGCAATGAAACTGTTGCCGAAGTATTCATCAAGAAATAGAAACGTCCGTACGGTGAAATGTCGTATGGAACCATCATGCATGAACCACTCGGTGGCTGGTCGATCCTTCAACGCTAACAGCGTGGCCAAAAATTGCACCACATTACAATGTAAGCTCTCTAGTGATCGTTTATCGCATGAAAAATGACTATAATGCCTCTACTGCATATCGCAGCCCATACAGTAAGTTTAAGGGAATACAGTGGCTTTGATTCACGTAGATGGGGATTTTCAAAACCCCAAGATTGTCACTTTTACTGATTCACGACTCCATTCTAGTCGGATTCGGTGGTGAACCAGATGCGGCCAACACGATATCTTTCATTATCAACCATTGTGAGAATAGTCATCCGTCTGCCGCTCTGCGCGTACGGAATACTTCTAAACAGCCTCTGCCGCATCTCTTCCGATGTATTTCCCTGGATTTTGGTTAATAACTCCAGATCCGTGTAGACATTTGCAGGAGTAAGTGCAGTGTACCTGAGGCCAAAATTTCCTACCAGTTGATCAGCGACGCTGCCTGTCCGTTGGGATTTGACGGAGGGCTTGGGAATTGTTTTCGTATCAGGTCCCTTCGACAACTTAAGTCGTCTTTGAAAATTGACCTTTGTCACCGTACAACTGCGTTGTAACTGCGGTATTCCAGTGCCAGAAGAACACCTTGTTCGATGGAACACATGGCTGCAATCTCCTCCTTCGGCACGCTGACCACTTTTTATTCTGCATCGGTGGAACTGATCACTCGGAGCAGCGGCGCACCGTTTATAGCCCCGCCATAATGCGATTAAGTTTACATATGTGGCAGCTTTTCCAAGTATTGCGACTCGGTGTCTTTTTCTTCTTTTGTTTTATGTTCCTCTTTCCAAACGTTTTCACGGAACGAATGCTTTGTGATGTACTGGTCTATCTCTCTTGTTTTCCGGGAAAATTGATTTTGTAATCAGGGATTTCATCGATGGACATCCTATACCTTTTCTCAAGCTTATAGTTAAACTTTTCATAAAAACTAAGAGCTAAACTGATTCATTTATAAGACGCGTGTTACTATTCAGCCTCCTTCCGACTGTACGAGTTTACCTCACCATTTATGACAGTCTCATCCGCCTTACCCCCACAATGAAATACCGTGCTCTACTCTATATCGCTTACTCATCTGGACTTTCAACTCTAAACCATCCAATAGGATCTCTCCGTCTCAGACTTCTGGTGCTCATGTTTAGCAGGATTCGGATTTTTGGTAATTATTTTTGAGAACATTATGGAACAGCGATCTTATTTGTAATTATTAATTCAAGTAACAAGTCAGTCATGATCGCAATTTCTTTTATTTCACTAGTAACCGGATTCGGTCACACATACCATCATCGGACCACAACTGTAATGATACATGGTATATTATTAGAGGGATAAATTACTTCTAAATTGAGTATTTAAAATAAGAATAAACTATACCTGTAATGTTGGTCACCGGTTGTTTACAACTGGAGCTGCCGAAAAGTTTAATGTTGACTGCAGTAGGTGTAGGGGCAGTCATTCTTTTAATAGTGTAAGCTCCACCCTCTAATTTAAATGTTGGCCAATCAGGTATAAGTTCTAACGGAAGGTATACAGCAATGGATTTCAATATACAACAAATCAAACCATTGTATAGAATGGTTAATCAGGTAGAAAAATGTAAACGGATTTAAAGGTACATTATATATGGTCATATAAAAGACATAAGTAGCATATCGAAACATAGAAAACCATGTTATGAGTTTGTTGCGATTTGAAACACAGAAATCGGAGGTACTAATTTACAATTGTCAGATTATAAATTATTATTGTCGTCATGTCAGAACTAAAGTAACCACCAATCTTGCTGCTACACATGAATGTATAACATCTGTAATAAAACAGTTTTGATCAAATGTTGGGTTCTCAGAGTCCTTGCATTAAAACTAATAGCCAGATAAAATAAAATATGCCACAGTTATGTGGTACATCAGTAATTACGATAATTAGGTTAAAATATGTGACAATGAGGCTGAACATATATCTACAGCAGTCAAAATTAAACCTTTAGGCAGCTCCAGCTGTAAACAACTTGTGGGCAACATTACAGGTATACTTTATTCTTATTTTATCCCTCTAATAACATATTACGTATAATTACAGTCGTGGTCTGACGATGGTCATGTAAGTGACCGAAACCGGTTACCAGTGAAATAAAAGAAATTGTGATCCTGACTGACTTGTTATTGCTAGTTGAATTAATAATTGCATTTTTTGATCAGGGATCACTTCAAAAGCGATGTGTAGAACACACCCGTTAACACGGTTGAAGTATGGGAGCGGAGAGTTGTACACGCTTCTCAAGAATTCCGAAGTGATCCAGAGGTTCTCGAAAAAATTCGTAATTCATTGCAGAGACAAGAACAGTATTGCAGCCATATGCAAGGAAGACACTTCGAACATCGCTAACAGGTAACCGGTATGTGAAATGTGAAGTAAATGCGATGTAAAACCTAATTGTCAAGTCTAAATTTGAAATTAATTAGTACTAACTAGGACGATGTTTACTTTAAAGCCATGGAAATGTGAAGTAAATCCGATGTAGATCTTAATAGTAGAGTCTAAATTACAAATTAACGTTTACTAACAAGGACGATGTTTACAATAACGTCAGGAGCGGGTTGGACCTATACATTCGTAATTATCTCGTAAACGACTAGTTCGCGGACCCATGCTCACTCGGACTTTTCCCTTCTAGTATCCTGTATTTTCAACCATGTACGTTTGCGCCATACCTTTTGATACAACCTGTATATTGTTACATGGTTTGCCAATGCCGCTTTATTGAAACTATTTAATTTCAATTCTTGACCAGCTTCAACAGACTTTGCTGCCGTCCTCAGATGCTCACACTTGATCGTTGTCTAGATGGGACTGTACTCAAATTATAAAATACCGGGTGTTTCAAAAAGGTACGGCCAAACTTTCAGGAAACATTCTTCAGACACAAATTATAATGTCTGTAAATCTATCGGACCAAACTGCGTGATCATAGTCCGTAGCTTACAAACTACTTAAACCTAGGTAAAATAACCTAACACACACACCCATGCCCTAGGAAGGACTCGAACCTCCACGGCGAGCAACCTCGCGCTCCGCAGCGAGACGCTTTAGACCACTCGGCCACTCCACCGCGGCTCAGACACAAAGAAAGAAAATATGTTATGTGGACATGTGTCCGGAAACGCTTAATTTCCATGTTAGAGCTCATTTTATTACTTCTCTTCAAATCACATTAATCATGGAAAGGAAACACACAGCAACAGAACGAACCAGCGTGACTTCAAACACTTTGTTACAGGAAATGTTCAAAATATCCTCCGTTAGCGAGGATACATGCATCCGCCCTCAGTCGCATGGAATCCCTGAAACGCTGATGCAGCAACTTCTCTGACACTGACATTAGGGTTATCGTCAACTGCACGAAAAGTTGCCTCGTCCGAATGGAGGTGTCCTCGTCGTTCTGGGTCTTCCCCAGTCGCGAGTCATAGGCTGGAATGTTCCGTGCTCACTAAGACACCGATCAATTGCTTCCAACGTCTTCCTGTCGGGACACTTTCGTTCTGGAAATCTGTCTCGATACAAACGTACTGCGCCACGGCTATTGCCTCGTGTTAATCCATACATCAAATGGGCATCTGACAACTCTTCATTTGTAAACATTGCACTGACTGCAAAGCCACGTTCGTCATGAACACTAACCAGTTGATGCTACGTACTGATGTGCTTGATGCTAGTACTGTAGAGCAATGAGTCGCATGTCAACACAAGCACTGAAGTCAACATTACCGCCCTTCAATTGGGCCAAGTACAGTACATACTAACGAAACAATTGGGTATTTTGACAATTGTCTGCACGAATTATTTCAATTTACACTTAAAGAGGAATACTAAAATGAGCTCTAACATGGAAATTAAGCGTTTCCGGACACATGTCCACATAACATATTTTCTTTCTTTGTGTGTGAGGAATGTTTCCTGAAAATTTGGCCGTAGCTTTTTGTAACACCCTGTATATTACCATACTAGGTCGTAAACTGATGGAAATACAGAAATAAAAATTGTGAATATGTCAAAGGTAAAAATCACGGGCACGAATCTTCCTCCCGCTTCTCGTTATCAACTCCAAAACATCACAGTCCCCAACTGGATACTGATAACCACTGCCACATACAAATACCAATTGCGATGTGTAGTTTCGGTAACTTTTTGATATGTACAAGAGATATTTACTTGTCCATTATGTGTGTACAACACTTGGATGAAGAGGAGCCTGTACGTTCTTGGCAGCTAGCCCCACAGTAGGAGGCAAAAAATTTATATCCATGTTAATATTTTTTGCGAAAGAAGCTCTGTCTTTTACGCTTTCTGGACTGCACCACTTAACCTAATTTGATGAAACTGGATATGGAGATAGCACGAACGCTGAAGAAGAACATGGGCTACATTAGAAAGTGTAATTCAAGACATTTGTCGATTTTACGATGTAACTCGTAATATGGAATAGCTGAGCATCAAAGTTTCTCTCATAGCTTCTTAGACGCTTGAAGATTCCTTGGAAGAGTTATTTATACTTTGAAGAGTAAAATTATCACATTTAATAAAATACTTTTAATGGTTATACATAATAGAATACCACATAAAGAATAGAACGCTAGAACAAGACGTCAACGTCTTCAAATTATCGAACCGACTTCCATGACATTAGAATCCTGCATAATTTCTACACTGTATATCGGGTAGTTTCTTCTGTCAGTCTTTATTCACTATGTAATAAATGCAATTTCTTTCGACAGGCCTGTTTAATTTCCACTTTCTATACTTTTACAAACAAATTCATAAAACTTCGTTAGCATGACCTGTGACCTGCAAGGATTCAGGGTTTACACTCATAGCAGTGGAAGTTAAAAAAAAAAGTAATTTGATTTAAGTCTGAAATTTCATAGCTTCTTCGCGTCCTATTGGCTGCATTTGTTGCTATAGCCACACTTTACTTCATAAATATAAGAGATTTTTCAACGAACTTTACACAGTATACAAACTATACTTACAGGTTAATGAAAATAGAATTTTCCAAAAAACAGTGGTATTATATGAGATAATATATATGTCCATTATAATATATAAATGTGCCGCTTTTTCGAAATAACATACGTCACTTCTGATCCTGCAGTTGTTATTGTTTCTTATTCACACACTATATGACATCAACTGCGATTGGGCAAAGCTGAAAATGTGTACACGGCCGGGATTCGAACTCGGGTCTCCTGCTGTCTAGGCAGTTGCGCTTACCACTACACCACTGGGGACACAATGACCACCGCACCTGCAAGGACTACCTTAGCACGCCTTCCGTCAGATGCAAACTTCCAGCTTTGCGTTTCCAGTGGTGTAGTGGTCAGCGAAACTGCCTCGAAAGCAGGAGACCCAGGTTCGAATCCCGGCTGGGTACACAGTTTCAACAATGCCCAGTGGCAGCTGAGGTCATATATTCTGTGAATATGAAAGAATAACAACTTCAGGATCATAAGTGAAGTCTGTTGTTTCAGAAGAGAGCCACGCGTATTTATATAATATGACAGTGACGGGCAATGATAATTTAGATAATGGGGAGAGGTAGGAATATTTGAGTTCCTTACGCTTACGGGAATTAGTTTCATAACTACGAGTTTGAGTACTGTGGGCAATGTACAGCTGGAAATTTGTATCTGACGGGAGGCGTGCTTAGGTAGTCCCTGCAGGTGCGGTGATCACTGTGTCCCCAGTGGTGTAGGGGTCAGCGCAAATGCCTAGAAAGCAGGAGATCCGGCTTCGAATCCCGAATGGAAACACATTTTCAGCTTTACCTAATCGCAGTTGATGTCATATATTCTGTGAATATGAAACTAGCTATAAGATTTCAGTTTTTTTCTACATATGAAGTTTAAAATGTAAGAGCAGATTATTTTTTTAGTAAATTAAACAAATTTGTCGTTTTCATAGACCTGTGAGTATGGTTTGTATGCTGTGCAATATTCATCGAAAAATCTCTCATACTTATGAGGAAGTGTGAACCTGCAGCAACCACTACAGCCAACACTAGTAAGAAAAGTAGAGGAATTTCAAATGCAAAATAAATAAATAAATAAATAAAATCATTTTGTCATATTTTTGAACTTTCACTGTTATCAGTGTGAATTCTGAATCCTTCCTGGTCGTCCTGACAAAGTTTTAAGAATTATTTGGCAGAGGTATAGACAGTGGAAATTAAAATATCCTGTGGAGCCTCTCCTGCTGCTAGTCGGCCAGTTTGACCTCCTAACTCCACCGGAAAAGTATAAAATTTTCTTTCGTCCTGGTTATGATCTAACAAGGAAAGTACTTGGGCTCGAACAAACAGAAATACACCAAAATAGTATGATAGATAATGCAAACGTCCCTTATTGCACTAGTGATACCCCCAAATCTGCAAAACTATGCAGTCGTCCTTTACAGGCCTCTGCGTGTGCCATGCCGCATTGCACAAGAAAAAAAAAAAATGTCTGTAAATCTATCGGACCAAACTGCGTGGTCATCAGTCCGTAGCTTACAAACTTCTTAAACCTAGGTAAACTAACCTATGGACAAACACACACACCCATGCCCCAGGGAGGACTCGAACCTCCACGGCGAGAAATCGCGCGCTTCGCAGCGAGATGCTTTAGACGGCTCGGCCACTCCACCGCGGCGACTATGGGTCAATATGTCGTTCTCTTATAGCTAGTTCATGAAGTTGCATTGCATTGCGGCCGCATTGCACATTGAGCTGCCGGTACACCAGTAGTGACGGTGCATTGTGCCTCTGAAGTTGCGTTTTGTGACGTTCTTTGTGTAGTGAAGCGTCGGATTGGTCAGCGATTGGTAATCAATCCTGCTAATATAGTGTGACTGGTTGAGATACATTACGAAGAAACCTTCTTCGTGAAGATGCTACTGTTGTAGAAGATGAATCATTCGCATGTTACCTATTATCTATTACAGTGTTTCTAATCTATGCACATATTTCTGCACTATAATAGATACCAGAAAACATGTGAATGATTATTTTTCTACACCAAGACCGTATTCACGAAGAAGGGCTCTTCGGTATTTCATCTCAACCAATTGCAATACATTAGCAGGACTGATTACCAATCGCCGACCCATCCATCATTTCACCACACAAATAACGTCACAAAGCGCAATTCGAGAGGCACACTGCGACGTCACTACTGGCGTCCCTGCAGGTCCTATGCGGCATGGCACACGGAGAGGCCTCTAACGGGCGACTGTAGAGTTTTGCAGATGCGGGAGTATCAATAGTGCAATAAAGGACCGTTACATTATGTATCATACGATTTTGGTTTATTTTCACTTGTTCGAGCCTAAGTACTTTCCTTGTAAAAACAAAGTTGCGAAATTATTCTACTTTAGATGGGCTTGACAGGTGTGCAAATACATGAACGCGATCTCGGGTAAAACCGGTTGTTAATACAGAGGGAAAAATGTCAGTCAAACAGATTTTTAAACGCGACGTGTCGCATTACTTTGCGCTGTGCTCTGACGCTACCTGCGGTGAGAGACTCGGAATGCCTCCGCCTGTAGTTAAAACGAGTTTGCGTCGCATCCCCGCCGTTGCTCGGCCGTAAACGCGCTCTGCAGAAAAACTGGCGTCTCCCTAGCAGCCTGAGCGTCGCGCATACTTCTTCATTCGCTCCTTCCGCCTCGCAGGTTCGGCTGTAAACCGTGCGCGGACAGTCGGTGTTCACAATCAGGTAATTAAGTTTATCGCCCTGTGCGAGCCATGAGGCGCGCTTTTTACGGGAGTCTCTGGCGTCGCGTCGCTACAACGGAGCACGGGCGGCGCCAAATTTGATGGTCGGTCGTTAAATAGTTGGAGCCGGCCGGCAGGGGTGCCGAACGTCGCCCACTAGCCGACTGGCGGGGTAGGGGGTGGCTCGCACATTTACGACGCAGGGGTGACCGACCTGCAAAACTGGGGCTGCCCTCTATCACCGGCCGGTTACGAACTAGCCTCGTTTTGCTATTGCCGAACGTTCTTCAAACAACTTTAGTTCCCAAGGCCAATTTGTCTAATATTTACTACGTGACAACCGGCACTAAGGTATTACAGTGTTTATAATAGGGTGACCAGATGTTCTGCTTTTAGCAGGATACTCTTGCTTTTCAGGTCTTATCCTGCGACCCGCGCCATAACATACCTTACCAAAAAATCTTTCCGAGAACCCGAAAAAATCTGGTCCTATGTAAAATCGATAAGCGGATCAAAGCCTACTGTCCAGTCACTCGTTGATCATTCCGGGGCAGTAATAGAAGAGCTGAAGTTCTAAATTTAACTTTTAAGAAATCTTTAAAACAGGAGGACCGCAAAAATGTACCATCATTTGATCAGCGTACTAATTCCGAAATGGGGCACATGATAGGTATTTCCGGTGTAGAGAAGCAGCTGAGGGAGCGAAATACGAAAAGTCTGCTGGTCCGGACGGAATACCAGTTTAAAAAGACTATTCTGCGGCATTGCCCCCCCCCCCCCCACTTAGATTGCATTTATCGCGAATCTTTAATTCAGTGCAAAGGTTCTTGTGATTGGAAAAAAGCGCGGATGACTCCCGTTTGTAAGAAAGGAAAGAGAACTGACCCACACAATTACAGGTGAATATCGTTGACATCAGTTTCATGTAGAATTTTAGAGCATATTCTCTACTCTTCTACGAGAATAGTGTGTAGCTAGTACAGTACTACACACTAAACGGCAGCAGCTGTTGCTCTCAGAATGTCAAGTCGAAATGATGCTATATTTAAAACACTAGAGCTCAAGTGTTTCACACTGTTTCATGAAAAAATAAGGCTGTGTAAAAGTGATGTACTTTACGTAGTACGCCAAGAGTGAAAGGGTTAAGGAACTGCCAGATGAATGAGGCCAAGAACCAAGAAATCCTATCGTTAATATAAATAAAGAATCTATAAGAGCCGGTACGGCTCATTATTGTTTCTTTTGCTTTTTTGTTTCTTCTGCTTTCAAGCTTAAGGTCGCGGAGGGTGGGCAGTCTTAATTACTGTGTGTACAGCAGGACTTTGACAACAGTCATCCAAACGCGATATGCAAATGGGAGGAGAAGAATCCCAGTTCATCTAATATATAACGCAGGGTGTACGTATGTGTGTACGTGTTTCATGCAAATCTACAGTTTTGTCCCAATCTTTATGAAATTTTGTACATGTATGCTTCAATCCATGAGTACGGTCGCCGTAAGTGTAAGAATCACATACGATATTTAGCTCACGAGATATGGCGTAATAAACAATAAGATCGCGATAAACAGCTGCATTTTGCGAAAATGCTGTTCATTTTCTCTTAAACCCTTGGATCGATTTCAACCAAATTTGGTACACACATTCCTTACCGTGAGGTAACAATTGCTGCATGGTTAAGAATCACATACGACATATGGTCCAAATGATATTACGGCAGAACCAATAGAAATCGCAAAAACGCCGTGTAATGCGGCGAGATTTTCGAAATACACTGTATGAGAATGACAGTACGTAGCGACTTGCAACAAACTTTAAACATAATTTCAAACCTTTATTAAACTTTTAGTCGCTGGCAACCGTAGTAAAACGATGAAAGGAAAAAAATTTATCTATTACTACTTTTCCGTTGTTAATGGAGTAAAACTACGGCTCTCGGTATGACGTTACTATTTATAATTTGAACACTACAAATTGTAGGCGCAGGAATTTTTACAGACAGTATACACACATATAGTGGAATGTATCTTCTAAATTGTGTCACAGTACGACGCGCAGTTCATGAGATATGAACACATAAACGGTAACGTTCCGCTGTTCATGGACTAAGACTACGACATTCGGTGTGACGTTCCAATTTATAATTTCTACACTACAAATTGTAGCCGCAGGAAATCTTACAAACAGTGTACACGCATATAGCTGAGTGTACCTTCAAAATTGCATGACAGTACGACACGTAGTTCATGAGCTACGACCACGTAAACGCACCAAGTTATAATCTATTACTGCTATACTACTAATTGTATTCCCAAGATATTTTACAGACGTAAAGCCCGGATAGAAGTGAATATATACCTGAAAAATGACAGGAGAAAATAAATAAATACCAGGGCAACGACGGGTTTTCAGCTAGTTGGTATTATAAAATGCCAAGATGCAGCTCTGGCCGTGTGCTTAATAATGGTGCCAGCACCTCTAGATGGGCTGGAAAATTCACAATATAGCCACCGGTACGTTTTAAGCCTGACAGCTTTTCATCCCGGAGAACAACATAGGTGTGCATACAGGAGAGTGCCCTCAGATGTCGATAATGTGGAGCAGAAAAAGCTATACATACGGGAGAACAGGTCGTTGAGATGTGGTAAAAATTGCAAGTATACATACGGGAGAACAGCTCGTTGAGATGTGGTAAAAAATTTTCACCTGACAGCCTTCTGTGTAATATATCAGTGGAGCCTGAGTACGTGTGCTGTTAAAGGCTCGCTGTGTGACATTTCCAGGGAGCTGCAGCAGCCGTGTTTGTAGCGGGCGCGCCACGAGCGTTAGGCGGTGACGAAAGGGACTTTTATGTTTCAATTACAGGCGGCTCTCGGCGGCTGGGAACACGTGGCGCGGGGTAACTGCCCGCACAGGCCGCAATCTGTCCAGAGTTATTGACAAGGCCAGCGGCAGCAGGAGGAGGAGAGGAGACGTTAGGCGGCGCCGGAAGTTGCGGCCAGCAGCTAGCTGCCACTGCCGCTGTAACACGGGAACGCTCTCACGTCTGAACGCTCTGCCCGGCGACAGCATTTTCGCTCACCGGACCACGACTCCCACTCTCCAAACAATTCCGCCATCACAAGCACGCACGCACACACACGCACGCACACACACACACATACACACACACACACATGGAGCCTGTATTGGGTTTCATTACCGCTGGTTTCTGCTAACTTCGGAAAGTTTCGTTACAGAAGTAATCTACACTGCAAGAAAAAAAAAAAAAAAATGACCTCAAACATATTTCCTAGTGGCGTATCCTATAGCTGCTCACGATTAAACCTACCAAAACACAGAAAAACATATATACATGTGGGCTCTGTTCCGAAAGAAACAGACGTCACTTCTGATCCTGCAGTTGTTATTATTTAATATTCATAGAATATATGACATCAACTGCGATTGGGCAAAGCTGAAAATGTGTACCCTGCCGGGATTCGAACCCGGGTCTCCTGCTTTCTAGGCAGTTGCGCTGACCCCTACACCAATGGGGACACAGTGATCACCGCACCTGAAAGGACTACCTTGGCACGCCTTTCGTTATATGCAAATTTCCAGCTTTGTATCTCCAGTGGTGAAGTGGTCAGCGTAAATGCCATGAACGCAGGAAACCCGGTTTCGAATCCCGGCAGGGTACACATTTTCAGCTTTGCCCAATCGCAGTTGATGTCATATATTCTATGAACAGAAAAACATAATAGCACCCTCTACTATCGTCCCATCCTCCTTAGTCCCCTCTCCCCTCCTGAAATACTGAAATACGTAGGGCTCACCCTTGATCGTTTCCTCGTCAGAACCCCCACCTAATGACCAACCTACAAAATGAATCTTCACTCTGCAGCGGAGTGTGCGCTGATATGAAACTTTCTGGCAGATTAAAATTGTGTGCCGGAACCGGGACTCGAAACAGGGACCTTTGCCTTTTGCGGGCAAGCACTCTACCGACTAAGCTATCCCGACACGACTCACGATGCCGCCTCACAACTTTACTTCCGCCAGTACCTCGCCTCCTACTTTCCGAAGTTCACGGAAGCTCTCCTGCGAAACATGCAGGACTAGCACTCCTGGAAGAAAGGATATGATGGATACATGGCTTGGCCAGAGCCTATAGGAATGCTTTTCCTCACCTCCTATATCCACCTGATGGAGATCCACTTCCTACTGTCACCTTCTGCTATCACTTGAGCCCCTGTGATTCCTCTATGTCATCATAAATCAGACTCTCAAAATCCTTTGCTAGCACCATCCTTAGCGAACTGGGACCGCTACAACCGCTCCATCGCTGGATTGCCAGAAACCCACGCCCAACATTCTCCATATCCTCTCCCGTGGCATCTACTCTCACTAATGTATGACGTCCGCAGCCCTGAAAACTACCCCTCCTAACAGGTTTCCCATTGTCCCTCCGCTCTCTCTAAAGACCCATCGCTACCCCCTTTCAGCCCCTCTTGCTACCCATACCACCCCCATACCCCCCCCCCCTCTATAGCACCTACCCTCAATCACAGGTGCCTCTCCATCCCCTCTGTTTCCCCTTCCAAATCTTCATATGTTTGTAAAGCCTTGGGAATTAACTATTTTGTTTATGAATAAGTAGGCTTACACATCCATTCCCCCCCCCCCCCCGAGGACTTGAAACTGCGAAGGGGAGCAACCGCATGTTCGGCAGCAAGGCACCTTAGTTCCGTCGGCCATTCAACAGCGAACATCCCCCATCCCACTGGTATTTCCAGCACTCATTACTGCGTGTCAAGTGTTTGACCTGCTTCATCCATCGGGCATATGTCTCCGTAGCTCAGTGACAGCGTCTTGACCACTCGGGTTCGTTTCCCGATTGTTTGTCATCATCTCATCATCATCGGCACACAAGTCACCCAAGTGCAGTCATCTAATAAGAATCCAGTCGATCATTTCATTTCAGTAAAACCAGTTGCACCAATTGTGTTTGTCGTGTTCAGTGTCTATCGTCAGTGTTTGTTCACCAGTATTTAATTTTTCTGCGTGGATCTATTTTGAAACCGCATCCTTGTTTTTATCGTCCTGTTTCGTATATTTTATATTTTGAATGTCATCCATTATAATCTCTGAATTAAAAGATTATGTTACCCACATAATCTGCTTTTCATACATGTGTACGCTCCACGTTAATGTAATTGTCTCGGCCAGCTGAACAGCAGAATTAAACGATGCTCCGAGTCCTCCCTGCTCATAGATATCGATAAAGGAAGAAAATAATTTCAACTCCAAATCAAATGTTCAAATGTTTGTATAGCTTATGGGACTTAACTACGGGGTCATCAGTCCCTAAACTTACAAACTACTTATGAAATAATTAACACTAAGGACGGCACAAATATCCATGCCCGAGGGGGGATTCGAACCCCCGACCGTAGTGGCCGTGCAGACCGTGACTGGAGCGCCTTAGTCCCTTCGGCCACCGCGGCCGGCAATTTCAACTCCACCAATGGCAAAACAGGTGAGAGGAACTGCATTTTGCTGAAGTGTGTGACAGGAAATTCAAACCAAATGAAACACAGTTGTCACAATCGAATGTGACAGAAGTCACGTCGGTTAACTGTGTGTCCCCTTCTACCAAAATAACAAGTGCGTATTCTCCTATTCATCTACCGAATAGTATTCTGTGTAAGATTGTTCCAGGCATCTTGCACCTTTTCGTTGTAAAATGACAATGGATCTCACATGAAATAGTAAGTTTTCCTCTTCCACTTCATCCATTCCTGTTAAAATGAACACACTTCTGCGCCAACGCGGATTTATAGAAGAACAAACTAAATAAAAAAAATAAAAAAGTAAAATAAAATAAAAATAAACAAGTCGATGCCGGGCAAGTGACGACAATTAAATGTGTCTCGATACCTCATGGTCTGTTCTCCCTGATGCGGGAATACAGTATTGTGGCTGCGAGCATTACAGAACAAATGGGCGGTGGTACAGGAAAGAGACAGCGTGGCGAATGGAGATTTGGGTGTGGCGGGAGACGTGCGTCTGCCTATTAAGTAGGAGATCCCGGGTTTGAATTTTCAATCACCGTACTTTCTTACTCTATCTAAACCTAGTACAGTGAAGCCATAACTGATCGAAAAATTGCGATTTATTTCATTATTTGAACGCTGTAATATCGTTGAAAAATATATAATTAAATAATTTTTGCTGTGTTTTGTTCGCTTTAAACGATCCCGTAGTTTGTTACGACCCACAATTTGTGAAGAACAATAGTAATCTATATACTAGTACTCCTTGGCAAGTCTGACGTTTCCCGGCTATATATTTTTCCAGTCTTTGAATAGAAACGAATATAAAAATTCTGAAAAGATTTAATCTTTCCCAAACTACTACAGTTCACTGTGACATCCTGCTTCACGTTTCTGCAACGCCATTTTGTAAACTTGTGTGTGGCAACGCCTCTTCATAGCTCTATAGATTTCTATTTCTTTCACCTGCAGACGTTTGCGCATCGCAGTCCAAAGCTGTCACCTGTAAGCTTCCAGAAATTCTTCAGCTGATAGTAATACAGGAGTCTCTTTGCACTGAATAAGAAATGTACTAAAACGTAATGCATTATGTGACAGAATTTTACACACAGTATTGTTTATGATTCATATGACTTATTTGTAGTACAACGATATAATTTTTGAGGGGTATATTCATTCGTATATGAGCTGCGTGTTTGTAAAAGTCGTTGCAAATACAATAGATAGTAAATAAGTAATAAGTTCAAAGAGTGACACGTGACGGGCGGCTTTGCTTGAACGTTATTGTTTATGTCGTCATGTGTCATGACCTAAGTATAGATTTTGATATAATTACAAAAATAAATTTGATTGTTTATATGTATATTGCCTATAAAATTGCACGCGAATGAAATTACTAGTGAAGAAACAATAATTTGTCATAGCGAATGCTGTAGTTTTACTCCATGAACAGTTGAAAAGTTTAAACATGTCATGACCTCGACGTACGTCTTATTTAACGACGAATTTTTTGAACTGACGGACAGAGTCGCCATGGGTAGTCCCTTATCATCTCTGGTGGCCAATTTGTTCATGAAGGACTTCCAGAAAAAGGCGCTGGAATCTGCTTACTTGAAACCCACAGTATTCTGGAGGTATGTTGATGACACCTTTGTGGTGACTTTTTGCAAGACTTTTACGACATCTGAACTCCATTCATGATCAAATGAAGTTCACGATGGATATTGAAGAGGGTGAATGCCTTCCATTCTTGGACGTTCTGGTTCGACGCAGAGAGGATGGCACTCTGGGACATGAGGTTTACCGGAAGCCGACGCACACGAATTTGTATTTACGTGCAAATAGCTGCCACCATCCTTCCAAGACCATGAATGTTCTCAGAATTTGGTGCACAGAGCACATATTATTTCTGACGAAAGCAGTCTGCAAGATGAACTTTTCCATTTATAGAGAGTGTTTGATGACAATGGGTACGCTCCAGCAGATACAGAAGGCATTGCAAATAAAACCGAAAGAGGCCACAAGGAATACAAAAGAAGACGAAGAAACCTTTAAAGCCATGGCTTCCCTGCCATATGTTGGTAACCTCTCGTCAAAAATAGGGCGGATTCTCAGCAGACACAAAGTGAAAGTGATTTTTTGTTCTCCACCGAAGACAGCTTCACTCGTTGGCTCCGTCAAAGATGATTTGCTGCTCTGAAAATCTGGAGTTTACAAAATTCCATGTGAATGTGGCCTTTCTTACATCGGACAAACAACTCGTACTGTCCATGAAAGTTGTACAGATCACCAGAGATACACAAGACTTATACAATGTAACAAGTCGGGAGTGGCAGAGCACTGTATTGACACTGGTCACAGTATGTTGTACGACAACGTTGAAATTTTGGCAACTACATCAAACTTTTCGGACTCTGTAGTGAAGGAGGCAATTGAAATTCGCGTGACGACAAATTTAATTAATAGAGATAGTGGTTTCCACCTAGATACTTTCTGGAATAAACTCACGAAGACGTAGTCAAAGTGCAGCTCATAGTGATACATCGACATGCTAACACCGATCGACTGCGAAGCCAACTCTTGCATAATGCCGGCCGCGGTGGTCGAGGAGACTGAGGCGCGTCAGTCACGGTCTGCACGGCCACGACGGTCGGGGATTCGAATCCCCCCTCGGGCATAGATATTTGTGCCGTTAGCTAGTTCATAAGTAGTTTGTAAGTTTAGGGACTGATGACCCCGTAGTTAAGTCCCATAAGCCATACAAACATTTGAAACATTTCGTGCATTAAGCATGTCTTTGCCGCCGATCAATGTCTCTGGCGCATATGTACCTGTGGCCGCATGCACAGTCACGCGGTACGCGAGTATAAAGGACCGAAGCGAGCACTGGAGCGTCACTCTGAAGATGGCTGAAAGTTATACAGCCGAAATATTAGAAGAAGAAGGAGAATTCTTGCGCCTATACACCCGAAACATATTGGAACAGTCTTTGCGCCGCCAAAACCTGAAGATTCAGTTGCAAAGTAGTTTGCAAGAACCCCTGTTTTTGCCTACATAGTTTTGTCATGGTTGTCAGGGAGAAAAAGTATCATAAAGGTTTGAAACTAAGTTTAAAGTTCGTTGCAAATCGATATATACTCTCGTTCACATACAGTGTATCAATAAATTATGGTCGTATGATGAGACAGTTGTCTGCGATTCCTGCTTACTTTTATTTCGAACGTTATATCTCTTGAAGTATCTGTCGTTATTTTTACTTGCAAGGCAAGTCTATTCCCTGACGGTAAAGAATGTTTTTTACCAAATGTGGTTGAAATCGCTCCGTTAGTGTAGGATGAGTTGTGGAACATTGTCGCATCATGCCGCAGTTTTTCGTGAATTTCTTTGTTTGTGACGTCGTATCTCCTGAACAATAGGATGTAGGTGGTTGTCATCCCAACAACAATTGTTGTCTGATATTGAGGAACATGTGTACCAAGTATGGCTCAAATCTGACCAGTAGTTTAGGAGGAGATGTGTAACACACTTAGATACGTATATACACAAATGTTCAAATGTTTGTAGAGCTTATGGGACTTAACTGCGGGGTCATCAGTCCCTAAACTTACAAACTACTTAAGAACTAGCTAACACTAAGGACGGCACAAATGTCCATGCCCGAGGGGGGATTCGAACCCCCGACCAAGTGGCCGTGCAGACTGTGACTGGCCCTCCGCAGTACGCTCGGCCACCGCGGCCGGCGTATATACACAAACGCACACATCAATTTTTGTAGTATGTGTAGCCTACGTATTTCTAGAGAGGGGATGTTGAAACGAATTCAGTTAAAACCCGCAAGTAATTCTTCGTGAAATTTCTAACTGCAGTCCCAGCAATGATTATCTCTCCACAGTCGCCCGAAACGGACAGCGAAAGTTAATGAGATGAACTGATGAAAATGACCCAACTTTTTTTGTACGCTGGAGGTGAATATACGACGACCGACTACTCTCCAATTTTTTTTATAGTCGCACGGTTATGAGGCACGCGCAAAACCTCTGCTGACAAGCTGCTGATTAAATTACTGTCAATTCACCTGCATTTCTGTTCCGGTTTTGGAAAAAAAGGTGTGTGTATCTGTGTGTATGTGTGTGTGTGTGTGTGTGTGTGAGAGAGAGAGAGAGAGAGAGAGAGAGAGAGAGAGAGAGAGAGAGATACAGACAGAGAGAGAGAGATATACAGACAGAGCAGAGAGAGAGAGAGAGAGAGAGAGAGAGAGAGAGAGAGACAGGGAGAGAAAGAGAGAGAGAGAGAGAGAGAGGGAGGGAGGGAGAGATAGGGAGAGAGAGAGAGAGAGAGTGAGAGAGAGAGAGAGACCGGGAAAGAAAAGAGAGATGGCGAGTTAGAGAGAGAGAGAGAGAGAAATAGGGAGAGGATTAGATGGAGAGAGAGGGTGTGGCAGTATTTAAAAAAACGGACGGATATTCCGTTATGCGAACACTCTTTCAAATTCGACTGGTGAGCGCGCCGCGGCTCCTGTTTAATGCGCAGCAATCATTCGCTTTACTGCAGCTCGTTAAATTACGGCGACCCTGCCGCGATGCATTATTTAGCACCTGGCCCGACACACACGCCGCGAAATATTTATTTCTCCGTAATTACCGGCATACGTGTGCGTGGGGCAGCGGCTCATCTGTCAGCATCCACTATTCAGCGCCGGCAGTAATTTCGGCAAACGCGTACGATTATAGCGCGCTACACCGACCGTGCCGTTTCGCGCAATCCGACAACGCTCGTGTTGTTCTGGTGTCCTCGCGTTTGTTGATACGCATGTATACAGTGTTGCTCGCTCCCAGAAAAATCTCTCTCCTGATTATTTTTCCGCCACAATTTCATTTTTCTGCACGGCAACCCGCTGTTCGTAGTAACGAAGTAATGAGTGATATCGACACAGGATCTAAAGTTGTTTCCCAATTTCTAGTTTTTCAGGCGGCTTAAAAATAGCTAGTTTTTAATGAAATTTGGTACCACTGGGGTTGTCGTCGGTGTTGTGTGATTGGATTAGTAGTTTTCTGTCAGAAAGAGCACGGTTTCACTCACCTATTTCAACGAAAATATCTTTGAAACTACAATAGATATTCATAAACGACTTTCACAGACATGAACGTACGTCAGGTGCTTATGGAAGTAAGAACCGTAAGACAGTGTAAAACCGATACAAATTCTTCGTTTTTGAAGGTACAAAAACGCCTTGTGTTTGCTGCAATTCATTTTATTTGTCCCAGACGCGTTTCGCCCTCTACTTTACGGCATCTTCTGTGGGATTTACAAGTGCAATTTTATTGTGAGATGTATTATTTCGATGAAGAAAGACGATTTTACTTACATTTTCATTGTCTTTTCAACTATCTTCTGCTGTCTCCTCCGTCTGATCAAGGCAAGACGTTGTACATTCTATACCAAACACACATTTCTGCACACTTGTATACATTCTGGAGATGTTTAGCAGGCAAATTTTGTACAACCGTGCAAAAATATTTTGTTAGTTATACAATGTGCAATATGTGGCCTTGAACAGATGGAGGAAACAGCTAAAGATAGTTGAAAAGATAACGAAAATGTAAATGACAACTTCTTGCCTCATGTAATGTATATACAAGGTGAATCTAAATTCACACACTCTGGAGCAGGTTTGGTTCCAGGCTTCATGTTCAAAAATGTTTGTTAAGCTTATGGGACTTAACTACGGGGTCATCAGTCCCTAAACTTACAAACTACTTATGAACTACTTACGAACTAGGACGGCACAAATATCCATGCCCGAGGGGGGAATCGAACCCCCGACCGTAGTGGCCGTGCTGACCGTGACTGGAGCGCCTCAGTCACCTCGGCCACCGCGGCCGGCAGGCTTCATGTTTCCGGGATTTATGTCACCCAGCGAGTAGCAGTAGACCGCTGCAACGGCACCATCAACAGAACAGGCTCTGCTAACGGTATACTACGCCTTCCGTATCGCTGGTAACGGATTCAACACAATGCTGTTTTTTTTATTTTTATTTTTTTTATTTTTATTTTTATTTATTTTTTTTTTTTTTTTTAAACCGATTTCTCTGAAATGTATGGCTTGGCGTCATTTCTTTTTTCCCCTCTACCAACTTTCCGTAGACGAATAGTGCATGCTGTATGCTCTTGTTTGCTGCTAAGGATACACCATATCATTAGCCTCAACGGCAAAGCGACTAAGTAGTGAGCTAGCGAGTGTGGCAGATGCCGTCCGCGTGTTTTGCCAACACGCCGCGTGCGCCGCGCCGGCTGGCAGCAGGTGGTGTGACGTCACGCAGACGGTGGCCCACATCTGCGGCCACTCTAGCTAACGAGCGCTGGCCGCAGCCCCGCGAGTGCCGCCCACGCGCCGCTGCCGGACGTTGCCCGCCGCCCACCACACCCAGCGGCGCGCCCACTACACAGCTGCCGCCGTGGGAAGGGTGCGTGGAACGCGTTCCTCGCTAACGCTGCTTTAACACCCATTAGGAAGTGAAACGTCCTGGCAGATTAAAATTGTGTGCTGGAGCTGGGACTCGAACCTGGGACCTTTGCCTTTCGCAAGCAATCGCTCTACCGACTGAGCTATCCCGACACGACTCAGGATGCCCCTCACAACTTTACGTCCGCCAGTACCTCGCTTCCTACTTTCCGAACTTCACAGAAGATCTCCTGCGAAACATGCAAGACTGGCACTCCTGGAAGAAAGGGTATGGTGGAGACATGACTTAGCCACAGCCTACTAATGTTTCCGGAATGAAACTGCCAGGAAGTTTCATATCAGCACACACTCCGCTGCAGAGTGAAAAGTTTCATTCTGGAAACATCCCTAGGCTGTGGCTAAGCTATGTCTCCACCATATCCTTTCTTCCAGGAATACTAGTTTTGCATGTTTCACCGGAGAGCTTGCGTAAGGTTTGGAAAGCAGGAGGCGAGGTACTGGCGGAAGTGAAGTTGTGGGGCGGCATCATGAGTCGTGTCGGGTTAGCACAGTCGGCAGAACGCTTGCCTGCGAAAGGCAAAGGTCTCAGGTTCGAGTCCCGGTTCCGGCACAAATTTTTAATCTGCCAGGAAGTTTCATATCAGCGCATACTCCGCTGCAGAGTGAAAAGTTTCATTCTGGAAACATATCTAGGCTGTGGCTAAGCCATGTCTCCACCATATCCTTTCTTGCAGGAGTGCTAGTCTTGCAAGTTTAGCAGGAGAACTTCTATGAAGTTTGGAAAGTAGGAGGCGAGGTACTGGCGGAAATAGAGTTGTGAGGCCGCATCGTGAGTCGTGTCGGGACAGCTCAGTCGGTAGAGCGCTTTCCCGCGAAAGGCAGAGGTCCCAGGTTCGATTCCTGCTTCCGGAACACAATTTTAATCTTCCAGGACGTTTCATATCAGTGCACACTCCACTGCAGAGTGAAAGTTTCATTCTGCATTAAGAAGTGCTCTGCCTACAACAGCACTCGATCATAAAACAAAACTTCTTTTCGCTCGTGGATAAAATGCAGAGTCCGCGCAGAATAAGGTGGACGGTGCGCAGAGACGAGTTTTCGTACGAAGCGCCGGGAATTCATTGCTTTGTTTGGAAGGGGAAGCCGCGTCGGTCTACTTTCACCTGCAGGCTGTGACAATGCACTTCCCTTCCAGCGCTCGCTCACTTTTCCAGCCGCTACCCCACCACTACCACTCTCATCAATCTTGCCCAGCGTTCTGCGCATCTACCGGCCAATTTATTCTGCGTGCACTCTACACTTAGCTCTTCAATGATAGTTACAGTCTTCATGGCGGATTTAAACTGTGTACCGGGACCTTTTCCTATCGCGAACAAGGTTTATCCTGCCACGCTTCACGTTAGGTACTGGCGGAAGTAAAACTGTGAGCACAAACTGTGTAGCATACCAGGATAGCTCAGTCGGTAGAGCGCTTGACCGTGAAAGGCAAAGGTCCCGGGTTCCATTTTGGGTTGTGGCACACAGTTTTAATCTTCCAGGGAGATTCATATCCACATTCCGCTGCAGAGTGAAAATATTTTGGAGACATCCCCTAGACTGTGGTCTCAACCATATCCTAAATTCTAAGGGTGCTAGGCCTGCAAGAATCGCATGAGAACTTGTGGAAAATGTGAAAAGTTGGGGGCAAGGTACTGGCGGAAGTGGTCTCAACCGTATCCTAAATCCTAAGAGTTCAAATGTTCAAATATTTCTATAGCTTATGGGACTTAACTACGTGGTCATCAGTCCCTAAACATACAAACTGTGGTGTCGCACAAGTACAAAGTGCGCGCCACCTACTTTCGCCGCGCGCCGCCATGCACGCACGGCGCGGCGTTCTTACGACGACAGCCCCGAGCGCCCTCTGCTACAACGCCGCTCGTGGCCACCACTGAACGACATTGTGCACTTGGGACTGAGATAGCAACCAGTAAAGACTTCGGAATCCGATAGGCACCAGTGAAGACTTGGCTATCAGTTAGGCACTAGGCAGGACTCTAGCTCAACTATGTATCACCCTTCTGCAGTACTCATCATGTAAAAGTTAAGTATTGTATAAATTCTGTGCAATATATATCTCGTTCTAATTTACTATAGTGTTTCTAGTTTCTGGCTGCTCCCTTCCGTACCTGCACCAGCGTGCTATCTTTATTCCTGTGTCGGTCTCATTCCACTCGGCCACCGACACCTACGACGGAACGAGACACAAAAGCGGCGACGACGCTGGGACACAAAACAAACGACTTATGAACTACCTAACACTAAAGACGGCACAAATATCCATGCCCGAGGGGGGATTCGAACCCCCGACCGTAGTGGCCGTGCAGACCGTGACATCAGAACTCCGCCTCAACCCAAAAAACTGCTTCTTTGTCGCTAAAGAAATACAAATCCTGCAGCACCTAGTGAACGGAGATGGAGTGCGTCCAGATCCACATAAAGTAAGGGCAGTCACTGCATTTCAAACTCCTCAGCACATCCGTGGTGTGAGAAGTTTCCTCGGGCTGTGCTCATACTACCATCGTTTCGTAAAATGTTTTTGTAACAAGGCACGTTCATTGCATGACCTTTTTCAGGGAGACGCCAAGTTCCACTAGGATAAGATGAGCTTTCCGGGAACTTAAGGAGGCTCTAACTTCCATACCATTTCTAGCCTTATACAACGAGAATGCGGAAACTAAACTTCATACGGATTCTAGCGGTTATGGGATTGGTGCAGTATTTTTACAAATTCAGGAAGGTGATAGCTTATGTAAAAAGAGTTCTCTCAAAGTCCGAGATGAGCTACTCTACAACCGAGAAGGAATGTCTCACCGTCGCCGTTATCTGGGCTACAAACAAGTTACGGCCGTATCCATTCCGGTAAACCATTCACCGTCGCGACAGACCACCATTCTTTATGTTGGCTGACCAGTTTGAAGGATCCAGCAGGTCGACTAGCAAGATGGACACTAAGAGTACGACGTTGTAAGAAGTCAAGTCACTCAGGCACATTTTACTACATATCCGGACCTTTAAAACAGTACTTATTGCTTACAAATTGCTTACAAGTAACATCTGACGGGTTGATTATTTTATTTATTGCTTTTAAAGAAGTTATAATTCGAAGTACGTTATTATATCGCGAGTGCGATAATTAGGTTTTTCGAGGCTGAAGCCAGTAATAGTTCAGACATACACACTGAAGGAATATGTTTGGTTACAATTTATCATTTAAAATACCATGGCAGACAGTACTTGGCAACGGTATTTCATGTGGTTGTAAAGTATGGTGCAATACTACGTTATTCGCGGGCGCGAGTCTCTGCGTAACGGCTGGCGACCTCGGAAGCGGCGATGAGCCCTAAAAGCGGTTGTACCGGCTCCGTAATTGGCCAGTTCAAGGGCGCGCCTAAAGATGAACAATAGCGCAGCTCGGATAGGGTAAGGGATGCTGACGTGGAGACGTGACGTAGCGAAGATAGGGAGGGGAAAGTGGGGAGGTATATACTGTGTAGACGCGCGTGCCAGCCGCCCTCTCTAGAGCTCTGCCTCGTGGACGACACGTCGACGGAGAGCGAACGCTATGTGGAGCGATTTGCACATCTTCTACATCTACATCTACTACCATACTCCGCAAGCCACCCGATGGAGTGTGGCGGAGGGTACCTTGAGTACCACTATCGATTTTCCCTCCTATTCCAGACACGTATTGTTCGTGGAAATAAGGATTTCGGTATGCCTCTGTGTGGGCTCTAATCTCTCTGATTTCTTCACGATCTCTTTGCGAGATATACGTAGGAGGGAGCTATATACTGCTAGACTCCTCAGTAAAGGTAAGTTTTCGAAACTTCGACAAAAGCCCGTACCGAGCGACAGAGCGTCTTTCCTGCAGAGTCTTCCACTGGAGTTTTTGCGATCATCTCCGTAACGCTTTCACGATTACCAAATGATCCTGTAACGAAGCGCGCTGCTCTCCGTTGGATCTTCTCCACTTCCTCCACCAATCCCACCTGGTACGGATCCCACACTGGTCAGCAGTAGTCAAGCTGTGGGCGAACAAGTGTACTGTAACCTACTTCCTTTGTTTTCGGACTACATTTCCTTCGAATTCTCCCAATGAATCTAAGTCTGGCATCTGCTTTACCGACGATTGATTTTATATGGTTGTTCTATTTTAAATCCCTCCTAATGACTACTCCCAGATAATTTATAGAATTAACTGCTTCCAGTTGCTGACCTGCTTTAATGTAGCTAAATGATAAAGGATCTTTCTTTCTGTGTATTCGCAGCACATTACACTTGTCTACATTGAGCTTTAATTGCCATTCCCTGCACCATGCGTCAATTCGATGCAGATCCTCCTGCACCTCAATACAATTTTCCATTGTTACAACCTCTCTATATACTACCGCATCATCCGCAAAAAGCCTCAGTGAACTTCCGATGTTATCCGCAAGGTCAATTATATATATCGTGAACAGCAACGGACCCACGACGCTCCCCTGTGGCACACCTGACATAACTCCTACTTCGGAAGACTTCTCTCCATTGAGAATGACCTGCTGCTTTCTGTTATCTAGGAATTCCTCAATCCAATCACATTCTTGGTCTGATAGACCATATGCTCTTACTTTGTGCATTAAGCGTGTGCACAAACTGAGTGAGAGAAGACTCATTTACAGTACTGTACTGTAAAGAGCAGCCCCGTGGAAAGAAAATCTGAAATTACTTCTTGTTTGAGAGTAATCAGGTCGTGCGAAATTCACTGTGTTGGTCAGGCACTTCTTGTCTGACGCGAAAAAGGAAAGGGTGAAATAGTTAACACCTATGGGCGAATTGTAGTGGCATCGCGGTGGGTTGATTCATGCAATCAGCATACTACGCCAGTAGCGAGACTAAGATGTGTCGGGTGTTCTCAACATCACTAAAGCATATAAAGTATTTCGATCGACAGAAGTTGATCCAGTCAGGCAAGTTAGGCTGATTTTTCAGTGACGGCGCACCAGGTTGAAGTCATCTCAGTGAACAGCACTGTTGCAATGCTCATGCTTAGGCATCCAAAACATCAGGCGTTTAGTCCGACAGCCTCGAACGTATCTGTAGCTTTGTCAGTTTAAAGTCAACATAGGCGCGGAGCTTCAGCCACGTTGCCGAGTGCAGATTTCGTTATTTTACAATTCATTTAAAATTAAGGATAAAGTTTGTATGATTTTTCTTTGAAATTTCTGTTCCTCCAGCAAACAACTAATATCCTAAAAAACCTTAATTCTTTTGAAATTGTGGTTCAGTCAATACGTATTCTATGTTTTAATAAATTAAATGCACTAAAATCATGTTTACTGTTAGTAGCTCGTGACGCCAAATTTGTACCCAGTTTGACCTTACTAGTAATATAGAGAGATGTTTTTCTTACGGGAGATGTAATCTGAGTTTAAGTAATGTTATACAAACATATATTAGTTCAACAAGGAGCATCTTACTGACTTCTACGCTACTTCACGCAGGGGCCACAATACACTGTTAGATAGTGCGCAATAAAAATCAGTTGGTAGTTTATGCAAAATTGTACCACAGCAAGCATCAATTTTCGTGATACACTGTCACAGTGGTATTAGAAAAGGGGCGCAAACACAAAAACGCCGACTGCCTCTTGGGGAATCCATTAGCCGAACACAACAGCATGGATGAAATTTCAGCCCTCACTGAGTTAAGTGATATTGTCACGTTGAAATGGGAGCAGGCTTGACTAAGAAGACAACTAAACACAGCACTTATACTGAAAGCACGTTTATTACGAACTCAACATACACGCAGCACTGACTGCCTCTCAGGCAGAGTGCTCTGCTATTTATACACAGACAGAATTTACCAGAAATTAGAAGAACAGTTTGCATAAAAAACAAGTAGAATTTACAAGTGAACATAAGAAAGATGTAGAACCTTCTGGAATTGTCAATTACAAAGAAATAAATTTTTGTGGGTGGGCGGGATTGAACCGGCGACCTTCTGCTCCGCAGTCCGTGACGCTATCGCCTGCGCCACGCCGGCAGTAGGTGTTCGTGGTCTCTCGCGGCATTATTACACCTGAATAGAGTGAAGATTCAGCATTATTACAAACCACTGGGTCCCAAATGGCCACTGATTGTTCCAGCTCATCTCTGGCCAGCTATTCTGAAGTATTTCCACGATTAGAAGACATTATTTTGAAGTATGGTGCACGACGTGTGATGATATCTGATCTAGAAAAATTATTCACGTCAAACTAGTACCAGAGGTAAAGTCGTGTTGCGACATTGTCCACAGAATAACAAATGCCTACTATCCTCAGACAAGTGCAGAATGCTTTAAGAAGATGGTAGCACATATGATGTCGATGTACGTTGATGTTGAGCAGAAGGATTGGGATACAATAGTACCAGTCGTGACATTTGCTTATAATACAGCAAGGCAAGACACCACAGGCTTCACGCAGTTTTTTTCAGCTCCATGGTGGTGAGACTGAGACGACAATGAATACGCTGTGTCCGTTTCAACTTGACGATACTGAGGATGACTATGTGAAACAGCTCATCAGCAGGGTCGATGAAGCAAGTCAGCTGGCTCGCATGTGGACACTGGACGCCCAGGAGAAAAACCGGCAGCGGTATAACGACAAGAACCGACCATTTTTGTACAGCCCAGGAGATATGGGAGGGACTTTTACACCTGTAATAAAAGTTGGGCTATCGGAAAAGTTGCTGATGCGATACTTTGGCCCGTATCGTGTCGTACGCCGCCTATCAGACGTCACATACGAAGTCGGGGATTATGAGCGGTTGCCGAAACGACGAAAACGAAGAGACATTTTGCACGACCTACGTATGAAGCCTTACAACGACCCCAGGAGACAAATAGAAGGAAACGAACTCTTATTCAAGGATTCTGAAGACGTTATGTTCCGGATGAATCGACGCCAGGAGGGCCTGGCGCCGGTCATCGTCACCGCAAGGATGGCGTGCAGGAACAAGGAAAGGATTCTCAGGAACTGCCGTAAGAGGACCCATGACAATATCCAGGACACTGCAGCTGGTTTCAGAGGGAACCTGTTCTTTCAGGAAGGGGAGCAATTCCGCGACTCTTCCGACAGCACTCATGGTCCAGTGGTTACCATCGCAGACCGCTTTGCTTCTGGTCCCCAGTTCATATCCCGCCACTGGCAGAATGAAATTTATTTCTTTGTATTTACTATTTCTAGAATATTCTACATGTTTCTTATGTTTGATGCACTTGTAAGTTCCAGAAAATTCTTTCTTTGTTAAATAGTGGAGCACTCCAGGCAGGAGGCACTCTGTACTGAGCGTACGCTTGTGTTAGCAATAAAGATGTTCTAAGTGTAGAGTGTTGTGCTCTATTGCCGACCGCCTGCAGTTTTCAACATTACAATATTCTTGTACTTAGTTTGACAGATGTAAATGCTGCAGTGTCTGAAGGCCATTTACATTGGTTCCAACAATAATCACGAATACTAGACATCGTACTATATAATTGTTTCTATCCGACGAAAGCAGGTGTTTCTTTTATTTATCATAAATGTGGCAATATCGTTCGACCTCCTCATGCGGGAATCCGAATGGTGTGAATGACAGAACATGGGCGATAGGGCCGCTACAGCCGTACTGTGCGTCTTGAAGTAATTTGGAGGAGATGAGAACCTGCTTGTGTTGCCACATGGTTAAGGTGACTGCTTGACCGAAGCAGTAACCGCTTTAGAACCCCACTTTGGCAGTAATTACCACTCTTCTGCTTTGAATACCCTAGCGCAGTGGCCACTCCAATCGACTACAGCTCTCGCCAAACTTTACGGCCATTGTAAGATTCGAAACTCATGTTACAGGAGCATGTATGCGTCCTGAGGTGTGATATATAAAATTTACTTCATATCTTTTGACAGCTACCAATCTGCGATCAATATGTGGCCTTTATGGCTTCATTGAAATTATTTAGTATCTTCAATTGAGGGAAGAAAGAGGAAGAAAGCTATCTTTCTTCCCCGTCGTTTAAATATATCCCAGCGCAACGCTCGAAATTCAGGACGAAAAGACAATAGCTGATGTAGTCGAGTTTTGCATAGAAATGCAAGGCCACAGTTCACAAGAAATATCCTGTAAAGTGTTGCTTGTGTTTGTAAGGATGTTTACTTGAGGCAACTGCTGTTTTTGCCTATTTCTTATCATTTGTCATTTTGTCAGGATAGCGATGCATCTGTGGGTTGTGAGCTCTACTCAACCTGGGAGAAGGGCGACAGTAAAACAGCGGTTTAATCGACAATAACATTTATTGAAATATTCTTACAACCAGAATACTAGTGGAGAGTGTGCGCGTATTGTCACGCACCGCGCCGGCGGCTCGCTGACAAAGCCGCTGGCTCCGCTCTGACCCGCTGGAGGCGGGTGCTGGCGCCTCAGGTCGCTGACCAAAGCTTACGTAAGTCCAGCGGAGTCCGCACCAAGTGACGTCACCTCTGCCGCACCGCGCCTGGCCTCTCCGACCTCGTAGCCGGCCGACGATCATAGAACAGGGATGTGGCCCGGGAGTTGAACCAACACCACCTAGAAGAGAAGGCCTCACAACTGGCCGTGCTTCGTCATACTGACCAGGCTGAATGGCTGACCACTACGAGGCAGGGGGCGTAACCCAGCAAACAGCCATTCAGTGAGCGGCCGCGGCCTGGTCAGTATGACGAAGCACGGCCAGTTGTGAGGCCTCCTCTTCTGTGGTGGTGGTTGAACCCCGGTCACCTTCCACCTCCAGCTGTTGTTCCGCCCTTGGACAGGTCACGAGAGCGCTCCTAGTACGGCCGCGTCCTTGCGTACCTACTGCACTCTCGGGTCAATGCTGCGCTGCTTGCTACCGCCTTGCTCTGCCTGGCGCTGGTTCGATGCCCGGCAGCACCCCGTTATGTCGAGGTCCCGCTGCTCGCCGTCCTCGTAGACTCTACTCTATACTTCCTGCCAGGGAACTGTTGACAGCAGCGACCCAACCGCCGCATTGCAGCGCCCAAATCAACTAAAGATTAACATTAGCAGCGACAAATGGCGCAGACTGGGCGGCAGATATCTGCCCAGCCGTGCCTGACACTCTCTCTGTAGTCGTGGCTAACTCCCTGACTGTGATACTCCCTAGCCTGCCTTTTCCTCCGATATTGATATGCCGGAGTTGACCCAGTTTGTTTGCGTTTCTTCTATGTAGGCTACCTGACTTGGTACACGTGATCGAGTCCTATTTTTCGGTCACGTCACCGTGGCTGCTTCTTTCTTTAAGAAACACCGCTGTTCTGAGTTGTTGTGTAGCACTCGCTGCTGTCAACACACTGGTGACACTTGAAGTTTGTTTGGAGCTACTTAATTTTGCTGAGCGCCCGACCCACTCTGCTTCCTGACATTGCTGGCTTACACCATCGTAACACTTGCTCTTCGTCCGCCGAAGTCCACTCACCACCTGTTTGATTTATTATATTCCATTAAATGTCTAAACTTTTCCTTGTCCCGTACACTCCTCCACAATTCATTATCATATATTGTTAATTGTAGATGTTCGTATGTTTCTAATTCTATGGACTAAAATACTTAGTCACCAGCCCCTACACTAACCTAAGGGAAACACATGCACCCATGCCCGTTAAAGGCACGAACCTCCAAGAAATGTAGGTTCTGAAGTATTGTCATCGACAGAATCAACTACAATGCTTCGACGTCTTTCAGTCGGTTCTACGAAATGGAGACAACAACATTGCGATAACTAGATAGTGGTAATAACAGAAATTTGCCGCCTAGTGGGTTGGAGTTGACTTGTGTGTACTCTGCCAATGAATTACACAAGCAGCTGGGTCTAGATGGTGTAGTGAGCAGGCAGTAAAATGTAACAAGAACGTGTCTTACCCGAAGCTATTGCTTGGAGAGCCATAGGAACGTTGGAAGCGGGAGAAAGGCAGGTGGCTGTGTCTATTGGTGTGTCCCGAAGTGTCATTTCCAGGACCTCGACGAGATGTCCGTCAAGAGGAACCGTTTAAAGAGAGCAAGGCCACAGTCGTCCACGAGTAACAGCAGTAGGTGTTTCTCTACAAATGGACTCTCATTAAACTTTGATAAAATCCAGTATATACAGTTTCATACAGTAAATGGCATGACACCTCTAATAAATTTAGACTTTGAACATGAATCTGTAGCTAAGTTAGAATATTCAAAATTTTTAGGTGTTTGCATTGACGAGGGACCGAATTGGAAGAAACATATTGAAGATGTCCTGATACTGTTTTGTTCAGCTACTTTTGCTATCAGAGTCATTGCAAAATTTGGTGATATACGTCTCAGTAAATTACCTTAACATGGCTGTTTTCTTTCATTGGTTTATTATGTGGTCATATACTGGGGTAATTCAACATTGAGTAAAAAATTATTCATTGCACAAAGTCACGTAATCAGAATAATTGCCGGAGCCCACCCAAGAGCATTCTGCAGACATTTATTTAGGGATCTAGGGATCTTCATTGTAACTTCACAATTCATAAATTCACTCATGAAATTTGTTATTAACAATCCGAACCAATTCAAAAGTAATAGCAGTGTGTATAGGTACAATACTAGGAGAAAGGATGATATTCACTATTCAAAGTTAAATCTAACCTTGTCTCAGAAAGGGGTGAATTATGCTGCCACAAAAATCTTTGGTCACTTACCAAGTAGCATCAAAAGTCTGACAGATAGCCAACTAGTATTTAAAAAGAAATTAAAGAAATTTCTGAATGGCAACTCCTTCTACAATGTAGATGAAGTTTTAGATAACCCTTAAAAATTAAACAAATAAAAATAAAAAACAACAAAAAATGTAATAAAAAATCCTTAAAATATTGATTGCCAAGTGTAGACAACATTTACTAGACTGACACGTTCCACACCATTACGAAATGTCGTCTATATGATCTATGGAACAAGTATTAATCTAATCTAACTGTTATCTCCGGCTAACAGCCGGTCGAAACAGAAACTGAAAGGAACTCAGCTGCAAAGTACCCTCCTGGCAGCAACAGACGAGCAATATCAACAAAAACAGTCCGAAATCGACCTCTACGCACGGAGACTTATGGTGTCCCCCCCATTAAAACCACGTTGCAGTTTGCCCCGCAAAATGGAAGGGGAAAAAAAGGTGAAGGGACACCAGGTTGTAATCGTAACTAATGGCGCAGGTTTCTGTTCACAGATAAGTGAAGATTTTGCATTCAAGTGGATAATCGTCGTTCCTTCAATTGGAGAGAACGTGAAACTCGAAATAATCTCATTTATGTGCAGGAAACATCACCATATCATGGTAGTGGACGAATGGTAAGGGCAGGAATCAGTATTGGAGGACGGACGGACCCGCATGACGCCCAGTATAGTGGTTTGACAACTCAGAGGTGAAGAGACGAGATCCTTCGATATTTTTGTTGTGCCCTACGCTAGTGCCATAGGAGATGGGTTCATTCTGGTGGACGATAACGACAGTCTCCACAGAGCTGCACTGGTGGAAAACATGCCTGAAGCTGAGGGAACTGAACAAATGGAGTGGCCTAGCTTGTTCATTGGACTTAAACCCGATTGAACATATCTGGGATGCACTTGGCAGAGGTATTGCAGCTAGACCAGCACCTCCTACGACTTGCAGAGCTGAATATTTCACTCATCGAACAATTGCCAAATATCCCTGAAAGAAAAACAATTGGTAATGATCGTATGGCATTTCTGGCCCGGAGATGCAATACGAGACTGTTCGGGCACTGTAGTGCATTATTTCAGCTTTACCCCTCTTGGGGGACTTGCATGCCAATGATAAGATGATGATTAGGACAACACACAACATCCAGTCCCCTACTGGGAATCAAATCCGGGTAACCTTCGAGGTACTCAGCGAGGCTGTCATCTGACCTACGGAGGGTAACGTCATACAGTCTATATGACGAAGGTATGTAGGTGTACAACGTTTTTCTCTATTACGCTAGCCCTACTGTGCCTCACTGAAAGTAAACGTCAAGTAAACCCCAAGTAAAGGGCTGCGAAAGCAAAATGTCTTACTCTACCATAAACAAATAACAATTGTAAACAGTATCTCAATAAAATACTTTACCATACGTATGTATAGTATACTATCACACTTGATCCCCTGATTGTATTGAGCGGTGTATTTCTTTATTATTAGCTGTATTAACCGATTCGTCAAAGCATAGTTGTAAAAAACAAGTGCGACTCTTACTATACTACTGGAGTTTGGTTGTTTTGGCAAACGAGTTTGCAACCACTGACCTATACAAGAAGAGTCATTTCATTCTCTCATCACCGCGGTGGAGTGGCCGAGTGTTCTAAGTCGCCTTGCTGCGGACCACGCGGTTGCTCGTAGTCGGAGGTTCGAGTTCTCCCACGGGTATTGATGTTTTGTGTTGTCGTTAGCATATGTTACTTTACGTTAGTTTCTAAAGCAAGGGACTGATGACCAACGTAGTTAAGTCCACTATATTTACAAACATTAGAACATTTTGTCTTTAACTTTCGCCCTTTCTGCCCCTCATTAAAAAGAAATCTACACAACAAATTCAGTAGTCACTTGTTTGGCACTGTATCTTGTGATTTATAACACATCTTGTCCAACAATTTCGGAAGAGTACTACTCGCTTCAAATTTACCAGAATTTAGTGAGCGGAGTTCGTTTTGTTTGCAGATGATACAAGTATTGCAATAAAAAGTACGTCAAGCATGGTTACAGAGATGTCAGCTAATGATATTTTCATGAATATTAATAAATGGTTTAAACCAGCTCATTGTCATTGAACTTTGAAAAGACTCACTACATGTAGTTCAGAACATGTAAGAGATTTCCCGCCAGCATATGCATTAAGTATGAAGAAGAGCAGATAGAAGAGGTTGACAGTATTAAATTCCTGGGATTACAGCTTGATAATAAATTTAGTTGGGATGGGCAAATCACAGAAATGCAGAATCGACTCAACAAATCTGTATTTCCAATACAAGTGTTATCAGACATTTCATAATGTCATATGGTATAATATTTAGGGGTAACTCTTCAAGTCAGTCGAAAGTCTTCAGAGTCCAAAAGCGTGTAATACCTATTACTTGTGGAGTAAATTCACGGACGTCCTGTAAAAGCCCCTTCAAAGAACTGGGTATATTAACTACTGCGTCTCGGTATATTTATTCCTTAATGAAATTTGTCATAAATAATATATCCCCTTTCCCAACAAACGGCTCAGTTCACACATACAATACTAGGAATAAAAATGATCTACACTTATTGTGGTTCAAAAAGGGGTCCACTACTCAGGAACACACATTTTCAATAATTTACCATCAAGTTTAAAGAATTTAGCTATAAATAAAGATTAGTTTAAGAGGAACCTAAAAGACTTTCTAGAGGCCAACTCCTCCTACTCCATTAGTGAATTTCTAAATTGTACCAAATGATGCGTGTATCGGTACTCACACTATATCACTATTATCATACTATCGGCTAAATTAAAAAAAAAAAAAAAAAAAAAAAAAAAAAAAAAAAAAAAAAAGAACCAAAGAAAGAAAGAAAAAGGAAAAAAAAACACTTCGAAATGTATGTATCTCTATTTGTATTATTAGTGTAGTCTATTATTCAGCTTGTATATTTTGTTTCTTGATATGTTCCACATACACGAGGATTTCCTCAACATGGATCTGCAGAACGAAAAAAAAACTAATCTAATCTAAGACAATCATGAGATACCGCGCTAAGGATCCCTCTCTTCACGGCATTTATTAATAATCCTGCAGGTCTTCACAAAAATTTGTAGTGAAATGAGAAGTGAAGGAACATGCATTAATTAAAAAAAACTGAATGCGCCCCTCATAAAAAGGACATGGGCACCGGGGGAATGTCATTAGTCCAGCTGCTCGGAGGTGGAGGTAGCCATCGATTGCGCAGCGCGGGCAATTTCGCTTACGGTCTGTGTGTGGGGGGGGGGGGGGGGGGGTGAGGGGAGGGGGGAAGAGGGTATAGGTGGAGTTGTGTGTGTGTGTGTGTGTGTGTGTGTGTGTGTGTGTGCACGCAACGGCCGCCGGCGCCTCAGAAATCGGCCGGGAAGCGGCTGTTTGCCGGCCGCTTCCAAATAGCACGCACGCCAGCCAACCAGCTGTTTGCTCGCGCCACACGTCGTTCTGCCTGCCGGGCCGAATCACGTCTTCAGAATGCGTGCGCGGAAATTATTGTCCGTCTTTGAGAGGTGTTTGCTCCTCACGCCACAGTCACACGGCGGAAACGCGTCGCTATTTTAAGGGTCGGAAGGGAAGTCTCTGTACGAGTAAACGAGACAGGAGCGGAGAAGGTGACCAGGACAGTCGGGCGTTTAGCCTCGTTCGTGTCTCGTCAAGCGCAGGTGGTGAATCTGTGCCGCATGTCAGACCTAGGTACAAGCTACATCTACATCTACATCTACATGGGATACTCTGCAAATCACATTTAAGTGCCTGGCAGAGGGTTCATCCAACCACCATTCTTCCATTCTCGAATAGGGCGCGGGAACAAAGAACACCTGAATCACTCCGTTTGTGCTTTGATTTCCCGTATTTTATTCTGATGATCATTTCTACCTGTGTAAGTGGGAGTCAACAATATATTTTCGCATTCGGAGGAGAATGTTGGCGATTGGAGTTTCGTAAGTAGCCCACGCCGCAGCGATAAGCGCCGTTGTTGTAATGATTCCCATCCCAGATCCTGTATCATTTCCGTAACGCTGTCTCCCTGTATCGTGACAATACGAAACGAGCTGCCCTTCTCTGGGGTCTTTCGATGTCCTCTGTCAAACCCACCTGATAAGGATCCCACACTACGCAGCATCACTCGAAAAAAGACTGGCAAGCGTACTGTATGAAGTTTCTCTTGTAGTTCTGTTGCGTCTTTTAAGGGTTCTGCGAACACAACGCAGTCTCTGGATCTCCTTTCCCACGACATTATCTACGTGTTCTTTCCAGTTTATGTCTGAAGTAGTAGTAATTACTAGGTATTTAGTGGAGTTTACGGCCTTCACTTTTGATTGATTTATCTTGTAAAGAAAGTTTAACGTATTTCTTTTCGTACTGATGTGGACGACTTCACAATTCACAGTTGATGTTGTTTTCCTACTTTTTGTGTAATCACCAGGCTTATCGAAAATGAAGCAATCTTTAATAATGTGGAGAAGGGATGGGACTTAGAAAGAAAAAATATTGATATTATAAAATATCTTCATAGTATATATCAGAACGCACGATTAATCGAAAGAGAAATATCAATATTTCAATATATGGCATACAAATTTTAGTTTTAAAATTCACTTTAATACATATCGTACTATGTGTCATTTAAAACAATGAGACGTGGCTTTTATAAATTAAAAATAAATTTAATTTAATGATATTTTTCTATTTGTAAAATAATGTGTAATTAAGGGTGGCTTAATTTTTGTATATTTTTTTATTCGTGTCAAAGGCATCAATTAGATTACATTAGATTAATACGTGTTCCATAGATCATACATACGAAATTTCGTAATGATGTGGAACGTGTCAGTTTAGTAAATGTTGTCTATATATGAGAATCAAGATGTTAAAGATTTTTAATTACATTTTTTTATTATCTTATTTATTTATTTATTTTTTATTTTTTTAAGTTTTATCTGCATTATAGAAGGAGTTGCCATGCAGTAATTCCATTAATTTCTTTTTAAATACTATTTGGTTATCTGTCAGACTTTTGATGCAACTTGGTAAGTGACCGAAGACTTTTGTGGCAGCATAATTCACTCCTTTCTGTGCGAAAGTTAGATTTAAACTTGAATAGAGAATATCACCTTTTCTCCTAGTGTTATAACTATGCACACTGCTATTACTTTTTAATTGGGTCGGATTGTTAATAATATATTTCAAGAGTGAATATACCGCAGACATTTACTTAGGGATCTAGGGATCTTCACATTAGCTTCACAATATATATATATATATATATATATATATATATATATATATATATATATATATATATATATATATATATCCCTAAGTAAATGTCTGCAGGATGATCTTGGGTGAGCTCCAGCAATTATTCTGATTACACAATGCGATAATGATGATGGCGACGTCACTCTAAGTATCAATGTTCCAAAAATTTAAAGCAAATGGTAGCGGGGAGAAAAATCATACCAACAATGTTCAATTATATTCTTACATCCAGAAAGACCTCATGAATTCACTAGTACCAGTTTTGCCTGTGGTCTAAAATCGACCAATTGTGTTTACAATGGTCACTGGGGGTAAAATGTTACGTATCATGTCGGCTGCCTCGCGTGATTATGCTGGCAACCTCAACAACACGATAGAAAATCTTTGCCTATTTGTTCGAACCATATAGAATGACTCGATTAGTGTATCGTACAGACCATGAAGTAAACAAATAATGCTATTCCTGCTTTATGTATGACAGGTTCTTGTATGTACCCTCGTCCGTTCAGTAAAAATAATTTCCCTCGTAAAGCGAAGATTCCATGAGAAAACATCAGCGTTGTAAAGAGATTGGCTAAAATGAAGACTCACAGAATTGTCACTATTCAGAATCTGTTGCCAACATAGGAGGCCGCTGGGATATTTGGTAAAATTTAACCGGCACTGGGAGGTAAGAAATGGTATCTTTTACTTGTTAAGGAAAATGCCTGACACAATAACAACAAATAAAAACGGAAGTATATACTTTTCATGCCATTTTCGAGTTATATAACTTTCATTAAATGGAACTAAAATTTCGGTGTTCGTATATTTATACAACACCAAGAAATTAGTTATTTCGATACTACGATATTCAGAATACCAGAGCTGACAACATGTTGACTTCGTAGTTCCACCCGTGCACCGCTACATGCCTCTCCCGGCGCATCATCAATTCTATCGGCATTCTCGACTTCGTAGTTCCACCAGAGCACCGCTAGATGCCTCTCCCGGCGCATCATCCTTTATATCGGCATTCATATGAAAACATCCATTTCCTTTAAGCACTATTAATCACTGCGAAAATGAAGCATTTGAACGGCACAAGACAGTGAGTTGGGAGCGCTCCATGTTTCGATATTCACTTATTTTAATACTGCAGATGCGCTGCAATACAGCGTCTTTGGTCCAGGCGAACAGCCAATCAGTGATCTGATTATTGGAGAATGTAGAACTTGATCCAAGCTGTAGATAGGAAAATTTCTACTTTCTTTTACCACTTTTACTGGCTAAATGCACACATAATATTTATATTCCTGAAATATACGACAAACAATCTTTCGAATTATGGAACTTTCATTGGCCTTCTTGTAAGAATAAATTAGTAATCTGTACCAAAAATTTCGTGTTATTTATATAATGATTTTTTTCATTTACTGGGAGTTAGCTAGCGGGTTATTTGTGTGTCACGCACCTTAGAGATTGGCGAATAATTTTCGCATGGAATGAAGACCTGGGAGCACTGTGTGTGGGTCGTGCAAGCGAGTCCGGGAAAGTACCTCATTAAGTTTTCACAGAAATCTCTGACTCTGTAATAAATCTGGTTCTCGCAGCTGCGCTGGGGACGAGCTATCGAGGGCCGGCCGAGGTGGCCGAGGGGACTGACGCGCTTCAGTCACGGTCTGCACGGCCACTACAGTAGGGGGTTCGAATCCCCCCTCGGGCATGGATATTTGTGCCGTCATAGTTCGTAAGTAGTTCATAAGTAGTTTGTAAGTTTAGGGACTGGTGACCCCATAGTTAAGTCCCATAAGATTTACAAATATTTGAACATTTCTGAGCTATCGAGGGAAGAACGGGGCCGCACGGCCGGTGTGTGGGGTATTTGTCGGCCAGAACTCGTACACTGGTTGTATTCAGCGGGGCAGAGGAACCGCACGTTACCTGCTCGGGGCCCTTTCTAGTCCCTCCTGGAAGTGGATTTATTTAGAATTATGCTCCCGAGCGAATGGAAATTATGAGATGGTGACTGTATCTTCAGAGAGTGAGACAAATTCAACGAGTTGCTGGAAACGTAGGGTTTCTGGATCATTATACTGATAGCGTAGCTCGACTCTTGAGGTGGCTTACACAGCTGCACAATACTGCACTCAGGTTACGGTAACGTGCTGTCCGCTCGCGCTGTGATACCACAGGGGATCCGTGAGTTTTCGGTGATAGGAAATACGTTTTGTCGTGGGACTAATCTCTGCAAACTGACCCAAGCTTGTTTTGATCTTCATCTTGATTTCAACTTCTACAACTACATACATACTCCGAAATCCACCGTAAGGTGAGTGACGGAGGGTACACTGTACCACTACTAGGCATTTCCTTTTCTATTCCACTCCCAAATAGAACGAGGAAAAAAAGAATGCTTATATGCCTCCGTACGAGCCCTAATTTCTCTTCTCTTTGTGATCACCACGGGAAATGTAAGTAGGCGGCAGCAAGATCGTACTACACTCCGCTTCACATTCCGTCTCTCTAGATTTCCTTAACAGAAATTCACGAAAAGAACGTCGTATTTCCTCCAGCGATCCCCAACTGAGTTGCCGGAGCATTTCCGTGATACTCGCGCATTGGTCGTACCTACCAGTAACAAACCTAGCTGCTCGCCTCTGAACAGCTTCTATGTCTTCTTTTAAACTGATCTGCTGCGGGTCCCAAACACTTGAGCAATACTCAAGACGTGTTCGTACAAGCGAATTATACGCGGTCTCCTTTACAGAGGAAGTACATCTTCCCAAAATTCTCCCAATAAACCAAAGTCGGCTGTCCACCTTACTGACAACTGTCCTTAAATGTTCGTTCCATTTCATATCGCTCTGCAATGTTACGCCTACATATTTGAAGGACGCGACAGCATCAAGAAGCTCACTACTAATGCTGTATTAGAACATTGTAGGATTGTTTCTCCTACTCATGCGCATCACCTTACGTTTTTCTACATTGAGGGCTAGCTGCCATTCTTCGCACCAACTAGAAATTTTATCTAAGTTATCCTATATGCTATTACAGTCAGTTAAAGACGACACCCTCCCATACACCACATCATCATCAGCAAACAGCCGCAAATTACAACTTACTCTGTCCATCAGATCATTTATATAGATAGAAAATAATAGCGGTCCTATCACACTCCCCTGGGGTACGCCTAAAGATACACTCGTCTCTGATGAACACTCGCCGTCGAGAACAACGTACTGCGTTCTATTACTTAGGAAGTCTTCCAGTCAGTTACAAATCTTTGAAACTATTCCATAAGCTCCTACCTTCGTTTGCAGTCTGCAGTGTGGCACCGCGATGAACGCCTTTTTGAAGTCAGGAAAAACAATCCGCCTGTTGCCCTTCATGCATGGCTTGCAAGATGTCATGTTTCCTAAACCTATGCTGATTCACAGAAATAAGCTTCTCCGTTTCAAGGAAATTTACTATTTTCGAACTGAGAATGTACTCCAAAATTTTACAGGAACTGTAGAATTGTATCTACACACGCTTTAACCGGTCTTGCCAGTCATTTATGTAGGTACTGTATTAATCTTGTGAAAACTGAATTAGCTGTTTATATTAATTTTTTGTTGTAAAATTTCTTACTACTATGAACTGTTGGTTTCACTTCTGAATTAGAATTTCCATTATTATTTTAGATCCCTACCTCATTTTTAGAAGGGGTTTTCATTTTAGTTTCTTGAATTGAGGGACAATTCTATTAATACTTTAGGAGGATTGTTAATCTTATCCTTCATGTATGTCCACTCCGATTATTTCAACGTCCACATTCTGATCAACTATTCCAAAATTCTTGGCATAACCTGCCTGACGACCCTCCATTCCACCCTTTCCACCCATACCAATACCTCATTTTCTCCCCCACATCACAAGAATTATTGAAAAGAAGGGTTTATGAGAGGGATGTTTTGGTTGCACGACCACACAACTGGAGCACCGCGTTTTTGGATGATATGTTTGGAAGTTTTTGAACCTTGTACTCCTCTGACTTGACGCAATCACATTGGCATCTTTACATTTCTCTGAAGGCAGACACTTGTGGGAAATTCGAATACCGACAAGCAGTGTGTGTGTGTGTGTGTGTGTGTGTGTGTGTCGATGGGAATGAGGAGCTGGTGGTAAAGTAAAGTTCTTCGCGCGGCCCATCTCCACACCCACTGATGTGGGGGGGGGGGGGGGGGGAAACTATGTGGTAAAAAGTTTACGTAAATCACTACATACACTCAATCTGTGTAATTAAAACTCTACTCATTTGAGAAAGATTTGATCGGCTTTGGTAACCTTTGTTTTTGCTGTGCTCGTATTTCTAAGGAAACGGTGTAAAAGAATGTTTTGGGAAATCTTCCTCAAAAAATGGAAAAATTGAGAAAAATTCAAAGTGCGTTTTTCAGTGCATTTGCGAATGAACATTTCAACTCACGGTTTGGGCGATGGAGAGAGGTCATTTTTTTCCTATGAAATGATTTTAGAAAAGGATTCAAGACAGTTGCAAAAATGACATAAGAGTTTTCTGGGTGTTGTACTGCGTCATGATGTAGAAGACTACTACTTATTAAGCAACGTTTCGGCCAACGTTACTGTGGCCTTCATATTGGTATACTGATGTGAGCTGGTTGTTACCAATTTTTTAAAATCGGCGATGTTATTCGTGGAATTTTGGCGGAAGAATGGAAACTTTATTATGATAGGATACTGAGGTGGAGAGAGTGGGGGTTAGCCGTTGCTTCTTGCATAGCGAGACATGACTGGTGTTCATCGGCGAATGGGGTGAGGGCTTCCGTTTCTCTCCTCCTGGCCGTAGGCCGCGCGGCGGCAGTTGCTTACTAGTGACGCTCGCGTGTTGTGTTGTCAGTGCGGCCTATTTCGCTGTGATGGCCGGTAGCCAAGAGAGGGCAAGCCTGAGTCCATCTTCTCTGTTCATGTTATTAGGGTGTTTTACAATTTCTATGGCTTTCCTTATCTTGCGTTTAACCATCCCTGGTTGCTTGGCGAGTATTCTGGCAGCGTTAAGTTTTATCTTTTTGCTGGTGTTCAGCTAGTGATGATTTATTGTGTTGGCCTAACTGAATGTAAATATAAAGTGTAGTAACAAGCAGCTCACATCAGTATTCCCAGATGAAGGCCAATGTAACGTTGGCCGAAACATCGGTTTTTTAAGTAGTAGCCTTCTACATCATGACGCGGTACAATACCCAGAAAAATTTTATGTGATCTGACACTGGACGCGGAAGCCTACGTAATTATATCAGTTACGAAAATGTTTCTATACGTAAGGGACTTAACTTCTTAAGTCATCGGTTCCTAGACTTACAGACTGCTTACGTTAACTTATGCTTTGGACAACCTCAATACTGATGCCCCATGGACGAATCGGACCTCTGACGCGAGCGGCCTAGTAATGCATTACATGGCGTCCCTAACGGCGCGGCCAGCCACGTGTGGTTGGACAATTACAAAGGAAACTCAGAAGAATTGATAAAAGTGCTAAAATCATAATATTTGTATACCGTCTCTATCTTAGCTGGCGATAGGAACAACATATTTGGCTTACCAATCACTGTCAAATTTGGCCAATTTCTGTATTTTTTCATTGGGATTATTTATTTATTTATTTATTTTTATTTAATAATATAGTAAGGACAGTTTACAACTCACCGCAAAGACGTGGCGACGACCTGCGACAGGCACATACAAAAGACACACACATACAGCACTTTCAGCTACCGGCCATGGCCTTCTTCGGAAAACAGAACACTCTGAAGAAGGCCATGGCCGATAGCTGAAAGTGTTGTATGTTTGTGTCATTTGTATGTGCCTGTCGCAGCTCGTCGCCACGTCTTTGCGGTGAGTTATAAACTGCCCTGCCCTTACTATATTATTAATTCCAACCTGGACTTTCCATTATTTTATTTTTTAATTTTTATTATTATTTTTTATTTATTTATTTATTTTTGTGCTTAGCGGCCAACCCTATGGTGTATGGAGGAGGGTACCTTGCAATAGCTTTTAACACCATTTGAGTGTTCATTAGATTTCTTCTCCATTTTACCTTTATGCCTGTCACCGAATAAGATAGCGTATATAGCTGCATAGGTTTTCATGCATGATATTATTAACCATTGTAAATACATAGCGGAGGATAACTTAACAGTGTCCTACACCGTTTGATCACACGTCATGAAAGCAGGCAGTTGAATATCAATTTCTATAGGAGGGCGTATGAGCATTTGTACACAGGGAGAAGAGGATGGAGCACATGAAGATTCGAATATTATTTGATGAGGGAAATATTACTGTACAATACATGTATCAATGTTTATGTCAGAAAGAGAGTAGAAGGAGTTGTGCAGGAACAGGCTGGTTGGATGGATGAGGTGAATGTGAAGGAGGGGACGGGGATAGGTCTGGGGGGGGGGGAGATGGACAAGTAGAGGAGAAGAAAGGGAAGAAAGATAGATCAGACGGAGATTAGGGTATATATCGAATGCCTATACATGTTGGCAACTGCGGAGCTTTGGGGTTCGCTAGTTATGATAAATTGTAGTTTTAAATCTACATTTGCATTTATCTCACTTTAGTACAGTGGACGGCGTGATGAGCTGCTGCGCAATGAGTCCGGGTTCGAAACCCGGTGCGGTCAGATATTCTCTTCGTTCGGGATCCCAGCAGGGAACAAAAGACCAAAATTTCCACATTATGATTGACTTCACTTACACACAAGGGCGACATCAAATTTCACACATGTTTTGCTCGTTCTGTATAAAAATTTCTGTAAGTCGTTTTTGCGTGCGTGTCTAGTCTTCCAACACTGATTATTTTCCATGCAGTACTTCACTAAAATTTGATACCGCAACTATAAATGTACATCTAGCAATCCTGCATGTTGCTTTCTGTAACACTTTGATGTTGGCTGTGTCTTCTTGACAACATTATATCCGCTGTCTGTACTTGTTAGGCTACAGTACTCCAACATAACCTTTAATGGTTATGGCGTTGGCCATATATGTGAAGGATGAATCAAATGTCTACTGAGTGTAAAACGTGATGTACATCATCTGATTTGACGCTTATAAGTTGCACTTACATTCCAGATTATTTTAATGCGATCTGTGTAATATTTTGTAGTCTGATACATGCGTATGGTGGTAATATTATTCTGTTCCACATCAACAGTCTTACGTTGTGGATTATTTCAAACGCCACAGTACCGAAATTAACAAATCCAACAATTGAAATATATCAGATTCGTGTAAACAAAGACAAAAAAATGGATTCACGCCTTGAGTTACATTTTAATTTTTGTTGTTTTTTTAATTATTATCATTCATTGAACTGTCCAATTGTAATTTTTATTTCGTAACTTTCTTCAGCTTTATGTTAGTATTGCGAAATGCTAGGTGTGAGCTTATAATCTGCGTCAGCTGGCCCTATTAAGTGACAGACTGCTCTTGTAACTCGAATACTTAATGAAGGTACGCAACAGATTTGTTTGAACGCCAACCGTTATATATATGATGGCCATAACATTGATTTCCAAGCATAGACATTTCCAGATTTGTGTAACCATTAATTCATAAACAGGAATTTACTAATTACGATTTGTAATATATTCAGCAGGTAAATTTATTACACATCGCTGTGTTCAAAAATTAATAAACACATTACGGGACAAAATTATGGAACGCAAGTTAAGGTAATTAACATATGACATGAGTATAAATCAGAACGATGCACAGGGATATAAATGGAACGAGCATATAAAGGACAGTTGTGGGGAAGGTGAATAGTCGACTGCGGTTCATTTGGATAATTCTGGGAACGTGTGATCCGTCTGTAAAGGAGACCGCATAAAAAACGCGTGTAGACTCCGTCTTGACTATTGCTCAAGTGTTTGGGATTCCCACCAGATCGGTTTAAAGGAGAACACAGAGGCAGTTCAGAGGGGTTGAGCGAGGGAGGGGGCTAGGTTTATAACTAGTAGATTCAATCAATGCATGTTACTGAAATGCCTCGGAAACTCAAACTCAAGGATACAAACTTTATTTAACTTCTGTAATATTATACAAGATCACCACTCAATTTTATTTTAAAACAATTATCATGACCTTTCACCCAGATACAAGCACCCTCTTGCTCATTTATTTTTCGATGATTCCTTGCCCTCAATGTAAAAGGCATGCTAGAGGTGAAATAAGACTTCCCAACGTCACGGTTGTACACTTCAGCAACTTGAAATGCACGGAAAGCAATCACATCTCTGTTATTAAAACTCTCCAATGAAGAAACTGCCTTAACAGTACTACCATTGTACCGTCTATAGCAACAGTTACCCATCCATTGCCATGACTAGGTGAATCTTTCTGAGAAATTCAGAAGTTCGAAACACCTCCACAAAAACAGACGGTCCCTGAAAAAAAACTTGTCCTCCAAGATCTGATGACAAATTAAGACTCACCTAGTCATGACAATGGACGGATAACTGTTTCTATAGTACGGTACGATGGAAGTTCTGTTAAGGCAGTTTCTGGTTTGGAGAGTTTTAATAACAGAGATGTGATGGCTTTTCGTACATTTCAAGTTGCTTAAGTGAACAACCATGACGTTGGGAAGTCTTATTTCACCTCTAGCATGCCTTTTACATTGAGGACGAGGAATCCTGGAAAAATTAATGAGCAAGAGGGTGCTTGTATCTGAGTGAAAGGTCATGATAATTGTTTTAAAATAAAATTGAGTGGTGATCTTGTATATTATTACAGAAGTTAAATAAAGTTTGTATCCTAGATCCTTTTCCTTAAAAGACGAGGAGCGATTCTTCCTGGTGTTGTAGCTCTCAATGGCACTCCGGGATGCTCTCTGTGTGACTCGAGATTTGAGGTAGACTGTAGAACGATTCTACTGCCGCCAAACTAAGTTTAGCGTGAAGACCACAAAGATTATTTAGTGAGATTAGGGCTCTTACGGATGCATACAAGCATCCGCTTTTCCCACGTTCTTTACTGGAGTGGAACAGGAAAGCAAGTAACTAGCAGTGGTACTGAGTACCCTCTGCCACACTCCTTCTGGTGGATTGCGGAGTATGTAAGTATATGTAGAACCATTGTCTTTTTCTGTAACATCCGTCGATTTGAGACTTAATACCATTATTTCATGCAGTGCGACAGTTTACCTCTCAGTATTGCAGGTTTGGAGAATATCTTGTGTGTTTTTAGCCCGAGGCAGTCGCTCCCTGTCCTCCGTTGCCATACATGAGGCCATCGCCTGGTGCGCTTCTGATTCCTTCATTTCGCCACTCAGTTCCTTTTATTATTGACCTGACTGAAATTACCATGAAAAGTGATTCAAGTCCTACATACCTGTCTACGTAATGTTGTCGAAAACCGTTAATCTCCAAACGTTCTTGACTTATTGCTTTGAAATTTTGAGTCCACGTTGCATTCTGATACATATTTCCTCAATGATATTGAGCATGACAGTGTTGGCTATTAATGTATTAGAAAACGCCACTTAGGGAATTATAGCTAACCAGGAGTTCGTATCTGGGTTCTGTTATTTTTTTTTTTCGGGGATAAGGGGAAAATTGTTTTGAATAACCCTTGGCCTGCTGAACATTTGGACACATACCTGAAGTAATGGCATATTGTAACTATTCTACAGTAGAGCCGAAAATTTTAAATATTAAAGATTTTCTGCAGCCCAGACAATTTGCGCATAGAACAGACGTCACAAATCTTCACTGTAATCCACCGGCAGTCATTTTAAAGTGGATGCACAGAAGGACCGGACTCCTGGCGGCAATACCGACGTGCTGCAAACAATGGGGAACCTTGGGCAAAGTAGAAGAACACACAGGACTTTGGGTCAAACGGGGAGCGAGCTTGAGAAGCTCATGCGGGTGCGAAGGTGGTGTGCCTCGGTCAAACGAGGTGTAGTTCAACTGTCTGGTAAGCAGGAGATCCGGGTTCGGATCCCGATTCTGGCTGAAATATACCAATCCCCATTTTCCTTTATTACAACAATCAACAGCAACCCCAGGTTACGTTTCATTAGCAGAACACTTGGAAGATGGAACATCTCTGCAAAAGAAACCGCCTACACTACAATTGTGCGTCCTATTTTGGAATGCCGCGGCGGAGCGGCCGAGCACGTTGAGGCGCTATGCTCCGATGCACGAGGCGTTTCCCGTCGTGGTTTCGAATCCACCCTCGGGCGTGAATGTTTGTGTTGTCTTTAGTATAAGATAGTTCATAAATAGTTTCTAAGTTTAGGGTATGATGATCCTCAGATAAGTCCCATAAGCTTAACAAACATTTGAACTTTCTTTTTATTTTGCAGTGTTGCTGCGCATTGTGGGATTCACAGCAGGTGGGACTGACAGACGATTTAGAGAAAGTTCAAATAAGGGCAGCTCGTTTTGTATTATCGTGGTACAATGTTCTGATGTTCTAATGTTTGGTAAGCTTAAGGGACTTAACTACGGGGTCATCAGTGCCTAAACTTACAAACTACTTATGAACTACCTACAACTAAGGACGGCACAAATATCCATGTCCGAGGGGGGATTCGAACCCCCGACCGTAGTGGCCGTGCAGACCGTTACTGAAGCGCCTCAGTCCCCTCGGCCACCGCGGCCGGCTATCGTGGTACAGGGGAGAGAGTGTTATGGAAATGATGCACGAGTTGGGGTGCAAATCATGAAGGAAAGACGTTATTTGTTGCTGCGAGATCTATTTGGGAAATTCTGTCACCAAATTTCTCATCAGAATGCGAACATACATTGTTAGCATCCCGCTACAAAAGGAGATATGGTCATCATTATATAATAAGAGAAATCAGAACGAAAACCGAAAGATTTAGATGTTCCTTTTCCCTACGAGCTAGTATGAAATGGAACTATAGAGAAATATCATAAAATTGGATCGAGGAACTCTCTGCCATGTAATTCAATGCGACTTGCAGAGTGTCAGTGCAGATGTAGGTGTAGATTTTGTAATTTATTTGATGTCGCTAGATTGCATTTTGTTAAAACTAGAACCCCACTCTTTTCAAGGCATGAGGAGTAGCATTTTTATTTCGTGTTTTAAAGTATTAATTTATGAAATGTTAGTTAATATTGCTAGGATTCTTTTATTTTAGTAATTTATTATTGTCCCTGTGAGAATGTGTACTTGTTTTACTTTTAAGTGGATGTGGGAGAATCTAATGGCTGTCTGAATGTGGATAGTAATAGCTCGCTTTGCATGGTTCTCTCTGGCTCAGAGTCGATAGTTGGTCGTTACCATCTCCTGCTGCTGATGCGACGAAAGAGGTTTCTACACCCTTTGGTTACAAGCTAGTCGACGATCCTTCTCCTGGGAGAGTCTCACTATCTTCTTTCCCCAGCACCACTGGGTTTCCCAGTTTCCGGTAGCTTTCCCGCCTGTTGGCCGCTCGGAATTCACTCTGTGCTGGGATCGTGGTGAGGTTAGGTTGGTTCCTCTCTTGTGTCTGCGTAGATGGTAGCTATTCATTGTCTAGGTTGTTTAACTTAGACTTTAGAACATAGATTCATTTTTTGGCATATTCCTTCCGATCGCTTGCGGAAATGTGTTCTAGTTTTTCATTCCAGTGATTTCCAACAGATAAAAGCGGTATATGTGTTACTAGTACAGTTTGAAAAAGGCCTTGTATATTCTAACCTTTTTGATTATGTGGCGGTGTACGATCTCTGTGTAATTTTTTTCTAGGTCTGTGGGGCCCGATTTCTAACAGACGATATGTTCATTTTTGTACAGTGCATGTAAAACTTTCTTACCGTTTTCTTCCAAGAGTGATATGTGTTCAACTTGGTCGGTTCTTAGAACAAAGTCTTCAGATTCCACTATTACTTGTTCCATGCCCATCAGGCAAGCAAATATCTGTGTATCTTTCTGATTTCCACTAATATTCCATGATCTTCTCTCCTCGCCTAATTTTTTTAGTTTGCTGTTTCTTCTCTGAACATGTAGTATGCACTTAGTCTTTGTCAGTAATTCTCTCCGAGCCTTGTATAACCTTCTTCTATAACTTGCTTATGAAATTCTAATCATTTCCATGGGTTGCATGCCGTAGTTTTTATTTTTATTTTTCCAACTTTTGTAATTATTTCACTTCTCCCGGACTTATTCCGCCTCTGTGAACGCTCCCAATCGCATGTTGCTGCATTGCAGTAGCTTCCTTATGAAATTCTACACAGTTATAGGGGTTGCAAGCTGTAGTTAATTTTCTTTATTTTTCGGAAATTGAATTTAAACAATTTTTATCTGTTTTCGAAACCACGTGGGTCCGAACTCCGACTTCAGGGGCTTGCAGCTAGTCCCCTGAATTCACGCCACTTCTCATAAAACCAGTGCCTAGATAGTTTACTCGCAGATTGCAACTTTAGAATCCGCCGTGATTTTGTGTAATGAATCCGATTTTTAACCACCTCACCTTCAGTGGTGTGCGATCATGTAACGTAGCCATGTGCCGCCGTTAGCGTGTATGCTCGCGGTCTAATCTAAATGCAACTTAACTTTGGTATACTCATACATCATCTCAAATCAGGCATGACAGACCCGAGCCATCTTCGCAGTGTTATTGTATACTGTGTTGTGCGGTACCTCCGGCTTTGCTGCATTTCGCCTAAGATAGCGGCGTCTGCTTCTGCCTCGTTCAGCACGCTGATTTTGGTGACTTTCGCTGCTGCATTGCGTGTGTGTGATCGAGTGAGTGATGTTTGTAAACTCTCCCCCAGTAGCGTTAAGATCTGTGTAATTTATATTAAATTCAATGCTGGGCGTTGTCTGTGTAAGATAGGTTAACTTAAGTACATTATTTCAGTGGGATGCATTTTTATTGTATTAATAAAATTTGGTTCCACATTTTGCTTGCATTCGACCTGAATAAACAAGCTATGTTCAGTATAATTTTGACTTGCATATAAATTGAAGTTTTCGAGCACTTTCCCCCTTTTTATATTGGTTTTCACCAGTGCTAAAAACAAGCTCAGATGCAATTTTTTATGTTTAAGTTCCGTTGCGCCATAAATGTTTTCTTAGCCATTTTTATGAAATAACTTTAATTGTGGGGGATTGTTTAATAATTTCTGTATGTATTTTCGTGTGAGCTGCGTATATTGGCCACTGTATCGTTAACTTCCTGTTGTTAGAGTAATTTTGAACCAAGACAGTTCTCAATCTGGGCCAGGGAACAAGGTTTTGTAGCAGGGCGTAGCCGGTAGCTCTCACAGATCTTTTGCTAATTTTATTGCTAAAATTAAGCTTTCTATAGCAGTAAATTCTTATCTGGATGACTCCTCCCAGAATTAAGCTTTTATTGCGTACAGTGCTCAACTTTTAATCTGCAGAATCATATAGTTGCCGACTCTTTTTTTGCCCGCCATATTCCAAAGAACAGATATCAGAATTATCTACTATGAAGGGTTTGTTTGAATGAGATGGAAATTGATAGATGTGATCTATATGTACAGACAAGCAAACGATTACTTTTTAAGAGAAGAAATAGAAAGAATTATTTATGATATAGCATTTCACAATGAGTGGCTTCTATGCAAAAATTTACTTAGCTTGGTATTAATAGATTTTAGAAGTCTTACTGAGATATGTTGTACACTCCTAGCCATTAACATTGCTACAATACGAAGATGACGTTCTACAGACGAGAAATTTAACGGACAGGAAGAAGATGCTGTGATATGTAAATGACTTGCTTTTCAGAGCATTTACACAAGGTTGGCGCCGGAGGCGACACCTGCAACGTTCTGACATGAGGAAAGTTTCCAATCGATTTCTCATACACAAACAGCAGTTGACCGGCGTTTCCTGGTGGAACCTTGTTGTGATGCCTCGTGTAAGGTGGAGAAATGTGTTTTCCGACTTTGATAAAGGTCGGATTGTAGCCTATCGCGATTGCGGTTTATGCTATTGCGACATTGCTGCTCGCGTTGGTCGCGATCCAATAACTGTTAGCAGAATAGTGATTCGGTAGTTTCAAGAGGACAATACGGAGCGCCGTGATAGATCCCAACGGCCTCCTATCACTAGCACTCGAGATAACAGGCATCTTATTCGCATGGCTGTAACGGATCGTGCAGGCAAGTTTCGATCCCTGAGTCAACAGATGGGGACGTTTGCAAGAGAACCATCTGCACGAACAGTTCAACGTGTTATGACCCGTGGCTCTACCCTTCGTTCGATCCCTGCGAAACCCTACATTTCAGGAAAATAATGCATGATCGCGTGTTGCAGGTCCTTTACGGGCCCTTCTGGATACGGAATATGTGCGACTGCTGCCCTGGCCATCACATTCTCCAGATCTCTCACTAAATGAAAACGTCTGGTCAATGGTGGCCGAGCAACTGGCTCGTCACAATACGCCAGTCGCTACTCTTGATGAACTGTGGAATCGTGTTGAAGCTGCATGGGCATCTGTACCTGTACACACCATCAAAGCTCTGGCGCATCAAGGCCGTTATTACGGCCAGAGGTGGTTTTTCTGGGTACTGATTTATCCAGATCTATGCACGCAAATCGCGTAAAAATGTAATCACATGTCAGTTCTAGTATAATATATTTGTCCAGTGAATAGCCGTTTATCATCTGCATTTATTCTTGGTGTTGCAATTTTAATGGCCAGTAGTGTAGCAAATTCTATCCAACTGGAGAATTATATCGTTAAAAAAGTAAATAAACGTAAAACAGCCAGTAATCGGTAGACTTGTTTGAACACCGCAATGCTTTACTAGGCATTTTCCACATAGGAGATGCTATGCCACTGCCTTCCTCCAACCTTCGAACTGACTTATCCATCCGCTTAATGGGGACCTAGAAATCAACGTGGGTTTCGAACGACGGTATTTTTCACGTCATAAACATTGCCAGAGATGAAAGTAGTGGAAACTGACAGGTAAAAATCTAAGGACCTGATGGGGATCATGCTCTGGCACTCTACCACTGTGCTACCGAGCCGCAATAAAAAAATAGTAATAAAATAAAAAAATAAAAATAAAAACAATTAAAAATAAATAAATAAAAATAATTCATGGTGTGGGTTCCTGTATCGATAAATATTACATTGGAAACCATAAGTAAAATCTTCCGTTAACTTTCCTGTTAGATTACTCCGTTTGGAAGACTGTATCTTCAACTAAGAATGTATCTTTATAAATGAAAATTACTCTTCTTTAGGCTTCCAAACTCAAAAATGTGTCTTGCATCAAATAATAATACAGTACCACGTACACTCTTAAATACGTACAAGAAGCCGTCACAGATAATTAAACACTTCATCGATTTATTGTAACATCCGTTACATATCATGACTTGACATAGGCTGTGACATAACTGACATCAAATGACAAACTGAAAACTTCTGACAATGCAATAATATACACATTTCATTTTTTTTTTCTTTTTCTTCTGGGACGATGAAGCTTTGCAGTTAACAAGGCGCAGCAACCCTCGTCGCCTCGAAGGCTTCAGCGTGGAACAAATAGCGGCCAGCAATTCAGCTCCGGCTGCGGCTGCGGCTGCGAAGACGCTGCTCCCGCGAATTCCATCAACTCGATTGTACATGGAACATATAAACAAACACCAAACACATTTTAAGTACAAAACAGTAAAAATATTCACGCAGAAATTTAATATTTTTTTTAGTTATTTTTATTTATTATATATATATATATATATATATATATATATATATATATATATATATATATATATATATATATATATATATGGATCATCTGCATTTATTCTTGGTGTTGCAATTTTAATGGGCAGTAGTGTAGCAAATTCTATCCAACTGGAGCATTATATCGTTAAAAAAGTAAATAAACGTAAAACAGCCAGTAATCGGTAGACTTGTTTGAACACCGCAATGCTTTACTAGGCATTTTCCACATAGGAGATGGTATGCCACTGCCTTCCTCCAACCTTCGAACTGACTTATCCATCCGCTTAATGGGGACCTAGAAATCAACGTGGGTTTCGAACGACGGTATTTTTCACGTCATAAACATTGCCAGAGATGAAAGTAGTGGAAACTGACAGGTAAAAATCCAAGGACCTGATGGGGATCATGCTCTGGCACTCTACCACTGTGCTACCTGATTATATATATATATATATATATATATATATAAAGGATATCCTGCAAAAACGGAGCTGACACAGAGCAGTAGTGGTTCTTTATTTCTGTGGCCCACTACACCCGGTGATCTTGCTGGGCTAGGCGCGGAGCAGTAGAAAGTCACGTCGTGTGTAGCCGGGAGCTATCTTGTTGAAATACGATCACATTTCGGCTTCCATGAAGCGCAGGGAAAGTGCCGATCCACTGTGCTGCAAGGCCGGACGTGCAAGCGTGTCAGTACCAGCTGAGCTACGCATAACCTCGGCCTCGCTTTCCTTGCGCTTCGGTGACCGCGGCAGCAGACGCCGCCATCGACACGACTGCCGGCACAGTGGGCGGTGGCAGATCGTGCGGCCGCTCCCGCCGCGGCTCGGCTCGTTAGTGGGACAGTCCGCAGACGGCTGCGCTTGTTATGCGTCGCTGCCGCCCTCGCCGCCCAGTTAGGCTAACAGCTGGGGACTGACCGACGGTCACCGGGGCAACCGCCGCGGACTAGCCTGCCAGGTGCGAACGCCTCACGGGTCAGGGCGGGACTTCACTGTGCAGCTGCCACAGCTGACGTCACTGCCGTCCCTAAAGCCGTCCTCACACGGGACTTGTTGTCCCAACGTGGCGCAGGCCAGACGTGCTGTCTACCTAGTCTAGCTACAGCACGCTCTGAAACGACCCGCTACATCCCACGGAACACTATGTGCTGCTCAACGTGATTTGCTTGGCGGCCGCAGCGCTCTCCAGCGCCCGTTGCGGTCTGGCGTATTGATCACTGTGTTTACAAAAATGGATGTGCGTAAAATTACACGGTATCTCTCTTACCCATCGTCGTAAGAAAAACGAAATACTTTCTGATGCTTGCATGTGGCATGCAATACTCTGACAGAAATTATATTTTTTTTTTCTCTTCAAGAAGCTCAAAGACGGTACATGTATCTGAAAGTGGTTGAGAAAATGACGAAATTTACGAAAAATCAATTTTGGCAAAAATTCTTAATAAAAATTGTCAATGGTGCAATATAACATTTGCACCAGCTCCAGTTGCCTTGCTCTTATATTCCCATTTTCCACGTTGTACATATTATGTATATTCGGAGATAATAGTTTGTGACCATATATTTTACTTGTTTTACACGCGGTTGCATTTGGAAGGAAGGAAACTTGGAGTTTAACGTCCTGTCGACAGCTTGGTTATTGGAGACGGACCTTACGCTCGGAGTGTTTGCGGAAGGATGTGGAAGGAAATTGGCCGTGCCTTTCAAAGGAACCGTCCCGGCATTTGCCTGGAGTGATTTAGGGAAATCACGGAAAACCTAAATGTGGATGGCCGGAGGTGGATTTGTTCAAAATGTTCAAATGTTTGTAGATCTTATGGGACTTAACTGAGTCATCAGTCCCTAAACATACAAACTACTTATGGACTAGCTAATACTAATGACGGCACAAATATCCACGGCCGAGTGGGGATTCGAACCCCCGACCGTTGTGGCTGTGCAGACCGTGACTGGCGCGCCGCAGACGGCTCGGCCACCGCGGCCGGCGGGTGGATTTGAACCACCGTCCTTCCGAATGCGAGTCCAGTGTCTTACCACTGCGCCACCTCGCTGGGTCTTTGCTTTTGGTATTGTACGTAAACACTGTTCCTCCTACACTGCATCTGCTTCTGTAACCACGCGCTAGCCATATTCACTTTGCACTGTGAAACTGAACTATTCCAACACTGTACTAAACTTCAACTTAATTCAAACACAGTGGGGAAAACCGAGTGATGTAGGGTTCTGTCTTTAATTTTATTTTTTCCTGTGGCCTACAATGAAAAACTCAACAAATTCTGTCGTGGACAAAGTTTGTTCTTGCTTCTAATAAATAACGTGGAATACCGAATATTATAATTGTATTAAATTAACAAATAAGTTGATTAACCATAATTAAACGGTTATAAATATCTAGTAGAGTGTAGATGCAAACCTGTTATTTACATCTTTTCCTCCATAGGTCGTAACGCTAACCACCACGCTAATCCGTCGTCTTAAAAAGAAATAACAACAAATACACTTAAATTAATAAGAAGGGACCAGAAATATTAAGGAAACAAAAAAAGGAAAACAATAAATTATTTTTGATCTATGGAGGCGCTAATCCGAGTTACTACGCTATTTCTCCTTGGGTGAAAGTGCGCTGTATTTGTGACATACTATGCACCGAAAACATGTTGTAATATCTTATTTATCTATAACAAAGTATCATAAAGAAGCTCCTTTGATAGAATGACGTTGAACCGTAGCATAGAAAGGATATTATTTCATGTATACAAATTATAACACTGACTAAAGTTAAATACGGTATCTTTTAAAGCTATGAATATATAGTTTCCGGTATTTTATTGTAACAAATTATACCTAAAATGATGCGTTTTCAAAAGTTCTTCAATTTCCTGGCGCTTTAAAAATATTATATTTATACATTTAACGCTAAAACTAAATACGGAATTCCGTTTGCAATATGGCGGATCAAATGTTCTGCTTGTCACGTGAAAACCAGTTCGCTTCTCATTGGCCACGTTGCACTCCACGAAGCAAAAATCTAACATGCTGGATCCTTTATTCCACGCTTCGCAGGGCAGTGGAACGTGGAATTCCACTGCAACGGCACCACGTCCTGCTCCACGTGCGTTTGCGCGTCCCGTGAGAGGACGGTATAACACCAGGCGACTTCCACGTTGCTGCTACCACCATGAGCAGTGGTGCACAAACTCCTGGGTCACGTTGTCTACTGGGGTAGATCGCCGGACGACTTTAACTCTTTGGAGCACAGTAGTATACATGGCATACTCTACTACCTTATGAATAACTACTGCCCGCTATCCACGGTTATTGAATTGTACTATCACAGCACCCACATACTCGCGCGTTGCCCTCAGTGTCGGTCAGATGGCGTGTGCTATTCGTTGTGAGTCAGTTCCCGCTATGAAGTGAATTAATCCAACCTGTAACTGCTGCTTGACGTGTTGGATTAGTACGTCTTCATTCTTTCAGATCATGCCTTCCCTCCTCGTCCGAAATCACCCTTCCCAGTCTCTGTTTGATAATTTTATTGGTAGTTGAGCTTAACTTCTCAGTCATCCTCCTGCTGTGATGTTTAAAACTTTCCCGACGTTCAGATAATTCCATAAAATCTCGTGCGATGTGCCGGATATCCGTATCTCCTGCCACGATATTTCATCGCAAGTTCTTCTGGCTATCCTCAGGTGAGAACCGCCGAAGTATTGGTTAAGACGCGTTTTTTGTCCTTATTGTATTTTAATGACCCACGGGGCAGGCTGACAGCAACCTCGTACGCTGTTCTTCAGCCCATGGTACATAAGTGTTTGAGAGGCGGTAATGGTGGTTTAAAACAGGAGATAAAAAAGGTGAATTTAACAATTTGTCCATTGTTTATTCCTTTTAATTGCTCTTCCAGGTGCTTTGCTGTCCCTGACAGATTTACTGTGTCATCGGCATACCGCAAAGTTTTTATTTCTTCTCCCTGAACTTTAATTCCCTCTCCAAATTTTTCCTCGCATTCCATCACAGCTTGCTCAATGTACAGATTGAACAACATTGGTGAAAGGTTACAACCCTGTATTACTCCCTTCCCAACCACTGCGAACCTTTCATGCCCTTCGACTCTAATAATTCCTTATTGGTTTTCGTACAAGTTGAATAAAACTCTTTGCTCCCTATATTTTAACTCTGAATCTGAAAATTCAGTAAGCCAGGGAAATACGAGGCGCATCCAGAAAGTAAGTTCCGTTTCAATTTATCTCCGCTGCAGCGCTGCGATTGCAGTTCCGCACATGCGCTGTAGACGATGTATATCAAGGAAAAGAACGTGCGCCATTTGGAGACCGCTGTCAGTTACGTACGCTTTGTTGTGCTTGTTTGAAATGTCGGCGTTGATTGAGAATCCCGCCGCCTGTGAAATCAGGTCGATGATTCGGTTTCTGAATGCGAGTAAAGTGAAACCAAGTGAAATTTATCGGCAAATTTGCGATGTTTACGGACCAAATGCGATGAGTGATTCGATGGTGAGAAGATGGGTCCGACAGTTCAATGGCGGGCGTAGTGATGTGCACGATGAAGAACGAAGTGGGCGTCCACCTTTGGTTACAGAAGAACTGGTTCACGGGATTGGTGACAAGATCCAGGAAAACCGTAGGTTCACAATTAGTGCTCTCGCTATGGACGAGGAGCTGAATGAAACTGTTACCAACTGGTTGAAGACACAGGCGGAAGATTTCTATGAAGAAGGTACACAAAAAAACCTGGAGCCATGCTATGAGAAATGCCTACAAAATTTCGGTAGTTAAGTGAATAAGTAGTTTAAGAGTTGTAGAATTGTGTGCAATAAAAATTTGTTCTGTATCTTTGTACAATTTCATTTTATTACCAAACGGAACTTACTTTCTGGAGGCGCCTCGTATTTTAATCCTGTATCTGATAAATTCATTGCCGGCCGCAGTGGCCGAGGGGACTGAGGCTCTCCAGTCACGGTCTGCACGTCCACTAAGGTCGGGGGTTCGGATTCCCCCTCTGGCGTGGATATTTGTGCCGTCTTTAGAATTAGTTAGTTCATAAGTAGTTTGTAAGTTTAGGGACTGATGACCCCGTAGTTAAGTCCCATAAGCTGTACAAACATTTGAATTCTGAAAATTCATCGTGACACTGAAATGTTAAGGTTTGACATTGATTTTCGTTAGCGGCAGTGTATTCCACACCCCCAGATCCCTGGCCTTCTGTACAAACTGTCATAAAATGGTCCTATTGTCGTTGCCGAAAGCTCCGTGTGCCGGTCGTCGTTAGAGCGGACCGTGTTATGCAGCCTGCTGTGTTGATGCCGGCAGTGAAGTCTGGGTGGAGCTACTTGCCGCGTTCTGATTACCTCTTAGCGGCTGAGTTATTATCCGTCAGCCGCAGACGCCGCGCCGCTAATCTCCTCCCCACACACGCCACCCCCCACCTCCACCCAAAGCACGCTGCCTCCCCTCCACTACCCCCCCCCCCTAACAAGCGCCACAGCACCGCGCCTTCCGGCCCACCGCCTCGTCAGCGTACTCACCCTGAGCGAAATCTACATCTACATCTATATACATACTCTGCAATTCACCATAAGGTGCATGGCGGAGAGTACACTGTACCACTACTAGGCATTTCCATTCCTATTCGACTCCCAAAAAGACAAAGAGAACGAGGAAAAAAAGAATGCCTATATGCCTCCGTACGAGCACTAATTATCTTGTCTTTGTGATCACTGCGCGAAATGTAAGTAGGTGGCAGCAAGATCGTACTACACTCCGTTTCAAATTCCGGCCCTCTAAAATTCCTCATCAGAAATTCAGAAAAAGAACGTCGTCTTTGCTCCAGCGATCCCCAATTGAGTTGCCGGAGTATTTCCGTGACACTTGCGCATTGGTCGAACCTACCAGTAACTAACCTAGCTGCTCGCCTCTGAACTGCCTCTATGTCTTCCTTAAAACTGATCTGCTGTGGGTCCAAAATACTTGAGCTATACTCAAGACGTGGTCGTACAAGCGTTTTATACGCGGTCTCCTTTCCCAAAATTCTCCCAATAGACCGAAGTCAGCTGTCCGCCTTACTCACAACTGTCCTTACATGTTCGTTCCATTTCATATCGCTCTGCAATGCTACGCCTAGATATTTGAACGACACGACAGCATCAAGAAGCTCACTACTAATGCTGTATTCGAACATTATGCGCATTATGCGCATCGCCTTACATTTTTCTACATTGACAGCTAGCTGCCATTCTTCGCACCAACTAAAAATTTTGTCTAAGTCATCCTGCATGCTATTACAGTCAGTTAAAGCCGATACCTTCCCATACACCACAGCATCATCAGCAAACAGCCGCAATCCGCCTGTTTCGCCTGTTCCGTCTGTCTCGTAAATCTAGACGACGCGACACGCGCGGCGAAACATTCTATGAGCATACGTGAGAGGAGCAGCGAATTAGTGGACACAGTCAACTGTTGGTGCCGTCGAGACCGGAAATAGCTCACTCACACTACTACTAGGGTAACCATCAAACCGCTGTATATCATCTTGGTCTAACATAACTAAGACACGGATGTATATTTACTTATAAACAGAACAATACACACCCATATTGATATTAAAGTGAATTAGGGGTAGTTAATTAAAAATTATGCCGGAATTCGAACCCGGACCTCCTGCTTACAAAGCAGATAGCATAACCATTAGGCCACCAAGGCTTAATAATTACGGCGAATGCACGCAAAGTTTAAGCCACGGCCAACTCCACTACATACATTACAATTCTGCCTCTTGTTCCCTTACAAATAAATTTCAAATTGCCAAGGGTCTTCAACAGCAGAATAGCACTTGAGCAGAGAACGTTAACAGAAAATTCTGTCATATACCTCATGCACAGGCATTATTTACATACAGAGGGGTCCAAAAATGTATCTGCTGTTTAAAGTCCATAACTTGCAAACTAATCGATGGAGTTGTCTTATTTTTGGTAAAAGTAGAGCTTAAACTCTAAAAGTCGACCACTGTACGTAACAAGAGCCTTGTTACTTGCCTGATGGGCATGGAACAAACAAGAGCGGAAGCTGAAGGCTTTGTTCTATGAAACAACAACGTGGACCACTTATTACTCATGGAAGGAACCGATGAGAAGAATTTTACATGCACTGTGTAAAATGAACATATCACATATATAGAAATCGGGCCCCACAAAGCTAGAAAGTATTTACACAGAGTTCATATACCGCCAAATGATCACAAAAGGTTTTAACATAGCAAGCCGTTATCAAACTGCAACTAGAATCACACACCCCTCGTTTACCTATTGAAAATAACTGAATTTAAAAACGAGAACACATTTACAAATACTATCCGAGAAAATATTCCAAAAAATGATTCTAAGTTCACGAATCTAAGTTAAACGTGCTAGTCAATGAAACGCTACCATCTCCGGAAGCAAGAGCAGAACCAACCTTACCTCACCAGACGCCCAGAACAGAATGATCAGACCGAGCGGCCACAAAGGGGCGCGGGAAGCGACCGGAAGTCGGAAAATCCCTGAAAAAGCGGTGGTGGGGACGGAGAGCGAGTACACTGGCGCTGGAAGTAGATTCTCACACCCACTTAAAAGTAAAACAACTGCACATTCTTACAGGGACAGTGGCGTAGCGGAGAAGGCTTACTTATTCCATATTAATTAATATAATAATAAATTATTAACATAACAAAACAAGAAAAACCTAGCAATATTAACTAATATTTTAACTCATGAAATAAAAATGCTATTCCTCCAGCCTTGGAAAGAGAGGGGTTCAAGTTTTAACAAAATGATAATCAAGCGATATTAAATAAATTATAACATATACAAAAATATATGGAAGACGACAGACGGTCGGCTTTCAACTCCAACTTAAAAATATCACTGTAGCTGTTCGAAATGGTCATTATTAACATCCACACACAAACGATGCAGCCGAACTGCAGCACGAACTACTGACTGAAACGTGTGCAGTTGGATATCTGCACATGAATGTACGATGGATTCTCGAAGTTCATCCAATGTACGTGGCTTTTGTCGATAAAAGACGTCCTTTAGTGTTCCCCACAGGTAAAAGTCCAGAGGAGTTAAGTCTGGGGAACTTTGTGGATACTCCACAGCACCTCTACGGTCTATCCATCTTCCTGACAGATTTTCGTTGAGATAAACCGTAACACGATTTTGGTAGTGGGATGGGGCACCATCTTGTTGAAAGTAAAATCTTCCGTCTCTATACAAGCCTCGGATGGCAGGTAAATGGATGTCTGAAGCTTCTGAAGGCACACCCCACCGGTAACTGTGCCGTCGAAGAAGAATGGCCCAGTCAAGCCACACAACACATTTACACCTGGCAAATTCACGGGTTTGTCTACATGGACGTTCGGATTTTCGGAGGCCAAGAAGATGCAATTGTGGCGATTTACTCTACCAGTGAGTTTGATCTATACCTCAACGGACCACACAATCATTTCTGCAAACTCTTCATCATTTCGCAGCATGTTAGTAAACCACTGGAAATACTCCATTCTATGATTTGGGTCGTCGTCCTTCATTGCATGTAGCAATCGTGGGATGTAGCAATTCCACTTTGCTGTCTTCAAACTTCGCCGAACACTTGAGCGACTCACATTTCTTACAAAACTTGTACATTTTCACCGCATAAAAGACCTGATGCAACCTCATACCACCGTCAGCTTCCATCAGCACTTCTGACATCATGGGTAACTGTGAAAATTGTCCAGCTCTAACGCGATTACAAAACATTAAAACAGGCATTTCAAAAGCCAGAACCATCACATTCTGCATTATATACATATGGAAATATACTGTTTAAACAAAATGAACAATGCAGATTACAAAACATTAAAACAGGCATTTCAAAAGCCAGAACCATCACATTCTGCATTATATACATATGGAAATATACTGTTTAAACAAAATGAACAATGCAGTCATGCATCAGGATGGACTTCTGCCGATTTCGAACGTATGAAGCTGATTTCTTCATCGGTAAATCCGGCTAATGAGGATGGAATAATTAGTTGACGCTACCATGTATAATTAATTGCAAATGCTAAATTAAATATTTACTCAATTCCAGCGTAGGGGGTGACTCAGGCTGCAACTTCATTGATACTTCAATTTTCTGTTGTTGACAGTCGAACTTGCAAAGAGGTATGGCTTTTTACTTTTTATAAAACTAGTAGCTGATAACCCGGCGTTGCCTGGGTATTTATTTATTTATTTGGGTCATTTTTCAGGTATATATTCGTTTGTAGGGGCTATCAGTCTATCAGTCTGTAAATTCTTTAGGGAATACAGTTAGTAGTAAGGAAGTAATAGATAAGAACTTGGTGCAAAAAGGAGAGGTTTTCCATTAACGTTACTGTTTATGTGTTCATATCTCATGAACTACGTGTCGGAATATAATACAATTTAGAAGCTACATTCAACTATACATGTGTTTACCGTTTGTTAAATTTCCTGTCGCTCTATTTGTAGTGTTCAAATTATAAATTGTAACGTCATACCGAGAGCCGTAGTTTTACTCTATAAACAGCGGAAAAGTAGTAAGCGAGAAACTTTTTTCCTTTATCATTTTACTATGGTTGCCAGCGAGAAAAAGTTTAATAAATGTTTGAAATTATGTTTAAGGTTTGTTGCAAGTCGCTAAGTACTGTCATTCTCATACAGTGTATTTCGAAAGTCTCGCAGCATTATATGGCATTTTTTGCGATTACTATTGGTTTTGACGTAATATCTTTTTCACCATGTGTCGTATGTGATTCTTAACCACGCAGCAATTGTTACCTCACGGTAATGAATGTGTGTTCCAAATTCGGTCGAATGGTTTAGGAGAAAATGAGCAGCATTGTCGCAAAGTGCAGCAGTTTTTCGCGCATCTCCTTATTTATGACGTCATATCTCGTCAACTATGTATCGTACGTGACTCTTACACTTACGGCGACCGTTCTCATGGATTGAAGCTTACTTTTATAAAATTTGAGAAAGATTGGATCAAAACTGTAGATTTGTATGCAACACGTACACACATACGAACACTCTGCTTTATATGTTCGATTCTGACGTTCCAGTAGATTTTGAAATCAAACAAATTTGAGAGAAACAGTCATTTATGGAACGTTTTAATTGCAGAACTCAAACTGATTTGAAATTGGACTTGAACCGGTTATTTAATAAATGGAAAAGAACTTGCATCTGTGCAATTTTGATTTTCACTTATAGAAAATATGCCAAATGAATTATTGTTTTATAGATACCTCACTTAAATATCTTAAACTCATTTACGCACATGTCTGAAAGAACGACACTACATATAAAAATGTTTATGGGCATTATTCGCAGGGAGGGTGTAGGGAACAGGGATTTCCCCTCCCCAGTAATGTGTGGGCTTACACTGGATACAATGGAAGTTTTCTACCAGTAATATGATTTCTTAATAATATATTAATAATAATTCTTAATAACAATAACTGTAATTTACGACAATTCTTAATAATATTCATTGATGATGAAGTATGAATGATAGATGCGGCAGTAAAAAAATTGAGAAACAACAGGGCAAGATTCAAGTACCTATTACTATACTTCAAGTCTTATGAAGCAGAGCAGGTGGTGAACAGTTTCATACTATTTCCAAATATGTATTTCTATAAACTATTTTGTAGTTGTATAGCGACAAAAATTGAGGTGTAATGTGGTTGTACTCGCTATTTTACAACAGAAAACAATAAACCTTTGCCGCGGTTGGTTTGCAGAGCCATGCTGCGGAGCGCGCGTTTGCTCGCCGTCGGAGGTTCGAGTCCTCCCTCTTGTCTTTAGGTTTAATTAGTTTGTAAGCTTGGGGACTAATAACCATAGACGTTAAGTCCCATAAGATTTAAGAACATTTGAATTTTTTTGAATAAACCTTTTAACCATTATGGATGAGGAGGAGCCGGCCGTGGTGGCCGAGGGGATTGAGGCTCTACAGTCACGGTCTGCACGGCCACTACGATCGGGGTTTAGAATCCCCCCTCGGGCATGGATATTTATGTCGTCCTTAGGATTGGCTAGTTCATAAGTAGTTTGTAAGTTTTGGGACTGATGACCCCGTAGTTAAGTCCCATAGGCTATACAAGCATTTTAACATTTTTGATGAAGAGGATGAGGTAGGGGTGGCAAATTGGGTGCAGCCCAATTGAGAGGGATCCGAGATTGATCACTGCCATTAGAATAGTCTCAAGGTTCGTATTTTTGTTCGTAAATTTTTGAAAGTAAATAGATCCCTTACACGTAGAAAAAAATCTGATGATGCACTAACCGTGCAAAACGCTTAATTAGATAAATTAACGCAAAAGTGATACAAAAAGTACATCCAACGATTTTAACAGTATGGGTCACATGGCCGTTTTAAGAGTTTCACCAAGATTTTTAAATGTGGTGCTCGAGATGATTGCCCATGATTAGATGAGTAGATAACGTAATTAATGAATAAAATAGAAAAGACGTTTCTGTCTGATCTTGACTAAGGGAACGGATCTATTGGTGGAACACATTATGAGACCTGATGGCATTGCCAATTTAGCTGTGTAGGGGAGGGTGTGGGGTAAAAATCGCAGAACGAGACAGAGAGACGAATACAGTAAGCAGATTCAAATGGATGTAGATTGGCGTTGTTGATCTGTGATGTTATTCGATGTCTTGAATATGATGGGGTAGAGAGCTGCGTCAAACCAATCTGCGGACTGAAGATCAAAACATCAACCCTTGTGAAGTCTGCAGGGGTTGCAAACTTTTAATAATCTGTCTTTCAGTAGTAAATATAACTAATGTAAGCTTTCACGGCCGGCGTCAACTTCATTTAAAACTTCCGGGCCAGCCAGGTGATATCAATATGCCGATGACACTTTTGTGGTGTGGACACACGGTGCAGAGGAATTAGATGCCTTCTTAACGCATCTCAATGGTATCAACCCCTGAATACAATTTACGATGGAAACAGAGAGCAACGGGCAGCTGAATTTTCTCGATGTGTCTGTAATCAAGCACGTGGACGGGTCGTTGGGCCACAAGGTCTACAGGAAGGCTTACAAACTATTTATGAAGTAGCTAACACTAAGGACGGCACAAATATCCATGCCCGAGGGGGGATTCGAACGCCCGACCCTAGTGGCCGTGCAGACCGTGACTGAAGCGCTCAGTCCTCTCGGCCACCGTGGCCGGCTACCAAAGAAAGAAAGAGACAGAGCCTTTCGCCCCAGGGAGGAAGTCAATGTTAACAAGGAACAACAACCGCCCAAAGGCAAAGTTTTTCTTTCGTTCATAAATAAGGTTACAGACCGTATTGGAAAACTGCTGGACAAGTATGGGGTAGAAACCATTTTCACACCCAAGAGGAAGATAAAAGAATATTTAAGATCTGCAAAAGATGTACGACATCCGTTGAATACACTGGGGGTATATAAAATTCCCTGCATCTGTGGTTCAGCCTACATTGGAACTACAAAAATAAGCGTCTGGTCGAACACATGAGGAATTGCCGCTTGGGGCACACGGAGAAATCGGCCGTAGCGGAACATGTATACCAAGAAGGACACCACGAAATTAACTTTAATGAGACTAGTGTCATCTCAAAAACTTCGCACTATCATGCGCGCACATGTAGAGAAGCAATCGAGATCTATAAACATCGCAATAATTTTAACAGGAAAGAGGAAGCCGTTAAATTAGACAGAATTTGGACTTCTGCTTTTCACCAGTGGAATGACAATCGATTCTTCTCTGCTAAGAATGTTGCCAATACCAGAGATAGTGTCGTAGCCGACGTCGCGTGATGTCTTGTGGTGCCCTCTGCATCGCCTACATATACGGCGCTCTTTCCAAATTCTCATCGCAGTTCACCACTCTACCTCTGAAGATCAAATGTTAGGAGAAAGTTTTACAAATCGTCCACGGCTTATGAGCCCGGAAGTTTTAAATGAAGTAAATGTAACTGTTCATTGAAAGTAATAAAATCTAAAATAACTATGATACTGAATAATATATTCTGATAGCCTGCTTTTGCAATAGAGTCGTCGAAAAACTGGGCAATTGGAAGTTAAATAAATATTTAACCGATATTAGTTTAGGAAAAAGCGCGTAAATGTAAAAATAAAATTCGAATAGGAAATTTCATTGTGCGACACACAGCACAAACAAAAAACACTTCTTGTTAGTTTTTCATTTGCCTAAAATTCACGTCCATATAGTAGAGTAAGATTCATATTTACGCATTGTGCACCATATGGAATATTCACTGCCGGACAATCCAGGCAGCTTTATCAGCAATCGCCACTGGCTCCTAACTGGAACGGCGTATCAATATTCGTTCGCGCCACGCCCGTACCGTAGGAGCGGTAATACATCGCTTCACAAGTGGTTTTCCGGGCAAACGAATAAACAGAACTGCCCGCGTATTTAATGCTGCGGGAGAACTCCGAAGTGCACCGACGAAAACATTTTTCGTAAATATTTTTCATGATAAAATACCGTACCGCAATCGCTTAATGGAGGCATCCACTGACACTGAATAAAAATACGCACCGCAATACTTCAGAAAAACCGCAGCAAAAACTGTCTTCCTGGAATGACAGAAAATAGCGATGTGGTCATCGCACTAGAAGTACACATTAAAGCTACTCGATGACAGGAAATGATAGGGACTCGAAATTAGTGAAATATTTCTGAATTCAGCACAAGCGTGAGCGATATCAATAGCATCTGCGGTGAAGTAATGAACCAAACGCTGTCGTCGCACAGAAAGGCACACATACATGGTGGTCCTGTTATCTTTCACATTTTTTCCAAACTGTCGATGGAATCTACACAATATATTTTAGCGCCTCTGTTATGATGTAGACGTGAAAGAATGTTGTGGGGTTACTTTACATTTCATATTAATATGGGGCAATTGCAAGTTATTTTTCACCTGGCCTGCCTTAAGGAAACCAGAAGCATATACAGGGTGTGCATAAAGTACGGGAACATTTTGTTTATTTCTTGGACAAGAACAACCATCGAACTATCTCTTTAATTAGCGTTGTAGGAAAAATATTCTCAGGTTGTTTGGACTCGCAGTTGCCATCTGGTGGTGGTTGGTAGCTGGGTGGAGATGCCGCCTAGTCAGGTCTGCCCCCTGGGAGAAATGCTGGAACCCCAAGGGCAGCTTGACCACCACCGCGGGCCCGCCGGCAGGTATACTGCCTTTGTTCCAATGCCGCCCCGGCCCTCGTGCTGGGTGCGCGACACTCGGCACGGCAGACTGTGTCGAGGCTCCGTCGCTAACGGACGCATGTCGGACGTCTCAGAGGGCTACCGCTAGTAGGCTCCTCATATTGTAACACTTTAATCGCGGCTGGCGAAACATTTGTGTAACTGTGACTAATAAATGCTTTAAATATCATAATTCAGTTTACGTCTTTATTATTATTGAGAAGGTGGAAACGATGGGGAGATTCTAGTCTCTCACATTTACACGCCTTCACTTAATGTACGTGCAACCAGAGGCTCGTACATTTGGTCCTCCGGGCCGGATACAGTGACCACGAAAACGTAGACCGCAAGATTTAGTGTTCACGCGGAAGCGCATTCGCAACGAGTTACTTTCCGGAAATGAACTTTGTAAATCACGTGTGTACTGCACATGTTCGCGGCTTGTAAGCGCCACTGTGTGTCTCAAGGTCTGTATGGCACAACGCAAATAACAGCCTTGACTACGGTGTGTGAGTGCAGTACTTGTGACCGACTAGTGCATCACGCGCGATCGCGTTAAAGCGAGCACGCGGTACCGGCATCATCTCCGAGCATCCCGCAGTTTGGCGCCAACGGAAGCTGTCGCTCGTAACACGACTGCCGACGGCATCACGCACCAGCATCATCTACGACCAACCAGCAGTTTGGCGCCAACGGAAGCTGCGCCTCGCACCACGTCTGCCGACGGCATCACGGGACTCCGCGGCCGCCGCCTCTGCACTGCCGCAGCGCCGCTACAGCCTTGGTGAGTGTTACCGCTTGGCTTCCTGTTTCTAATCTGCTCTTCCCTACAATGGAGCCAGCAACAAGAGCTCGGTTAGTCAAGCAGAGAGGGCTTGCAAAGGCAGCTCTTTCACGCTTGAGTAATTCAATGCAAGATGCAGAGACACTTAGCATTGAAATCTTGGAATATAGATTAGGCAAATTGGCGCAAATTCAAGCGGATTTTGAGTCCCCACAATCCCAACTCGAAATGGACGATGAATTAACAGATCACAGTAGTGATAGGGCAGATTTCGAGGTCTCTTGTGAACACATTGAATGTACCATACGGGGTTTATTGAAGAGGCACGCTCAGAAGCCTGAGCCTGCCAACTCTAATCATTCGAGCAATGTTAGCAATTTGAAATTACCTGCCATCAATTTGCCAACCTTTGAAGGGGATTATCTCAATTGGTCATCCTACAGAGATGCTTTCTCGAGTCTCGTCATGAATAATGACTCAATTGACGATATTCAAAAGTTTCATTATTTAAATTCAACATTGCGAGGTGAAGCAAGGGACATTCTAAAACATTTACCAGTAACCTCAGAAAACTTCCCAGTAGCTTGGAGACTCATTACACAAAGATACAATAATCCAAAGATAGTCGCGGCCAGACACGCTAAGGCTTTATTAAATTCTCCTACCGTCAGCTACGGTACGTCAACCAATTATCGGCAGTTGATTAACCATGTATGTAGCCACCTGAAGGCCCTAGAAGCTCTTAAGCCTGATGCGCCACTTCATGAAATTCTCCTTTCAGAACAAATCTTGACTATTATGCGTCCCACAGATCGTCAGGAGTGGGAGGAAAAAATGTCTGGGTCGACGTTCACCACATTGAACCAACTCATAGGGTTCCTAGAAACAAAATGTCTAGCCTTTGAGTTGATTAAATTTAGGGATAATACCCCCAAGGAGACGCAGAGTAATCCAAGCAGTGCTAATCGTGTAAAAAATGTGAGGAGAGCTCATCTGGCGAGTGCTGATGTTGAAGTAGTTTGTGAGTATTGTAAAAAGCACCACGCACTCACTGATTGCAAGGGATTTATTGCCTTAGATGTCAGTGAGAGGCGCAATTATGTAGCCACGAATAAGCTTTGTTTCTTGTGCTGCCGCAGTGGTCATTATGCGCGTAGTTGCAAGCTTTCCTGCTGCAAATTCTGTAAGGGCAGGCACAATGTACTGCTCCATCAAGCAGCTGATTTTAAGCACAGTCAAAATGGTGAAGCTACGAATCAGTATGTAGCTCATCAAGCTTTAAGTGCTAATACAAACACCCACCACAATGCTTTGTTGGCGACAGCTGTTGTCAACATCAAAGACAGCCAAGGTGGGCAGCACTCTTGTAGAGTTTTGCTTGACAGTGCAAGTCAGCTGTCATTCATATCCAGGCACTTGGCAGATAAACTGAAATTGAAGTGTATCAAGCAGTCATTTCCAGTAAATGGTGTGAATAATGCCCTCACAGCGTCGGTGTCACAAACATGTAACATCGAATTGTCTTCTAGGTTTAGTGATTTTCAGGTGAAAACAAACTGTGCTATTGTGGATAATGTTACCAGTAACCTACCAGCGAGCTATATAAATACAAGTTCCTGGAATATTCCATGTCAACTCCCACTCGCTGATCCAGAATTCAACAAACCTAGCCCCATAGATTTGATGCTTGGAGCAGAAGTCTTCTTCGATGTGTTGTGCAATGAAAGACTAGTGCAGCCGAATCATCCTTCACTAGTCGAAACAAGATTTGGCTGGATTTTGTCTGGCAGGATACCGGCTGCTCCAAAAACACGCCTGCTTTCACAGTGACATCATGCTTCATCAGGGCTGATAGTCTAGATGCCAAATTGCAAAGATTTTGGAAACTAGAAGAAGTGAATACGAAGGCATTAAGCAAACAGGACAAGCTGTGTGAGGCTCACTTTCAGCGCCACACAACTCGTACCAAAGAAGGTAAGTTTGTAGTTCGATTCCCAATGAAACCGGACTGCAAACCATTGGGTGAGTCACGACAACAGGCCTCTCGTAGATTGGACCATCTTGAGGGGAGATTTAAAGAGCGTTCATGCACGAATATGCTGAACTAGGAAACATGGAGATCTGTTGGCTCTACAGAGGTGGTTGGTGAGCTTCTCGACCTCAGGAGGGATTAGTTGGGAGTTAATTCCACCTCGTGCCCCTCACTTCGGTGGACTGTGGGAGGCAGGAGTCAAGTCCATGAAGTCACACTTCAAACGTGTTGTTGGCAATGCAATACTAACATTTGAAGAGTTAACCACCTTATTGAGTCAGATAGAAGCGTGCTTGAAGTCAAGGCCATTGTGTTCTCTCTCTGACGATCTTGATTCTCCTGCTGTGCTCACTCCTGGTCACTTCCTAATTGGACAACCCCTTTGTACTTACCCTGAACCTTCTGTCCTGGAAATCCCTGCCAACCGGTTGCACAGGTGGCAACTCACCCCACAAATGTACCAATCATTCTGGAGGAGGTGGTCAACGGAGTACATACACAACCTGCAGCAGCGCACCAAATGGACATTGAAGGCAGCCTGGCAACCCCAGATCGGCGATCACGTGCTGGTCAAGGAAGACAACTTACCACCCCTGGTGTGGAAGCTGGGTGTCATCGTCAAGCTGTTTCCTGGTCCTGGCAAGTGTGTTCGTGTGGTGTTAGTGAAGGCTGCTAACGGCCAGTTCAAAGGGCCCATTGCCAAGTTGTGTCCCCTCACAAAGCAGTGATTTCTTCATTGTGTCAATTTGTATATATGTGTATTTTTTTATTACTATTGTGTTAGATGTATACTTTGTGTGTCTTGCTTGAAGTTGGTCCAGGCCTGTTTATGGCCACTTCTCTCATTGTTGCTATTGTGCTATTTGTTGTTTGTTTTGCAATATCTTGTTTGTTTTGCCATTTCTTGTTTGTTTTGCCAGTTCTTGTTTGTTTTGCCAGTTCTTGTTTGTTTTGACATTTCTTGTTTGTTTTGACATTTCTTGTTTGTTTTGCTCATTTGAATTTTGTGTGTCAATGATTGTGACTTTGAAAATGAGTATCCTCATTTTGAGTGGGAGGGTGTTTGGACTCGCAGTTGCCATCTGGTGGTGGTTGGTAGCTGGGTGGAGATGCCGCCTAGTCAGGTCTGCCCCCTGGGAGAAATGCTGGAACGCCAAGGGCAGCTTGACCACCACCGCGGGCCCGCCGGCAGGTATACTGCCTTTGTTCCGATGCCGCCCCGGCCCTCGTGCTGGGTGCGCGACACTCGGCACGGCAGACTGTGTCGAGGCTCCGTCGCTAACGGACGCATGTCGGACGTCTCAGAGGGCTACCGCTAGTAGGCTCCTCATATTGTAACACTTTAATCGCGGCTGGCGAAACATTTGTGTAACTGTGACTAATAAATGCTTTAAATATCATAATTCAGTTTACGTCTTTATTATTATTGAGAAGGTGGAAACGATTGGGAGATTCTAGTCTCTCACATTTACACGCCTTCACTTAATGTACGTGCAACCAGAGGCTCGTACACAGGTATTGTGGAGAATGCGAATATTAATTGAGGACAAGTGTGGGTTTAGGCCTCTTAGAGGCTATCACGACCAGATGTTTAGCTTACGGCAGGTAATGGAAAAGTGCTAGGAGTGGAACAGGGAATTGTATCTATGTTTCATAGATCTAGAAAAGGCTTATGACCGTGTTCCTAGGAGGAAGCTACTGTCAATTTTACAGAATTATGGTATAGGAGGCAAACTTCTGCAGGCAATTAAAGGGCTTTACGTAGACTGTCAGGCAGCAGTTAGAGTAGATGGCAAATTTGTGGTGTCGCACAAGTCCAAAGTGCGCGCCACCTACTTTCGCCGCGCGCCGCCATGCACGCACGGCGCGGCGTTCTTACGACGACAGCCACGAGCGCCATCTGCTGCAACCCCGCTCGTGGCCACCACGGAAAGACATCGTTCACTTGGGACTGAGTTAGGAACCAGTAAAGACTTCGGAATCCGATAGGCACCAGTGAAGACTTGGCTATCAGTTAGGCACTAGGCAGGACTCTAGCTCAACTATGTATCAGCATTCTGCAGTACTGATCTCTGTCAAAGTTAAGTATTGTATAAATTCTGTGCAATATAGATCTCGTTCTAATTGACTCCAGTGTTTCTAGTTTCTGGCTGCTCCCCTCCGTACCTGCACCAGCGTGCTATCTTTATTCCTGTGTCGGTCTCATTCCACTCGGCCACCGACACCTACGACGGAAACGAGACATAAAAGCGGCGACGACGCTGGGACGCAAAAGTGGCGACGAGGATGGGATACAAAAGTGGAGACGAGGAGTGATAGACGAACCTTGGACCAGTCCGCTTGCAGCAGCCAGACAGCAGTAGTAGTCGGAGCACACAGAAATTGCTCCCGCCCACCCACCCTTATTATAAGAATTTTGGGGGAAGATATTTTGTTACCTGTTTTGTGGACTTTTTTGTTGCAGCGCGTCCTCTTTCATATTGCATTTGTGTTGTGTACTAATATACTTGTATGCACGGCGCCTAATCGGTCAGCATGTCCACTACCCCGAACCCAAACTTAATGGAAATTATTCAGTTACAGACGGCGCAAATAACACAACTCCTGCAGGCTGTGGCCCAGCTCACAGCGCAAGCAGCTAACCAACAACAGCCGCCGCTTCAGCAGCCCACACCTGCCGCCGCAACGCTTCCTACGTTTCGCCAGTACAACGAACGTGAGGAAGAATGGAGCGCCTACTTCGCACAGTTTCAAGAACCCGTCGCGGCTCATCAAATTACAGGTCAGAAAGTGAAGCATCTGCTATTATCTGTGGTGGGCACCAACACCTTCGTGTTACTGAAAAAACTTTTCCCAGACGCATCTCCGCGTGATGTAGAATTTGAACATATAGTAGAGGCACTAAATGCTCATTATGAGAGAAAAGTTCTTGTAGCCACTGCACGGTACCGATTTTTCAGACTTAAAAAACTACCGCAGCAGTCACACCAAGAGTGGATTACGGAATTGAAGGGCTTAACCCGCAAATGTAAATTTACTTGCTCTTGTGGACTTTCGTATAGTGACGTGATGTTGAGGGATGCGATTACGCAGAACATTCAGGACCCCAGAATTAGGGCAGCAATTCTAAAACAGTCAGACCCTTCATTAGACAGTGTACTGCAGCTTATAGAAGCGCATGATACTTTTGACTTAGCAGATGTAGAAATGCAAAGCCACAGTGTAAATTCAGTATGCCGTAACGGACGCTTTCCTAGCCATAGTTCTCAGTGTAGCACTAGTGATTCTTACAATAGTACAGGCCGTGCTGAACAGACAGTGAACAGTAGCCAGTGTAAAAGTGCGACACAAAGGTCGCCCCGTCGTGATGGAAACAGTAATTTGAATATCGGGCGCCAACGCTCATTTCAGAAAAATGTACGTAAATCTTGCCCCCAGTGTGTGGCTCGCCACAAGCGTGCTCATTGCCCTAGTCGCAATGCAACCTGTTATCAATGTGGCAAATCAGGACATGTACAGTCTGTGTGTATGCAAATTAAAAACTCAAAGAACGGTACCGTTAGAAACAGTGCTTCGCAGAGTGTGAGAACAGTTCATTCTGTAAATGTTATACGGGCTGTGGAATTGAACAGTGCTTTCGTTGGATCTCAATTGCAAGAAAGTAGTTCTGCGCCTATGGCAAAACTATATAGTGCACCACGTAGCAAGCGCCGACGAGCGCGTAAAACAGTGCAACGGAAAAGGGTTCGGGACAAGCAAAATGACTATGAACAGTGCATTTCTGTAGTGAAAATAGTGCCTTCTGCAACTGCTCCTTGTAATAGTGCCCAGTACTGTGTAGCTAGTGACAGTAGACATCAAGTAGCTGCTAAAAAGTGTAGTGCAGTAGTTAGTACATCTGGAGTAGCTTCGCATGCTTGCGCGGACACCGATCCGGCGGTAGTGCCATCTAGTGACAGTGTTGTTAATCCGCTGCGTGACGAGTCTGCGCCGCTTACTTCACTACGCGGCCCGCGCAAGCGCAGTAAACAAACCGTAGCAGACGTTGCCCACATTCGCGCACCTGTCGAGCGCCGCAAGCAAAAACTGTTTGTGACTCTCTTCATAGAAAATAAGACGGTGCAATTTCAGCTTGATACTGGTTCCGCTGTCACATTAATAAATAAAGATACTTATGAACTACAGGGTTCGCCAAAATTGTCGCCGTCACAGCAAGTGTTAACAGCTTATACAGGTCAAAATATTCCCGTGCTAGGAACGTGTAGCCTGCCCGCCTCTTTTCAAGGTGTAACAAAAACAGTTGCTTTTGTAGTTCTTCAGGCCAAATAGACACAGAATATTTTTGGACTAGATGCTTTTGACTTGTTTGGTTTATCAATTCAAAGAGATGTGCTTCAAATTTCGTCAATAGTGCCTCAGGATAAAATCAATGCATTGTGTGACAAATATAGTGACTTGTTTTCGCCGGAACTAGGTTGTGCAAAAGACTTCGTGGCACATGTAACTTTAAAAGAATCTGCAGTCCCAAAATTTCGTAAAGCTAGACCAGTGCCTATCGCCTTGCGTGATACAGTTGCCGAAGAACTTAAACGTTGGCAAGATAGTGGGGTGATTTCTCCTGTTTCTGCGAGTCAGTGGGCCTCGCCTATAGTAATTATACCCAAGCCGTCAGGAAAACTTCGTCTCTGTGCGGACTTCAAATCAACAGTGAACATTCAAACAATTGTGGACACTTATCCCCTGCCCAGACCTGAGGAACTGATGTACAAATTAGGACAGTCTCGCTTCTTTTCAAAGATTGATTTAGCAGAGGCATACTTACAAATTCCGCTTGATGACGAGTCAAAAAAAAATTTCGTCATTAATACTCACATGGGCCTTTTTCAATTTCAACGCCTACCCTTTGGCAGTTCTTCCGCCCCCGCTATTTTTCAGCGCTTTTTGGAACAGCTGACAGTTTCTGTACCGTGTTGCTCGAACTATTTAGATGACATTGTGGTATCCGGACGTACAGTTGAAGAACATTTAGCAAACCTGGATTGTCTTTTCAAAGTTTTGACTGCAGCAGGTCTACGTTGCAATAAAGCAAAGTGTTCGTTTTTTTCAAACTGAAATAGAGTACCTAGGCCTTAGCAATCATTTACGGCGTCACACAGTTTCATCATTATCTCTATGGCAGAAAATTCTATTTGTTGACAGACCACAAGCCTCTCACGTCGTTGTTCTCACCCACAAAGCCAATTCCGCCACGAACGGCACAAAAGCTTCAGAGATGGTCCTTGATATTGTCAAATTATCAGTATGAGATTTTGTACCGACCTACCACTAAACATGCCAACGCGGACACACTTTCCCGACTTCCGGTTGGCCAGGATGTATCATTTGATTCTTCAGAAATGGCATGTTGTCAGATAGACTCCAGAGATGCTTCCGCTGTCCCAGACTTTCCTTTGAACTCTCGTCGGGTTGCACAGGAAACAGCTGCGGATGCAGACCTAAGTGTGGTAGCACGTTTTGTTCGCTTAGGGTGGCCTGCCAGAGCCAAGACATTGATCGGCCTCTGGTTCGACGTTATTTTGCACAACGTCATGCATTATCTTTAAGTCAGGGTGTTCTGTTGTTGCATACCGACATCGACCAAACAAGAGTGATTGTTCCTCGTTCCCTGCAACGTGAAGTGTTACGCCTCCTGCATCAAGGACATTGGGGTATTGTAGGACAAAGCAACTGGCCGACGTCATTGTACCTGGGTTGGTATGGACGCTCAGATAGAGAACATGACGTCACAGTGTACTGTTTGTGCGTAGCATCAGGCGGCTCCTCCGCAACGTTTTTCAGACTGGCCACGCCCCAAGGGAGCATGGCAACGTTTACACATTGACTTTGCCAGACCTTTCTGGAATACGCGCTGGTTAATTGTTGTAGATGCTTTCAGCAAGTTTCCTTTTGTGATTGCCATGAACTCAACGACAGCTTCTAGTACAATCAATGCCTTAACATCAGTGTTTTGCATCGAAGGCTTGCCTGAAACTATCGTCAGTGACAATGGACCTCAGTTTGTTAGTGCGGAATTTCAACAGTTTTGTCGTGTGAATGGCATTCAGCATATCACCACTGCACCTTTTCACCCTCAGTCCAATGGTGAAGCAGAACGTTTCGTTCGAACATTCAAGTCTCACATGGAGAAGATGAAAGGTCAGCACTCCAGGCAGCAAGCTCTTCAAATTTTCCTGTCTACGTATCGATGCATGCCACGTGACGGCCCGTCTCCTGCCGAGCTGCTACACGGCCGCCGTCACCGCACTCTCCTTCACCTGCTGCAGCCTCCCACGCACCGAGTCGGTTCGTATGGCGCTACGCGTTTTCAGGTTTCTACGCCGGTGCTGTACAGGGTGTTTGCTGGCAACAAGAAGACATGGATGCCGGGCACCATTCAGCGCGTGCTCGGTCGCAATATGTATGTTGTACGTTCTTCCACAGGGTCGGAGCTGCGGCGCCACGCAAACCAATTGCGCTTGCACAGGCCGCGCGATCCTGTCTCAGGTTTCTTGATTTCAGACCCAGTTCACCGCCAGGGAGCACAGCCACATCGTTCGTCCCCGGACTACGAGATACCTATGGACGTCGACGCACCTCCGACGCAGTCGTCGCCGCCGCTGTCGCCGCCGCAGATGACAGCGTCACCGAGAGGGACTCCGGGACCGTGCGGGCCCCCCCCCCCAGCTTGGGCCACGCACCTCAGAAGAAGATGACCTGCTCAATCTGTGCGGAAGCGTGCGCCCTTCCCCTCGTTTTGGCGGGTTTTCCGGGGGATCGCAAGGCGGATGCCGGGACGTGGACGGCGTCTCGATCCCAGCCTCTGCTACGATGCCCGTCCCACCAGTAACGCCCCCGCCCAGGCCCTCCTCCCAGTGCCGTCGCCGTGGCCCTCAGCCCTACGCCACGACGGCGTGGCGGTTTGGGGGTGAGGGGTGTGGTGTCGCACAAGTCCAAAGTGCGCGCCACCTACTTTCGCAGCGCGCCGCCATGCACGCACGGCGCGGCGTTCTTACGACGACAGCCACGAGCGCCCTCTGCTGCAACCCCGCTCGTGGCCACCACGGAAAGACATCGTTCACTTGGGACTGAGTTAGGAACCAGTAAAGACTTCGGAATCCGATAGGCACCAGTGAAGACTTGGCTATCAGTTAGGCACTAGGCAGGACTCTAGCTCAACTATGTATCAGCATTCTGCAGTACTGATCTCTGTCAAAGTTAAGTATTGTATAAATTCTGTGCAATATATATCTCGTTCTAATTTACTCCAGTGTTTCTAGTTTCTGGCTGCTCCCCTCCGTACCTGCACCAGCATGCTATCTTTATTCCTGTGTCGGTCTCATTCCACTCGGCCACCGACACCTACGACGGAAACGAGACATAAAAGCGGCGACGACGCTGGGACGCAAAAAAATTGAGCTCATGGTTCAGGGTAGTTTCAGGGGTAAGACAAGGCTGTAACCTGTCACCACTGTTGTTCGTACTATTCATGGATCATATGTTGAATAGAGTAGACTGGCAGGGCGAGATTAAAATATGTCAAAACAAAATAAGTGGTCTCGCATATGCGGATGACTTAGTTGTAATGGCAGATTCGATTGAAAGGTTTCTAACTAATATTTCAGAGCTCGATCAGATGTGCAAGGATTATGATATGAAGATCAGCATCTCCAAAACGAAAGTAATGTCTGCGGGAAAGTGATTCAAACAGATTGAGTGCCAAATAGGAGGAACAAAGTTAGAACAGGTAGACAGTTTCAAGTACCTGGGATGTATATTCTCACAGGATGGCAACATAGTGAAAGAACTGTAATCGAGGTGCAGCAAAGCTAATGCAGTGAGTGATCAGCTAAGATCTACTCTCTTCTGCAAGAAGGAAGTCAGTACCAAGACTACATTAGCAGTGCAGCGCAGCGCCAACTTTGTTGTATGGGAGTGAAAGTTGGGTGGACACAGGTTCCCTAATTCATAAGGTAGAGGTTACAAAAAATGTTCAAATGTTTGTTAAGCTTAAGGGACTTAACTACGGGGTCATCTGTCCCTAAACTTACAAACTACTTATGAACTACCTACAACTAAGGACGGCACAAATATCCATGCCCGAGGGGGGATTAGAACCCCCGACCGTAGTGGCCGTGCAGACCGTGACTGAAGCGCCTCAGTCCCCTCGGCCACCGTGGCCGGCTAGAGGTTACAGATATGAAAGTAGCAAAAATGATTGCAGGTACTAACAGATGGGAACAATGGCAGGAGGGTGTCCATAATGAGGAAATCAAAGAAAAACTGGGAATGAACACCATAGATGAAGCAGTTAGAGCGAACGGACTGAGATGGTGGGGTCATGTTAGACGCATGGGAAAAACAAGGTTACCTAAGAGACTCATGAGCTCGGTAGTGGAGGGTAAGAGGAGTCGAGGTAGAACAAGAAGAAAGTACTTAGATTTGGTGCAGAATGATTTTGAAGTAAATGGCATAACATCAGTCGAGGTATCAATGTTAGCATTGAATAGGGGATCATGAAGGAATTTTATTAGAGGTACTATGCTCCAGACTGAACGCTGAAAAGCATAATCAGTCTCTAATGATGGTGATGATGATGATGGATGGATGGATGGATGGATAGGATGTTATGGGCGCACGACAACTAGGTCTTTAGCGCCCGTACAAGATAATTAGGCGACACGTGGTAGATGATGATGATGGTTGCTCAAGAACCAAACATGGCACAAATATCATACATATGTCATCTTTAAGAGGAACGCTGGTGGATTTTTTTTTTTTTTTCATGTATACCGCCACAGCAATTTGCCGATAGTCAGCGGTAGTCGCAAACATGGCGATTTCATGTGGGTGTTGGAGTTCGACCGTAACAAGTGTGCTTCAGCTGTTCAACGGATGTTTGGAACCAACAACGCTAACATTTACAAATGCCACACAGCTGACAACAATCAAAAATATGCTAACACTTTAAATAGAAAAATGTTGGTTATATTATGATGTAAATACTTAAATATTAAAACTAAAAGCGTAGTGATTTCTCTACTTTGAGTTAGAAAAAAATAATTACAATATTAATAAAATTTCTGATCATATCGCCAAAAAGTATAGAAATTACCAACCTACCGGCAAGGTGAATATCGATTACAAATATCGCGTAGCTAAGTCCGATATATCGATATTCCGATATATCGCCAACCGATGTCCCATCCATAGTATTAGGTAAATAATTCTTAGTATAGGAGAAAGTCAGGTGAGATAACGACATTAAGGTGTATCCCATTTTTTCTGGCACTTACGTCGAAATCAGATACTTCATTTATGAAGAAACGATTGCTTAATGTATTTCCTTTGTAATAAATATTTTAAATGTTTCCTAAGACTGAAGATTTCTTTAGCTAGACCTGTTTTTGTTAGAGACAGTGCCATTTGTCGACTTGCTCTACAGGTAGGGTAAGAAGACGAAATGAACATTTTATCCAGAAAATAAATTCTTTTATTAATTCTTATCTACTTATGATAAGAGACACAAACGTAAATTTCTCCTTTGTATCGGTGTTATTTAAGCCCGTACACCGAACAGAGCCTACTTCATCAGCATGTTATTTTTACATAATGACGTAAAGTAGCTCCAGGGAGGATGCATTCCTTTGCGACGGCTTTAACTGGCTTTCCACTGTTTACTCGATACATTGCCTCCTTCAGTGATTCCTCGCCTCATTTCTATCACCCTGTCTTCTTTATAAACTTTGTAATTCGTCATCTTAACCGCAGACGACATTTTGGATACAGACTTTTACATGCACACTATCTTCCAATATAAAGTAATTAAATCGTAATTAAGACATCAGTAAATTCATAAGGTTAAGAGGAGTTATCTCTTATTCGTTAATAAAAAAGTATTACTTGCATGAAACTTATTTAAACCGCAGGAAAAACTGTTACAAAAACAGAATCCATTTCCGAGCCTTTGCGGTAAAAAAAAAAAAAAAAAAAAATTTTTTTAAAATTTCTATTTCGACAGACATGTCTGCAGAGCGCGCTAAGGAAGCAATACCATAATGCACGATGGGAGAAATCCACAATTCGTCATCTTAGACTCCTCATCAACACACCCGGCCTTCCCCTGTATGTTTAAAATGTACATGTAAGCAACAATTAGTATTTGGCATAACTAATTTTTAACGCTCTTGTGTGTGTTTTCAGAGTAACTTCGACTATGAGGAGAACATTGCGAAGGCGCGTATATTGTATACCAGATTTATTCACAAAATGCTGTAAGTGAGATTCAGGAAAGAAAATTATCGATACAACAAGCCTCTCAAATGTTCCAAGGACAATTCTCCAGGAAGAAATAAACAGAATAGGGGAAAAATAGGGCATCCTTGCATCCTTCTTTTCAGATTTGTTAATTGTATCTCTATTATTTTTACTTCTAAATTTGATATTTGAAATGTTAAAATATCTTACTACACATACCTACGTGGCCAACGAAAATAGTACCTAATTATTTATTTATTACACTTGGAAGAAGATTCTGTGGTATTGCACAAGTCTGCTGAAATGCGCGCCACGTACTTTCGCCGCGCGCCACCATGCAAGCACGGCGCGGCGTTCTTAAGACGTAGGCCATGAGCGTCCCCTCCTGCAACTACGCTCGCGGCCACCACTGAACTGTATCGGCCACTTGGCAGTAGGACAGGCACTCTCATCTGTAGGCAGGTTTATACCTAGTCTTCAGTATGGAAAGCCTTCCACTAGTTTGCAGTTAACGAAGTTAAGTATTGTAATATTTCTACCAAATATATACCTTGTACTAATCTAGCTTAGTGTTTCTAGTTTCTGCTGTCCCACTGGCTGGTCACCTCCGACCCCGTCCTGCACACGCGTGTATCCTACTTCCCTGTGTCGGTCTCTCTTTCCACTCCGCCACCGAGTTCAACCGGCGGCGACGAGACACAAAAGATGCTCTGGTTCGCTGTCCTACGAAGTGTTTTTTACGGGGTTTTCCTTTAAGACCATAGCACTTGCGACTGTTAGTAAGAAACTTCTTGCATAGAGAGGGAGATACTGTGCCATTTTCAAGAAACATTTGCCTGGAGAAGAGTGGGTCAGAGAATGAGTCGAAGATAATGTTGAACAATGTTCTCCAGAATCTCAGGTGGCCGAAGATAATGCAGGCTTGCATATCTCCGTATTTTCAGAACATTTCGTTGCTGTCGGATGTTCTCCCTCTTCCAGAGAAACTACGGCCACTATTAAAAGTTTTACATAGCAAAGTTTGTATGGGAGTGAAACGAGGACAATAATGTGTTCAGACAAAAATATGATAGAAGCTTTCGAAATGTGGTGCTACAGACGAACGATGAAGAATAGATGGGTAGATCACGTAAGTAATGGGGAGGTGCTCAACAGAATTGGGGAGGAAAGGTGTTTCTGGCATCTCCTGATAAAGAGAAGGGATAGGTTGGTGGGACGAATTCTGAGACATCAAGGAAACATCAACTTAGCATCAGAAGGAAGTGTGCGGGATAAAAGTCGTAACGGGAGACAGAGGGAAGAATACAGTAAGCATATTCAGAACGATGTAGGTTGTATTCTCAGATGAGGAGGCTTGCACAGCACAGAGTAGCGTGGAGGGCTGCACGAAACCAGTCTGAGGACTGAAGACCCACAACAACAACAACATACAGCAAAGAAAATGTGACGCCAAAATTTCTTTTTTCATTGTGTACAACACACCAGGGAGTGGTCGCTAATGTAATCAGAACGTTTAGTTTTCCTCTTCACATTAACTTATTTTATTAAGGGTATAAGTGACCGAAGTTAGGCCACTTTACGGTACCATTAGACGTCGTCTGCAGCAGAGTGGACTGTACGCAAGCCGTTCATTGCTGTGTTTACTGCTGAGTCAGCACTGGCGTTTGTGTTGGCAATGGTGAGACGGAGGATATACCATGGACCGTTTGAAATAGTCAGCAGTCGTCGTTGCTAACTATGTAGTTTTTCAATTATGCGTTTCACTGGTGTAGGGCATCAGCAGACTGGAAGTATAACGAAAATAGTACACTCATAAAATGTAGGTTTTCACGGCCGGCGTCTTCATTAATTAAAACATCCGGGCTAAGTTACCGTGGTCCATCAATAAAACTTCTTACTCCCGACGTTTTGTTGCCTTCTGCAGGCAACATCTTCAAGGGTGAGTCGACGACTGCCTACTAGGCGCTGGAGGTCCTGCTTATATAGAGGGCATAGTTGGCGCCACCACTTGTCACGTGCTGCCGACTATGAAGCTATCTTTGACCAACGTCACCTCTCTCGATTACTGGTAATCGAGTGTCATCTTTGGTTCAATGTCGACAGCCAAATCTTATCTGATTTCAAATCTTCTTCTTTCCTGTTAAAATTATTGTGGTGTCTCTGTATTTTTATAGCATCTCTGCACCTGCGTGTGTAATAATGCAAGGTCCTGTATAGCACTAAATTTTATTTCATGGTGCGTATTGGGAAAGTTTTGGCCAGGTTTCAAGTACAGACCATCTTTAGATCCACCAAAAAAATTGGTGAATGCTTACGATCGGTGAAAGACACACGACATCCCCTAGCAACGCCTGGGGTATATAAAATTCCCTGTTGCTCTGGCATGGTGTATATAGGAACAACAAAAGTGTTAATACTCTCATATTGGAACATAAAAGGAATTGTCGTCTGGATCACACAGACAAGTCAGCTGTGGCAGAGCATGATGTTACACATGGCGACCATGAAATAAAATTTAGTGAAAGGAGCATGCTAGCCAGGACCTCGCATTATTACAAACACATATGCAAGGAAGCTATAGAAATACAGAAACACCACAATAATTTTAACAGGAAAGAAGAAGGTTTGAAATTAGATAAGATTTGGCAGGCGACATTGAACTGAAGGTATGACAAACGATTACATGTAATCGAGAGAGATGACGCTGGTCAAAGATAGCTTCATAGTCGGCAGCATGTGAAAAGTGGTGGCGCCATCTAACGTGCGGACGTGTTACAAACAGTTGTCTGCTATTGTTGGCTGCGGTACTGACACCATTCGACTTTTATCGAAATATCGACTTCTGCATTGCCGCGCCGTTTCCGTGTACAAAAACGTAGATGCAGTTCTGCAAAAAAATTACTGTAGCATTTTTGAAGAATATATAGTTTATTTCGTTTATCAAACCAAAATAAACGTGAGTGTGTAATTTTTGAAACTAATGACTTTTGGAAAAGGAGCGGTTTGGGAGGGGTTGGGGGAAGGAGGATGAAATCTCAATTATAGGCCGCGCCACGATTTTATAAGCCAAAATTTGGAAAAATAGTGCGGCCTATATTCGAGCAAATATGGTAAATACCTCTGCATACGCATCGCCTGTACCAGTTTCTTCGACTCTTCAGTGTAAATTTGGCTGTGATATCTCCGCTCTTCCTCGTTGCCGCCTTACGGGTGACCAGCAGGCCACATTTTGCAGGAAGGCACCGCATCATGACTGACACCGCCTCCCGTTCCCTCCAGAGAGCTGCAGGCGCGCCCCAGCCGTCGCGTAGGTGGGAAGTTGCCGGCCGCAAGTGGCAAGTGCCTAACGCCGGCATTAATTGTTGCTATCGCGGCTCTGCTCGCCTCGCCTTGGCTCGGCTCGCCGGGTTAATTAATACAGAAGTGCGCGCAAACTGGGGAACGCGGGCGGCCGCCGGACTAATTGAAACACAGCGGCCGCAATAAGTCCCGCTAATGCCCTAATCTTCGGCGGCGCGGAAACATGTGTTACTCCCGCGGGATTCAAATTAAATCTTAAATATTAATATATTCCCGAGAGGGCCCCATTTGCATACGGAGGCCTGCGGCGTGGCTTTACTTCGTGCAGCGGCTCAGCCTACCGACTCGCTGCATACCCACCTCCGTGCTTATGAAGAGCTACGGTATCGCCCAAAACCAGGCTACGCCTCAGAAGTGCCACCGAAATCCAAGTACTTTTCTCCATAATATACATCATGATGATCATCGTCTTCTGATGAGAATACCACGCCCCAGCTGCCACCTCTCTTTCTTCTCAAATCCGCAATTCTTCACAATTTTCACTAACAATTAAGCGCTATATCTACATGGGATTCTCTGCAAATCTCATTTAGGTGCCTGGCAGAGGATTCATTTAACCACCTTCATACTATTTATCTCCCATTCCATTCTCGAATAGCGCTCGGGAAGAAAGAACACCTGAATCTCTCCGTTAGAGTTCTGATTTCTCGTATTTTATTTTGACAATCATTTCTACCTATTGTAAAATTTCTGTCTTAAAGCCATCATATTAAGATAAAAGTATTGCATCAGTGCATCGGGTTAGGACCAGTAGGCGACAGATGGTAAAATCTGGTGAGAACCACGACAGGTGGTACAATCGGTCGGGTTCTCCTGGAAAAGAGCACTGGCAAATCTCCCCGAATTCAAGGGAAGTCCCCGAGCGGGAAGCACTGGACGCCGATTGGCTGTAGCACTGGCGGTCACGCGCCAAAACGAATTCATATTTTTATTAATATTTACCATTCCCATGAACCACAGACATTGCCGAGGTGGGGTGCCTTGCGTGCCTCAACGATACAGATAGCCGTACCGTAGGTGCAACCACAGCTGAGGGGTATCTGTGGAGAGGCCAGACAAACGTGTGGTTCCTGAAGAGGGGAAGCAGCCTTTTCAGTAGTTAAAGGGGCAACAGTCTGGCTGCTTGACTGAGCTGGCCTTGTAAAACCAGCTAACATGGCTTTGCCATGCAGTTACTGCGAACGGCTGAAAGCAAGGGGAAACTACAGCCGTTACCTTTCCCGAGGACATGCAGCTCTACTGTATGAACATATGATGATGGCATCCTCTGGGGTAAAATATTGCGGAGGTAAAATAGTCCCCCATTCGGATCTCCGGGCAGGGACTACTCAGGAGGATGTGATCATCAGGAAAGACAATACTGGCATTCTACGGGTCGGAGCGTGGAATGTTAGATCCCTTAATCGAGTAGGAAAATTAGAAAATTTAAAAAGGGAAATGGATAGGTTGAAGTTAGATATAGTGGGGATTAGTGAAGTTCGGTGGCAGGATGAACAGGATTTCTGGTCAGGTGAGTACAGGATTATAAATACAAAATCAGTTGGGGGTATCACAGGAGTAGGATTGATAATGAATAAGAAGATAGGAATGCGGGTAAACTACTATGACCAGCACAGTGATCGCATTATCATGGTCAAGATAGATACGAAGCCAACACCGACAACAGTAGTACAGGTTTATATGCCAACTAGCTCTGCCGATGATGAGGAAATCGAAGAAATATATGAGGAGCTAAAGGAAATTATTCAGACAATTAAGGGAGAGGAAAACTTAATTGTTATGGGAGACTGGAATTCGGTAGTAGGACAAGGAAGGGAAGGAAAGGTAGTAGGTGAATATAGTCTGGGCAAAAGGAATGAAAGAGGAAGCCGCCTGGTAGAATTTTGCACAGAACATAATTTAGTTATAACAAACACCTGGTTCAAGAATCACAAAAGAAGGTTGTATACGGGGAAGAGACCAGGAGACACCGGGAGATACCAGATAGATTTTATAATGGTAAGATATAGATTTCGGAACCAGGTTTTACAGTGTAAGACATACCCAGGGGCAGATATAGACTCTGACCATAACTTGTTGGTTATGAACTGTAGACTGAAACTGAAGAAACTACAAAGAGGTAGGAAAATAAGTAGATGGGGCCTGGATAAATTGAAGGAACCTGAGGTTCTTAAGAATTTCGAGGGAGCATTAGGCAACCATTGACAGAAACAGGGGAAAATAAAACAGTAGAGGAGGAATGGGTAAAATTGAGTGATGAAATAGTGAAGGTAGCAGAGGATAAAATAGGTAGGAAGGCAAGATCTACAAAAAATCCTTGGATATCACAGGAGATACTAAATTTAATGGATGAAAGGAGAAAATATAAAAATGCAGTAAATGAAAGAGGCAAAATGGAGTACAGACGACTAAGAAATGAGATTGACAGGAAGTGCAAAATGGCTAAGCAGGCGTGGCTAGAAAGCAAATGCAAGGATGTAGAAGAATGTATAAATAGGGGAAAAATAGAAAGCTGAAAGGTGGAAATAGTATCTACAAAGGAAATGAACTTCGAGACAATATTATAGGAAGGGAAGAGATGTAGAAGAAGAAATAGGAGATACTGTACTGAGAGAAGAATTTGACAGAGCCCTGAAAGACCTAAGTCGAAACAAGGCCCCTGGAGTAGATGATATTCCCTCAGAGCTACTGAAGTCTCTGGGAGAACCAACCATGACAAACCTGTTTCATCTGGTGTGTAAGATGTATGAGACAGGCGAAGTACCCTCAGACTTTAAGAAAAATGTTATAGTCCCTATCCCAAAGAAAGCAGGTGCAGACAGGTGTTAAAACTACAGAAGCATCAGTTTAATAAGTCATGGTTGCAAAATATTAACACGAATTATATACAGAAGGATGGAAAAGCTGGTAGAAGCCGACCTCGGGGATGATCAGTTTGGGTTTTGGAGAAATGTAGGAACACGGGAGGCAATACTCACTTTACGGCTTATCCTAGAAGATAGATTAAGAAAAGGCAACCTACATTTCTAGCTTTTGTAGATTTGGAGAAGGCTTTTGACAATGTTGATTGGAATAAAGGGAGCGTAAGGTTATTTACAACTTGTACAAAAACCAGACAGCGGTTGTCAGAGTTGAAGGGCATGAAAGGGATGCAGTGGTTGGAAAGGGAGTAAGACAGGGATGTAGTCTTTCTCCGTTGTTATTCAATTTGTACATTGAGCAAGCCATAAAGGAAAGCAAGGAGAAGTTTGTTGAAGGAATTAAAGTTCAGGGGGAAGAATTAAAAACATTGCGTTTTGCCGACGACATTGTAATAATCTCAGAGACAGCAAATGACCTGAAAGAGCAATTGAACGGAATGGACAGTGTGCTGAAAGGTGCATATAAGATGAACATTAACAAGAGCAAAACTAGGGTAATGGAGTGCAGTGTAAGAAAATCGGGTGATGCTGAAGGAATTAGATTGGGAAACGAAACAATAAACGAGGTAGATGCGTTTTGTTACTTGGGCAGTAAAATAACAAATGATGGTCGCAGTACAGAGGCTATAAAATGCAGAATGGCAATGGGTAGAAAATCGTTCTTGAAAAAGAGAAATTTGTTAACATCGAATATTGATTTAAGCCTAAGGAAGTCCTTTCTGAAGGCATTTGTATAGAGTGTTGCCTTATATGGGAGTGAGACATGGACGATAAACAGTGCGGACAGGAAGAGGATTGAGGCTTTTGAAATATGGTGCTACAGAAGAATGCTGAAGATTAGGTGGGTGGATCACGTAACTAATGAGGAGGTACTGAACAGAATTGGGGAGAAAAGAAATTTCTGGCATACCTCGACTAAAAGAAGGAATAGATTGGTAATAATTTAATAAATCAGTTGGCATCCCGATTCCCAAGGATTTCAGTTTTATGCAGTAACTAGATCAGCTCCTACCAATAGTTTAGCGGCGGCCGCGGTGGCCGAGGGGACTGAGGCGCTTCAGTCACGATCTGCACGGTCGCTACGGTCGGGGGTTCGAATCCCCCCTCGGGCATGGATATTTGTGCCGTCCTTAGTTGTAGGTAGTTCATAAGTAGTTTGTAAAGTTTAGGGACTGATGACCCCGTAGTTAAATCCCATAAGCTTAACAAACACTTGAACATTTTTTGAATAGTTTAGCAATTTCAGCCTCATTCAAGAACTCCGACCTGCGTGCTATCATCTGCGTGAGGATATCTATAGAAGACGACAGTTTAGTGAACTTTTAGAGTTTCTACTCTTCACACAGCGCAGTGGGAAGTAACTACAACCCTCGCGTACACTGTCATTGCGATACAAACGCAAACTGTTGTGCGTCATCCATGACAAGAAGGAGGAGGAAAGGAAATGATTTAGGGTCGGTTAAAATACCCCCTGTAGACATTATTCCCGTTGTTCAATGTAAGTGGGAGTCAACAATATATTTTCGCATGCGGAGGAGAATCTTGGCGATTGGATTTTCGTAAGTAGCCCACTCAGCAGCGATAAGCGCCGTTGTTGTAATGATTCCCACCGCAGATCCTGTATCATTTCCGTAACGCTGTCTTCCCAGTATCGTGACAATACAAAACGAGCTGATCATCTTTGGACTCTTTCGATGTCCTACGTAAAACCCACCTTATATACCGATCTGGTTGGCACAATGGTAACACACTGGAATCGCATTCGCGAAGATGTTGGTTCAAATCCACCTTCGACCATTTAGATTTAGGTTTTGCGTGATTTAGCTAAATTACTCCATGCACACGCCAGCATGGTTCCTTTCAAAAGGACACAGCCTATTTCCTCCCACATCCTTCCCCAAAAATCCGAGCTTAAGCTCCGACTCCAATGACCATGCTGTCTACAGCACGTTAAACCCTAATCTTCCTTCCTTCCCTCCTGCTGTATGTGTAGGCCTATTATTTATTAACTATGTTTTTGATCTTCAATTGAAGGCTTTACGGCGTTATAATACAAAATTAAATAAACACGATGTCTTGAAACTCTTATTTTCTATTCTCAGATAATTTATACATTTCATCTAATTCAACTCTCTGAAAATATGACGAGTATTGGGGGGGGGGGGGGCGGCTCGGTTTGAGTGGTAGAGTGCTACACAATGAATCGTAAGTCTTGGGTTCGATTTCCGCCAGATCCTATAATTTTACTGGTCCCTTTCCACTTCTTTCACCTCCAGCAAAGTTGCTAATGTGAAAAATATCAAGAACCACTTTAAAGCGTAGCTCCCCCTATAACTGGCTGAGTAAATCAGTTCGGAGGTCGGAGGAAAGCAACGGCACATTACCTCTTAATAGGACCATAGTCTAAATGTAGAAAAATGATAGGTGGTGTGCATGAGTAGGAAAAAGAAGAGTGCCACGTAGCGGATCGTGCGGCCTCCCACGTCGGAGGTTCGAATCCTCCCTCAGGCATGGATGTTGTGTCTGTGTCGTCTTTAGTATAAGTTAGTTCATAAATAGTTTGTAAGTTTAGGGACTGATGACCCCGCAGTTTAGACCCTTAAGCTTTACAAGCATTTGAACATTTTTAGAAAAACAATCCCATAATGTTACATTACGGCATTAGTAGTGAGCTCCTTGATGCAGTGGCGTTGTTCAGTATCTAGAGGCATAACAATGCAGAGCGATATGAAATAGAATGAATATGCAAGGACTGTTGTGAGTAAGGTGGACAGCCGACGTCGGTTTATTGGGAGAATTTTAGGAAGACATACTTCATCTCTAAAAGAGACCGCGTATAAAACGCTTGTACGACCACGTCTTGAGTATTGCTCAAGTGTTTGGGATCCCCATCAGATCGGTTTACAGGATGATATAGAAGCAGTCCAGAATCGAGCAGCTAGGTTCGTTACCGGTAGGTTGGAACAATGCGCGAATGGTACGGAATTGCTCCGGGAACAAAAATGGGGATCGCCAGAGGAAAGACGACGATATTTTCGAGAAATTCTGTTGAGGAAATTAAGGCGGCTGGAATTTGAAGCTGAGTGTAGAACGATCTATCTGCCAGCTACTTACATTTCGCGTAATGGTCACAAAGACGGAGACATAATGCCACTCTCTTTTTTCCTCCGTTCTATTTGAGAGTGGAATAGGAAAGGAAATGCCCAGTAGTGGTACAGTGTACCCTTCGCCACGCACCCTACGGTGGATTGCGGAGTATGTATGTAGATGTAGAACCTTGTTTAATACCTGATATCCTATTTGTGTAATGCGCCGCTAAGCCATTCCGGTTATCGGCCTTGTATATTCTTTATCGATGGCTATGGTTTGCTTACCCTTAATTATACCAAGTAAATGTTATTAAGCTGAAAACTAATTTATATATCATACGATATATATTTCACCAGATATGACGTCATAAGCAATGAGATGCGCGAAAAACTGCTGCATTTTGCGACAATGCTGCTAATTTTCTCCTAAACCATTGGACCGATTTCAACCAAATTTGGTACACACATTCATTTCCCGTGAGGTAACAATTGCTGCGTGGTTAAGAATCACATACGGCACATGGTTAAAAAGATATTACGTCATAACCAATAGAAATCGCAATAAATGTCATATAATGCGGCGAGATTTTCGAAATACACTGTATGAGAATGACAGTACTTAGCGACTTGCAACAAACTTTAAAAATAATTTGAAATCTTTATTAAACATTTCCTCGCTGGCAACCATAGTAAAATGATGAAAGGAAGAAAGTTTCTCGTTTACTACTTTTCCGCTGTTTATGGAGTAAAACTACGGCACTCTGTATGACGTTACAGTTATAATTTGTACACTACAAATCGTAGCCGCAGGAATTTTTACAGACAGTATACACACATATAGTTGAATGTAACTTCTAAATTGTATTACATTACGATACATACAGTGAATAACTTTAATATTCGGACACTAAGATATTTTTAGTTTGCTGCTTTATAACTGTATTCTGAAGAAACAAAAATATAATATTACCAAATATTATATGAAGTTACATGTCATGTAAATAACAGTATGAACGGTGTTTACATAACGTAACACAGTTGCTAAAGAATGCGATCAAAATAAACCACTTTTCGATGGTCACGTTACTTTAATATCCGGATAGTTTGCGGTGTCGTACTTGTCACCGTTCGCGCCGGGGTGATTAGGGCTGCTTCTAGTCAGAAGGCAAGTGTGTGCATACAAGCGCGGTCGACTGTCCAGACGGTACGATGCCACGCAAACCTAATACCAGTTTTCAGATACAACAACTTACAATTTTTCACAATGCGAAAGGAAAATCATATCAACAAAATTGCTGCCATTCTCAACATGAGTAAGAGTATTGTGGCAGATATTGTCAGGCGTTTCAGACACGAGGACCGTGTAGACTGCATACCACAAATAGGACAGAAGTTGGATGAACGTGACAGGAGGAATCTAATACGGAAAATAAAGAAGGATCCTACACTCAGTGCACACAGATTAGCACCTGAGCTTCTAAACGAGACTGGCAAGAAGGTACATCCTCAAACGATTCGCAGAGCATTGAAAGAATGTGGATACAATGGAAGAATTGCTAGGAAGAAACCGTATTTGGATCAACAGAATCGACAGAAAAGATTGGACTTTGCTACGGAGTTTATTACGAAGGATGCAATTTGGTGGAATGACGTCATTTTTTTCCGATTAAAGTAAATTTAACGTTTGTGGGTCTGATAGCGAAGCATGGTGTGGCGGAAGAAGAAAGAGGAATTTACAGTCACAAATATTAAACCAACTGTAAAGCATGGATGTGGCAGCGTCCTTGTCTGGGGCTGTATATCGACAGTTGGACCGGGCGAATTGGTGTTCATCGACAATACTATGGACAAATATGTCTATTTGAACAAATTAAAGAACAATTTACGAAAAGTGATGAAACTACGGGGATATCAAGCACCTTCAAATTTTACGAGGACAATGACCCGAAACATAAGCCTCGCATTATGCAGGAATATTTGTTGTACAACTACCCCAAAGTCCTACAACTACCACCTCAGTCACCAGCTCTCAACCCGATTGAGAATGTGTGGGGAGAACTGAAGCGATGTATTAGGAGTACTCCTATATCTTCCAAAGAAAGTCTGAAGCGTCGACTAAAAGATGAATGGGACGGCCTACGTGCAGACCATTTAAAAAATATCATTAGCAGTATGCCGCAGCGTTTGAAAGAAGTGATAAAACAGAATGGCTACCCAACAAGATATTGAGACATTTATTTTCCATAAAATTTTGTGTTGAAATACTTAGTTCTGCAAAGTGTCCGAATATTAAAGTAACGTGAATATAGGACCGAGTTGTTTTTAGATTATATTACTAAGGAAGTTATCTTAATAAAATTTATATTATTACTTACAAGATACACCCCTTAATGCAATAATTGCGTATATGTTTTGTTTGTTTTGTTGTAAATAATGTCATGATGTTCCAAGATTGAAATATCACAGTGTCCGAATATTAAAGTTATTCACTGTATATCATGAGATATCAGCACATAAACGGTAACGTTCATGGAAAAGAGCTCCATCACGCACCAAGTTTAAATATATTACTTCTTTATTACCAATCGTATTCCCAAGAGATTTTACAGACATCCAGCCCTTATACAAATGAATATATACATGAAAAATGGCAGGCATAAACAAATAAATACCCGGGCAACGCCGGGTTCTCAGCTAGTATGTCAAATATTAAAGACATGGGTAGATAGATACACTCGTGTTTTGAAATGCAAAGTAATCAGTCAATAACTGTTGGAGATGAATGGTTTTCAACAAATTTCTTTTTATAACTAAAATTCAAAACAGCCCACTGCGGAGGTTCGAGTCCTCCCTCGGGCATGAGTGTATTTCTTGTCCTTAGCATAAGTTAAAGTATGATTTTGTATATATCTGGCGTCTCAGTCATATAACATGTTTTAAATGAATTGACCGCCATTTGATTGATAATTTTATATTTATTTTCACAGCCAGGTTTCAGCCTTAGGCCATTCTCAAGTTATTTACGAATTCGCTAGTTGAACCAAGCATCTTCAGTAATCACAGCTGACCGCCCCGAACGTTTGTCACCAAGAGCATTCTCTCTCCTCGAGGTGAAATCACGGCACCAGCGTCAAACAAACGAATGGTCCATACCATTGTCTCTAAACACTTGACGATGAATATCTAAGGGGGCCACTATTTATTGTGTTCATTACCTGACCACAGCGATAACTTCACAACTAGCAGCATTATATATATATATATATATATATATATATATATATATATATATATCATAAGGACTAACACTAAATGCGAACGGCACATAACGATACACATAGAAAGCAAACAAGACGCGGTTAAATCGACGAATTCGTGAATAACTATCGCACTTGAGATTGTCCTAAGGCTGAAACCTGGTTGTGAAAATAAATATAAAATTATCAGTCAAAAGGCGGTCAATTCTTTTAATAAAATTAGTTTAAGTAGTTTGTAAGCTTGCGGACTGATGACCAGAATAGTTACGTCCCATAGATATAGAAACATTTGAACAGTTTTCTTTTTCTTTTTGGAAAACAATCCAGACGGTAAAAATTGTTATTTCTATTTCATAACAGCTTTCGGTATGTTGCAGACCACCTTCAGATGGATACCGCCATGATGGTAGGTGGTGGCGGTGTCACAGTAGGTAGCACAGACGTGAAATGCTACGGCAGTGTATAAAATCACAGTTATGTTACGTAACGAAAGATAAACTATACAAGATGAAGCGAAATTCGAGCACTCGGGGTTCGAAACACTATTCCTCACATGCCTGCAATAAAAAAAATGTCTTGTCACATAATTTCGTCCTGTACATATTTCCGGCAGTAAATGGACGTAGTAGACGTCAGTGTGTTTCACAGTTACACAGTCACGTCAAAAAACATCCGGGGAAGTATCTCAGAATTATAAAATTACACCAAGAAACTACTAGGGGATGTAGAGGCGTCTTGTGGAAAAACAATCACACTGACGTGTTTTACGGCCCACTTTAGATTTGTAGTTTTATAAGATTTTGTAAACATTTCGGTTCAAAATAATAAAAAAAATATGATGATTACGACACTAGTACTGTGGTAATATCTATGCACCCAATACGTAATATTCTTTCTGCCCGTATGTTAACAAACAGCCTAAATTATATGATATTTGAGTTTAGCTTTGACTTCCTTTATATATACGAAACTATTTGTATAAACACGTTGTTCAGAATGTTCATTTTGTGTCCCGGCCTCGTCGCCGCTTTTGGTGTCTCGTTTCCGTCGTGGGTGTCGGTGGCCGAGTGGAATGAGACCGACACAGGAATAAAGATAGCACGCTGGTGCAGGCACGGAGGGGAGCAGCCAGAAACTAGAAACACTAGAGTAAATTAGAACGAGATATATATTGCACAAAATTTATACAATACTTATCTTTTACATAGATCAGTACTGCAGATACATAGTTGAGCTAGAGGTCTGCCTAGTGCCTGTCCGATAGCCAAGTCTTCACTGGTGCCTATCTGATTCCGAAGTGTCAACTGGTTCCTATATCAGTCCCAAGTGAACGATGTCGTTCAGTGGTAGCCACGAGCGGAGTTGAAGCAGAGGGCACTCGTGGCTGTCGTCGTAAGAACGCCGCGCCGTGCGTACATGGCGGCGCGCGGCGAAAGTAGGCGGCGCGCACTTTGGACTTGTGCGACACCACAGTTCATTATTACAGTATCCTCACAGTTTACGTGCATATGCTTCCGAAGACGATTGTTAAATTCATTGTTGCGTATTTCACGGCATGTTCACGAAATAGCAGATATACGCAATTTAGAAGGAGCATTTTACATGTGGACAACTTTAAACATTGAAGAACATAGCTCTGTTTAATACCCGAAACCCTTTTAGGACAAAAGGAGGATAAAATATTTTTTGGGTAGTAGCGGAAATCCGAACCACTAATCATGAGCATCACAGTCGAATGCGCTACCCATTACACCTCAGCTAACAACTACAGTATGCAGCCTACATACTTGTAGTATTAATAGCAATTATATGGCATTTTTAGTCACTGGATTATCATTTATCGTACGAATAACGACACGTTTTTGTTAATTCTTCAGTGTGCCATTCTTTGTAAATGACAACGTACAAGTTACAGTTAGAAAATCATCAAATACGCAACGCAAGATGGGGTATGCCTGAGAGAGTTCTGGGCGAGGAATGTCACGTGACATTTCTGAACGACTGGTTTTCGTTAATTCAATAGAGGGTGTCAAATCTCTGTTATTTTTGAAAATATCTCTTAAACGATACGAGATATGAAAAAAAAAAAAAAAAATAACAGAGCAAAGTTGTAGAGAATTTTCTCCTCTACAAATTCGATTATTCAATATCACAGTTTGATGAACGGTTTATTTGCAATTAAAATAATATTACAACGGCTTTTTTGGTGTTAACGTATTTTTTGTGCGAAATATTTGAAAAAGAGAGGTTCTAGTCTCTGGTGACGAACAATTATGTCTGCAAAATTTGGTGCCGATCGGTTTAACGGTTCGACCTAAAAAGTAAGAACACGTTGCAGACAGAATGACATCGTTAAATCGCCGTTATTTTTGCAAATATTTTTGCAACGATGCAAGATATGAAAAAAAATATAAAAATAAATACATATAGGAGCGAAGTTGTACAGCATTTTTGTGCGAAATATTTGAAACAGGGAGGATCTGATTTCTGGCGGCCTACAATCATGTCTGTAAAATTTGGTGCTGATCGTTTGAACGGTTCGCCTTAAAAACAGGAAACACTTTACGGACAGACAGCCGGACAGACAGACAGACAAACATCCCAAAATCGCCGTTATTTGTGCAAATATCTTTGAAAAGCTACGAGATATGAAAAAAAATAAGAGAGAAAAGTTGTAGATAATTTTATCGTCTACAAATTCGGTTATTCAATTTTCGTTTCAGATGAATAGTTAAGCCGTCATTTGCATTTAAATTTCGAGGTGTCAAAAGACGATCACAAAGGCCCACTTTTAGTGTTACTACTGTAACCTAAAGTGGGCCAAAAGTCTGTCACAAAATTTCGTCCTTTGCATATTTCCGACAGTTAGTGCACGTAGTAGACGTCAGTGTGTTTCACAGTCACACAATCACATTAATAAACTTCCGGGGATGTATTGCGGAATTCGATAATTACACCAGCAAACTACTATGGGATGTAGAGAGGTTTTTAGGAACAAAACACATACAAACCCGTGTCTGGAACCGTCACCCAAAGACGCTGCAAAGCTTCGAATTTGCTGGTGGAAATGTCTAGTGGCAGGATCCAATGCCCGTGACTCTGCGTAACGTCGTTTAACGGCGTGCCGGGGATCGGTTTATTTGCTCACTTTGTTCCTCAAGACGCCTTCTGCATCCTCTGGTAGTTTGTTGGAGTAATTATGTAATTCTGAAGTACACTGACGTAAGGAAGACACATTCATCTCAGTCGTCGACATCCGTTTACTGCGGGAAATATGCGCAGGACGAAATTTTGTGACAGACATTTTCTTTATTGCTGGTATGTGAGGAATCGTGCTGCGGAACCCGAGTGCGTGAATTTCACTCTGCGGATTGTGTTTTATTGCTCGTGATTTCCTATTTGTAACTGGAATTTTTCTTCTCAGGTGAGCTGTTGTTGCTGCTGCCAATCATTCAGCTACGCCTGCTTCTAAATGGTATGTACACAATTGCGAAACATTTATGATTAATAGAGGAATTACGCGGACATTTTACCGTCGCCGAATATTCAGAGAGTAATCGATTTAGTTTACCACCGTAAATCTGAAATTCTTTCGGATACAATTCTTCAAGTTATCGGATATAGTGCATAATTTGGTTTTAAACAAGTAGATGAATTTTCTGATGTATAACATTCTAAGTTACAAATCTATATCTATAAATGTGAATGTCTGTTCGGTGTACGTTTATCACGTCTGAACCACAAGACATAAAGAGTTAAAAATTTGTACAGTTACTAATGTCTACCCGGGAAAGGCTTTAGGCACGGTTTTATGGCAATCGGATCGCTATATATGTGAATGTCTGTTCGGTGTACGCTTATCACGTCCGAACGACAAGACCCAGAGACTTGAATACTTTTACAGTTACTAATTTATACCTCAGGAAGGTTTATGCATGGTTTTATAGCGATCTGATAGATATTTACTAATTTGAAGAATATAACGCGAAAAACGGATCAATAAGTAGGTACTCTTTGAAAATTATATTTACCCTTTGAGAATGGTTTTATTGGTTGCATTGTTGCTTGAGGGTTCATAATGATAAAAGGGTGGAGTATATTGGGATCAAAAATTATCGGTGTATATAAAACTGTACGGGTGTGTGTGTGTGTGTGTTAATATTTCTCTCTGCAGCGAAAACTACAGAACCCAAGCAAATGATCTGTGTGTAATTGTTGTCGGAAGTCTCCCGTTGTACAACATAGCAGTTCCATGCCGATAGCTATAAGAGAGTGAAGGATATGATGGTTGAAATTCGTCAAATTACAAATAAAATTCGGACTGAAGGCCAGCGATGTCGTTTGCGACTCTGTAGCAAGGAGGTTACATACAGCAAAACGTGATGCCACAGACCATATCTTTGGTCTATGCATGCTACAATGTCTTCAGCTCTTTCTCTGTAAAGAAATATAAGAATAAATAAATAATGCAGTAAAAAATAAATTTCTTTTAATACATACCTTTAAAAAAATCGATTTGACGTTTCGCTCATTACATCAAGTGATCGATCTGTGATATTACTACAATCATTATTGTTGATTTTCCTTTAATCCCTTCAGATATGCCACTTCAGTTTCCAGTTCGTCTAGCTTTTGCCATGACAATTAACAAGCTCAAGGACAATCATTAAACATGGCAGGAATCCGTTTACAGCCCTCATGTTTTTCACATGGTGAATTGTACGTCGCTTGCTCAAGGGTGGGCAACCCAAAAAGTTTCTACATTTACTCTCCAAACAATACTACAAATAACGTAGTTTACTAGAATGCCCTAAAATGAAATTAAAATGAATTTGGACATTATTTTCACCATACGTGTTGAGATATTGCAATACAGGCTATAAGGAATAATGTATGTATTATTTATTGTAAATTATTAAGCATTTCACATAATTTTATTTTTTTAATTTGAATGTTGATTAAAATGTTTGTTTCTAAAATAGGTATTGTATTTCATTTCGTCCTTCAAAACCAGTCTCCTCGCACAATACTGAAAGATAGCTTATCTATCATAATCAACCAACACGCGAGCGGAGCCGCGGGTTTAAGGTAGTTAATTCTATAAATTTAATAATCATTTCCGAAAGAGAAGGGGATTGAATCCTTTTTTTTTTTTTGTAGTCTCCTTGACTTCGTGCGAAGGTACAAGTGCATGCAGTAAGCTAAGGCACTGCTAGGGAGCCAGACAAGCATTCGACGAATCTGAGAGACTGATTTCCATTTAAACACACCCGAAAGACTTCGGAATGTCGTCCACGTTCAAAGAATCAATGGCTGACACTACGAAAGCTGGAAACAGTATACAGAACTTGATAACCACTTATAAGAATACGCGACAAATAGTGTTTCTTAAGAGACTGTGTTTTCAGACTCTGTGACTGTGCGGCGACATGGTTTGGTTTGAGACTGGGGCGACAGTTGTGTTGACTGCGTTTTATATTAGGGTTTTAACGTGCGACATTTACGGTGTAGATTACGTCTTGATTTTCACAGTTGTATTGGATGTATAGATTTGACATTCTATTTGTCACCTCAGTATGAAAATTAAGTTGGTAGACCTGGTACTCCTTCGCAGTTAATAAAATTTATATCTTTGTTGAATTTTTCACTGTAAATATTGGTTCTGTATTTCATTTAAACTTAGACTTTATGTAATATTTGAGCATGATAATCCGTTTCTCAGGGGCTGATATTTAATAAACCAAAGAATAAAAATTTGAATCATTGAGTCCCGGTAGTTCAGATAATTTGACGCCTGTCACAAAGATACTGTTTTTATCTCCAGACTGAACGCTGAAAGGCATAATCAGTCTCTAATAATAATCATGATGATGATGATGATGATGATGGAGAAAATTTTGCCTCTTAACAAATTATTAAAATTACGTAACGATGAAAAATGTCGGAATACCGCGATTCTAATGGTACGGTCGGGATGTGGTGTTACAGCTCGTATTACCTCAGTTCAGTAGATTCCTCGGTATTATGTCACATACTTTTATAACCGGAGAAAAGCACAGAAATATCATTTGAATTTATTTGAGAAAGAAGTTATTAAAGACCCATACAATAATTCACACAATTCTTCATACAACTGTTACTACTCAAAAATTCTCAAAATGGTGGCTTTCAATAATGATACGCTATATCACTTAAGATCTATCTCTTCCGGTCAACCGGAAGTACGATTAGTCGGTATTCTCTCTGGTACCGATTACACCAGGGAAAAAATGTAACAGACGCAAGACTACGGCCGAAGAGGACTTGCTGACCGCTCTAAAGCGCCTTCCTGAGGAGCGTGCAGTGGCCCGCCCTCGGAAGTTCGAGTCCTCCATCAGACATGGGTGTGTTTTTGTCGTCCTTAGCATAAGTTAGTTTAAGTAGTTTGTAAGCCTTGAGACTGATAACTGCAGCAGTTTAGTCCCTTAGATTAAAAAATCATTTGTATATTTGAAGAAGCCTAATTTGCTTTGGGTGCTTTTCTGTTCTGACATTTACATAAGAAAAATTAAAACTATTCTGCGAAATACTTAGATTTTATGCAACATTCCTTATGGTGTCAGAAAACTTATTAATGAAGCAGTATATCTCTTACTAAACAAGTACTTTATAAGTCGTGTCCTGAAACAATTTTAGGGTATTCTTACAATATTAAGGAATGAAGATTAGGGTTTAACGTCCCGTTGACACCGTAATCATTAGAGACGAAAAGCTCACGCCCGAATTTTTGAGTAAGGAGCGGCAGGAAATAGACTATCCAGGAATTTTGCCTGATTTAGACAAAACCACGGAAAACCTATGGGTGGCCAGAAGTGGACTTCACCACTGTGTTCCCTAATGTCATGATTTTATAATGATCAACTTAGGGGCAACGTTAAGAAGATTTATATTGTGATGTTTTATTTGGGTCTTGAAAATGGCTTCAGTATTAACCCGAAACTGGTTCCAAAATAAATCTTATATGTCAGAAAAAAATGTAAATGGAATAAGACGTCAGGCCTTTCTATCCGATCGAGTTCCTTCACTTTTGTTTCAAAGAAAAGGTATTCGTCCACAGATTTTTGATCATATATTATGAATTCATATAACTCTCGCCTTCCTGTATTTATATTCATACGCTGTATTTTTCTTGCCGTGAATATTTTAACCGGTTTGTTTTAAGTCACGTTCGGATGCAATAAATGTACACGAAGTTGCATTTTTCTTTTCTTTTTTTTTTTTTTTTTTTTTTTTAATTCTGAAAACGTTTGAGTGCACATTCAACTAGACTGTCATTTATTCCACATTTTTCTGCTTTATGAAGTTGCAATTTGATTGGCTCTCATAAATGTTGAAAAATAAATTAAATCAAGACCCATCGCAGAGGAAATATTGTTTTGAAAGTAACTACTTTCTGAAAGTGTCACCACTATTATCTTCATATTACGACGGGTGTTCAAATAAAAAGGATAGATACGCCTTAACCACCAAACCGATTGAAGTTTGAATATGCCACTTCGGGATAACATATGGTGACATATAGGTATGCAAAGCGTGACTCGTCACCTCCCCATAAGAATGCAAATCTGTGTTTTCAGAAGCCAAGTTGATGTTCAAAATGTTCGAATGTTTGTATAGCTTAAGGGACTTAACTACGGGGTCATCAGTCCTTAAACTTACAAACTAGCTAACACTAAGGACGGCACAAATATCCATGCCCGAGGGGGGATTCGAACCTCCGACCGTAGTGGCCGTGCAGACCGTGACTGGAGCGCCTCAGTCCCCTCGGTCGCCGCGGCCGGACAAGTTGATGATCATAGTCTTTTTCGAGTTACCATTCTGGTCGATTTACTCAAGCACGGAAGAACAATTTACAGTCACATGTATTTTGAGATACTAGGTAGCCTCCGGAAGTCCATCAAGAGCAAACGACGTGGGATGTTCACGGTGGGAGTGATTGTGCTCCATGATCACGCGTGTCCACACGTGTCCAGGGTCACACAAATTGTACTGGCCAAGTTAAGTGGTAGCAGCTTGACCATCCGCCCTACAGCCCGGAATTGTCAGTCTGTGACTTCCACCTATTTGGTCCGAAAAAAAAAAAACTTCAAAAGAAAGCGCTTCAACTCTGAAGACGAACTGAAGGACACAGCAGAGGAGTGGCTCTTCCCACAGCCACAGGAATTCTGGGAACAGGGACTCACTCGGCTGGTAAACAGTGTGTTAGTTAGGCCTCTGGTGATTATTTTTGAGTGTAGTCTTCTATTATACCCATAATGTCGTTTCGTACCTTTTCATTTCAACACCACTGGTATGAACATCTAATGTGTAATGCTGCGGAGCAGCACGGGTGATATACTTGTTCTTACGAAGTATATGCTGTTTAAAAAAAAAAAAAAAAAGGTAAAGCAGTCAACAATCCGAAGATTGGTTTGAACACCACAGTGCTTTACTAGGCATGGTCCTGTTTGGAGGTGGTATGCCGTTGCCTTCCTCCGACCTTCAAACTGACTTACCCAGCCAGTTATAGGGGGACCTACAGTTTAACGTGGGTTCCGAACCACGATGCTACTCGGTATATTTCACATAAGCAATACTGCCAGAGGGGAAAGAAGTGGAAAGTGACAGATAAAAATCCTAGGACCTGGTGGGGATCGAACCCGCGATCTTTGGATTTGTATTCTGGCACTCTACCACTGTGCAACCGAGGCGCACATGCTGTTAATATGTAATATATAAAAATTAATATTTGTGTGTTCGTATTTTATGCGAAGCCGTACCGTTTAACTGAATGTGATGAACTTTGTCAACATATTGCTTGCACTTTCTTCATGGTCATAAGCACCATTAAATGACTGTACTACAAGTAGTTCAGGAGAAATAACATAATAAACAATTAAATGCACGGAAAAGTTCTGCATCATGCGACGTCTTCTTATAAACCACTGTACCGATTTCAACCAAATTTGGTATACATACCCTTTCCATGAGGTAACAATTCACGTATGGACAAGAACTGTTTACGACATACAGATCAGCAGCTATGATGTCATAAACAATTATATGGTTGAAAACCTGTGGCGGCATGCGATATGCGAATAAGGACACTTTATTCATGCTAAAATCTTAATGACATTTTGGACACCTGACCTTCAAAACAAGAGAAAGGTCACTGTCACATAAAATTTTGGATGGTGCATGACGAAGGGTACTTAACATATGGACTTCGTCAGATTCTTTAGTTGTCTATACTGTGTAAGTTTGATTGGTTGGTTTGGGAGGAGGGGTTGGTTGGGTTGGGATGATGTGTTAAGGGACTAAATTACAACGGTCAAGAGTCCCATTTTAGTAAGGAGAGGGAAGGAACTCGGCCCTGCCCTTTCAAAGGAACCATCCTGGAATTTGCCTGTAGTGTTTTAGGGAAATAAGGAAAACCTAAATCTGGATGGCCGGTGGTGGATTTGAACCACCTTCCTCCAGAATGCAAGTCCGTACCGTAAATTCTGTTGCGATGAATCTTTGTCGTCATATTGCCTGGATATTCATGAAGGATTAGTTTGCATAATATTGAAGACTATTGAGACCGCATAATGGGAAATTTGAATAACTAGACCTAATTTATCCACCAATTTTCATGAAATTTGACTGAAAACAAGAGTAAGGTGACACTCTACATGAAATTTCGTATGGTAAGTCGCAGAGGATACTTAACCGATAAACTTCGGCAAAATATACATTTGTATTCCGATCTTGATGACATTTTGCACACTTGAGCTTCAAACTATGAGGAAGGTCACTGCGTGCATAATATTTTGGATGGTGTATAGCGAAGGGTACATTACTTAAGGATTTAGATAAAATCTACGGTTTTATTCCAATCTTGATAAAACTTGACACACTGCACCTTAGAAACAACACTTCTTTATCTACTTAAGATTTCACTTTGAGAGTAACTTGCAGTGAACTTCGACAACATTTCACTGATCAGCATTAAAGTTAACAGAGTTGTTTAATTTTTCACTGGTAAATAGTGGAGAAAATGGGCTGAGGAGGTGGAGAAGAAGTTGAGATGAGGCCATTTCCGGCAGGTAAACGGAGGGTGGAGTTAGGCATTCAAAGGGGAAGGAGGAGACGAACAGACAGAGGGGAGAAGGGGAGATGAACAAAGAGAGCGGAGAGGAGGAGATGGACAATGGAAAGAACAGGTGGAGAGAGAGGGGGGAGAGAGAAGATATAAGGATGTGAAGATTGGAATAAATAAGTCCCGAGCGATGCTGGGTTTTTAACTTGTATACGATAAAATATTTTGATTCGATAAAGATTTAAATACACTGACCACTAATTCTGAGAAGTATTTGCATGTGTCGTCTAGTTATCTACATTAGATACTCTGCAAATCACATTTAAGTGCCTGGCAGAGGGCTCATCGAACCACCATTATACTATTTATCTCCCATTCCATTCTCGAATAGCGGGCGGGAAGAAAGAACACCTGAATCTCTCCGTTCGAGCTCTGATTTCTCGTATTTTATTCTGATGATCATTTCTACCTATGTAAGTGGGAGTCAACAATATATTTTCGCATTCGGAGGAAAATTTTGGCGATTGGAGTTTCGTAAGTAGCTCAAGCAGCAGCGATAAGCGCCTTTGTTGTAATGATTCACATCCCAGATCCTGTATCATTTCCGTAACGCTGTCTCCCCTGTATCGTGACAATACGAAACGAGCTGCCCTTCTTTGGACTCTTTCGATGTCCTCCTGATAAGGATTCCAGACTGGGCAGCAATACTCCAAAAATGGACGGACAAGCGTAGTGTATGTAGTTGCTTTTGTAGTTCTGATGCATGTTTTAAGGGTTCTGCCAATAAAACACAGTCTCTGGTTCGCCTTTCCCACGACATTATATACGTGTTCTTACCAATTTAAGTCTGAAGTAATAGTAATTCCTAGGTATTTTGTGCAGTTTACGGCCTTGACTTTTGATTTACTTATTTTGTAAACAAAGTTTAACGGATTTCTTTTCGTACTCATGTGGACGACTTCACACTTCTCATTATTTAGAGTCAATTGCCTATTTTTATACTATACTGATATCTTATTCAGATCGTTCTGCAGTTGGTTTTGATCTTCAGATGATTTTACTAGACGATAAATGACGCCGTCATCTGCAAACAACCTAAGATAGCTACTTCGATTTTCCCCTAAATCGTTTATGTAAATAAGGAACAGCAGAGGACCAATAACACTGCCCCGTGGAACGCCCGATATCACCTCTGTTTTAGTCGATGCCTTACCATCGATTACTACGAACTGTGTCCTCTCTGACAGGAAATCCCCTATTCAGTCACAAATTTGGGGCGATAAACCATAACCATGCAATTTGATTAAAAGCCAATTAAAATTGTGTGCCGGAACCGGGACTCAAACCTGAGACCTTTGACTTTCGCGGACAAGCGCACTACCGATCTGCTACCCCAACACGACTCACGATGCCGCCTCACAACTTTACCTCCGCCAGTACCTCGCCTCCTACTTTCCATACTTCACAGAAGCTCTCTTGTGAACCATGCAAGACTAGCACTCCTGGGAGAAAGGATATGGTGGAGACATGACTTAGCCACACAATTTTATTCTGCCAGGAAGTTTAATATCAGCGCACACCCCGCTGCAGAGTGAAAGTTTCATTCTGATTAAAAGCCGTTTATGAGGTACGGTGTCAAAAGCCTTCTGGAAATCAAGAAATACGGAATCGATTTGCGAACCGTTGTTTATCGAAGGTGTAAGGCTGCTGGCCCCATTTAACATACAGTAACGAAGGGACGATAATGTGTGTCCTTGGTAGTCGTCCTTGGAAAGTGTTGGGACGCAGTCTGGCTGACCCTCAGTCAGAGGTGCAGAGGTGCTCAGGCTGTTTGGGAAGCAGTGCGCGCCCCCTCTTCCAGTCAGCGAGCGGTCAGCGGGGACGGGCGGCCATCATCAGTCAGCGCCGCTGACCTGCTGCTGATAAATGCCCAGCCCGGCTCATCACTGTAATGCAGCGGCCCCCACGCGGCCACCAGCGGCATCCGGTCGCGTGATTAACGGTGGTCGGCCGACCGCCGGGACGTGACGTCACCTGCTGGACGACAGCTGCCCTCTGCCGCTGCCACTCACGTACTCCACAGCCGGCGAGATTTCCGTTGAAATGGCACTAGACCGTGTCCAGTCATACAGAACTATTCGATACCTGCTCCTGCACTATCGAATAATCTATATCTATAAATGTGAATGTCTGTTCGGTGTACGTTTATCACGTCTGAACCACAAGACATGTTGTTGTTGTTATGGTCTTCATTCCGGAGACTGGTTTGATGCAGCTCTCCACCATACTCTATCCTGAGCAAGCCTTTTCATCTCCTCATCAGAACGGCAACCCACATCCACTTGAATCTGCTTACTATACGCGTCTCTTGGTCTCCCTCTGAGATTTTTACCCCACACACTTCCCTCCAATGCTAAATTTACGATTCTTCGATGTCTAAGAATGTGCCCTACCAAGCAATCCCTTCTTTTAGTCAGGGTATGTCAAATATTCCTTTTCTCAACAATTCTGTTCAGTACCTCTTCATTAGTTATGCGATCTACTCACCTAATCTTCAGCATTCTTCTGTAGCACCACATTAATTTTCAAAAGTCTCTATTTTCTTCCTGTCCCCACTGCTTATCGTCCATGTTTCACTCTCGTACAAGGCAACACTCCACACAAATGCCTTCAGAAAAGATTTCCTTACACTTAAATTAATATTCGATGTTAGTAAATTTCTCTTTTTCAAAAATGCTTTTCTTCCCATTGCCATTCTGCATTTTATATCCTATGTACTGCGACCATCGCATGTTATTTTACTACCCAAGTAACAAAACTCATCTACCACCTTCACTGTTTCGTTACCTAATCCAATTCCTTCAGCATCGCCTGATTTTCTAAGACCGCATTCCATTATTTTTGTTTTGCTCTTGTTAATGTTCATTTTATACGCTCTCTTCATCACACTGTCCATTCCTTTCAACTGCTCTTCCAGATCCTTTGCTGTCTCTGACAGAATTACAATGCCATCAGCAAAACGCAATGTTTTCATTTCTTCCCCCTGAACTTTAATCCCTATTTCAAATTTTTCCTTGCTTTCCTTCACCGCCTGCACGATATACAAATTGAATAACATCGGAGAAAGGCTACACACCTGTCTTACTCCCTTCCCAACTGATGCTTCCCTTGAATTTGAAAGAGTGTATTCCAGTCAACATTGTCAAACGCTTTCTCCAAATCTACAAAAGCTAAAAATGTAGGTTTCCCTTTCCTTAATCTATCTTCTAAGATAAGACGTAAAGTGAGAATTGCTCCCCTGGTTCCTACGTTCCTCCTGAATTCAAACTGATCTTCCCCGAACACAAGACATAAAGAGCTAAAAAAATGTACAGTTACGAATGTCTACCCGGTGAAGGCTTTAGGCACAGTTTTATGGCGATCGGATAGCTATTTATCTATGTATATTAATGTGAATGTACGATTCGGTGTACGATTATCACGTCCGAATGACAAGACGCAGACTTAAATATTTGTACAGTTACTAATTCATACCTGAGGAAGATTTTAGGCACGGTCTAATAGCGATCTGATAGATATTTATTTAATATAACGCGAAATTCCGAACAATAACTACTCTTTGAAAATTATATTTACTCTTTGAAAATGGTTTTATTGGTTTCAATGTTCCTTTAGGGTTGATAATGATAAAAGGGTGGAGTATATTGGGTTTGAAAGTTATCGGTGTATATAAAATTCTACGTGTGTGTGTGTGTGTGCGTTAATATCTTGCTCTGCAGCGAAAACTACAGAACGCAAACAAATGGTCTGTGTGCAATTGTTGTCCGAAGTCTCCAGTTGTACACCATAGCAGTTCTATGCCAATAGCTATAAGGGGGTGGAAGATATGGTGGTTGAAAGTCGACAAGTTATAAAAACTCGGACTGAAGGCCAGCGATGACGTTTGCGACTCTATAGCAAGAAGGTTACTTACAGCGGAACGTGATGGCGCAGGCCATATCTTTGATCTTAAGGATAAGCATACGAATAAGGAAATATAAGAATAAATAAAGCAATAAAAAATTTCTTTTAATACATCTTTTAAAAAAATTGACGTTTCGCGCATTACATCAAGTGATCGATCTGTGATATTATTACAGTCATTATTGTTGGATTATGTGATTCGATTCTTCGAAACGAGTACGTTTTTACGTGTGATTTGATCTACACTACTTACTTTCCTGATAAACGGTAAGTGCCTAGTCTTCTGTAATCTTACAGGAATATTTTTTAGTTCCGATTTATCAGCTACATTTCCTAAAAGTGATTGAAATTAATTACATTAATTTAATTGTTATAATTCAATAAATATGACATCTTACGAATTTTATAAGTCATTTGTATTTTGATTACTATTTCTCTTTGGATATTGCACTTATAATTTTGTACATAATGCAAGACAGCGTTATTTCTTATATATTCTCCAAGAAATATAACATCATTTTAGAAAAAGAGAAATAGACAGATAAGGGATAAGAGAAGTTCTAACTGAAGACAGGAATAGATATATAAACACCCGGACAACGCAGGGTTTTCAGCTAGTTCCAAATAATTTGCTCGAAAACCAAGGCCGCCACAAAAAAAAAAAAAAAAAAAAAAAAAAAAAAAAAAAAAAAAAAGAATAGCCTCATGCTCCGGATTTTACCCTATGTAACGTAGTATCCGAGACCCATCAAAATCCGTTGTTAACACTTCTGATGGTCCCTATTTGAGACTAAATAACTCATTTGAATATAACCGATCTTTACTTCCAGAGAGGTTATTTATTCCTTTATAATCTAATAGATGCGAGAGAACAGTTTATTTATTCCAAAGGAATTTATACTAGTCCAACATTTTACTTTCATTCCGAGTGTTTTACGCTTAGTCAATGGTTGCACGAACCACTACTCTATTGATTGTTACAAAACTGTGCACTATAATTACGAACTCTTCACGACAAAAATAATTCATTTCAATCTCACGTACTCATGCTGTCTATCTTAAAATAAGGGAATATTACATATACCCAAACCAAGAAGATGCATATACTGCTAAAAATCAACGTTAACCTTTAACTGGGGATGTGGGGTGTTCACAGCACCCCAGCTGTAATAGTTTCCTGTTATTTAGTGAAGCATGTTGGTCACACTGATGAGGGGCTTGTTACCTTCATTGAAAGGTATGCACATTGTTGCGAAACCATCGTCCACGTTTTTGAAAGTACTCAATAGTATACACAACAAGTTTTAAACCGTCGGTTGCTGATAACACCCCCCTACCTACTAGTGTGACTTTCTGTGTGGATTTGAGCACATCATGATGTCATATGAGGAAGAGAAACAACGCCTATGAAGGTTGTTGGAGGAAGGTTTTAATGATAATGAAGACTGTGAGATTCCACAGTTTGAAGATTCCGATAACAATGAAGAAGAAGAACAGTGCAAAGAAAACGATCATGCAACTGCAAGTGATCAATCCGATGGCCATCTTTATGCTTAGTGAGGTTGGTCATTCGCAATTTGGGGATTCTGCCGACTTTAAAAAGGTGAACTATTTTATGGCAATTGATGAAAGTTTTTTCCGGACACGCCTTAGCGCCTCGACCATCTGAATACGCTCTCCGGCCAGACCCAAACTTCCATTTGTCACACCTGCCAACATCCCCTAGTTCTCGTACGATTCTCGCGATGGGGAGAGGCACCACTTTTCCAAATGTTCAATTGCTTGTCAATCTATCGGACCAAACTGCGTGGTCATCAGTCCGTAGCTTACAAGCTACTTAAACGAGATAAACTAACCTAAGGTCAACACACACACCATGCCCCAGGGAGGACTCGAACCTCCACGGCGAGCAACCGCGCGATCCGCAGCGAGACGCTTTAGACCGCTCGGCTACTCCACCGCGGCAACACTTTTCCGTCATTGGCCTGTATTCGCATATCAGTTAATGTGAAACATCTGTCCCAAAGGAATAGACACTCGTGGTGATCCCGCAGTCATACATATAAATAAAATAATCATTTATTCAGATTATCCATTACGGATGTTTCAGAACCCGTGACTTATTTTCAATATGATTTAAGGAAACTTTTTCTTGAAACGATGTTTATTCCATTAACCGGTTTTCAAACCTTTTCAGGCTCATCATCAGATGGATCACGTTACAATAACATTTTAAGCGTCATGTTGGATGCTGGCTTGCGACTTTATGGCCGGATGTTTGTGGTTAATTTCCATTTCTTGCGTCTTCTTTTATTTAAGTCACAGTAACACATCACCTTTTTCTGTTGGGTTCTACACTGCACTATAAACAACACTTTACCAGCGTCCAACATGTGCTTTTACAGCTGCTGTTATTTTGTACATAATATTTACACAGCGAACAAGCGAGAAGACGGAACCGTGATAGTAGTTTTACTCACTCTCTTGTCTGTATCCGATGTGTCAAGACGTCTTTCATACCTGTATCCACTCATGTAAGTAGGAATAATGCAAGCTGTTGCTGAAAATATATAATTTAAATTTAAAAGCACTCCCTCTCCTTGGTTGTCATTTAATTCAAACTCCTCCACGTCAAAATATTTCTTAATGTTTTCAGCTCTTCGACGTCCGTAATAGTATAATGTTCAGACGCCATTACAATCGCTTCGCACTGTCTGCAAAATTTCAATCACAATCAATCATCTTTATACAATACTTTGCTTGATTTTAGAACCTGCTGTCATTTCTTTTGTAATTTCACGAAGTCCGATCATTTTCTTTTTTTATTTTTTTATTTTTTTTATTTTATCATTACCAGTAACTTCGTGTTCTACCCACGGTCACAGAACAATGAAAAGCGAAGTGAATAGTCTGAACATTGATCTCCTACGGAAAGTATCTCGAACATTCACAGATTAAATAAGAAAAAGTTATCATTTCCAGCTTCTACAATACGATGCAGGATCCAGCTAGATGCTTTCCATAAGTCTTATAACGTGCTGTTGCTTGTATGGTGCCCGACATTAATATGCAATCCGCGGTTTATTTGCTTTAATGTTCATTTTGTGCTATACTTTAACTAAATTATTTCAATTTCAGAAATTCGTCACCATCAATCCCTTGTCCAAAATGTAATCGCGGAATCTACTTTAACAATTATGGCATCATACGAAGCAAGGGCAACGTTATAATGTGATTGTAATTTTCAGATGCACCTGATGAGGTATAAGTCTCGAAACTCGGGTAGAGCATAGGAATAACAAAGTTTAAAATTAACAACTGTTGCGAATACAATCATTCAAGACGAATGTTAGTTTAATGTAGATTCACTACTTCGTAATTTGCGAGAATTCCCGACTTTAGCTGCTCTTCTTCAGATGGACTATCATATTGCAACACATGAAAATTTGTGCCGGACCGTGACTCGAACCCGGGTCTCCCGCTTTTCGCGAGCGGTCGCGTTAACCACTCGGCCACCTGGACACGCTCGCCGGCCAGACCCAAACTTCCATATGTTACAGTTGTCTATTTCCCTTAGTGCTCGCACGCATTTAGCAGTGATTCCCGCGACGGGGAGCGAGCGTGTCCGGGTGGTCGAGTGGTTAAGGTGAACGCTCAAGAAAACCGGGAGACCCTGTTCGAGTCCTGGTCTGGCACAAATTTTCATATGTTACAAAATGATAGACAAACTAAAGAAGAGCAGCTAAATTCGGAAATTCTCGCAAACTGCGCAGTAATGAATATATGTTTAACACTTTAACTGCCAATCCCGTCAATTGACGGGATACAAAAATTTCCATAGACTGCCGATCCCGTCAATTGACGGAATTCGATTTTTCATGTTTGTAAATACGAAATCCCGTCCATTGACGGTCTTAGCATCTCTTCATTGTGCCGCGAGGGGTAAGTAGACTGTTAGAAAAGGAGAAGACAGGTCTTGTTCCAAGGGAAGGGAATGCCTTAGGCTTTGTAATCACCCAACATACAAATGGGAACAGATATTCCGGAGGAGTGGAAATATTTTGGCTGTGTGTATATATGCTAAGTACAAGACACAGGGCAGAAATGATATAATTATGAAGACAGAAGATGTAAACAAAAACCTGCTTGTGTTGTGGAGTACAACAAAAAGAAGGTCGGGATTGATCTGTCCGATCAAAGGATGTCATAGAGGGCTTTCGAACATAGAACAGTGAAATGGTGGAAGAAACTTGCATTTCACTGTCTCCTTATGGTGCCTGGTATATGCATGTATTCTCCATAACAAAATAAAAGCTGAGGAGATGCCTCTATCCAAGTTCATAAACGTGTTGTGTGCAGAATTGCCAATGTGTGAAGACGGTACTCTCAAACCAACTTCCGATAGAGGCCACCAGAGCAGGTTATCTGCAGGAAAGCATTTTCTAGAAAAAATTCCACCTCCCACAGGTAAAAGTAGAATTCAAAGGATGTGGAAAGTATGCTCAACCCGAGGAGAAAAGCAAACTGGAAAGACAGTAAGAAAAGACACATCATACCAGTGCAGTGTGTGCAAAATCGCAATCTGCAAAGAACCATGTTTTACATTGTATCATACGAATAAAAAAAATTAAAGAAAAAAAAACAAAAAACAAAAAGAAAAAAAGACATTTTCACTGTGTGAAAATAATATATATATATATATATATATATATATATATATATATATATATATATAAAATAAGTGTTTTTATCAGTTTCTTATTATTGAAAGTGGAATAAAAGATTTTCTACTACGACAAGCATGATGTAAAAACTTTATGATTTCCGTAAACTTTTTTCTTTTTCCCAAAAAATGACATTGTTTGAAAATATGTGGAAAATGAAGTAAACATTCAAAGAAACTGAAACTAGGTAATCAGGAAAAAGAAGTCCAAGGCTTTCAGAAAAAGTTATTACCACATTTAAATGTTGTTTAGTTCTTCTGCGCCTCAGTTGCACAGTGGTAGAGTGCCAGACTACAAATCCAAAGGTCGTGGGTTCGATCCCCGCCTGGTCCTAGGATTTTTATCTGTCATTCTCCACTTCTTTCACTTCTGGCAGTGTTGCTTATGTGAAAAATACCGATTAGCACCGTGGATCGGAACCCACGTTAAACTGTAGGTCCCCCTATAACTGGCTGGGTAAGTCAGTTCGAAGGTCGGAGAAAGGCAACGGCATACCACCTCCAAACAGGACCATGCCTAGTAAAGCACTGTGGCGTTCAAACAAATATTCCGATTGTTGACTGCTTTACCTTTTATTGATGTACAAAACGATAAAATTCAAAACTAAATGAAAGGTGATGGAATTAATTATATATTAACTAGCTTTAGTTACTAATAATTTTATTCAAAGAAAAATTTGAAACTAAATCAAACATTTAAAACTTGTAAGAAACACTCGTGAAAAAAATCCCGTCCATTTTTCCACTTTCAATTCCACAATTCTTGTCAGTTTGAATCTTTGTGTCTTGTGTTTTTTGTCCGTTTTTGGTAAGAATTCACTCCTGACACTATTTTGTCAAACCAATCTTCGGATTGTTGACTGCTTTACCTTTTTACCTAGTTCTTCTAATACAAAATACTAAATGTGGTGTCGCACAAGTCTAAAGTGCGCTCCACCTACTTTCGCCGCGCGCCGCCATGCACGCACGGCGCGGCGTTCTTACGACGTCAGCCACGAGCGCCCTCTGCCGGAACTCCGCTCGTGGCCACCACTGAACGACATCGTTCACTTGGGACTGAGATAGGAACCAGTTAACACTTCGGAATCAGATAGGCACCAGTGAAGACTTGGCTGTTGGACAGGCACTAGGCAGGCCTCTAGCTCATCTATGTATCAGAATTCTGCAGTACTGTGCTATGTAAAAGTTAAGTATTACTAAGTCTCTAAGAAATATATATCTCGTTCTAATTTATTCTAGTGTTTCTAGTTTCTGCGCGCCGCCATCCACGCACGGCGCGGCGTTCTTACGACGTAAGCCACGAGCGTCCTCTGCTGCTATTACGCTCGTGGCCACCACTGAACGACATCGTTCACTTGGGACTGAGATAGGAACCAAAAATGTTTGTTCAAATGATTGTATAGTCTATGGGACTTAACTACGGGGTCATCAGTCCCTAAACTTACAAACTACTTATGAACTACTTACGAACTAGGACGGCACAAATATCCATGCCCGAGGGAGGATTCGAACCCCAGACCGTAGTGGCCGTGCAGACCGTGACTGGAGCGCCTTAGTCCCCTCGGCCACCGCGACCGGCAGATAGGAACCAGCTAACACTTCGGAAGCAGATAGGCACCAGTGAAGACTTGGCTATCGGAAAGGCACTAGGCAGGCCTCTATCTCAACTATGTATCAGCATTCTGCAGTACTGCGCTATGTAAAAGTTAAGTATTACTAAGTCTCTAAGAAATATATATCGAGTTTCTGCTGTCCCACTGGCTGGTCACCTTCTACCTGCACAAGCTTGCATGCTTTATTCCTGTGTCGGTCTTTCTACTCGGCCACCGACACCTACAACCGGCGGAAATGGAATACAAAAGTGGCGACGAGGCTGGGAAACAAAACTAAATATTGCTAAAAACACCTGGCATTCTTAGAAATGGCAAAGTTTACAGGGCCGGCAGTCAAGGTTAGGGTTGCCAGATTTCCGGGCGTCGCCCGGAGTGCCCGGGTTTGGAATGAATTCTCCGGGTCTACGGGCCAATAACTCTCATCTCCGGGCTTGAATGTAATCTTCATCTTAACTTTTTAAGACGCTTTTTAAGTACTATGATCATGTAGCGACGATCTACATCGAACTTAACGTAACTTAAACTAAGGACGAACACAACATCCATGCCCTAGGGGGGATTCGAACCTCTGGCGGGAGCAGCCTCGCGTACTGTGGCAAGACGCCTCAGTGCGCTTGGCCATTCCCTGCCGGCTCCTCTCTAGTAATTATGAATAACTTTATATAAATGTCAATTTCTTATTGCAACAAAACGATATTTTTCTATTGTTCCTCTGAGAACTTTTCATTGTTGCGTCGGTAGTAATCGGCTAGCGCATTATTAAGCAAACACTGTTGCGGCAACGTGTCAGCTGGCGACGTCTATTATTTGTGTTTTATTTCGTTCATTGTTTATCAGTTTACCCGCAATCTTTGGAATACTCGGATCGTGTGTGAACAGACAAGCTTACATTAACTCAGATTAATGAGTGATAACAGTGGAATGAAGAGACGATATCTAAGTTCGTTCCATGAAGAATGGTTGCAGGAAGAAAATTATAAAGAGTGGCTACAAATGATTGATACTGATGAGTGTATGTGTAAGTGCAGAATATGCAATATCTCGTTTACTGTTATGTATGACGGAGTGAAAGCTATGAATAAACATTTACAATCAGAAAGACACAAAGCGAATATTACCACACAAAAGAAGAATCAGTCATTTCTTAATTTCTTGCCGAAACAATTTTCTGCAGAAGACGACAAATCCTGGTTGGGGGGGTGAGTTATTGGTTAAGGGGGAGGGGGGAACGTCTGGTCTCCGGGCCTGCCTGGAGTTCAATCTGGCAATCCTAGTCAAGGTGTTAACATTTATAGCCGCGTACCATCAACAACGACCGTTCCTTGATAACAGACTATCATGGTAAGAATGTCAGTTTGGCGCAGTGACCGCCGCGAGCGCTGTCGTCGTTGGACGCCCCACAGGTGAGCGGCTGTGCGCACTCGGCGTGACGAGTCCCGACTGCGCAGTCGCGGCCATCAATCAAGAGCGCGCACAGTGGTGGGGGTAGTGGTGGGGGGAGTGGTGTGGTGGGGGGTGACAAATGCCGGCGCTGTCCGCGCAAGGCGGACCCCGCGCTGCCCTCTGCTGTTTCTGGACGCCGCGGCCCGCTTATGCACGGCTACGTCACAGCGCGCTAATGAAGATGGATGACGGCCGCCGGACCGGAGATCCGTGTCACTCACCGCCTCGTCCGCCGTCTTTATTACAGCGCGCCTGGCTACTTTCCAGGGTCGGCCAGGCGGACGGACAACAGCGCGATACGTCAGTGGCGTCGCTAATTCGTGTAACGGCGTGTCTAAAATGCGCACCGACTGCGCAGGGGCTTATATAACGGGGGCAGGGTGGCGTGTGAAATACTCAATATAAGGGAAAAAAGCTACATTTTTTTAAAGATTTAATGTCAACAATAAAAAAGCTTGATCTCTATAGATAAAAAGCGGCTTCAGCGCAAAATATCCTGTACATCTTGTTAGATTACCGCCCAATAGAAATATTGGTAATTAATAGCATTTGGTAACTAAACAGTATGAAGTTCACTGCAAACATTGACCATGCCAATGCACTAAATGTTACACAATTTTAATCTTATTAATTATGGTAGCAATGTATGTACGCATTTGGGTGACAACATTTATAGTTAGGCCAAAGGTAGAAATTCTCCATGTTGAGATTTGCTGTGTGCTTGTAGCTGACAGGAGGCCAGCGAGCAGCCCGACGTTGGTGGCTTGTTCCAGCTTAGGATTTTCCAGTTTCGTTTCCGGTGAGGGGAGAGAGGAACAAGGGCGAGTGTCAGGCACAGTGCAGTGCACAGCGTGAAATAAAATATTCTAATACTACTGGCATCTGAAGTAATACGATTCAGTTAGGAACCTTTAAGGCCCTCATTACAAAATAGCCTGTTGATAAATAAACAATACATTAGCTGATATAGTCACATCTGGCGTAATATGTTTAATTGACAATGAAAAGTAATAAATTACCAATGAATGCAAGACAGTTACACAACTAGCATGGCAATGTTTGTTTATAAAAATAATATATTAACTATTTCTCATTTTATTTTCAATTAATCTTGTGTATTTTATTTTGAAGTATTCAGTTAAATCACTTATCTGTGATATAAGAAATTGCACGATTATGATAAATAGTACAAAGGATGTTTATACCAATATAAAAACCTAAGAAGACATTTATTTAATGTGTAGTGTAATTATTTTGATTTTAAGTACAGTTTTAGTAATGTATTGGCTGAGCGCTGTACGTTGGAAGTCAGAACAGCTCACATGGGGAAGTTGATGACGTAGGGGAAAAAACCCGGCGGTTGAGATTTTGGCGCGTGCGCGCGCGCGAGGGCAGGAAGTGACGGGGCGGGAGCAAGTGGTGTAGCTGGCTGGGCGGCGTCAATCTGCAGCAGTCGGCATGTGGATCTCGAGGTGGAAACTATAGATTTTTGGGTGGCAATTGCCAAGTGTGGTTGTTTGTCGTAGACTGCACCAAGTTGAATCGAGTGCTACTGTGTGTTGTGAATATTTAGCCGGTAGAAGAAGGTGTGCATCGAATTGAATTAAAGTGACTGTGTTTTATTAATGTAACACGTGTCGTCGCATAGGCATGAACATAAACGGTGTTTGAGACAGGCACATGGTGTGAAAACAATTTGCGACAAATATTCATTTTGTCTGGGGGCTCACGAGCTAAAACGTTATTTGATAAATGTGTCGACCTACAGACGTATCAGCCACAGGGTTTTAATATGGTGTAATAAACAACATAAAGTGAACTTTCATGTGTTTTCAAAATTAGTAGTTAGTACACCCTTTTCTCTCATGAACTTACTTTATTATGAATTTGTTTTGTTAATTATATGCAGGGAAAGAATGCTGCGAACGTGTGATATCATCCCCCAGAAAACGAGTCAAACACCAGTAATCACAGTTCCAGTGTTTTTGCGTGTTTAGGAATTAGGTTCGGAGTTGGTGGTTGTGTTTTAAAAATTAAACATTCCCTATTTTAAACTCTCACCCCAACCTTCACACTCGCAATCTACATCTACATGGGATACTCTGCAAATCACATTTAACACTTTGACTGCCGGCCATGTAAACCATTCTCTCCCTTAGTGCCGGACATCCTGCTTGCAGGAGTAACCCCAGCTGCACTTAGTTTCTTTATCGTCAGTCTGGCGTAAAGAATTGTCTGATCTTTGAAATAAATCCAGAACTGAAAACAGAGCATCTTAATCACATGTAACTCCGACACCAAGGGACCCACTAAAAACTTCTCTACATCGCAAACAGTCTGTAGAGTCACTATGATATGTTGCTGTGACACCCCTCTGTCATAGTCACCTCTCAGTACTTTCGGGGAGAATAATTTGCGTGAAGCCATGCCCGTTGCTTTACCTACTGAGTGAGCGGACACCACATTCTACCTGCCCCGATTCATACAATGAATGCGACCAGTCGGACGATTTAGAAACTAAATAAGAGATATATAGGCTGGTTTAGACACTAGGTTTACCAAGTAAGAATTTTAAGGTAGCTCTAGCCCGTCAATAAACTTGATTCTGTTTTTAAAAGCACGAAAACAAATATCACGTCAAATGACGTGATTGGCATTCTACAGAAATTTACGTATCCCGTCAATTGACGTGATTGGCACTCGGAGTGTTAAGAGCCTGGTAGAGGGTTCATCGAACCACCTTTATACTATTTATTTCCCATTCCATTCCCGAATAGCGCGCGGGAAGAAAGATCAACTGAGTCTCTCCATTCGAGCTCCGATTTCTTGTATTTTATGCTGATGATCTTTCCTACCTATGTAAGTGGGAGTTAACAATATATTTTTGCATTCGGAGGAGAATGTTGGCGGTTGGGGTCTCGTAAGTAGCCCACGACGCAGCGATAAGCGCCGTTGTTGTAATGATTCCCATCCCAGATCCTGTATCATTTCCGCTACGCTGTCTCCCCTGTATCGAGACAATACGAAACGAGCTGCCCTTCTTTGGACTCTTTCGATGTCTTCCGTCAAACCCACCTGATTAGGATCCCAATCTGGGCTGCAATACTCCAAAAATGGACGGAAAGCGTAGTGTGCGCAGTTTCGTTTGTAGTTATATTGCATCTTCTAAGTGTTCTGCCAATAAAACGCAGTCTCTGGTTCGCCTTTCCCACGACATTACATACGAGTTCTTTACAATTTAAGTCTGAATTAATAGTAATTCCTAAGTATTTTGTGGAGTTTTCGGCCTTCACATTTGATTGATTTATCTTCTAAACAAAGTTTAACGGATTTCTTTTCGTACTCATGTGGACGACTTCACACTTTTCTTTATTTAGACTCAACTGCCAATTTTTACACCATACTGACATCTTAATCAGATCGTTCTGCAGTTGGTTTTGATCTTCAGATGATTTTACTAGACGGTAAATTACGGCGTCGTCTGCAAATAACCTTAGAGAGCTACTTAGATTTTCCCCTAAATCGTTTATGTAAATAAGGAACAGCAAAGGACCAATAACAGTACTCTGTGGAACGCCCGCTATCACCTCTGTTTTAGTCGATACCTTACCATCCATTACTACGAACTGTGTCCTCTCGGACAGTTTCAAATATTAACTTTCATGACTTACTTTGACATTGATTCCGGTGAAAGTCGTTTTATAATAGCTGTTGCTGTTCTAGAGCTATTTTGGGTGGCCAAGATAATTGGGACGCCCTATATATAACTTATGAAACACATACTATCTGATAATCAAAATATCAAAACTGTTCAAATGTTTGTAGAGTCTATGGGACTTAACTACGGGGTCATCAGTCCCTAAACTTACAAACTACTTATGAACTAGCTAATCCTAAGGTCGGCACAAATATCCATGCCCGAGGGGGTATTCGAACCCCCGACCGTAGTGGCCGTGCAGACCGTGACTGGCGCGCCGCAGTCCACTCGGCCACCGCGGCCGGCACCTTCGGTCAAGACAACATCGGAAAAACTAAGAGAAGTATAAACACACGTCAAAAAACCCACAAACGTCTATGCCGACTTGACATGTCGCCATCGTCAGGTGAACTGACGGACTGAGCTTCTGGAAACGCGCCGGCACGGAGATCCGCATGCTACGGCTGCTCGAAAGGAACTGGGTTCTAGCCCGGTAGCGGGCGATTTAAATACCCTCGGCCCGCGGAGCGATCCCTCCGCGGTCCGCGCTCCGCGCCGAGGCCGCGCAGTGGAACCGATTGCGCCGGCGTATGAGATGACGTCGGTGTGAGGGCTCTGTCCGCCGTCGTCGTCACTTCGTTACGTTTGCTAGATTTACTCTTAATTAACCCAATCGCTGGTTCCCATGCTAATAGCCTCTCTAACGACGCAGTCCCAGTATCTCGACGTCTGTACCAGAATCCTAGTGCGTTCATACTCCATCGAATGATTCTCCGACAAACAATGTTCATCGACCGCCGACTTGCTCGGATACATGAATTGTGTGTGCCTCTGGTGTTCAACGCATCGATCCTCGACGGTACGCATCGTCTGTCCAATATATGACTTTCCACACTGACACGGAATCTGGTACACGCCGGCCTTCCTCAAACCGAGACATCTTTGGCGCTCCCCACCAGTGCACGAATAAAATTCGTGCGGATCTCCGTGCCGGCGCGTTTCCAGGACCTCAGTCCGTCAGTTCACCTGATGATGGCGACATGTATGATCGCCGAAATATTGTGCCCGTTGGACACTATAGACCGGCAGTACACCCGTGGATATTTTGATTATCAAATACGCCGGGAGAAACTGAAGAATCACACATACTATCTGTTTTAGAAAACAAGGTAATAAGTCAAGAATTTGCATTATATTAAAATACATGCCTCGACAGATTTCTTCAAAGCATATTTTTAATGAAGCAGGTTTAACATACACATCACGTTCCTGTTAAGATTTCTACTACAAGACGGTATCACGAACCCCGTGCCTCAGGGAGACTACGCAGCCCGCCGGAATAGCTGGTGCGAGTACTCGGAAAGTGCAACGACGCTACGTGGTGGAGAATGGTCTCATAAGTTGGCTTGCCTGGTGAGTGTAGTTCCCCGCGTCGAAGCGCCTGAGTCCCACTGGATGGGGAAACCGGCAGGGCAGGCCCCGCCCTTCAGAGGTCCCGGCCTCTTACTGGACCCATCACACAACTCTGGGGACACTGGCGACGCTCGCTTTTACGAGGCACCAGCAAAGGACCGCAGGACGTTTGCTTGCATAATAAAGCCAGCTGCGGAGAGCGCCCAAGCACCGACCTGCGACACGGGCGGCCATCGACGGCTGCAGAGCTATGTGCCTGCCTACACCACCACCTCCCAGTCTGAGCCCCTCGTGCTTTTACGACGTTTTAACCAGGAAACACTGGCCCAACTAATGTTCGTTCTGCATCCACGGCATGTACGACGTGCATTCAAGTTCTAAGGCATCCGATTTTTTTTCTTCGGAATGGAAAGAGATAGAACATGTGGTCACAGAGAGCAACCAGTGTGTTGACATTGATTGATACAGTCGACAAGGAAACGGACAATTACTGTCAGTCACAGTTGTATAAATGTTCCACGGATGTACAAATGTAGGATAGTAAATATTCATGTTCTTCAAAATGGATTACTCTCTAAAGTTAAGTAACCATTTTAGTTGTATATAAAGAATATATTTTACTGACTGGATAGAATTTTATGTTGGCTGTTTTTCCAGGAACCTTTGGCCACAACAGTTTTTGTTTCTATTTTTAAGCTAATAAAAGCACATTGACATACCAGCAATAATGTGTGAGTAAGTAATCCTTAATACAAAAAAATATACATTTGGTAAAGGTAATTAAATAACTTTTATTACACTTACTTACAGTTTAAAATTTTCCGCCCATAATACTACCGCCCTTGGCTCTAACCTACTCAGCCAACTGCTAAATCTGTCACTGCCTGTTGTGAAGAACTGGTGTCTTAATAATGCTGACTATTTTTTGAATAGTTGTCCAACAGTACGTATGCGGTATACTGAAGAATAAATTACATAATTGTGGTGCCTGTTCCTTCCGACATGTCCGAAAGAACAGACGTCACTTTTGATCCAGTAGTTATCTATTCATATTCACTGAATGTATGACATTAATCGTGGATGGGTAAAGTAGAAAATGTATAACGACCCGGAATTCGAACCCGAGTCCCCTGCTTTCTAGGCAGTTGCGCTGTTCCCTACATAACTATTTCCCCCTTTTTTGCTCTATTGGTAGTTCTCTTACTTGCGGTCACTGATCGTGTTCGTTCGTCGTTTTTAGCGGAGTTCTTGGCTCAGCTGTTTCTATTACAGAGAGCGTTCAGCCCTCTGACCGTGTGGGCTGAGCCACGACGCCCGGCCACAACTGGGTACACAGCGATCACCACATCTGCACAGAATTACTCAAGCACGCCTCACGTCACATACAAATTCCCAAATTCACCCTCCCCACTAGAACTCATTCACATAGTTACTACGTAAACTAATTCCTGTTAGAGTAAGAACCTAGGAGTGGCTCCGCACTGAAGAAAGAATCATTGCCCCTCATTGGCCAATTGTATAAGTTGTTTTTATGTGGTGTCTTCCATGAACCTTGAAAGACGGCTATCTGCCGTCTTCCCTAGGTTTCTAACTTTGTATTCTATCTAACTTCACTAGACGGGCTTCCTTGCTAAACAAGAACCCCTTTCGTTCGGAAGCATGAAGAATAGCATTTCATTTCATGTTTTTAAATGTTAGTAACTGTTATACTGTGTTAATATTGCTGGGATTTATTATGCTAATAATTAATCATTGTGTCTTTGAATGTGGCAATAAGAATGGTTTCTCCGTGACGCCACTGTACCTTTGAGAATGTGTACTTGCTTTATTATGTATGTGCGCGTATGAGCATCTTCTAGCATTGCAGTCTGAGTGTATGTATGAGAATTTTCATCGTCGGCTGCTGGCTGCTCAATAGCAGTGTTTCTCTGGCTTCATGCCGATAGGTAGTCTTTGTTTTTGATGCTACCAAAGAGTTTCCTACAATGTTATTACCAACATCGGCACCGTGTGCCTCTACGACCGTAAACTTTAGATCCTGTACACTAATATTCTTTTTCGTTTTAATGTTTGTAATAAATTCTGAAACTTATTCAATAACGTAATAGAAGTTTATTCAGCAATCTGAGTACAAAAATCCGATGTGGTATATTTGTCACAGCAGACAACAAACACTTACTGCAAGACGGCAAACAAACCTTGCATATTGACAGTCATTATTCACATACAAGCCAAGATCGCTTAAAACGTTTATATAGTTGACCAGTTTCCGCGGTACGCGATTTTTATCACAGAAACATGCGTTTCTTGCGCTTTTTTTCTTTACTCGCGCAGCGAAGAAAAGCAGCAATAAAGAAAATGCGAGATTATTATGTCTAATCCACATATCTATGTAAATAATAGCAAGCTCAAATTGCTCGATTTAAAGCTCTATGTCGGACACTTGTAAAATATTTCACTAAATTTGAACAAAACAACACTGTTCGCATAAGCTACGTGTTGCGTTTAGCATTCGCATGGAATGAAAATGGCGGATGCGCCGGCCTGTGTTTTTAGGAGCCTTACGATCGGCTGGTGCTTCCCCACGGCAGCGAGTGTCCGCCATGCGGCGGGTTGCCGGCGGCCTTGTTTGCAGGCCTCTCGACGGCGGCTCGAGAGCGCGCTAACAGCACCGCGTGACGTCACAGGCCACCACCGACAGCTGTCCGGCCCTGGCAATGCGGACACCTGCTGCCACCTGCCGCAAGGTGTTCCGACTAAAACGTTCAAATGTTTGTAAATCTACGGGACTTAACTGCTTAGTTATTAACCCCTAACCGATCTAGGATCTGCGCCAGACATCTGTTGTCTTATATAGATATTTCCGACCACAGTGCGGTAATCTGAATACGCAGGTCTATAGCAGTGGAAGTACTAGGAAAGACTATTGTCGTCCATCCATTCACTTCCTGAATCGTAAAACAACAGGGAAGGCGAAGAACGGTGTCTATGAGGAAAAATTATTCAGTTTTCCATGGCGATCATCCAATAGTTTCTTTCCTAACAACAAAGTACATTTCTATACACAAGCCCTTTGTCGACACTGTAAAATTCTGTAAATTTCCGATCTTGTTTCTGTGCCTCTCTTGGGGAAGCGCATCATCCTTTCACATATACAGATTCTGGAGAAGTTAATGATTTTTCAATATGACCTACAATGGACATAAAAATATCACTTTCATTTTCTGTCACTTCAAAAATTTGCGACTTTTTTCTTTTTTGTCATTCTCAGCTTCTTAATTGTTGGACAGAACACTTCAAAACCATTACGGTATTCAGTATGATAATGTTTTATTGTTTAGGAATGTTTTTACGCCCTAATTATACACACCGACTGCTGAAGTATCCTTATTCTTCTATTTTGTTTTCTGACAAACTTATATCACTTGCAACACATTGAGACGAACAGAGAACACCCAAATTCACTCGGAATCGCTGAACTCCGAGCTCGCTCTAATCTGCCGCTCCTATAAATTTGCCTCTGCAGCAACAAAGTTACGAAGCGGGCCAATCGCTGCGCTCAACTGCAAAATTCTTTTCACCAACTTTCTCCTCCGAATGTGACGAAATCTACGACGAGTCTCTTACGCTGGCGCTTAACCATGGCCACAAGCGGGTCTTAAGACGCAGAATCGCAAATATGTCACTGATTGGAATAGTGTGATGAACGCTTTCCTTTCTTTTGTTTTCTTCTTTTCGTGTTGCGGGAACTGGCTGCCCATTTACTTTAAGACCCATAGGAGTAGTACGCTTGCGTTTTCCTTCTTCATGTTACTTGCAGAATTCTACAAATTAGGTGTACCCACCTACCTTGTGATTCAGAATTTACATTTCTTACCTTCTTTCCTTTGGATCGTTTTTATTTTCCCACTCACCGTTACATTAATAAATGTGTTGTTCTTGTGGTCTTCAGTCCGGTGACTGGTTTGATGCAGCTCTCCACAATAACCTATCCTGAGCAAGCCTCTTCATCTACACTTAAGAACGGCAACCTACATCTGTCTGAATCTGCTTACTGTATCCATCTCTTGGTCTTCCTCTGAGCTTTTTACCCCACAAACTTCCCTCCAACGCTAAATTCACAATTGTTTGATGTATAAGAATGTGCCCGACAAACCTATCCCTTCTTTTAGTCAAGGTGTGTCAGAAATTTCTATTCTCCACAATTCCGTTCAGTATCTCCTCATTAGTTATGCGATCCACCCACCTAATCTTCAGCATTCTTCTGTAGCACCACATTTCAAAAGCCTCAATCCTCTTCCTGTCCGCTCTGTTTATCGTCCATGTTTCACTCCCATACAAGGCAACAATCCATACAAATGCATTCATAAAGGACTTCCTTAGGCTTAAATCAATATTCGATGTTAACAAATTTCTCTTTTTCAAGAACGCTTTTCTACCCATTGCCATTCTGTATTTTATATCCTTTGTACTCCGAACATCATTTGTTATTTTACTGCCCAAGTAACAAAACTCATCTACCTCCTTTATTTCTTCGTTACCTAATCTAATTCCTTCAGCATCACCTGATTTTCTTAGACTGCACTCCATTACCGTAGTTTTGCTCTTGTTAATGTTCATCATATATGCACCTTTCAGCACACTGTCCATTCCGTTCAATTGCTCTTCCAGGTCCTTTGCTGTATCTGACATAATTACTATGTCGTCAGCAAAACGCAATGTTTTTAATTCTTCACCCTGAACTTTAATTCCTTCTCCAAATTTCTCCTTGCTTTCCTTTATAGCTTGCTCAATGTACAAATTGAATAACAATGGAGAAAGACAACAACCCTGCCTTACTCCCTTTCCAACCACTGCATTCCTTTCATGCCCTTCAACTCTCAGAACCGCTGTCTGGTTTTTGTACAAGTTGTAAATAACCTTACGCTCCCTATATTTTACTCCTGCTTGCTTCAGAACTTGAAAGAGTTTATTCCAATCAACATTGTCAAAAACCTTCTCCAAATCTACAAAAGCTAGAAATGTAGGTTTGCCTTTTCTTAATCTATCTTCTAGGATAAGTCGTAAAGTGAGTATTGCCTCCCGAGTTCCTACATTTCTCCTGAACCCAAACTGATCTTCCCCAAGGTCGGCTACTACCAGTTTTTCCATCCTTATGTATATAATTCGTGTTAATATTTTGCAACCATGACTTATTAAACTGATGGTTCTGTAGTTTTCACACCTGTCTGCACCTGCTTTCTTTGGAATGGGGATTATAACATTTTTCTTAAAGTCTGTGGGTTCTTCACCTGTCTCATACATCTTACACACCACGTGAAACAATTTTGTCATGGCTGGTTGTCCCAGAAACTTCAGTAGCTCTCAGGGAATATCATCTACCCCAGGGACCTTGTTTCGACTTAGGTCTTTCAGTGCTCTATCAAATTCATTTCTCAGAATAGTATCTCCTATTCCATCCTCATCTACTTCTTCTTCCCTTTCTATAATATTGCCGTTAAGTTCATTCCCATCATAGAGCCTCTCTATATACTCTTTCCACCTATCAGCTTTCCTTTCTTTGCTGAGAACTGGTTTTCCATCAGTGTTCTTGATATTCATAGAGCTGTTTTTCTTATCTCCAAATGTTTCTTTTATTTTCCTGTAGGCTGTATCTATTTTTCCCTATTTATACATTCTTCTACATCCTTGCATTTGCCTTCTAGCCACTCCTGCTTAGCCATTGTGCACTTCCTCCCGCGGTGGGGTAGCCGAGCGGTCTAACGCGTCTCGCTGCGGAGCGCGCGGTTGCTCGCCGTGGAGGTTCGAGTCCTCCCTGGGGCATGGGTGTGTGTGTGTGTGTATCTCCTTAGGTTAGTTTACCTAGGTTTAAGTAGTTTGTAAGCTACGGACTGATGACCACGCAGTTTGGTCCGATAGACCTACAAACATTTGAACATTTTAGCACTTCCTGTCAATCTCATTTCTTAGTCGTCTGTACTCCATTTTACCTGTTTCATTTACTGCATTTTTATATTTTCTCCTTTCATCTATTAAATTTAGTATCTCCTGTGATATCCAAGGATTTTTTGTAGGTCTTACCTTCCTACCTATTTTGTCCTCTGCTGCCTTCACTATTTCATCTCTCAATGCACCCCATTCTTCCTGTACTGTTTTATTTTCCCTCGTTTCTGTCAATTGTTGCATAAAGCTCCTTCCTTTTTGTAGTTTCTTCAGTTTCAGCCTACAGTTCATAACCAACAAGTTACGGTCAGAGTCTATATCATCCCCTGGGTATGTCTTACAGTTTAAAACCTGGTTTAGAAATCTGTGTCTTGTCATTATAAAATCTATCTGGTATCTCCCTGTGTCTCCTGGTCTCTTCCACGTATACAGTCTTCTTTTGTGATTCTTAAACCAAGTATTTGTTATAACTAAATTATGTTCCGTGCAAAATTCTACCAGGTGGCTTCCTCTTTCATTCCTTTTGCCCAGACCATATTTACCTACTATTTTCCCTTCCCTGTCCTACTATCGAATTCCAGTCTCCCATAACAATTAAGTTTTCCTCTCCCTTAATTGTTAATTGTGTGAATTTCTACATACATCGCCTTCATTTACATACAAAGAAATAGAACCCTTGTAACTGTCTAAAATACATTCACGTTAAAAAGAAAAATTTCGAGTATTATTATTGTTCATTATTTTACCTTCATTTTTGGGTCTATTAAACTACTACGTTTGTTTTATTCTAAAAACAGTCAATATGCTTTCGAGTGATAATTTTCTAAAACTATTTGTTGATATTTGACTAAAATTTTACTCGTCAAGCAGATCTACCCCCCCCCCCCCCCAAAGCCAAGTCCTAGTTACGCCACTGGTGGCAGAGGAAGTTTCTCCATTTGTACATTTCTGTTACGTTTGCAGCGAAAGAGCCTTTCCGATTCAGAACCTTCTATTTTATTACCTTTCGATATGGTGTGTGATATGACGGGTTGAAGGGGCTGCAGGAGATTAGAAATAAGAAGAAAGAAAAAAGAAGAAAGGCGAACATATTTTGTTATCTCCAGATCGTCATCCTCCCCAGTGGGCTCACGGTTCTTTCGTAAGTGCGTGGCGAGCAAGGGGCCCCGAGCTAATGCCGTCTTCCTGCCTTCTTTATTTCCCTGACTGCACTTCCTTTCCCCCTCCCCTCTTTTCATATCTTCATATCCTCACTCTCACAATCGCCCTCCCCCTCCCCACTGGGGCTCTGATAACCCAACCGGATCGTCATGATAAAATAAGAGAACTTGATCGAATATGGATACAGTAGAAGAAGAATGGGTAGCTCTGAGAGATAGGGTAGTGAAGGCTGCAGAGGATCATATAGGCAGAAGGACAAGGCCTAATAGGAAACCCTGGATAACACAGGATATACTGAACTTAATTGATGAAAGGAGAAAATATACAAATTCAGCAAAGGAAGAAGGCAAAAGGGAGTACAGACGTCTGAAAAATGAGGTTGACAGGAAGTGCAGACTGGCTAAGTAGGAGTGGCTTGAGGAGAAATGCAAGACCGTAGAAGAATGTATAAATAGGGGAAAGATAGATACCGCCTACAGGAAAATAAAAGACACATTTGGAGACAAGAAAAGTAGCGGTATGAATATCAAGAACTCGGATACAAAACCAGTACTAAGCAAGAATGGAAAAGTAGAAAGGTGGAAGGCATATATTCAAGGTCTGTACAAAGGAAATAAACTTGAAAGCAGTATTCTAGAAATGGAAGATAATGTAGAGGAGGATGAGAGAGGAGATACTATACTGCGAGAAGAATTTGACAGAGCACTAAAAGATTTGAGTAGAAACAAGGCCCCTGGAATAGATGACACCGCGTATGAACTGCTGATATCGTTAGGAGAACCAGTCATGAAGAGATTGTTCCACCTAATACGCAAGTTATTTGAAACAGGGGAAACACCCTCCGACTTCAAGAAGAATATAGTAATTCCAAATCCAAAGAAAGCAAGTGCAGACAAATGTGAAAATCACAGAAATATAAGTTTAATAAGTCATGGTTGCAAAATACTGACACGAATTATTTACAGACGAATTGAAAAACTGGTGGAATCCGACCTTGGGGAAGATCAGTTTGGATTTAGGAGAAATGTTGGAACACGGGAAGCAATACTCACATTACGAAGATAGTCTAAGGAAAGGGAAACCTACGTTTTTAGCGTTTGTAGATTTGAAGAAAGCTTTGGACAATGTCGATTGGAATACACTGTTTCAAATTCTGTAGGTAGCAGGGGTAAAATATAGGGAGCCAAGTGTTATACTCAACTTATACAAAAACCAAATAGCTGTTATTAGAGTCGAAGGGCAAGAAAGGGACGCAGAGGTTGGGAAGGGAGTAAGACAAGGCTGTAGCTTTTCACCATTGATGTTCAATCTGTATATTGAGGAAGCAGTGAGGGAATGCAAGGAGAAATTTGGAGAGGGAATTAAAGTTCAGCGAGAAGAAATAAAAACTTTTCGGTTTGCCGATAACATAGTAATCCTGTCAGAGACCGAAAAGGATCTGGAAGAGCAATTGAATGGGATGGACAATGTCTTGAAAGGAGATTATAAGATGAACATCAACAAGAGTAGAACAAGGATAATGGAATGAAGCGTCAGAAAATCAGGCGATGCTGAAGGAATTAAATTAGGTAAGGAGGCAATAAAAGAAGTAAACGAGTTTTGTTACTTGGGTAGCAAGGTAACTTCTGATGGCCGAGGTAAAGAAGATATAAAATGCAGAATGGCTATCGGAAGAAAAGCGTTTCTGAAGAAGCGAAACTGGTTGACATCCAATATTAGTCTAAATGTTAGGAAGTCCTTTCTGAAGGCATTTGTCTGGAGTGTAGCATTATATGGAAGTGAAGCGTGGACAGTAATGAGTTCAGACAAAAAGATGATAGACGCTTTTGAACTGTGGTGATACAGACGAATGATGAAAATTAGATGGGTAGATCGCGTAATTAAGGAGGAGGTGCTCAACAGAGTTCATCTACATCTACACAGATACTCCGCAAATCACATTTAAGTGCCTGGCCGAGGGTTCATTAACCATTTTTAAAACTTTTCTCTACCGTTCCATTCTCTAATAGCGCGTGGGAAGAAAGAACATCTAAATCGTTCCGTTTTTGATATGGTCTCTCTTATGTTATTGGGATGGTCATGTCTCCCTATGTAGGAGGGGGCTAGCGAAATATCTTCACATTCAGAAGTAAAAATCGGTGATTGAAACTTCGCAAACAGATCACGCCGCAATGAATAACGTCTTTCTTTTAATGATTTCCACCCCAATTCGTGCAACATTCCCCACCCACCCGTAACGTGATAAAACAAAACGAGCTGCCCTTCTCTGAACCTTCTCAATGCCTTCCGTCAGTCCCACCTGGTGAGGGTCCCACAAGGGGCAACAGTACTCCAGGAGAGGACGCACTAGTGTGATGTAGGCAGTCTCTTTGGTGGAGCTAGTGCATCTTCGAAGCGTTCTGCCTATGAAACGTAACCTTTGGTTCGCCTTCCCTACAATATTTTCTATGTGTTCTCTCCAGTCAGAGTTGTTCGTAATAGTAACTCCTAGGTATTTGCTAGAATTTACGACCTTAAGGTTTGACTGATTTATCGCGTAATTGAAGTTTAGTGGATTTCTTTTAGTGGTCATGTGTATTACTTCACACTTTTCATTATTTAGTGTCAATTTCTAATTTTCGCACAGTGTAGAAATTTTGTCTAAAACGCTTTGCAGTTGCTTTTGATCCTCTGTTGACTTCACTAACCGATAAATGACAGCATCATCCGCGAACAGTCTAAGGGAGCCATTCAGATTGTCTCCTAAATCGTTTATAAACACGAGGAAGAGCAGGGGAACTATAACGCTTCCCTGTGAAACGCTACGTATCATGTCTGTTTTCTCGATGACTTACCGTCAATTACAACGAACTGTGTCCTTTCTGATAGGAAATCGTGAATCCAATCGCACAGTTGGGGCGATATTCCATAAGCACGCAATTTCATAAGATGCCGCTTGTGGGGTACAGTGTCAAAAGCCTTCCTGAAATCCAGAAATATGGAATCGATTTGAGATCCCTTGTCGATGGCACTTAACACTTCACGTGAATACAGGGCAAGCTGTGTTTGAGAAGAGTGACACTTTCTAAATCCGTGTCGACTATTGGTTAATAGGTCGTACTCTTCGAGGTAGTTCATAATGTTCAAACAAAGTATATGTGAAAAAATCCTACTGCAAATCGACGTCAATAAGATTGGCCTGCAATTTTGGGGATCAGTCCTATTGCCTTTCTTGAATATTTGAGTAACTTGGGCAACTTTCCAGTCTTTGGGTACGGATCTTTCGCTGAGTGATCGGTTGTAAATTATAGCTAAGTACGGAGCTATTCCATCAGCATACTCTGAGAGTAATCTAGTTGGTATACAATCTGGCCCGGAAGATTTGTGTTTGTTTAGTGACTTGAGTTGTTTTACTACTCCAGCGACATCTACTTCTAAGTTTCGCATGCTGCCAGCTGTTCTTGGATTGAATACTGGAATGTTCACTTCGTCTTCTTTGGTGAACGAATTTCGGAAAGCTGTGTTTAGTAATTCTGCCTTAGCAGCACTGTCATCGGTAGTATTACCATTGCTACGCGTAGTGAAGGTATTGTTTGTGTTTTGCCGCTAGTGTACTTCACATATGACCAGAATTTCTTTGGATTTTCTCCAAGATTACGAGAAAGAATTTCGTTGTGGTAACTGCTATAGACTTCTCGTATTGAAGTCCGCGCTATGTTGCGAGTTTCAGTAAAAGATTGCCAGTCTTGTGGATTCTGTGTCTTTTTAAATTTTGCATGCGTTTTTCTTTGTTTCTGAAACAGTGATCTGACCTGGTTCGTGTATCTCGGGGGGTCAGCCCCCTCTTTTATTAATTTATTTGGTATAAATCTCATGATTGCTACTGATATTATGTCTTTGAAAGTAAGCCACAACAGATCTACACTCGCATTTTTAGATTTGAAAGACTGGAGACTATCACTCAGGAAAGCGTGAAGCGAATTTTTATCTGCTTTATTGAATAGATAAATTTTTCGTTAATTTTTGGTGCATTTGGGAATTTCGACATTCAGTCTCGATACTACAACTCGATGTTCGCTAATCCCTGTATCTGTTTTGATGCTCTTTACTAGCTCGGGATTATTTGCTGCTACATCAAGGGTATTTTCGCAACCACTTACTATTCCAGTGGGTTCATGAACTAACTGTTCAAAGTAGTTTTGAGAAAAAATGCATTCAGAAATAGTTCAGACGATGTTTTATATTAGCCGCCGGTTTTGAATACGTATTATGCCAACCATCGAGGGTAAATTAAAGTCGCCACCGATTATATCAGTATGTTTCGGATACCTATTTGAAATGTGATTCAAGCTTTCTTTCAACATTTCGGCAACTGCATCGTCTGAGTCAGGGGACCGATAAAAAGATCCAATTCTTAATTTATTCCGGTGGTCAGATATAACCTCTACCCAGACCAATTCACAGGAAGTATCTGCCTCAATTTCGCTGCAGGATAAACCGTTTGTAACAGCAATAAACACGCCACACCCTGTTTTATTTATTCTATCCTTTCTGAAGACCATTTGGTCCTTTAAAAAAATTTCGGCCGAACTTATCTCAGGCATCAGCCAGCTTTCAGAACCTATAACGATTTGTGCCTCATTACTTTCTATCAGCGCTTGGAGCTCTGGAACTTTCCCAATACAGCTACGACGATTTACAACTGTTAACCAATTGTTTCTAGATCTGCTTTCTTACTGTGTCTGACCTGCCCCCTTTGAGACTGAAACAGATTTTGTGTATTCCCGGGGCCGTCTAACCTAAAAAAACCGCCCAGTCCACGCCGCACAGCCCCCGCTACCCGTGTAGCCGCTTCCTGAGTGTAGTGGACTCGTGACCTGTTTAGCGGAACCCAAAAAACCATCACCCTTTGGCGCAAGACGAAGGATCTCTGAACCAAAGGTCCGCAATCAGTCCTGTTGACAATGCTGCAGATGGTGAGCTCCGCTTTCATCTTGCAAGCAAGACTGGCAGTCTTTACCACTTCTGATAGCCGCACAAAACCAGAGAGGATCTCTTCCGATCCAAAGCGACACACATAATTGGTCCCGACATGAGCTACCACCTGCAACTGGCTGCAACCTTTGCTCTTCATGGCATCTGGAAGGACCCGTTCCCGTTCCACATTTGGAATGACTCCCCCCGGTATGCACACGGAGTGCATATTGGACTTCTTCCCCTCCCTAGCACCCATTTTCCTAAGAGGCTCCATCACCCGCCTAACGTCGGAGCTCCCAACTACTAAGAAACCCACCCTCTTTGAGTGCACTGCCTTCAGGCAGGGGGGCGAGTACAGGACAAGCGACACCATCTGCGTGAGGAACATCCTTTGCCACAGACAGCACCTCAAATCTGTTGGCAAGACTAACTGGGGAGGCCTCCACTTCAGTCCCCCGGGGGAAGTCTTACGCCGCCTGACACGCGCTGAGGAGACCTTTCAATCCACCACGGATCGGGGGACTACCTCCTCGCGGGCAGTGAGCGGGCTGGCCACAGCCGCAGGCCGATCGGAGGGCACGACAGTCGCACAGGGCGTCTGCTGCACCCCCGCGAGCGGCCCACAACAGCGGCGCCCACCCACCGCAGTCTCAAGCGTTGCCAGCAATGCCAACGCCGCCTGAAGCTGCGAGCGAAGAGTCACCAACTCTGCCTCCATCCGTTTGCAGCAATCACAGTTCCTAGCCATTGTAAAAACCTATTTATCTTCGAAGTAAGTACGTCTGAGGACACAGGAGTTTAATAAAAAGTGAGCTTCGGAAAGTATGAACCTAACAATAAACTGTTTATTACCGGCGAATCTGAAAAATATATACGCGAGCTAATAAATGAAAATAATAACTGATCTGACAGCTAAATGCGAGTCTTAATAAATAAACACGCGAGCACACTAGAGATTTAAGAACTGTAAAAGACAGCACACACGAAATGAAAATAAGTCGCTTCTAATAAGAAGCCGGTTATGTTACAACGTAGAGCTGCTTCTGCTGTCGCGTGTGCACTGGCCGGCGGTTACTGAGCAACTGGGGAGAAAAGGAATTTCTGGCGTATTCTGACTAAGAGAAGGGATAGGCTGGTGGGACATTCTCAGACATCAAGGAGTCGTCAACTTAGCATTAGAAGGAAGTGTGTGGGGTAAAAATCGTAGAGGGAGCACGAGGGACGAATACAGTAAGGAGAATAAAAATGATGTAGGTTGCCGAAAGTATTTTCAGATGAAGAGACGTGCACAGGACAGGTTAGCGTGGAGAACGGCATCGAAACAGTCTTCGTACTGAAGGCCACAACAACAACATGGATACATTTGCGTGGCCCTTTTTGCCGTGCGCTGTTACAAAATTGAACGCTAGGGAACTATTACGAAACACACTTAATCGTGATTTTCAGAGTAAATAGGTCGAAGTGGATAGCAGTGGTAATACACCCTGATGGTCGCCTGCGTCTAGTGGAGCAGCCAGCGGTCGAGACAGCGCCGGCGCGGCTGACTGCTGGTTTTGAGGGAGAGCTGGGTTAGGAGGGGTGGGCGGCTATGCCCGGGCACGTTTGGTGGGGACGCCCACCGCCGAATACGCGATCGCGCACCGCCGCATAAAATAAACATCGGCCGCGGTTTGCCGGTTTGCACGGCGCGCGCTGAATGTGAACAGCTCTGCCGCCGCCTCTCGACACGCGAATCCCCACTCTGGCGAGCAGGTGTCGAAGTGGCCGCTACTGCCTGCTGCCTCGCCACCAAGTAGCCACAGTCCCGTAAGCGGCCCACTGCGAACAGCGGGACAACTGAGGAGCGCCTCGGTGAACCTCCGCACGTACTTCACATGTGCGTAAGATTCTTCCCATTAAAGCGGGGGTATATATACATGAGCCGCCTGTTCCGAAAGGACGTCACTTTTGATCATGTAATTGTTATTGTTTCATATTCACAGAATATACGACATCAACTGCGAATGGGCAAAGCTGAAAATGTGTACCCAGCCGGCATTCGAACCCGGGGTTACTGCTTTCTAGGCATTTGCGTTGACCCCTACAACACTGGGGACACAGTGATCACCGCACCTGCAAGGACTAGCTAAGTACGTCTCAAGTCAGATACAAATTCCCAGTCTTCACCCTGCCCACAGTACTCAAACTCTTACTTTTGAAACTAAAGGTTTTGGCAAAAATAACGGCGATTTGACGATGTCTGTCTGTCCGTAACGTGTCCCCACTTTTTAGGTCGAACCGTTCAACCGATCGGCGCCAAATTTTACAGTCATAATTGTTGGCTACAAGAGACCAGAACCTCGCTTTTTCAAATATTTCGGACAAGAAGTACGTTAGTAATAACAAAAAAGCCGTTTTTAATGTAATTTCAATTGCAAATAAACCGTTCATCTGACGTGACAACTGAATAACCGAATTTTTAGAGCATAAAATTCTGTACGACTTTGTTCCCTTTTGTTTCTTTTTTCATATATCGAATCGTTTCAGAGATATTTGCAAAAATAACGGAGATTTGACACCCTCCATTAAATTAACAAAAACCAGCCGTTCGCAGATGTCACGTAACATTCCTCGCCCAGAACTCTCTCTGGCGTACGCCATCTTGCGTTGCGTATTTGATGATTTTCTTATTGTAACTTACACGTTGTCATTTCAAAGCAGTGGCGCACTGAAGAATTAACAAAATCACATCGTTCTTCGTACGATAAATGATAATTTCGTATTAGCATCAGTTAACAACGGCCATCAATAGGATGAGATGAAAGAGTACAACTGTAGCTGTAGCGTTGTGGGCAATGCGTTGGAGTGTGATCTGAGGGTCAGTGGTTAGAAACCCAACACTACCAATTTTTTTTCCTAAAAGGGTTTCAGACACTCTTATTAATAATTACTTTTATTATTTAGACTATTATTTTGCTCCAAAATGTTTGCAAAAACTTATAAAACTAGAAATATAAAGTTCGGCCGTAAAACATGACAGTGCGATATTTTTCCTTTCTTAAAATCGATTCGTGCAGTTAAACACTGTGTTCCATGTTAATCAAGTACCGACCGAAGATTCCATAAATATATTTTTAAAATTTTATTTATTTATTAGTTTTTTGACTGATTCTTCCGTCGCATCTTGGTAGAGCATAATCAAATAAATTTAAAAAAATCAAAGCCAAGCATGGAATCCTGAACAGATTGCTTCTTGTAAATAAGATAGTAGAGGTTCCCACACCAAATACTGCTAAATTAGTAGCCCTGATTTAGTGTTAAATGATCAAACACAAGTAAACAGTTCCACTCTATTGGATTTCACTAAATTCGTCCCTGAGTTACATTACCTCCTACCCTGCCAGCTCCAGTCTCTTCATACATTTTGTCATAGTACAATCAATTACCTAAGTTTCTATCAACGCCCATACTATGTGTTCCATTCCTACATTACAAAAAACCTAAAAAACCTTAATGTAGACCTGGCATTTTATTTATTTGTATAACTAATAGGTCAAAGTCAGACAATCACAGTATCAATGTTAATTCTAAAAACTGGATTCCTTGTTTACCCACACAGTCCCAAACTCCGTTGTCTTTATTTATTATTATTTATTTGTAAGTTTTGAAAATTCGGTCGCGGTGTAGCTTACAACATAATATTCATTTCCAACTACCGGAATTTTTAGGATATTAATTTCATTGGACAGATTTGTTTTAGTTTAATCTAACGCAGTAACTATTCATTCTAAGTTCTTGATGCCACTCCAAACCTGGCCTTATAACTGTTATATGTAACACCATCTATAATTACCGCACAGAATTATTATCAAGGCACATATATTTTTATTTATCAGCATTATCAGATTGTTTGTAATAGTAGGTAGTTTCAGTTCCCAGGTTATATTCAAATTTATTCCTCGTTTTATCCTTCACACATTGTATATTCATTTCTTTCTGTTTAGTTTCTAAGTTGATAACTGTAAAAACACAATGTCAAAGAAGTGTTATACTATGTATGTTGATCTAAGTGGAGACATTTTTCCTCTCTTCCCATACTGTAACAAAACATTGTAACCTCTTTGACACAGCAGTAAATTCTCTGAAGATGGCATAATAAGCTGAAAACCGGTTAAGTAAAGAAAAATAAACTTGTAGAACACACACAAAATTGTGTGTGTGTGTGTGTGTGTGTTTTTTTTTTTTATTTTTTTTTTTATTTTTTTTTTTTTTTTTTTTTTATCCGTAAATATTATTTTTGAAAGAAGGGTCCTACTTACGACGGAGCACAATACCCGCGGCTGTCACGTTCTGCCGGTGTTCGTTGAGACTGCGGTGGAGCAGGGGGGGGGGGGGGGAGCGATGGAGCGCCCTCCTGGGGCGGGGTGGGGCGGCCTCTGGCAGATCAAAGCGCCCTGGCTGCCCCAGATCCCGCGGACAGGCGCCGTCTGCGCCCGACAGCAAGAAGTGGGCCAGCCATCCGTCTGACCGCCGCGCCGTACCCCCAGACACTGGCCACGGACAGCGAGGGACCAAGACGAAGACTGCGGGTCGCTCCAGCACGGCGGAGCCACAGCTTGTGGGCAGCGCATTTCTCCGCACAGTTTGCGGCACGTTGTACGCACTCTGGCAGAATTTAATAGGGTAAGATCGGCCTAATCGCGTCGGGAGATGAATCGGGTCAATTTTAGAAATTCCCTCCTGATCACCTTGTACGAAGTAGTAGGGGAAGTGCTACCACACAGCGGTGACTGTTGAACCTCTGTGTATGAGCTGCAATGTGATAACCATTAAAATTTTCTCCTTTGTAAAACAGGCAGCTTTTGATTCAAATTCAATTATCTCTGGTTTTTTTTTTTAGTAATTTGTTAAGTATTCGTTTAGAAGTAAGTTTATACGAGGTGTTACAAAAAGTACGGCTTTGTTCAAACACAAAGAAAGAAAATATGTTATGTGGATATGTGTCCGGAAACGCTTAATTTCTATGTTAGAGCTCATTTTAGTATTTCTCTTTAAATGTAAATTGAAATAATTCGCCGGCCGCGGTGGCCGAGGGGACTGAGGCGCTTCAGTCACGTTCTGCACGGCCACTACGGTCGGGGGTTCAAATCCCTCCTCGGGCATGGATATGCCCCGAAGTTAAGTCCCATAACCTTAACAAACATTTGAACATTATTTTTTTTAATAATTCGTGCAGACAATACTCAAACTACCCAATTGTTTCGTTAGTATGTACTGTACTTCCTCGATTGACAGCCAGTTGGCTGAATTGAAGGAAGGTAACGTTGACTTTAGTGCTTGTGCTGGCATGCGACTCATTGCTCTACAGTACTAGCATCAAGCACATCAGTACGTAGCATCGACTGGTTAGCGACCATCACGAATGTGGTTTTGCTGTCAGTGCAATGTATACAAATGCGAAGTTGGCAGATGCCCATTTGATGTATGGATTAGCACGGCACAATAGCCGAGACAGATTTCCAGAACGAATGTGTCCCGACAGGAAGACGTTCGAAGTAATTGATCGGCGTCTTAGGGAGGACGGAACATTCCAGCCTATAACTCGCGACTGGGGCAGTTCTTCGTGCAGTTGACGATAACCCTAATGTCAGCGTCAGAGAAATTGCTGCTGAACAAGGTAACGTAGACCACGCCACTGTATGGAGAGTGCTACGGGAGAACCAGTTGTTTCCGTACCACGTACAGCGTCTGTAGGCACTATCAGCAGCTGATTGGCCTCCACGGGTACACTTCTGCGAATGGTTCATCCAACAATGTGTCACTCCTTATTTCAGTGCAAATGAGCTCTAACATGGAAATTAAGCGTTTCCGGACACATGTCCACATAAAATACTTTCTTTCTTTGCGTGTAAGGATTGTTTCCCGAAAGTTTGGCCGTACCTTTTTGTAACACCCTGTATAATGGAGTTGTAAACGTGGACCTGCCGCGACAGTGACTCCTCTGCTGCTATGGCGCCCAATGACAACAATTGTTAAGATTCCTCCTACACAGCTATAGATAGCTCTGTGGCTCCATCTCCACCCAATCTGACGATGCGCTAACAGTGCGAAGCGCGTCATTGGTCAATAAAATATTGCAACAGAGACTGAACATTTTTAATTATTCAACACTGTTGCTGCACCAGCCGCCACCACCACCATCATGGAATGGAATGAAATGTACCTACAGCATGAATTAACAGCGTTAAGTTCATCAGAATCCTCCAAAGAAACAAGTGACGATGACACATCTTGTGAACATTGTAACATTAAATACAGCGATCCAATGTCAGCGTAACTGGATTCAGTTTCAAGGAAATGGCGAGGAATGGTACCATGAGAATTACGTTGGTGCAGTAGAGAAAAAGAGACTTATTTCTGGAAAATGTGTTGCTATTTTAAAGTGTGCATACATTTTTGTACTGACCCTATTCGGCGAATTGATGACCCGATTCCCCTGTCTTGAAGAAGGCAAATAGAGTCACACAGCTCAGCTTTCAGATTTATTTTGTGAAACTCTGAACAATATTTTCGAATGTTATATATTTAAATTTATAAACAAAAGAACATATTTTTATGGATATACAGTGAAAATTTGATTGTGCGTAAATTTGTCTTTTACTTCGATTTTAATAAATTTTGGGGCGATTCAGCCGACCTTACCCTACATTAAACTCGTGCCTGAAACTCAAAGACAAGAGTAACTCTTGCAAAGTCTGTCGCTTTCTAGGTAACATATATTGGTGAAACTTGAACAGAAAGAGCTTGTAATGTAGCGACAGGGCGAGTGTCTACTGAACTACCCGATACCATTTTCTACCGTAGTACGCGATACCTTCTTCAGCAGTTTTTCTCCAAAAGAACGTCGCCTTCTCTCCGCGTAACTAATGAGGAGGTACTGAACAGATTTGGGGGGAGAAAAGGAATTTCTGGCATACCTTGACTAAAAGAACGGATCGATTGGTGGGACACATTTTTAGACATCAAGGAATCGTGAATTTAGCATTGGAGGAAAGTGTTTATGGTAAAAACAGCAGAGGAAGACCAAGAGATGGATACAATAAGCAGATTTAGACAGATGTAGGTTGCCGTTCTTATGTCGAGTTGAAGAGGCTTGCTCATGATAGGGTATTGTGGAGAGCTGCATCAAACCAGTCTCCGGACTGAAGATCACAACAACAACAACAGCAAAAACAACATTTAAGGAAGATTTGAACACCAACATAATGTTCAGTGTATAATGTCTTGGCGTTTTAACTTCTTTTTGAGGAACAAAAGTAACGTTGGTGCGAAGGACCTGTTGGTGTTAAAAGCTCCTGTACTGAAGAAGGTAACAGAAAGGAGAAATAAGTGAGCAAAAACGACACATCATCATTGGATAAATATGCGAACAAGAAAATTGAAATATCGATTTTATAATATTAATTACTAGCTGAAAACGTGCTGACACTTGTGTGATTATTTATTAAGTCAGCTCATCTCTTCTTCCCTGTTATCTCTCTGTCTACCTTCTCTTTTGTTCTCTCTTTAGCACAATTTTCGGAAGACGCAAAGCAGTAGAATATGACTAATTCTATAAGATTGGTTAAGGGAAGGCAAACCTCTATTTTCTGTTTTAGTAGGTTTAGAAAAAGCTTTTGATAATGTTGCCTGGAATATTCTCTCTAAAAATCTGATGGTTGTAGGAGAAAATATATGGAACGAAAAGTTAAATACAATTTGTACAAAAAATGACAGTAGTTGATAGAGTCATAAGCCATGAAAGGTGAGCAGTGATGGTGTAGGGAGTAAGACAGTGTTGTAGTCTTTTTCCCAGTGTTAATTTCTACACAAAGGTGTGAATGCGAGAAGAAATTTGGAGATTCAACAGAAGTTCAGGGAGATGTAATGAAAAGATTGCTGTCTACCGATGTCTTTGTGATTAAGTTATGGGTGGCAAAGAACCTGGAAGAGCAATTTAAAGAAATTGACAATGTCTTGAGGAGGTTATAAGATAAACAACAATTTCAAGAGCAAAACAAATGTAATGGAATGTACTGTAATAATGTCAGGCAATGCTGAAGGAATTACATTATGCAAAGAGACAGTAAAACTGGTAGTTGAGTTTAGTTATTTGGGTAGCTAAAGAATTTCTGATGACCGAAGTAAAAAATATAGAAAATGCAACCTGGCTATGGGACGAAAATTCCTTCGGAAGAAGCGAAATTTGTTGACTTCCAAAACTAATTTAAATGTTGGGTAGTATTTTCTGAAGGCATTTGTAACATTAATTGAGTGTATGTAATAAGACAAATTATTCTATGGGTCCGTTACGAAGTTTTCGAAAGATTACACATCAATTTATTACTGGAAAAATGAGATTTATTTATGAAAATTTCGGAAAGTGTCATTGAGAAAACAAAATTATCTATTTCTTATACTGAATTGTATTTGTTTTGTCTGTGTGTTCTATATTTTCCACGTATGAAAAGCAAAAGAATTTTAACAAGTGTCCAAAGATGTACTTTAAATGGAAGTGGTACGCTCTAAGAAGATACCTCAATGAATACGCCAGCTGCAATGAATACTTCAGCCTGAAATAGAATATTAATGATTATGGTATGCTGAAAGATAATGATCTCTCAATAATATACTTCTTCCTAAATATAGTGGCTTGTTAGTTGCCGAGTTGGTTTCTTTCGAGATACGGTACCGAGTATCGTATTAGTGGCCAGGAGTTTCATAGTCCGTCACAACGTTAACATAATTTGCGTAAAAGGATAATAGTTCCACATGATCGTAAGGTTTTGACCGATCGTATTGTAGGTGATTAGGAGCAATATTTGTGAATTTCCGCTGGAAGTATAAGATTTTATCTACATAAGTGATTGAGACACTTCATTCCTGTGTGGAGTCGGCGGTGATAAAATTTCCAATGTGGTTTGGTTAATGATTACGATAGTTATATAATAAATACCTGTTGTTGTTATGGTCTTCAGTCCGGAGACTGGTTTGATGCAGCTCTCCACCCTACTCTATCCTGAGCAAGCCTTTTCATCTCCTCATAAGAACGATAACCCACATCCACTTGAATCTGCTTACTATGCGCGTCTCTTGGACTCCCTCTGCGATTTTTATCCCACACACTTCCCTCCAATGCTAAATTTACGATTCCTCGATGTTTAAGAATATGTCCTACCAAGCGATTCCTTCTTTTAGTCAGGGTACGCCAAAAATTCCTTTTCTCACCAATTCTGTTCAGTACCTCTTCATTAGTTACCTAATCTTCAGTATTCTTCTGTAGCACCACATTTCGAAAGCCTCTATTCTCTTCCAGTCCGCACTGCTTATCGTCCATGTTTCACTCCAGTACAAGGCAACACTCCACACAAATACCTTCAGAAAAGACTGCCTTACACTTAAATTAATATTCGATGTTAGCAAATTTCTATTTTTCAAAAATGCTTTTCTTCTCATTGCCATTCTGCATTTATATCCTCTGTACTGCGACCATCGCATGTTATTTTACTACCCAAGTAACAAAACCACCTTCATTGTTTCGTTACCTAATCTAATTCCTTCAGCATCAACTGATTTTCTAAGACCGCATTCCATTATTTTTGTTTTGCTCTTGTTAATGTTCATTTTATACGATCTCTTCAACACACTGTCGATTCCATTCAACTGCTCTTCCAGCTCCTTTGCTGTCTCTGACAGAATTACAATGTCATCAGCAAAACGATGTTTTTATTTCTTCCCTCTGAACTTTAATCCCTATTCCAAATTTTTCCTTGCTTTCCTTCACCGCCTGCTCGATGTACAAATTGAATAACATCGGAGAAAGGCTACAACCCTGTCTTACTTCCTTCCCAACTGATGCTTTCCTGTCATGCCCTTCGAGTCTAATAACTGCGGTCTGGCTTTGTACAATTTGTATATAACTCTCCTTTCCCTGTATTTTACCCCTGCTGACTTCAGAATTTGAAAGAGTGTATTCCAGTCTCTCCAAATCTACAAAAGCTAAAAATTTAGGTTTGCCTTTCCTTAATCTATCTTCTAAGATAAGACGTATAGTGAGTATTGCCTCCCGGGTTCCTACGTTTCTCCTGAATCCAAACTGATCTTCCCCGAGGTAGGCTTCTACCAGCTTTTCAATTATCCTGTAGATAATTCGTGTTAAAATTTTGCAACCATGACTTATCAAACTGATGTTTCTGTAATTTTCACGCCTGTCTGCACCTGCTTTCTTTGGAATAGGGATTATTAAATTTTTCTTAAAGTCTGTGGTTATTTCGCCTGTCTCATACATGCTACACACCAGTTTAAATAGTTTTGTCATGACTGGCTCTCGCTGAGACTTTAGTAGCTCTGAGGGGGGTATGTCTTCTACTCCTGGGGCCTTGTTCCGACCTAGGTCTTTCAGGGCTCTGTCAAATTCATCACTCAGTATCGTACCTCCTATTTCACCTTGATCTACTTTCTCTTCCCTTCCTACAACATCTTCTCTAAGTTTATTTCTTTTGTGGAGCTGCTCTATGTACTCTTTCCACTTTTCAGTTTCCCTTCTTTGCTGAGAACTGGTTTCCCATCTGAGTTATTGATATTCGTAGAGTTGCTTTTCTTGTCCCCAAATGTCTCTTTTAGTTTCCTGTAGGCGGTATCTACTTTTCCCCTTCTTATACATTCTTCTACAGATTTGCATTTGGCTTCTAGCCACTCCTGCTTAGCCATTTTGCAGTTTCTGTCAATATCATTCCTTAGTCGTCTGTACTCCATTTTGCCTGTTTCATTTACTGCATTTTTATATTTTCTCCTTTCATCAATTAAATTTAGTATTTCCTGTGATATCCAAGGATTTTTTGTAGGTCTTGTCTTTCTACCTATTTTGTCCTCTGCTGCCTTCACTATTTCATCTCTCAATGCTACCCATTCCTCTTCTACTGTTTTATTTCCCACTGTTTCTGTTAATTGATGCCTAAATCTCCCTCTGAATTTCTCCAGAACTTCACGTTCCTTCAATTTATCTATGTCCCATCTCCTTATTTTCCTACTATTCTGCAGTTTTTTCAGTTTCAGCCAACAGTTCATGACTAACAAGTTATGTTCAGAGTCTATATCTGCCCCTGGGTATTTCTTACAGTTTATCACCTGGTTCTGGAATCTATGTTTTGCCATTATAAAATCTATCTGATACCTTCCGGTGTCTCTTGGTCTCTTCCACGTATACAACCTTCTTTTGTGATTCTTAAAACACGTGTTTGTTACGATTAAATCATGTTGCGTGCAAAATTCTACCAGGCGACTTCTTCTTTCATTCCTTCTGCCCAATCCATATTCACCTATTATTTTTCCTTCTCTTCCTTTTCCTACTACCGAATTCCAGTCTCCCGTCACAATTAAGTATTCCTCTCCCTTAATTGTCTGAATAATTTCCTTTAGCTCTTCATATATGTATTTGATCCCCTCATCATCGGCAGAGCTAGTTGGCATATAAACCTGTACTACTGTTGTCGGTGTTGGCTTCGTATCTATCTTGACAATGGTAATGCGATCACTGTGCTGCTCATAGTAGTTTACCCGCATTCCTATCTTCTTATTCATTATCAGTCCTACTCCTGTGATACCCCCAACTGATTTTGTATTTATAATCCTGTACTCACCTGACCAGAAATCCTGTTCATCCTGCCACCGAACTTCACTAATCCCCACTATATCTAACTTCAACCAATCCATTTCCCTTTTTAAATTTTCTAATTTTCCTACCCGATTAAGGAATCTAACATTCCACGCTCCGATCCGTAGAATGCCAGTATTGTCTTTTCTGATGACAACATCCTCCTGAGTAGCCCCGCCCGGAGATCCGAATGGGGGACTATTTTACCTCCAGAATATTTTACCCGAGAGGATGCCATCATCATATTTTCATACAGTAGAGCTGCATGTCCTCGGGAAAAGTAACGGCTGTAGTTCCCCCTTGCTTTCAGCCGTTCGCAGTAGCTGTGTGGCAAAGTCACATTAGCTGATGTTACAAGGCCTGCTCAGTCAATCATCCAGACTGTTGCTCCTGTAACTACTGAAAAGGCTGCTGCCCCTGTTCAGGAACCACACGTTTGTCTGGCCTCTCCACAGATACCCCTCCGCTGTGGCTGCACCTACGGTACGGCTATCTGCATCGTTGAGGCACGCAAGCCACCTCACCTCGGCAATGCCTGTGGTTCATGGTGATGGAATAAATACCTACAACAGTGCAACTTTGTAATCATGATGAAGGTCATAATTTTTCTAGAATTGTCGTATCAGTATTAGTGACGGTACATCGCAAGTGGTTAGTTCGGCTTGAAATGATAATTGAAGTAAATGCCTTGAGGCATCATTAAGTAACTCATTTACGAAACGTGCCTATTGAGTATAGATTTTTGAGTGAGTACTGGACCGTCCCAAGTTCACGTGGAAATTTGGACACAGCAGTCTTATTGTGTTTGTATGAATCCTGCGGGAGTTCATTAAGCAACGCGTGAGTCGTGTGCTATATTGGTATTGTTTGACCGGCTCTGATCGCAAATTGCGCGCAATTTGTACTAGAGTTACGAGAAGTTTAGTAGACCAACTTACCTTTCGATACTTAGCTTGAAATTCGACTGCGACTATAACATCGACTATCACATCTTTAGGGTTTTTGAACCAATAAAAACTATTTGAAGAACTCGCAAGTATCCTTATGATAGGTGAGAGTGACTTTGGTTTCCAGGGAAAAGTTGTAAATTCTGTTTTATGAGAGGTGATAAGATGCCAACACCTGTAGTAGGCTCCAAGCTTTCCCCAACATTCCATTAAAAGCAAATACGGAGCTTTAAGTGGTGGGAACGCCTCCGGGTTCATTTTTCTTTATTTTTATAGCATTTTGCTCGCAGTAATTTTAAAACAATCGGTATTTTACCAATTTTAAATAGTCAAATATGTGTATTTTCTTATGAGCGCAACTAAAAATACTTATTTAGACACATTAAGTACATTACAAACTCGTCTTTGATTGTCAAAAAAATGCTATACACGCAATCGATCGCGTAACTTTTAAAGGCGCGAGTTCTAGCGGTTTAAAAAGCTAGTCAATGGGGATAACTTAATAGCAGTCACTCGTTAGCAAAGTTTTGAACGTGACGTCCTTTAAAAAAACTAATAAAACAAAAATAAGCCTGTAGGCGTATAAAAATGGAAACAGGACACACACATTTTATTTTCACCTTAGTTTGAATGGAACTTTGCAATAAAACATACAGTAGTAAATAATAGCTACCACTGTAATACGGAAGTTATCTTCAGTACATTGGTAGAATCAAGTTACTTTATAAAAATTAACGAGTTTAATTATGAAAATATATTGATTCGTTTGAAAAAAAAATCAAGAGAAATATAAATCAAAACTGCATATAATATTAAAAAGAAGGCTATATAAATAAATAAGTAATATTGTTTATTGATAAAGAGGTTTGTTAGGACCATTATAATCATATCTATGACTGTCTGATTTAAGACCTCGGTGTAGAGAAGCCATTTGACGTACATCGTCAACTGAGAAGTGAAGCAAAATATTCAGGCTTAAAGGTAAGATTCTCTGACAATATTTGTTTGTGGAGGTTAGAATGAAAATATTTTAATGAGTAATAACAGAGGTTTGTAGGAAACCAAAGTTTCGCGGTACCAAAGATGTTACGTACCTTTTCTTGGTTAAGTTGTATCTAGATTTTGATACAGGTACCTTAAAATACCTACGAAATTTCTGTATATAACTGTAATCTGTGATTTTGATTTAATTGGATTTTAAACGTTGTATACGGACATTGTATTCGTAGGTAGCTCGAAAGTTTACTAACGGCAGCGTCCGCTATTATTTTGTAGTGGCAATAAATTTAAACTGCGCTGGACCTCTGTTCAAATCGGGAGTATATATTCATACTTAACGTCTTTAGAACCTTCTAAGGTATTTTCTGCAAGATTGATCATAAGATGCATGCACTTTATTACGCTAATACTATTTACTAGTTCCGTTACGAAATTTTCTAACGTTATAGGTGACCATTAGGCAAAAGTTATAACATACTCGTGGTTACGAATTGATGATTCACTCACATATCAGTGTTCCTGTACCGTATAGGCAATCATACCAGACGTCAGTACCGTAGCTCTAATTTGGTAGAGGTATTATGTAATAATATCTTACAGGCACATATAGTAGGAAAAATGTATCATTACATTACAAGTGATACGCGGACGACGAAGAATTCAGGCAAAACGATAATAGGAGCATTTGAAGTGTGGTGCTACAGATGAATACTGTACATTAGGTGTACAGATCGCGTAACTAATGAGGAGGTGGTGAACAGAATTGGGGAGAAAATAAGTTACTGGCATAGCTTGATTAAGAGAGGGTATCAATGGATCGGAGACATTCTGAGGCATAATGGAATAGTCAGTTTAGCACTGGAGAGAAGTGAGTGGGGTAAAAATCTCAGAAGGACATTGAAAGGCGAATACAGTCAGCAGAAACAAATGTATTTGGATTACCCTTCTTATTCAGATACGAAGAGGCTTGCACAGGATAGATTAGAGTGGAGAGCTGCATCAAACCAGTCTCCGGACTAAAGACTACAACAATAAGATCTCCGTCAATCTCCTCCTCTTCTACCATCTCTCTCATTTCATCTGTCCCTCTCCTCTCTCTCTGTTCATCCGCTCCTTATAATTCTCTCTTCCCATCTACACCTTCCCCTTTCTCTGCCAATGACCTCCGAGTCTCTCTGTCAAACTCATTCTCTACCTTGTCAGTCAATTCCTTCCTCAGTCTCTGAGAAATTATACAACTGTGTCAACGCCAGTAAATTCAAAGATGATCTGGAGTTAGTACTGTGTATTGCAAAGTCGTGACGCTCGACACCATAATGGTGAACGTATATCTGTCATACACTATCCAGTTGTCAGTGTTACGTGCTTCTAATCGTTTCTATTAGTTGCTTTCGTAGACACTATCTCATAATACAATGGGCACAACCTGTTTAGAATATTGGAGACATGTAATTAACCGTACCTCCGGAACGAAACAGTAGAAAAAGACACGAGCTGTATAAACGTATACTTGAGTTATATTTTGATTCAGAAATATTATTTCTTCCATATTGAATTTAATGAATAAATTACACTGTTGTAGACAAATAAATTAAATGTGTAATAATGCCAGATTCGAGGCATAACGGACAATAAAAGCATAATTTTTTCACGCAGCGTGTATATCCAGTACGAGAGCTCAAATGGAAATCAGTATAAAGAAGAGGCACATATAAAACGGAGCAATTTATTGATTAAATGATATGAGCTAGCAACATTACTACTGAATAACAATATAATTCTCATATGGATATGTATATCCTGTATTCAAATATTATGAATTATCTCGAACCAAATGATCTATTGCCTCAAGGTCAACATGGATTTAGAAGATATCGTTCATGCGAAACACAACTAGCTCTTTACTCACACGAAGTGATGTGTGTTATCGACAAGGGTTCGCAAATTTATTCCGTATTCCTTCATTTCCAGAAGGCTTTTGACACCGTACCGCACAAACGGCTTTTAATCAAATTACATGGTTACGGTATATCGCCCCAAATTTGCGACTGGATACGGTATTTCCTCTCATAGAGGACACAGTTCGTAGTAATCGATGGTAAGGCATCGACTAAAACAGAGGTGACATCGGGCGTTCCACAGGGTAGTATTATTGGTCCTCTGCTTTTCCTTATTTACATAAACGATATAGGGGAAACTCTAAGTAGCTCTCTTAGGTTGTTTGCAGATGACGCCGTCATTTACCGTCTAGTAAAATCATCTGAAGATCAAAACCAACTGCAGGACGATCTGAATAAGATATCAGTATGGTGTAAAACTTGCAGTTGACTCTAAATAACGAGAAGTGTGACGTCGTTCACATGAGTACGAAAAGAAATCCGTTAAACTTTGTTTACATGATAAATCAATCAAATGTGAAGACCGTAAACTCCACAAAATACCTAGGAATTACAATTACTTCTGACTTAAAATGGAAAGAACACATAGATAATGTCGTGGAAAAGGCGAACCAGAGACTGCGTTTTACTGGCAAAACCCTTAAAAGATACAAAAGAAGTACTAAAATGCATACGCTACGCTTGTCCGTCCTTTTCTGGAGTATTGTTGCCCAGTGTGGGTTCCTTATCAGGTGGGTTTGACGGAGGACATAGTTCAAAGAAGGGCAGCTCGTTTCGTGTTGTCACGATACAGGGGAGACAGCGTTACGGAAATGATACAGGATCTGGTATGGGAATCATTACAACAACGGCGCTTATCGCTGCGGCGTGGGCTACTTACGAAACTACAACCGCCAACATTCTCCTCCGAATGCGAAAATATATTGTTGACTCCCACTTACATAGGTAGAAATGATCGTCAGAATAAAATACGAGAAATGAGAGCCCGAACGGAGAGATTCAGGTGTTCATTCTTCCCGCACTTTTCGAGAATGGAATGAGAGGTAAAATAGTTTAACGGTGGTTCAATGAACCCTCTGCCAGGCACTTAAATGTGATTTGCAGAGTATCCCATGTAGATGTAGGTGTAGATGGACTTTACAACCAAGAGCAAGACGAGCTTCATCATTATGTATTTATTAAAGTAATCAGTCGTTCATAATTTATTTTCATAGGACACAAGGTTCAAAACAACAAGATCTATACGTACGGAGTTGCCAACGTAACTGTAATAGACGGTCATGATATTCACAGATCGAACTACTACAGTTTTGCATCCAGTGTTAATTCTTGAGATAACTGGCCAACGCTCATGGTAGTCAGTCAAGTGGGCCTATGTTTACTCTACGATATCCACCATTATTTCCCATATGGAAGTTTACTTAGGCGTTGACGTCCCTCTTCTTTGAGGGTACTTAATGAAGATCAGATTATCTCTCTAATTTCGTAGAAGAAATACCCTCCAATTTCCACTGTATGAAATTTTACGTGGACAGTGCCTTTCCTAATTTTGGAAGATCAAGTCTGCAGAGTTTCATCGCAGTCGGATGAACAGTATGGCAGTGCATAAAATATACAAACAAACATTCATGTGTGTGTATATATTAGATAGATCGGTGCCAATGAATCCTTACATAATGCGAATGATTCTTTGGTGTAGATGCGCACAAAACCGAAATGATATTTGTACGGGATCGCTAAGAATGGTTATGTAAAATGAGTATCTTCGTATATAAAGTCGGTAATAGATGACAACACACCGCAAAAGGTACAGTTCCACCCGGACAGTCACCTTGAGGTTGAATGGGTGGAACTATGAGGACAACCGTTTTTTCATCAGTGGAAATCAAATTATCGCAGTAATGGAATAACGTTATTTCTTAGCGTCGTTATTTGGCGTTTCATGCTGAAAGAATTAATTTGTAGTTATCTGCAAATGCTATCAAAGGATTGAAGTAAGTTTCTAATTTTTTATTGCTTCTTAATTACCTTGTCAAATTGATAGTTTGGAAATAAAAATCTTCATATAAATAAATTCCAATTGCATCCTTAAAAATTGAATTCCGTTACTTCGTAATGACAATTAGTGTCATTTCGCCCACTGGCAGTACTTGTTCCAATACATCCACAAACGTGACTACGATGTATAATCATCCCCTCGGTCTTCACAAAACACGAGCCTTTGTTTCTAATAGGCTATGCGTTGATCAGTGGTGCAGGTACCCTAAAATTACAGAGTTTCATGGACACTTACTACATTATGCAGTTCAGCTTTCCAAATAATTCACTTTTCTATTATACTTACAGGTATGCCTTCAATTTGTATCCATATCCGTTTAGCGTAGCCATTCTTAGAATATTTAAACGTACAAGAAAGTTTAGCGACAGAAGCAGGGTGTTGGAAGGGGTGATGAGATTTAAGAAAAAATCATCTTAAATGAACTTGAAGAAAATTAGTTACATAATACTATTTTCACTTTTGTTAGAATGCTTTTGAAGATGATCCACAAGTTTCGAAACATGTCATTGTCAAAGATAATTCCCAATTGAATAATGAGATGATACATTGTTTGAAATAATAGTGCAGTTGCCCACTATCGCAAATCGAATACGTCGACTATAGAATAATAAATTACGGAATAATGTAGACAGAGTCGAGAGGTAAAAATTGACACACATGCTTGGAAATATATATATATCAAAAATGTCCGACAGATGGCGCTGGGCAACAAAAGGTCAGTGACTGCTACCGTGACTGGTCAGCGGTATGCGATATGTTACAACATCGCATCATTCCCAGCCTGGTTGTTAACCTAGTGGAACGTATGATTTTTATGGAGGATAGCGCCCTACCCCATATTGCTAGACGCGTGGAAGATGCCTTGCGCGAGTCGTTTGGTGATCGTATGGTTAGCCGCCACTTTCGTCATGCTTGGCCTCCCAGGTCCCCAGACCTCAGTTCGTGCGATTATGGGCTTTGGGGTTACCTGAAGTCGCAAGGGTATTGTGATCGACCGACATCTCTAGGGATGCTGAAAGACAACATCCGACGCCAATGCCTCACCATAACTCCGGACAAGCTTTACAGTTCTGTTCACAACATTCTTCCTCAACTACAGCTATTGTTGAGGAATGATGGTGAACATATTGAGCCATTTTCTGTAAAAAACATCGTCTTTGCTTTGTCTTAATTTTTTATGCTAATTATTGTACTTCTAATCATATACGCGCCATCTGTCAGACATTTTTTGAACACCATGCGCTTCCAAGCATGTGTGCCAATTTTTACCTCTCTATCGACATTATTCCGTGATTTATTAAGTTTTCCAATTAGTACTGACTTTTTGATCACCCGGTAGTTTCAGACCCACTGAAATTCATGTGCAGGACAGTTTCAGTCTATACGAATGAAATCGAGGGTATGTGTGGAAATAGTCTTAGAAAATTCCACCATAAAAAGTATGCTTGTTTACGATGATCAAAAACCATAATACTATTCCCGCAATGCACTGTTATTTGCTTACGCCACATCGCTATAGTAATTAGTTTTCGTAAATGAGGAGACGTTGAGAAGAAAATATTAAAATGGTTGCTACAGTCAACATTATCAACAACAAAACGCTAGAAATTTGTTGTCAGCTTACCAACAGTCTTTCGAAATCTACTCTTACTGCTGTATTGATAACAAGTTCTTGTATGTAAGCACGTGCGGAAATTAATTAAATATCACAGAGTTAACCAGTTCAATGTGTTATTTAAAATTAAAATACATGTATCTCACGGAATACGTGGAAGTGTTTCATTCTGCTTACAGAGTTTCCCAAATCAATATTTAATTCAGAAAAAAAAGACTAACAGAATCTGTAAATGTGTGTGTTTCGTTAAAACCACGTGTAATGTTAAATTTTACTTACTGCGTCGACCACGCAGTGTGGCAAAGACCGTTCAACCCTCTTTGAAAAACTGATCACCTGAAATGATAGGGAATTATCTTCTGTGTTATTCATAACATTAATAATTAATGCTACTCTTGCTTTGTGGTTGGAAAGGTACCCTTGTGCAGTCAGTAAATTAATTACGCCCTTAAAGCGAACACTTCGTTGCCAACAGTTGCAAGTACACCTGCAATGCCTGAAGTAAAATGTAACCCATTTCCGCTAATTTGAAACGAGTCAACTGATAAGGTGCATGTTGACGTTGATGGAGATGTGCGACACCAAGGCACACAAATGACATCAACATCACACTTTATTCTGGACTAGAGGACCCGGTGAACTTCGTATCACTTACCTCTTAATATAAAACATATTAATTTAAATCATATGTGTCTTAGACCCAGTACCTTTATAAAGGCATTTGCTTTGAACGTCAAATGTGCAATAGTTTATCGCAATCTTACGAATGATATTGATATCGCAAAGAAAGAGCTGTTTCAGTTTTTCACAAACGTTCCTATCTTCTGGCCAACTATGCAAACTTTTACTTCATTCAAACCTTCCTCTCTCTTTGATCGTCGAACGTGCAACATTTTATCGCAAACAGATGAATGGTATTGATATTTCATAGGAAAATCTCTCATTTTTTTCTGTAATTTCCAATTTTCCGGGAAAAGTTTCCAAAGTTTTATTTCATAAGAACGTTGCTTTTGCTTTGAACGTCAAATATGCAAAATTTTATCGCAACCTGACGAATGATATTGATATCCCATTGTAAAAAGCTCTTTCAGTTTCTCGCGAATTTCCAAATTTTCCGGATAACTTTCCCGAATTTTTAGTTCATAAGACTGTTCAACTTTGGCCGAACGTCATATGATCAAACTTTTATCGCAATCGGGTGAACGGTTCTCAAAGTTTGTGTTGATTACATTTAGAAACACATTGAAAAAGAAATTATTCGAATTTTGCGTCTTTCCTTTTTAACTGTTCCTATTTTTTACTGAAAACTTTTCCAAGACTGTAATGAACAAAACAACAAAAGATTTACCCATCTCCGTTCGTGCGAATAGTTATAGTGCTCAATTCAATCAAATATTGAAAAACTCACTTTCAGATATTCTCAAATTTTCCAATTTTCCGGTAGATTTTCCAAAAAAATGTTTACTTCATACAAACTTTGTCCTGTCAAGCCCTACTCAACTGAATCTCTTACATCCATGTGGGAATTGATTTTCATTCATAGAAAAAAATCGCTTTCTGTTTTTTCCATAATTTTCCTACTTTACGGGCGACTTTTCGAAAATTTTATTTGAAGCGAACCTTCATCTTGCTTTAAACATGAAATGTACAAAATTTTATAGCAATTGAACGAACGGTACTGATTGCTCCCTGGAAAAAGCTGTTTCAGTTTTTCCCGATTTTCCTTTTTTCCGGACAACTTTTCCATATTTTATCACCGTTTAAAATTTCCCTGGACTTACAAGAATATTTCAAGACTAAAATTAGCCAAATCGGTTCAGACATTCTCGAGGTTTAGCGAGACTAACGAACAGCAATTCATATTATCTTTACAGATTTCAAAAACTAATTACGTAAATCTTCACAATGTGGACACCGCCTCCTCCACGTGTCCAAGGAACTATTGGCTGATAGAGGACCCTCGGGGGAGTGTCTATGAGCATCGGTTTCTACGTCATTGAAATAGATACTGTGCATTAGTGAAAGATGCCGGAACCCTTCATCTACCAATCATAGGATTTTAAACAATGAAAGATGACAGCGCAACAAGGCAAGACATACTGCAGGCAAGACATACTTCCGAAATAGTATAGTTGAACAAAAAGGGGTTTTGTTCTTTTGATACAACATCAAAAACACCTTATTTCTGTCCCGCTCAACACTCTCAATACTCCTTAACATCCACGTAGCCACAACTCTTTTCCCCCTACGATATATTTTTTCCGAAAAAGAAGCCTTATCAATGTTCACAATTTTGCCCTCTCCCCCCCCCCCCCCAACAAAGAAATCATCATTATGAATACAGCCCAACACAAAACTCGCTACAGAAACAACGCCCATCGTCGACAGTACGTAGTGATGAATCGTAAGTTCCGAAGATTTGAAAGTAGTTTATATGCTGACCCACAATACTATCGTTTGTAAAATATCTGTTTCCAGTAAACCAACTCTTTCTTTCTGATACTTTGTCTACACTGAAGCCTTCTCTGATGACGCCAAATCCATTGCACTTCGTCTGCAAGATGCTTGATCTACATCTACATCGATACTCTGCAAATCACATTTAAGTGCCTGGCAGAGGGTTCATTAACCACATTCATAACTTTTCTCTACCGTTCCATTCTCTAATAGCGCGCGGGAAGAAAGAACACCTAAATCGTTCCGTTTTCGATCTGATTTCTCTTATTTTATTGGGATGGTCATGTCTCCCTAAGTAGGTGGGTGCTAGCAAAATATTTTCACATTCAGAACTAAAAGTCGGTGATTGAAATTTCGCAAACAGATCACGCCGCAATGAATAACGTCTTTCTTTTAATGATTTCCACCCCAATTCGTGCAACATTTCCGTGACGCTTCCCCCCCCCCCCCCCGTAACGTGATAAAACAAAACGAGCTGCCCTTCTCTGAACCTTCTCAATATCTTCCGTCAGTCCCACCTGGTGAGGGTCCCACAAGGGGCAACAGTACTCCAAGAGAGGACGCACAAGTGTGATGTAGGCAGTCTCTTTGGTGGAGCTGGTGCATCGTCTAAGCGTTCTGCCAATGAAACGTAACCTTTGGTTCGCCTTCCCCACAATATTTTCTATGTGTTCTCTCCAGTCAAAGTTGTTCGTAATTGTAACTCCTAGGTATTTGGTAGAATTTACGACCTTAAGGTTTGACTGATTTATCGCGTAATTTAAGTTCAGCGGATTTCTTTTAGTGGTCATGTGTATTACTTCACACTTTCCTTTATTTAGTGTCAATTGCCAATTTTCGCACCGTGTAGAAATTTTGTGTAAATCGCTTTGCAGTTGCTTTTGATCCTCTGTTGACTTCACTAACCGATAAACGACAGCATCATCCGCGAACAGTCTAAGGGAGCTATTCAGATTGTCTCTTAAATCGTTTATAAACACAAGGAGGAGTAGGGGACCTATAACGCTTCCCTGTGGAACGCCAGATATCACTTCTGTTTTAATCGATGACTTACCGTCAATTACAACGAACTGTGTCCTTTCTGATAGGAAATCGTGAATCCAATCGCACAATTGGGGAGATATTCCATAAGCACGCAATTTCATTAGAAGCCGCTTGTGGGGTACAGTATCAAAAGCCTTCCGGAAATCCAGAAATATGGAATCGATTTGAGATCCCTTGTCGACGGCACTTAACACTTCATGTGAATAAAGGGCAAGCTGTGTTTCGCAATAGCGATACTTTCTGAATCCGTGCTGACTATTGGTTAATAGGTCGTTCTCTTCGAGGTAGTACATAATATTCGAACAAAGTATATGTTCCAAAATCCTACTGCAAATCGACGTCAATGAGATAGGCCTGTAATTTTGGGGATCACTCCTATTGCCTTTCTTGAATATTGGAGTAATTTGGGCAACTTTCCAGTCTTTGGGTACGGATCTTTCGCTGAGTGATCGGTTGTAAATTATAGCTAAGTACGGAGCTATTTTATCAGCATACTCTGAGAGGAATCTAGTTGGTATACAATCTGGCCCGGAAGATTTATTTTTGTTTAGTGACTTAAGTTGTTTTACTACTCCAGGAACATCTACTTCTAAGTTTCGCATGCTGGCAGCTGTTCTTGGATTGAATACTGGAGTGTTCACTTCGTCTTCTTTGGTGAAAGAATTTCGGAACGCTGTGTTTAGTAATTCTGCCTTAGCAGTACTGTCGTCGGTAGTATTACCATTGCTATCGCGTAGTGAAGGTATTGTTTGTGTTTTGCCGCTAGTGTACTTCACATATGACCAGAATTTCTTTGGATTTTCTGCAAGATTACGAGACAGGATTTCGTTGTGGAAACAACTATAAGATTCTCGCATTGAAGTCCGCGCTAGGTTGCGAGTTTCAGTAAAAGATTGCCAGTCTTGCGGATTCTGTGTCTTTTTAAATTTTGCATGCGTTTTTCTTTGTTTCTGCAACAGTGATCTGACCTGTTTTGTGTACCACGGGGGGTCAGCCCCCTCTTTTATTAATTTATTTGGTATAAATCTCTCGATTGCTACTGATATTATGTCTTTGAATGTAAGCCACTGATCTACACTCGCATTTTTAGTTTTGAAGGACTGGAGACTATCACTCAGGAAAGCGTGAAGCGAATTTTTATCTACTTTATTGAATAGATATATTTTTCGTTAATTTTTGGTGCATTTGGGAATTTCGATATTCAGTCTCGCTACTACAACTCGATGTTCGCTAATCCCTGTATCTGTTTTGATGCTCTTTACTAGCTCAGGATTATTTGTTGCTAGGAGATCAAGGGTATTTTCGCAACCACTTATAATTCCAGTGGGTTCATTAACTAACTGTTCGAAGTAGTTTTGAGAAAAAATGCATTCAAAACTAGTTCGGACAATGTTTTATATCAGCCGCCGGTTTTGAATACGTATTACGCCAACTATCGAGGGTAAATTAAAGTCGCCACCGATTATAACAGTTTGTTTCGGATACCTATTTGAAATGTGATTCAAGCTTTCTTTCAACATTTCAGCAACTGCATTATCTGAGTCAGGGGGCCGATAAAAAGATCCAATTATTAATTTATTCCGGTTGTCAGGAATAACCTCTACCCAGACCTGCTCACAGGATGTATCTGCCTCAATTTCGCTGCAGGATAAAGCTATAGTAACAGCAATAAACACGCCACCCCCTCTTTTATTTATTCTATTCTTTCTGAAGACCATTTGGCCCTTTGAAGAAATTTCGGCCGAACTTATCTCAGGCATCAGCCAGCTTTCAGAACCTATAACGATTTGTGCCTCAGTACTTTCTATCAGCGCTTGGAGCTCTGGAACTTTTCCAATACAGCTACGACAATTTACAACTGTTAACTAATTGTTTCTAGATCTGCTTTCTTGCTGTGTCTGACCTGCCCCCTTTGAGACTGAAACCCATTTTGTGTATTCCCGAGGCCGTCTAACCTAAAAAACCGCCCAGTCCACGCCACACAGCCCCCGCTACCCGTGCAGCCGCTTCCTGAGTGTAGTGGACTCGTGACCTATTTAGCGGAACCCAAAAAACCATCACCCTTTGGCGCAAGTCGAGGAATCTGCAGCCGACACGGTCGCAGAACCGTCTGAGCCTCTGATTCAGACCCTCCACTCGGCTCTGAACCAAAGGTCCGCAGTCAGTCCTGTCGACAATGCTGCAGATGGTGAGCTCCGCTTTCATCTTGCAAGCAAGACTGGCAGTCTTAACCACTTCTGATAGCCGCTCAAAACCAGAGAGGATCTCTTCCGATCCAAAGCGACACACATCATTGGTCCCAACATGAGCCACCACCTGCAGTTGGCTGCACCCAGTGCTCTTCATGGCATCCGGAAGGAGCCGTTCCACATCCGGAATGACTCCCCCCGGTATGCACACGGAGTGCACATTGGAATTCTTCCCCTCCCTAGTAGCCGAGTTCCATCGTAGATCCACATTCTTTACAGCAATGGAAAGTTGCATTAAGGCCACGTACCATTACCCCAATTCAAAAATACGTGCTGGAAATTAAACCAATTCCATTCCAAAGCAGAAGAAATTCACGGAGAACTCTAACAGATTCGAAGACATTATTGAAAAATCAGAAGCGTTGAATTAATATTTGTGATGCGGCCGGGAATCGAACCCGGTTCTCTGTGCTTACCAGGCAGATGTCTTACCGGTATACCACCACAACACTAACGATTAACGCGCCTTGCAATAGTCTAAGTACGATTTCCCTCCACGTCACAAACTTTAATTCATCTTGTGTGTTCCAAAGATATTTGCTACTACTGCCAAGGCTCTCCATGCAGCGGAATAACACCTCGGGAATGGACGTATTGGAACAATCCTGTTAAGATTATATAAATATCAATTTAATACAAAAAACAACCCCAGATACGGATTTTTGTTTCGAATATGTCAAAGACGTTATTGATAAATCTGAATCATTGAATTAAAATTTGTATTAAATTGATATTTATATCATCTTAACAGGATTGTACCAATATGTCTAATCCCGAGGTGATATTACGCTGGAGAGCCTTGGCAGTAGTGGCCATTATCTTTGGAACACAGAAGCTGAAATAAAGTTTGCAACATGGAGGGAAATCGGACTTAGACTATTCCAAGGTGCCTTAATCATTAGTTGTGTGGTGGTCTAACGGTAAGAGGTCGGGGTTAGATTCCCGGCTACATCACAAATTTTAATTCAATGCTACAGATTTATCAATAATGTCTTTGACACATTCGAGACGAAAATCCGTCTCAGGGATTGTTTATTGTGTTAAATTGATTTTTATATCTAACCGATTCATAATTCTCTCCATGTAGAGAGGATTTTTTTTAAATCCAAGAAGATTTCCAATGAATACTAAAAAATGTTTTTCTGGAGATCGGTGAAACAAAACTACAAAACTAGTACCGTTTATTTCTTGCACTCAGATATTTCACGAAAAGAAACCGGCCGATCTCATCGGATATCGTTCACTATCATCCGATTGTCTAACAAAATTCTCGCGAATCAACTGCCGTTGCTAACATTGCGCGCTACGCCTGCGTCCTTTACTGTACAGTTAAAGCCAGACATTTATGAATAAAGTTGCAGAGAGTGGGATTTAACAGTCGGATGCGGCTGGTTGAGACTCGAGCCAAATTACGGACAATACGGACTCTACTGAAGGGGAAGCTACTACTGGCTGGCCTTTCATCCGATGTCAGAGAGGATCCGACTGCTTTGTTTGCTCAGAGTCAGACTCTGACTCTCGGCATCCTGTGTCATTCTCTGCCTGCTGGCCACAGTTCACGTTCCACTCCGTTCTGTTCTTGCGCTCGGCAATCAAGGAGTATTACGCTGGACAACTACTACGGTGATTAACTTCAATATACGAACACTAAGAGGATTTTACTTTGCCGTAGTATGAACAAAACACAATTATAATAAAACAATGTTGAGGACTGGTAAATTATAGTATGAACGATGTTTGCACAAAGTATAACAGACTATGGATAACATGATTAAAATAAGCAGCTATTCGATGCTCAATTTATTTTAATATCCAGACTGATGGTAGTGTCACACTTGTTTTCACCGTACACGTCAGGGTAAATAAGTCGAGTCAGAAGGCAAGTGTGTTTTTATATACGCGATCGACTGTCCAGATGGTACGATGCCACACAAGATACCACTTCGGATACGAGAACTTAGTGTTTATTCACAACGCGAAAGATTAGGAAGAAACCGTATGTAAACGAATACAATCGAAAGGACAGAACTTTCCTAGGAAATTTGTAACGAAGGACGAAATGTGGGGTTGATAGAGGAACGAGAGAAGATCCAACGGAGAACAGCGCGCTTCGTTACAGGATCATTTCATAATCGTTAAAGCGTTACGGAGATGATCGATAAACCCCAGTGGAAGAATCTGCAGGAGAGACGTTCTTTCGTTCGGTACGAGGTTTCGTCGAAGTTTCGAGAATATACCTTTACCGAGGAGTCTAGCAGTATATTGCTCCATCCTACGTATATCTCGCGAAGAGATCGTGAGAATAAAATCAGAGAGATTAGAGCCCACACAGAGGCATACCGACAATCTTTCTTTCCGCCAACAATACATGACTGGAACAGGACGGAGAACCGATAGTGGTACTCAAAGTACCCTTCGCCACACACCCTCGGGTGACTTGCGGAGTATGGATGTAGATGTAGATAGGAAGCGCCACATAAATCCCCAACTGAAAAACCAGTGTCGACTTGTTTTAAAAGGAAAAGTAGAGTAGTTAAACTGTCAAATTTTACTTGCTTATTTAGTTCCCAGATGGAACAAATACTTCGGCCGCCTTAAAATGAGAATTAAGTCCTATAACACTCTCTAATTCATTGCTACAAATGCAATCTATGTCGGATGATATTCGGAGTATCAAACTGTAGAAAAGAGTACTCTTTTCCTTACGACATGATATTCCTGTGTAAGAGATGTGGTCTACTTAACAAGTTCGTAAGACTCCAATTTCATACCTTAGTAAAATTTGTGACATACCTCAACTACGAACAAAATTCAAGATAGTAGTCACTGGAAAACATGCCCACATTCTGTCAGAAGCATATATATATATATATATATATATATATATATATATATATATATATATATATATATATATATATATATATAAACTACCTCAGCTGCCCTAATAACTTGAAGCTCGTTCATAACGTCCATACGTTTAGAGATAATACGTTTCAGGAGTGGTGCGCAATTTGATCAGCTGACAGAAGCTTAACATTCATCTTTGTCTCAAAAGTAAAATGAATAAGCAACAAGTCAGACGAGCATTGTTAACTCGTATTGACAACTGTTGCACCTCTATGGAAAAACTGAAATTAATGAACATGACTTATGCCGAGTACCCGCGACATTTTAGGAATGTATTTTTCAAGAAGCGCCGCAGTAGTGGTCACATGACTCGCTTCTGTATCATGACCGTCAACTCCGCCTCCGGTCATCCAGAATTCGGTTTCCCGTAGTTTCTGAAAACAATTGCATCATGTATTTTAGAAAGCACGGCCGATTTCCTCCCTAAACTGAATCAAAACGGTTCGAGCGTGTGTCGAACGACCAACGTGTCGACGGGACGTTAAAACATAATCTTCCTTCCTTGTTCTTCTGCAAGAAGGGCTATGTCAGAAAAGACAGAAAATTTTCGACAAGCAACATTTGTAGGAAGCGTAACATTGACGGTCGAAACACATACGTAGAATATCTCAAAGTTAATTATTAATTACCAACAGTCACACTGTAGGGATCAGCATTGTAGTTTACGCAAAGGAGAATGGGATCTCGATTACCTAGACGTGGCCCATTGTCTGCGGGTAATTACATTACCCAGTCGAACAACAGGCTTATTATTCACATACACTGAACATCAGTGATGTCCAAAATATGACTGTGGAAATGTGTAGAGCGTGTGTATCTAACCTTAACCCCGAGCAGCTGCACAGACATATGTAAAATTAGAAAAAAATAATTCTGAAACAATATGAATGCAAGTAAATTTGCTCTGAAAGAAGATGATATCGCAATGCAATCGACTTGCACCACAACTCTTTCTCAGGTGACTTTTGTTGTGACGCTAATGACTCAGTCGTACAGAGGTTAAAAAAGAATCTGAATTTTTTTATCCTACATGTATTATAATTGAAAAATGGTCCAATTAGCTGCTATATTTTAACACTCAGTCTCGCCTATATAACATTTTCAACAAATGATTTCCGGTTTCGGCTTTTCAAGCATAAACAGAACTGGTAAAATTTAGTGACATTAAGCTCTTACCGGGTGATCAAAAATTCAGTATAAATTTGAAAACTTAATAAATCACGGAATAATGTAGATAGAGAGGTAAAAATTGACACACATGCTTGGAATGACATGGGGTATTATTAGAATAATAATAAAAAAATAGTATTGCTAGACGTGTGAAAGATCTCTTGCGCGCGTCGTTTGGTGATGATCGTGTGCTCAGCCGCCACTTTCGTCATACTTGGCCTCCACGTCCCCAGACCTCAATCCGTGTGATTATTGGCTTTGGGGTTACCTGAAATTGCAAGGGTATCGTGATCGACCGACATCTCTAGGTTTTGTGTCCCTGCCTCGTCGCCGCTTTTGTGTCTCGTTTCCGTTGAGGGTGTCGGTGGCCGAGTGGAATGAGACCGACACAGGAATAAAGATAGCACGCTGGTGCAGGTACGGAGGGGAGCAGCCAGAAACTAGAAACACTAGAGTAAATTAGAACGAGATATATATTGCACAGAATTTATACAATACTTAACTTTTACATAGCTCATTACTACTGAATGCTGATACATAGTTGAGCTAGAGGTCTGCCTAGTGCTTGAGTGATAGCCAAGTCTTCACTGGTGCCTATCTGATTCCGAAGTCTTTACTGGTTCCTATCTCAGTCCCAAGTGAACGATGTCGTTCAGTGGTGGCCACGAGCGGAATTGCAGCAGAGGGCGCTCGTGGCTGTCGTCGTAAGAACGCCGCACCGTGCGTGCATGGCGGCGCGCGGCGAAAATAGGTGGCGCGCACTTTGGACTTGTGCGACACCACACTAGGGATGCTGAAAGACAACATCCGACGCCAATGCTTCACCATAACTCCGGACATGCTTTACAGTGCTGTTCATAACATTATTCCTCGACTACAGCTGTTGTAGGGCAATGATGGTGAACATATTGAGCATTTCCTGTAAAGAACATCATCCTTGCTTTGTCTTAATTTGTTATGCTATTTACAGCTTTTCTGATCAGATGAAGCGCCATCTGCAGATTTTTTTTATTTATATTTATTTATTTTTTTTAATTTTTTTTATTTTATTTTTTTTTATTTTTTTTTTTTTTTTTTTTTTTTTTTTTTTTGTTCTAATTAAACCCCATGTCACTCCAAGCATCTGTATCATCTTTTATCTCTCTATTTACATTATTCCGTGATTTATTAAGTTTTCAAATTTATACTGACTTGTTGATCAGTAGGTAATATACCAAGAAAGAAACATTTATAATATTATCTTAAATCTTAATATGGCAATGGCCATTGTGTCACACACAGACACTCAGTCACAAACAAGTCATTTCTTCTTGAATGAGCCGGCCGCGGTGGCCGAGGAGACAGGCGCTCCAGTCACGATCTGCACGGCCACTACGGTCGGGGGTTCGAATCCCCTCTCGGGCATGGATATTTGTGCCGTCTTTAGTATAAGGTAGTTGATAAGTAGTTTGTAAGTTTAGGGACGGATGACCCCGTAGTTAAGTCCCATAAGCTTAACAAACATTTGAACATTTCTTGAATGAAACTTTCACTCTGCAGCGGAGTGTGCGCTGATATGAAACTTCCTGGCAGATTAAAACTGTGTGCCGTAACCGGGACTCGAACGTGGGACATTTGCCTTTCGCGGGAAAGCGCTCTACCGACTGAGCTATCCCGACACGACTCACGATACCGACTCACAACTTTACTTCCGCCAGTACCTCGCCTCCTACTTTCCAAACTTCACAGAAGCTCTCCTGCGAAACATGCAAGACTAGCACTCCTGGAAGAAAGAATATGGTGGAGACATGGCATAGCCACAGCCTAAGGGATGTTTCCAGAATGAAACTTTCACTCTCCATCGTGAGTCGTGTCGGGATAGCTCAGTCGTTAGAGCGCTTTCCCGCGAAATGGAAAGGTCTCAGGTTCGACTCCCGGTTCCGATACACAGTTTTAATCTGCCAGGAAGTTTCATTTCTTCTTCTTTCTGTAGCATTTGTTCCTCTTTGGCATGGTTACTTTCATATGTTTAACGGTTGCTGGATGACCTTCCGTTCGCCATTCCACTATTCTCCCGCGCCCTGACTGTCAGTGTGTAGTCGTTTTAATAGCAAATCTTGTAACCGAATTGGCATATGGGTACGAGCCGGATGTGGTGTGCCGCCTAGGAACAACATCCAAATGTGTGGCACTCTGCCAGACGGTTTCCCTCGGAAAATAGCCCAATCAAACTGTCAGAAAGCCTATACCTTGCAAAAGGTGCGGTAGAAGATTTTTTTTAACTCGTTGATATGCTTGGAAGGATTAGAAAACCAAGTTTTGCCAACAAAATTTCTTTTGGGAAAACCTTCTGCAGTCAAAAAAACTTCGAAAATTTCGTACTTTTTTCATTTTTTCAAAAAAAAATATCTCCGTTTTTTCGTGCTCCTACCGCTGTTTCGTCGAAGTTCTCTTTTAAAGAACACAACATTCTCTGCAATTGTGATTCTTACAATTTTATTTCTACTCACAATACCTAAGGCACTATAGTGCGTCAAAAATGACAATTTTTGAAATTTTGTGAAAAGTGGTAAAATACCTCATTTTTGAACACCGTTATTTCAGTTTCTGTTTGTGTAATATAAATATATTATATGTCATGTTATATTTTGGAATTTACCATCTCATTTTCAAGTATTCAATTTTTCTGTATGCAGTATGGTGATTTCTGGGGACCCACCTATTTTGATTCGTACATCACTAGCCGAAGTTTACTATTGGCCACTTTATGATTGTAAAATCTGCTGTTCAAAGAACTAAACATTTTGGCAGTGTTATCATTGTGAGATAAGATGTTGACCTGCTTGTACTCATGACGACACAAATATCCATGGCCGCGCGGGAGTAGTCGAGTGGTCTGGAGCGCCACGTTGCGATTTGCGAGGCCTCCCGCGTTGAAGGTTCGAATCCTCCCTCGGGCATGGATGTGTTGTCCTTAGGTTAGTTTAACACAGTTTAAGTAGTTTGTGAGTCTAGGGACTGATGACCAATGTAGTTTAGTCCCATAGAATTACAAACATTTGAACGTTTGAACTATCCATGACCGAGGGGGGATTCGTACACCCGACCGTCGTGGCCATGCAGAACGTCACTTGCGCGCCGCAGACCGCGTGGCCACCGGGGCCGGCGAGGCACACTGTCAAAAGCCTTCTGGAAATCAAGGAATACGTAATCGATTTGCGAACCCTTGTGGATAGCACCCATCACTTCGTGTGAATGAAGAGCTAGTTGTGTTTCGCATGTTGCCCAGTAGTGCAGCTCTGTGGAGACGAGCGTTATCGTTCACCACAAGCAACCCAACTCCTGTGGCACCAGCGTGGGCATAACAAAAGATCGAAGGATCTCGTCTCTGTACATCTGAGCAGTCAGAACGCCATTCCGAACGACACGGAAGCCGGTACCTCCGCAAGTACTGACTCCTGCCCACACCATTCGTCCACCACCATTAACAGGACACGGCGCCATTCGTTACGACCGCAATCCTGATATTCCTCCACTCTGTTTCTGCGGACTAAACGGTGTCCTGGGTTTAATGTGTTACACGCCATACTCCTCCGTGCGTGGAGGCCTCAATTCCGAAGGAGATTTCGGACTCTTTGTGTTGATACTGCGCGTCCTTTTGGTGCCTGGACGGTCCGTTGGAAGTGTTTTGCATTCAGCCTCCTGTCTCGACGGGCTGTTAACCGGAAATAACGGTATTCTCTTGCTCGTGTTTCCCGTTGACTATATCCTTGCCTTATTTTGACATTTCCTGTTGTGTTAAATCGCGTCCAGGTCCTGGAAATTACACTTTGGGACACTCCAATCTCCGACGACGAGCAACCAGAAGAGTACCACCTGCTATCATGAATACAGTGTTGGTGCGAGAGGTTGAAAGCAATTTGTCTGTCGACAAATTTCCGATTTCAAATTTCAAATGTTTGTAAATCTATCGGACCATACTGCTTGGTCATCAGTCGGTAGCTTACAAACTACTTAAACCTAGGTAAACTAACCTAAGGACAAACACACACACGCATGCCCCAGGGAGGACTCGAACCTCCACGGCCAGCAACCGCGCGCTCCGCAGCGAGACGCTTTAGACCGCTCGGCTACTCAACCGCGGCGGTAATTTCCGAGAACAGAAGCATTACATTAAGGCTAAATTCCATTTATGTGAAATTACTATTGTCATTGTAATTGTAATTAGACGTAATGTATATTAAGTTCAAATGTTCAGATATTTGTATAGCTTACGGGACTTAACTACGGGGTCATCAGTCCCTAAACTTACAAACCACTTATGAACTAACTAAGACTAAGGATGACACAAATATCCATGCCCGAGGGGGAATTCGAACCCACGACTGTAGTGGCTGTGCAGGCCGTGACTGGAGCGCCTCAGTCCCCTCGGCCACCGCGGCCGGCGTATATTAAGTATAAATTACTATTGTAATCAGAGTTAATGAGTAGTAAATAGAAACTGCAGTATTTTCAGCTAACCTCTCATGTAATTTAGTTGTATATCTGTCCATAGTAATTTACCGTATTCAATTAGTTCCGTCTACTATGCGAATAGCACCACTGTGCATTCTGTAGGATAAATTGAATAAAGTCATAACATAAATGTTTGACGTTCTTTTTCACCCACTTTTCATCAACAGTAAATAATTAAATCAAAAATTGAGTGAATAATTTTCCGGAAAAATTTGTTGAAAGTTGAAATTGTTCTTACAGCCACACAGTAAACCTACATCAATCAATACAGTGAGATCCTTGTGTCTTCGCTGATGGCTTACTTAGCTGTAGGCGTTAGAAAATCCTTGTGTAAGAATGAGTGTCAACATGGAGAAGATACATTTCTATGTCATGAAATACTATAAGTATGGAAAGGATAATACTGGAATATACGCAGTTAGTGTAAGTTAAAGCACTAAACTTTACATTATCACTACCTCTCTTTGTACAAATCATGAACGTAAGAGCTTTATGACCTCACTGTATTTTTTTTTTTTTTTTTTAGTTACTTGTCACTAGAAGGGATGCATATCAATTCATTTATCCGATGTACATCTACATCTGTATATATATTCCGCAATCAACCGTAGGGTGCGTGACGGAGTGTACACTGTACCACTACCAGGCATTTCCTTTCCTATTCCCCTCCCAAATAGAACGAGGGAAACAAGAATGTTTCTATGCCTCTACACGACCCGTTATATCTCTTTACTTGTGTTGGTGTTCTTTACACTAAATGTAAGTAGGCGGCAGGTAGACCGTTCTACAGACAGCTTCAAATTCCGGCCTCAAAATTTTCTCAACAGAATTTCTCGAAATGAACGTCGTCCTTCTTCCAGCGTTTCCCATTTGGGTTCTCGGAGCATTTCTGTTACAATGGCGCATTGGTCGAAGCTACCAGTAACGAACCTAGCCTGTCGAATCTGAAATGCTTCCATGTCTTCATTTAATTTTCATTGTTTATGACATCATAGCTTCTGAAATATGTCGTACTATGATGTAAGTTTGTAGGTACGATCAGTGATATATATGCCTAATGTCTGCAAAATATGTCGTGAATGGTGTTAGTAGTAAAGACGTAATAAATCGAAATCTCATGCATGATGCGATTTTTCATGAACCAAATTGTTGACGACTTCATGAAGTGTGATGTAATTTCACATTCAGTGGTTTGAACCAAATTGTCTACGACTGCATATATAATATCGAAGGAACACTCATTGCTATGTATGTGTACTGTCTATGAAATATCTCGCGAATATGATTTACAGTGTAGAAGTAATAACTTGTAACGTCATTCCAAATGCCGTACAAATACATCATGAACATCGGAAAAATAGTAAGCGATAAACTCATTTCCACTCATCATTTAGTTAGGGTTTTCATCGAGAAAACATGAGCAATACTCAAGACGTGGTCGTACAAGCGTTTTATATGCGGCCTCCTTTACAGATGAAGTACATCTTCCCAAAAATCTCCTAAGTAACCGAAGTAGCCTATCCGCCTTACTCACTACTGTCCTTACATGTTCGTTCTATTTAATATCGCTCTACAATGTTACGCCTAGATATTTGAACGACGCAACTTACCAAAAATCTCACTACTAATATTGTACTCGAATATTATGTGATTGTTTTTCCTACTAATATGCATCACTTGAATTTTCTTACATTTAGAGCTAGCTACCATTTACAACAACTACAAATATTGTCCAAGTCATCCTGTATACTATTACAATCAATTAATGACGACACCCTCCCATATACCACAGCATCATCAACAACCTGCCGCAAATTACAAGTTACTCTGTCCATCATATCATTTATATAGATAGACTAGTTTAACGCCCGCTGCTTTGCATGCGTAGGCTGGTTGGTCTGCAGCAGTTGTTTCTCTCTCTTAATTTAAATATTCATAGATATAGCTTAAGTACTATCATAATGAAATGTTGTGATACTACTTGTAGCCGCGCAGAATGGCCGTGCGTATTGAGGCGCCATGATGCAGTGCGCGCTGCTGTTTGCCATCAGGGGTTCGATTCGCCCTTCGGCATGGGTGTTTGTGTTGTCCTTAGCATAAGTTAGATCAAGTTAGTTTAGTTAGTTTCTCAGCCTTAGGGACTGATGACCCAGTAGTTAAGTCTCTTAAGATTTACAAACATTTGAACATTTCATTTCACTATTTGTAACCCCTATGGCACACCTTAATAGTTGAATTTCGAAAAATACCCCAACATGTGACTTTTAAATTCCAACCAAGTATGCAAATATCATTTTTTGTAATTCTTGGTACAAAATTTGCTTAGTAGCAACATATTTTCAAAGAAAAGTTTCGTCCCCTATATCACCCCCTAAATGAATAACATTCTGAAAGTACCGAATCCCGTGTCTTTTTAATTCTGACCAGAAAACATATACCAATTTATGTGGTTGTAGCTTCAAAATTGCCTCAACAGCAAAAGATTTTCGAAAAACATCCCCTCTCCAATTTAACCTCCTTTCTGGTCGAATTTCCAAAAATACCGAAACACGAATTTTTTAAATTCTAACGAACAATACAAATATCAATTTTTGCAGCTCTGGCTTCAAAAATGTCTTGACAACAATGTGTTTTCGAAAAGAATTTTTGATCCCCTATTTTGCTCCCTTAGTTGTTTAATTTCCAAAATTACCTAAACTCCTGGCTTTTTAATCCTGATCAAGAGTCCATATCCTAAGTTATAGTTGAAGCTTGAAATTTGAGTTAACAGCAACATATTTTTGAAAATCAATTTTTGGTCCCCTCTTTTACCCTCTTATTGGTTGAATTTCAAAAAATGCTGAAACACAAGTACTTTAAATTCGACCCCTGAATTGAACTCCGAAAATTTGTAGTTCTAGATTCAAAATTGCCTAAATATCAACGAATTTTCCAAAACCGTTTCATATTCTGTTTGACTCCCGTTGCGGGTGGAATATTGAAAACTCGCTTCTTAAATGACGCCTACAGAGTAAGTTCAACACCCTCGACAAATTTCAAGTTTCTGTCTTCAGTGGTTTGGGCTGGGCGATGATGAGTCAGTCAATCAGTCAGTCGGCACATTACCTTTTGTACAGGGTGTTACAAAAAGGTGGGCCAAACTTTCAGGAAACATTCCTCACACACAAAGAAAGAAAATATGTTATGTGGACATGTTTCCGGAAACGCTTAATTTCCATGTTAGAGCTCATTTTAGTATTTCTCTTTAAATGTAAATTGAAATAATTCGTGCAGACAATTGTCAAAATACGCAATTGTTTCGTTAGTATGTACTGTACTTCTTCGATTAACCGCCAGTTGGCCCAATTGAAGGAAGGTAATGTTGACTTCACTGCTTGTGTTGACATACGACTCATTGCTTTACAGTACTAGCGTCAAGCACATCAGTACGTAGCATCAACTAGTTAGTGTTCTTTACGAACGTGTTTTTGCAGTCAGTGCAATGTTTACAAATGCGGAGTTGGCAGATGCCCATTTGATATATGGATTAGCACGGGCGGTATGTTTGTATCGAGACAATTCTAGAACGAAGGTGTGCCGACAGGAAGACGTTTGAAGCAATTGATCGGAGTCTTGGGGAGCACGGAAGATTCCAGCCTATGACTCGTGACTGGGGAAGACATAGAACGCCGAGGGCCCCTGCAATGGACGAGGTAATTCTTCGTGCAGTTGACGTTAACCCCAATGTCAGCGCCAGAGAAGTTGCTGCTGTACAAGGTAACGTTGACCACGTCATTGTATGGAGAGTGCTACGGGAGAACCAGTTGTTTCCGTACCATGTACAGCGTGTGCAGGCACTATCAGCAGCTGATTGACCTCCACGGGTACACTTCTGCGAATGGTTCATCCAACAATGTGTCACTCCTGATTTCAGTGCCAATGTTGTATTTACGGATGAAGCTTCATTCCAACGTGATCAAATTGTAAATTTTCACAATCAACATGAGTGGGCTGACGAGAATCCGCACGAAATTGTGCAATCACGTCATCAACACAGATTATCTGTGAACGTTTGGGCAGGAATTCTTGGTGATGTCTTGATTGGGCCTTCCACTTACTCTCACTGGAGCACGTTATCATGATTTCATACGGGTTACTCCACCTGTGCTTCCTGAACGTGTGCCTTTACAAGTACGACACAACATGTGGTTCACGCACGATGGAGCTCCTCCACATTTCAGTCGACGTGTACGTACGCTTCTCAACAACAGATTCGGTGACCGATGGATTGGTAGAGGCGGACCAATTCCATGGCCTCCACGCTCTCCTGACCTCAACCCTCTTGGCTTTCATTTATGGGAGCATTTGAAAGCTCTTGTCTACGCAACCCCGGTACCAAATGTAGAGACTCTTCGTGCTCGTATTGTGGACGGCTGTGATACAATACGCCATTCTCCAGGGCTGAAGCAGCGCATCAGGGGTTTCATGCGACGGAGGGTGGGTGCATATATCCTCGCTAACGAAGGACATTTTGAACATTTCTAGTAACAAAGTGTTTGAAGTCACGCTGGTACGTTCTGTTGCTGTTTATTTCCATTCCGTGATTAGATTTGAAGAGAAGTAATAAAATGAGCTCTAACATGGAAATTAAGCGTTTCCGGACACGTGTCCACATAACATATTTTCTTTCTTTGTGTGTGAGGAATGTTTCCTGAAAGTTTGGCCGTACCTTTTTGTAACACCCTGTATATAGAGAAATTAGCAGCGCACAAATCACACTCCCATGGGGCACACCTAGAGTTCCGACGACGTTTAAAACCATGTCGATAAATTTCGTATAATACGACAACCTTGGTTTTAAACCGTTTAATACCAGGTTGTATTGGTATAATGGGTTAGATTGGTATATTCAATGTGCCAACCGAAACATTAGACATCCGAAATGTTACAATGGGAATTTTATTTCCTACATACATTTCATAGTCCATAATATATCAATATAGTACATTTTTATTCGATATGTGAATCGAAATTGTGTGTAAAGCATACTTGACATACTGCGAAATGTAATTACACTACAAGAAAACATCGTCAAATGTCTTCTTCATGTATGCCACTGTACATGAATGCAAAATATCAATCAAAACTTTGCATTACAAACAACAACAATAATTATTATTAAAAAGTCTCTATGGAACAAACAAATTCTTCCCGTTTCTGGAACAAATACAAATAAACTTTCCCGTAGCCTCTTATCATAATATTAATCAGATTCCTCCTCCCAGGATGGCATCAATATATCGAGGTCTTGTGAGTCACCCATGTACCTGAAGTTCCCCTGTATACACACTAGTTTTTCGGTTGTATCTGGAGACAGTCTGTTCCGTAATGGTGTGTGAATTCGTCCGTGAGCTGTTACGCTCACTTGCCGCTGAGGAAAGCGGTACGTTCAAAATTGTGGAAGCAAGTTAATACAAGGGTTGTTTCGTACATAAGCCTTTCCACCATTCCGTTCATTCCCGAATGGTAACGCCTGATGTGTATGCAGTTCATACTGTCGTATGGTACTGCGTGTTGCTTGACAGCCAGGATAAAATGAACTTCTCTCTTCGGAAAATGTTTGTTCAAATGTTTGTATAGTCTATGGGACTTAACTACGGGGTCATCCGTCCCTAAACTTACAAACTACTTATGAACTACTTACGAACTATGAAGGCATAAATATCCATGCCCGAGGGGGGATTCGAACCCACGACCGTAGTGGCCGTGCAGACCGTGACTGGAGCGCCTTAGTCTTCTCGGCCACCGCGGCCGGCTCTCTTCGGAATCATACATGGTTTAAACGGTTTAAAACGACACGTTTCTGAATTCAACCGTATGAAATCGTATTTTTAAATCTCTAGGCACACCTGACGATACACTCGTCTCTGATGACCACTCTACGTCGCGAACAACGTACTGCATTCTATTACGTACAAGAAAATTGCTCTTTAATTTTTTGTCTCAATTTCGAGAAACCTGTTGACGGTGAATGGTGGCAGACGGCATCTGTTTTATGTCCGACCACTGCATTCTAGAAGCCTGGCGGCGGTATTTTCTGGGTCCGTCTGGGCAGCGAAACGACCGCACTCCACAGCCGCAGCCACCAGCAGACCCGGTGACCCGGAACGTCCCGTGTGGGCCGCAAGCAATTGTCCTGCTCACTGCAGACTACAGCGCTCTGGCCCGCTCGTAAAGTGCTGGTCGGCACACTGCCGCCGCCTCCCGCATAATGAGTGTCGAGGCGGGAATGTCCCTCATGGCGGATGAGGACGGCGGGCCGCCACGCGTCTGTCTGCGGCTCGCCGAGCGCGGGATTGCCACGGAAACGACCGATCGTAGCCGAGGCAGGAATGTCCGTCACGCGCAGTCTTCATACCAGTGCCAGATGTCCCTCTGCCGTTACAGCAGCGTCGCAAGTGGCACTGGATTCCACCTTACTCTGCAGACTATATTTTCTAAGTATGAGGTCCGCCTGACATGCAAAACACTGATTTACTATACACCCAAACTAGTAGCAGCACATCTGTGTCATCATTAGTGGGTTTTCCATTTATTTAATGCTGTGAAAAAAAATACATTGATTTTACTATTGCGTTGTTGTTGTGGTCTTCAGTCCGCAGACTGGTTTGATGCAGCTCTCCACGCTACCCTGTCCTGTGCAGATCTATTCATCCGAGAATACGTTCGCCAACATACATCCTTTTGAATCTGTTTACTATATTGGCACCTCCGTCACCCTCTACGATATTTACCCCAAACGCTTCCTTCTAATGCTAAGTTGACAAATCCTTGATGTCTCAGAATGTGTCCAACCAATCTATCCCTTCTCTTAGTCAGTATATGCCAGATACTCCTTTTCTCCCCGATTCGGTTAAGCACCTCCTCATTAGTTACGCGATCTACCCATCTAATTTTCATCATTCGTCGGTAGCACCACTTTTCAAAAGCTTCTATCATCTTTTTGTCTGAACTTCTTATCGTCCATGTTTCACTCCCACACAGCGTTACACTCGAGGTAAATGCTTTCAGACGACACTTCCTAACATTTAAATTAATATTGGATATTAACAAGTTTCGCTTATTTAGAAACGCTTTTCTTCCCATAGCCATTCTGCATTATTTATCTTCTTCGGCCATCAAATGTTATCTTGCTACCCAAATAATAAAATTCTTCTACAATTTTATTGTCTCATTACCTAATCTAATTCCTTCAGCATCGCCTGATTTTCTGACATTGCGTTCCATTACCTTCGTTTTACTGTTGTTAATGTTCATCTTATATCTTCCTTTCAAGACACTGTCCATCCCATTCAATTGCTCTTCCAGATCTTTTGCAGTCTCTGGCAGAATTACTATGTCATCGGCAAACCGCAATGATTTTATTTCTTCTCTCTACAATTTAATGCGCTCTCCAAATTTCTCCTTCCATTCTTTCACTGCCTGCTCAATGTACAGTTTGAAAAACATTGGGGAAAGGCTACAACCCTGTCTTACTCCCTTCCCAACCTCTGCGTCCCTTTCTTTCCCTTCGACTCTAATAAACGCCGTCTGGTTTTCGTATAGGTTAAATCTAATTCTTCGCTCCCTATATTTTACCCCTGATACCTTCAGAATTTGGAAGAGAGTATTCCTGTCGACATTGTAAAAAGCTTTCTCCAAATCGACAAATGCTAAAAACGTAGGTTTTCCTTTCCTTAGCCTGTCTTCTAAGATAAGTCGTAATGTGAGTTTACTAATGTACTAGCGTAAATTCAGGCCTAAAAATTTTGTCTGTCTTATTTTGGTTTTTACCTTATTTTACATTCTGTGGTGTTGTGGGACCCTTCCTACATATTTATGTAGTGGTAGCGTTGTCATCTGCAACCAAAATTATCTCTTTGAACCTTGTCAGGAATTTAAAAAACGCTACTTATTGTGTTAAAACGTGAAATTTTGATCGTCTGCCTACTGTCTATTACTTACAGTTTCTTTTGGTGTTTACTTTCTCTTCCGCGTTTCTGTGGATAGCACACATGCACATGTAATAAACATAAGCTGCGGATTTTTTCGTCACAATCACTTCTCACTTTAGAAATTTGCCTGTGTATATTGTGTTGACATGCGTATGTTTTGGTTGACTTTCAGTTGTTCTCCAGTTGAATGGCGGTGGATTTGAATATTGTTTGTTTTGTCTCTTCTGTGTCTGTGTGTTATATATATATATATATATATATATATATATGTGTGTGTGTGTGTGTGTGAGTGTGTGTGTGTGTGTGTGTGTGTGTGTGTGTGTGTGTATTTGAGCGTGAGTGAGTGTGTTTGCTGTCTGTGTCATTTTTTTCTGTACAGCTGATTTAATGGGTTAAATAATGTATTTTTGCAAAGTGTGGTGTACTCATTCATGACTGAATTTCCTTCTGCTATTGCTTTTCGTATCACTTACCTCTTAATATAAACCATATTAATTTAAATCATATCTATTTTAGACCCAGTAGCTTTATAAAGGCATCACCAGATAGTCTGAGTATCGGCTCGATAGTGGGCGGAAAGACTGGACAAATCATGCACACATGTCCAGGATAATGTTCATGTCACAGTCGTCAAAGTTCAGGGAAAGTTCAAATGGTGATAAACGAACAGCAATTCATTTTTCTCTTTGACAGATCAGCGAACTTTACTCTTTCAAAGTATTTTTTAAACGCACCCAACACAACAACCAAATCTAAATTATCCTCGCAATTTTTCCATATTTTATCACCGATTAAACCTACCCTGAACTTTCAGGAATGTGACATGAACATTATCCTGGACATGTGTTCGTGATTTGGCCACTCTTTCCGCCCACTATCGAGCCGATACTTAGACTATCTGATTATGCCTTTATAAAGCTACTGGGTCTAAAATACATATGATTTAAATAATTATGGTTTATATTAAGAGGTAAGTGATACGAAGTTCACCGAGTCATCTAGTCGTCTAGTCGACCCGGCACTTGCTAATATGTAAGTACTCTTGCTTTGAACGTCACATAAGCAAAATTTTATCGCAATCGTACGAATGATATTGAAATCCCAAAGAAAAGAGCTCTTTTTTTTCCAGAAATTTTCATATTTTGTGGCCAACTATTCCAAGCTTTTACTTCAAAGCTTCCTGTCGCGTTTACGTCGAATGTGCAATATTTTATCGCATTTAGATGAATGGTATTGATATTTCATAGAAAAATCTGTTTCACTTTTTTCTGAATTTTCCAATTTTTCGGGATACTCTTCCTAATTCTTGTTTCATAAGAACATCACTTTTGCTTTGAATTTCTTGGAAGTTGTGACAGGTGATAAAACATGGCTACGTCATTTTTCACCAGAGACGAAGAGGCAATCCAATGAAGTGACATCATGCAAATTCACCCAAGAAACAAAATTTTCAAAACCACACCTTCTGCTGGAAAAGTTATGGATACGGTGTGTTTCGATTCCGAAGGACTCTTTCTTGTGGACATCATGCCACGTGAAACCACCATAAATTCTGATGCATATGTGACGACACTGAAGAATCTTCAAGCTCGACTGAGTCGTTCTCGACCACTTCGGCAAAAGCTGGATGTTTTGCTGTTGCCCGACAATATAAGGGCACATGTCAGTCAAAAGACCATGGAAGCGATCACAAAACTCGGATGGACAACACTGAAACACCCGCCTTTCAGTCCTGACCTGGCTCTATGTGACTATCATCTCTTTGGGAGACTGAAAGACTCTCTTCGTGAAACAAGGTTTGAAGATAATGAATCCCTTGTGCATGCTGCCAAACAGTGGCTCCAACGTGTTGGTCCAGAATTTTACCGTTTGGGTATACAGGAGCAAGTTCCAAGATGGCCTCGGCAGTTGAAAGGGATTGTGATTATGTGGAGAAATGAAAATATTGTTCGTAAAGGATGTATCTACACACTGTAAAACTTTCAAACATGTAGAATAAAAACTGTATTTAAAAAAGAATAGTGCGCATTTCTTTTGGAGTGACCCTCGTATATAGTCAAGAGATATAAAAATAGGTTTTACAAGTTTATTTCATAATTTGAGCCCCTAACATCTGAGGAATGTTTTGGAAAACTGAACTATAATAATATCTCTGACCCTTGAATGAACGGTATGTGTTGAAGAAGTAAGATTGATATCTTGGAAGTAAAATGGATTCCAAATTAAGACTAAATTGCAAAGACAATATCAATTACAAACTGCGATTTAGACTTTTTTTGTAACAGGCTCCAATTTAGGAGAAGTAACCGGAAACACATAACAGTATCAGGTATGTTGTCACCGTTAAATCAAGCCTCCGAGATAAAGGATTTTTCATGCTCGATATTCACGAAAATATAAGTTACAAAAACAAGCAAAATAAATATTAAAGGCGGTGTATCTTCTATTGCCAATATGTAAAACAGAAATTCAGTAAAAAAAATCCTGAAGTACGAACATATAATATTATAAGACCGGAGCCAGTTAACAGTTGCTGACACTGCTAGACGACTGATCAGCATCTGTCAGCAGCTGTCATTATGGCACTGTGCCGCTGGAACAGGTACTTACTGCTTCTTTTGTGCTAAATTATTTACACTGTAATTTACACTTTACGTTAGTATTTAATCTAAACCCTTCTACCACAACAATACAATATGGACTGACGGACTGACTCATCATCGCCCAGCCCAAACCACTGAAGACAGAAACTTGAAATTTGTAGAGGTTGTTTATCTTACTCTGTAGGCGTCATTTAAGAAGGGAGTTTTCTATATTCCGTCCGTAAGGCGGTGAAATAGGGAATGAAATATTTTTTGAAAGTATTTTGCTATTTAGGTGATTTTGAAGCTAGAACTGCAAACTTTCGGATTTTAATTCAGGGTACGAATTTAAACAAACACATGTTTCGCCATTTTCTGAAATTCAACCAATAAGGGGGTAAAATAGGGAACGCAAAACATTGATTTCCAAAAATATGTTGCTGTTAACTCAAATTTTAGGCTACAACTACGAAACTTCGGATATGGACTCTTGATCAGGATTAAAAAGACACGAGTATCGGTATTCAAAAACTAAGGGGAGAGAATAGGGGATCGAAATTCTTTTTGAAAACACATTATTGTCAACACTATTTTGAAGCTAGGGGCTGCAAAAATTGATATTTGTATTGTTCGTTAGAATTTAAAAACTACGTGTTTCGGTGATTCTGGAAATTCAATAATCAAGGGGGTTAAATTTGAGAGGGTATTTTTTCCAAAATCTTTAGATATTAATGCAATTTTAGAGCTACAATCACATAAATTGGTATATGTTTTCTTGGTCAGAATTAGAAGGATAAGTGGTTCGGTATTTTGAGAAAATTAATCATTTAGGGAGTGAAATAGGGGATAGGAGGAGTACTAATTCAAGGCAGCAATCAATAAATAAATACCCGGGCGACGCCGGGTTTACAGCTAGTATTACATATTACGATTCCAATAAAAAATAAGTCAGGAACGTATATAGTTGGAAATACTAAGGAATTAATAAAATATTGTTGCGAAGTCATAAAACAAGTTGAGTATAAATGTTCCAATAGACTTGTGTATTTTAAAGTAGAAGATCGAACTCATTAGGAATAGAAGAGTGGACAAAATGGACTCTAATGAGGGAACACAGAAGTGTCAGTAAATCCTCAAATTCACTGCAGTCCACATACGGACCATAAAGCTGTAACGCGTATGACCGTACAGAATTAGATACCTGATATTCCAGATATGAATGCAGTGTCTTAAATAATGCCCCACTTTTCAGTCACTCACGTTAAATAATACACCACATTGGCTATCGGCAAAGCAGTGCTGCAGTAATACAGACACACCAGGTAATTACAATAATAACGTATCACAATGGTCACCCAGATGGGCTATTGTTCACACGTTAACAGTTCAGCGATCAAGGGTACCTGCGGAACATTGATTTCGATCGGTAATCAGAGCTAAACGTTGTAAATGTAGTATTGATCCGCGTTAATCCGTAAATGCTCATCCGACCGGACCGCTTCGGGATTAGTTAGTATGTATATGGCGACAGTAAGCCCGCTGTGTTCTCAACAGGCGCCCAACGAACCCAGTACCGCCGAAAGCTGCGTGTTTACACTCTCGAAACAGGCGGCTGCAACGAGACTGAGGCTAAGAAATTACACCCGCGGGGAAGAATTTTTGATGAGCGCCTTTGTCTGATAAATAATGTTTTTGCTGTTGCACAAGTGAAAACGGAAACTCAGTGTGTAACGCTACCTTACAATTATTTAAACATAACACCCCATCAGTAGGGCAAGTACAGTCGAAAAATTTCCATAATATTAATAACCAGGTGCGATGAGCATATTAAATTTCTTTATTCAAAACACGACCGAATTGCCAAAACAAATGTACATCCTCGAGATACTTACAAACGAATAAAACGACTTTCATAAATTTATCACTGCCGAAAATGGTAAATTTTATATATGTAGGCCTGTTTTCACTTATTGTAAACTCTTTAAGTTCTGTTACATCGGATAAAGTTCATTTCCGACATTAAAGTCACGCATTTTAGAATCGCTTTTAGGAAACATCGTACTCATATCGTGTCTCCGTTTTTCATTAAATCGGTAATATGCCTAAAGCCATCTCCGTACCTAAGGCACCCGGTAAAAGTACTGAATAAAGGAAGGTAATTAATGAATAACCTTTTACAGCGCAATACCTAAAAACTCGACAAATCATAAGCATTTGAAAAGTAAAAAATAGCTATGAGAATATTGCCATATTTACCTCCTATCGGGACAACTTGGGCAGAAAATACTCTTGAAGAGCATGAAATATTAATCTTTTAAATAACCAAAATTTTTCAAGACGTTTCCATGAATATCTTAAATATTTTAGAAGAACTGGAAATATTTCGTACCCTGAAAAGAGCACCTGGAAATGCCCTTCATTTTCAGACTAATCCACGTCATGCAAAAGTCTTGGGTGATTTTGATTACTTAAAAAACTAATACTTCTCATCTTATTCAACATTTTCATTGTGTAAATATTTTCCTTTCTTTGTGTAAACTCATTTTATCTAAACACATTATAAAACTAAGTCATCCCACCGCGTCTATCTGTGTTTCGTGGGTAAACTAAAATACTACTGAACGGATTTTCATATGGTTTTAAGCAACGGACGGCGTAATTCACCAGGAAGTTTTAGGTGTATGATTCATTTATCTGCGTGACACTGTGTTGGACAAAAATCCGCGAAAAATTGAACATAAATATACTTAGTAATCATTATATGAATTGGCTAAGCCGCGGTGGAGCAGACGAGAGGTCTTAAGAAATTGCTAAACCATTAAAATTGCTACACCAACGTGAAGTGCAGATGATAATTGGACAAATATATTATACTAGAATTGACATGTAATTAAATTTTCACGCTATTTGGATGCATAGATCATGAGAAATCAGTACCCAGGACTACCACCTCCGGCCGTAATAACGGCCTTGAAACGCCTCGGCCTTGAGTCAAACAGAGCTTGGATGGCGTGTACAGCTATAGATGCCGATGCAGCTTCAACACGATACTACAGTTCATCAAGAGTAGTGCGTGGCGTATTGTGACGAGCCAGTTGCTCGGCCACCATTGACCAGAAGTTTTCAATTGGAGATAGATCTGGGGAATTTGCTGGCCAGGACAGCAGTCCAACATTTTCCTTATCCAGAAAGGCCCGTACAGGACCTGCAACATGCGGTCGTGCATTATGCTGCTGAAATGTAGCGTTTTGCAGGGATCGAATGAAGGGTGGAGCCACGCATCGTAATACATCTGAAATATAACGGCCACTGTTCAAAGTGCCGTCGATGCGAACAAGAGGTGACCGAAACGTGTAACCAATGGCACCTCATACCATCACGCTGGGTGATACGCCAGTATGTCAATGACGAATACACGCTTCGAATGTATGTTCACCGCGATGTCACCAAACACGGATGAGACCATCATGTTGCTGTAAACAGAACCTGGATTCATCCGAAAACTGACGTTTCGCCATTCGTGTACCCAGGTTCGTCATTGCGTACACCATCGCAGGCGCCCCTGTCTTTGATGCAGCGTCAAGGGTAACCGCATTCATGGTCTCCGAGCTGATAGTCCATGCTGCTGCATACATCGTCGAACTGTTTCTGCAGATGGTTATAGTTTTGCAAACTTTCGCATCTCTTGACTCAGGGATCGAGACGTGGCTGCACGATCCATTACAGTCATACGAATAAGATGCCTGTCATCTCGACTGCTAGTGATACGAAGTCGTTGGGATCCAGCAATGCGTTTCGTATTGCTCTCGTCATTCCGTCGATTCCATATTCTGCTAACAGTCATTGGATCGCGACCAACTCGAGCAGGAATGTCGCGATACGATGAACCGCAATGCCGATAGGCCACAATGCGACCGTTATCAAAGTCGGAAACGCGATGGTATGCATTTCTCCTCCTTACACGAGGCATCACAATAATGTTTCACTAGGCAACGCCGGTCAACTGCTGATTGTGTATGAGAAATCTGTTGGAAACTTTGCTCATGTTAGCACGTAGTAGGTGTCGCCACCGGCGCCAAGTTAATGTGAATGCACTGTAAAGCTAATCATTTGCATATCACAGCATCTTTTCCCTGTAGGTTAAATTTGGCGTCTGTAGCACATCATATTCGTGGTGTAGCAATTTTAATGGCCAGGAGTGTAGTATTGTGAAATTACGCATATCAGAAATATGTCCTTTCTCTTTTTTCTCTTCCCCATTGTATTTCAAAGAAGTCACAGGAAAACAGTGTCGGACATTGCCGGTTTCAACTGATTTCCAATTAATGGCTTTCGGACAAAAGGGTGACTGTTAGAAATATATGATGTAACAAAGACATCGTTGTAGTTTCGTTAATAACCTCAACATAAATTTAATAATAGCAGGTACGTTTTGTAGCAGGAGGAGGCTTATATATATATATATATATATATATATATATATATATATATATATATATATATATATATATATATATATATAAGCTGAAAATCCGGTGTTGCCCAGATATTTATTAATTTATTTAATTATTCCTGCCATTTTTCAGGTATATATTCATTTCTATAAGGCCTGTATGTCTTTAAAATTCCTTGCGAATACATTTAGTATTTAGTGTTGCCCGGGTATTTATTAATTTATTTAATTATTCCTGCCATTTTTCAGGTATATATTCATTTGTATAAGGCCTGCATGTGTTTAAAATTCCTTGCGAATACATTTAGTAGTAAAGAAATAATAGATTAAAACTTGGTGTGTGATGGGGCGGTTTCCATGAACGTTAATGTTTGTGTGCTCATATATCATGAACTACGTGTCGTACTGAGATACAATTTAGAAGATACACTGAATTATATGCGTGTATACAGTTTGTAAAATTTCCTGTGGCTAAAATTTGTAGTGTAGAAATTATAAATTGTAATGTCATACTGAATGTGGTAGTTTTAGTTTATGAACAGCAGAACGTTACTGTTTATGTGCTCATATCTCATGAACTACGTGTCATACTGTGATACAATTTAGTAGGTACATTCAACTATATATGTGTATACTGTCTGCAAAAGTTGCTGTCGCTACAATTGGTAATGTTCAAATTATAAATTGTAACGTCATACCGAGAGTCGTAGTTTTACTCCATAACTAGCGGAAAAGTAGTGAGCGAGAAACTTTGTACCTTTCATCATTTTACTATGGTTGCCAGCGAGAAAAAGTTTAATAAAGGTTGGAAATTATGTTTAAAGTTTATTGCAAGTCGCTAAGTACTGTCATTCTCATGCAGTGTATTTCGAAAATCTCGCCGCATTATATGGGATTTTTTTGCGATTTCTATTGGTTATGACGTAATATCTTTTGAACCATGTGCCGTATGTGAATCTTAACCATGCAGCAATTGTTACCTCACGGTAAGGAATGTGTGTACCGAATTTGGTTGATATCGGTCCAATGGTTTAGGAGAAAATGAGCAGCATTGTCGCAAAATGCAGAAGTTTTTCGCGCATCTCATTGTTTATGAGGTCATATCTCGTTAACTATATTCTTACACTTACGGCGACCGTCCTCATGGATTGAAGCTTACGTGTACAAAATTTGATAAAAATTGGAATAAGACTGTAGATTTGTATGCAACACGTACAAACATACGGACACACTGCTTTATATATTAGATGTATATATGTAGGCATCTATGTTCCCTATAGACTCCAAAACGGGAGGAGCAGTTTTGATGAAATACTCATTTCAGCCCTTCCTGTGATGTTTGGGAGCGATCGGGTCAAGATATTGATTAACGTATTGTTTGCAAATGCTATTTGCAACGATGGTAAACCCCCCTGCGGAGAAAGTGCCAACCGTCATTCTTCTGTAACGAATTCCAAATACTGAAATATTTAGAGCATTTCGGAGTATTGAAATAAGTTCAACGGCGAAGTTAAAAATTTGTGCTGGACCGTGATTCATACCCGGATATCCCGCTTTGGACCAGCGGTCGCCTTAACCAATTAGGCTATCCAGGCACGCTTCCCTTCAACCCAAATTCTCAACTTCTAGCACACTGTCCATTGATTCCTCATGCACGTAGCCTGTACTGGAGTTCGGCAAGGGATCGAGTGTTTGAATGACTCCGCAATGAAATTGTCAATTCCCTGTTGGTGGCGTCTTTTTCAATTACTGATATAAATATCAATGTAAATAGAAATTCACAAAACCTGAGACTGTTTTGGTCTCGAACATGTCAAAGTCATTAAAGTTAAAGGTGATGCAATGAATTAAAATTCGTGATGCGGCCAGGAATCGAACCTGGATCTCCATGCTATTTAGGTAGGTGTCTTACCACTAAACCAATGAACCACTTGTAGTGTATAAAACACTACATGCTCTCTGTAGTCCTACAAATGCCCAAATGAAGTAGTTTTCTGTATATTTAGGGAGGCCTTTTTGGGACTGTTACTGTCCAGGGTTTTTTTTATTCCACAGGTGAAGGACCAGACAAGAATCTTACTAAGAGCATGGAATGTAGAGGTGCCAAATACTGTACACAATATAGACTCTGTGAATACTTAGAGAACAGACTGCAAAGAAAAAATAACTATGATTGATAGTGTTTTGTTTTATAAATAGATACGTGTTTTGAGTTGACCCGAGCAAAATAAGGTCCAGTCTGTAACGTTATCAGGTTGTATTTATGTAAATGAAATACTTAATTGAAATAAACCCGCCGGCCGCGGTGGCCGAGGGAACTCAGGCGCTCCAGTCACGGTCTGCACGGCCACTACGGTCGGGGGTTCGAATCCCCCATCGGGCATGGATATTTGTGCCGTCCTTAGTTGTAAATAGTTCATAAGTAGTTTGTAAGTTTAGGGACTGATGGCCCCGTAGTTAAGTCCCATAGACTTTACAAACATTTGAACATTTTGAAATAAACCCATGTTATTGGTGTTCATTTATAATGGAACAGTCTTCTCAATTTTACTAGTGAGAAAGTTGGAGTTTAGGTATCTCTTTCGCCAGAATATAATTTATATGGAAAAGAAGCCCGAAGAATTTTAAAACCTGGAAGAACCTTATTTAGAGGCACTGAGTTGCAGGACCTCTATCTACATACAAAACAACTCAATAATGAAATCAAAAATGTGTGATGGTATTCCCGAAATAGGTGGAATTACACGGTCCCATCACGCACTAGCGATTAAGGCGCCTCGGAATAGTCTAAGTACGACATCCCTCCACGTCACAAACTTTAATTCAGTTTCTGTGTTGCATAGAATATTGACATTATTGCCAAGGCTCTCCATGCAGCGGAATGGCACCTCGGCAATGGACATCTTGGAACATTGCTGCCTTTAACCTTAAGCATCTAAAACATCAACAGTCTTAGGGTTTGTGAATTTCTGTTTACACTGATATTTATATCACCTTAGCCTTAGGTTAAAGGCAGGAATGTTCCAGTATATCCATTGCCGAGGTGCGATTCCGCTGCAAGGAGAGCCTTGGCGGTAGTGGCAATGTTCTATGGAACACCGAAGCTGAATTAAAGTTTGTGACATGGAGGGAAGTCGCACTTAGACTGTTCCGAGGCGCTTTAATCGCTAGTGGTGCAGTGGTCTAGTGGTAAGACGTCTGCCTAGTAAGCATGTAGGTTTGGCTTAGATTCCTGGCAGCATCACAAATTTTAATTTATTGCTTCACCTTTGTCTTTAATTATTGATATGGTGTTCGGTATTTCGCATTTGTCCGAATGTATCTATGTATTGCAAGAATCTGTTCTACTGCCAGTAATAATTGTTAACGATTTAGTTTCAGTCATAATGACCCTATCACGCAAGGGTACCACAAACACGTCGTTTACACCAAAATTTACTAATAACATAACTAGATGACCCGTGAGAATACTTGGCTCCATTAGTGGTCAGTGATACAAACTGAAATTAAATGTAACTATGACAATTTAAATACACAATTTGTGTGTGTTCTACAGGTGTGTTTATTTTGTTAATCCACTTTCAGCTTCGTAGGCCATCATCATTTACTGAAGTTTAGTCCAAGAAAAAAAAAAAAAAAAAGTTCAAATGTTTGTAAAGCTTCTGGGACTTAACTGAGGAGTCATCAGTCCCTAAACGTACAAATTACGTATGAACTAGCTTATACTAAAGACGGCACAAACGTCCATGCTAGAGGGGGATTCGAACCCCCGACGGGGAACGGCCTCGCGCATCGTAGCATATGCGTTCGGCCGCTCCGCCGCGGCTTTCAGTCAAAGAACTTGTGTTGTCAACAAACCAGAAGATGTGTTAGATGCAGAGAAATAAGTTATCTTATTTGACGGACAACGTTAGATGGCGTCGAAACCTTTGGTAAGTAACAGTATTCGCTCCTCAATATTCACACCAGTTGCAACTTCTAAATCTGTGATACTGTTAGACATTTTCCCGAATTTTAGCCTTGTCCCATTCAGCGATTCCTTTCCTGCATCAAATTTCTGAGGAGCATTATTACAGCACCTTCTTTTGAAGTCAACACATCGGGACGTAGACCGCAGGGCATCTCTAGGCTGCTCAAGATTATTGTAAAAAATCGCAAATGTTCACTTCTTCTTCCGTTATCAATGCATCAACGTATTCACACTCGTGTAAGATCTATTTATTCTGGGAAGTAAATCTAAAACTACCGGATCGATTTAATCAAAATGTTCAATTTTTTGTGCAAGAATTGCTGTAGTGTAAAGTTTCAGACTGTCAGAAAAGGATGAAGATACATATTTGCTGAAAATGCACTGTATCAGCCAATGTAAATTTTGGAAGCTCGAATGAAAGAACTTGATCCGTTGAGCTGTTTTAGGCCAAAAACAACTCCGAGGCTTAATTAGAGCCGAATACATCGTAAAACAAACATATTAAAATATTTACAGATAGGCCAAAAGGATATCGCGTTTGAGTATAAATAAACGAAGGCAGAGTTAAGTGAAATCGGATACTTGACAAATTTGGAGGATGAACACCTTTTGTTTGACACAAAAATAAAGGAAGTCTGCAGGAGAGAACGGCCTGGAAGACTGACTTAATATTGATAAATTTTTATGTATAAGATGGTCTACATTCTCCAAATGAACTCTGAATACAGTCTTCTATCTAAGACACGCTGTAAGAAATCACTTTGAGGTGCTTTTCTCACACGTTTTGTTTTTACCGTAATATTCCTGTACATCCCAATAGTGAGTCGAGATTTCGGATAATGTTTCATAAACACCTTCACCGCTGAAAAAGAAAAAATGGAAAGTACACGAATCTCAATGAATTACGACGTTTTCGGCAAAATTGACTCAATCTTTTCTCCGTCTGGGGTCCGAATAATCCCTCCGGCATAGTCGTTTTAGCCGTCTTTAGTGTAAGGTATCTCATAAGTAATTTGTAAGTTTAGGGACTGATGAGCCCGCAGTTAAATCCCTTAAGCTCTACAAACGTTTCAACATTTGAACTCAAATCTTTTTCCTTTTGTGGGTACACCCACTTTGTGAAGCGATTACTGGAGCCAAGGCGAACGCTTTACGCTGTGAATTGCCAGGTCAGCATTTGGAAACAGCTGCTCATACCCATGAAATTTGTTATTATGCATAACATAACTGTTTTAAAAAGTAATTAACATGCCGATAATATAAATAATTTCATTCATTTGATACAGAAACAATCGTCAATGCTGACTATAAATAGAAATTTTATTTCATTACCAGATGACATATCTCTCATTTCATGAAAATAATTCGTGTATCGTAATAAACAGAATTTATATTAAAACATTTCATTAACCCAATTCATATGTGATGCATATAGCACGAATGACGTAGGAACTTCCCGATAGAATAATCAGAAAGAAAGTAGAAACTATTGCATTTTCGCTTGATGAGTGACATAATTTAGCGCTTGCTCTTGGTCGTATGAGCAAGACTGTCAGTCTATATAAATGGTGTATCAGAAAGGACGGCGCAAATTTACACGGTTGAAAGTACACAATAATAGAAGCAAAAAATGTCCCAATAAACACGGTTGTGTAAAACGAGCCGTTTGCGAGTTAATTACGAATGTATGGTTCCGAGCCGCCACTGACCTCATTGCAAACATCGCCCAAGTTAGTACACATTAATTTGAAGATCAGATGTTACTGTAAAGATTTACATCGCATTTAGTTTACATTTCGCTGACTTTATTGTAAACTTCGTACCAGTTAGTACAAAGGAGGTGCTTAAAGGAGGAGTGCCGAGTGTCTTCCCTCCATCCGGATGCAATACTGTGTTTGTTCCTGCATTGAATTTCGATTTTTTTTTTCGCAAAACCTTGAATTATTTTAGAATTATTGAAAGCGTTTACAACTTTCCTCTCCATTTCTTCAACCGTGTTAACTGGTGTGCTGTACACTTCGCTTTTGAGGTGACCCCAGACACAAAAATCCAAAGTATTTGGATTAGATTAGTTTTTCGTTCCGTAGATCCACGTTGAGGATATCCTCGTGGATGTGGAACATGTCAAGAAACAAAATTTACAAGTTGAATAACATATAATACTAATAATATATATATATATATATATATATATATATATATATATATATATATATATATATATATATATATAAAGTTTTTTTTATTTTTTTATTTTTATTATTATTATTTTTTTTGCTTGTATTAATACTAATATAGTATGAATACATGCATCATTTGGTACAATTAATAAATTCACTAATGGAGTAGCAGGAGTTGGCCACTAGAAAGTCTTTTAGATTCCTCTTAAATTGATCTTTATTTGTAGATAAATTATTCTCTTGATGGTAAATTATTGAAAATTTATGTTCCTGAGTAGTGGACCACTTTTTGAACTAAAGTAAGTGTTTTTAAATCCTTGTGTAGATCATTTTTATTTCTAGTATTGTATGTATAAACTGAGCTGTTTGTTGGGAAAAGGGATATATTATTTATGACAAATTTCTTTAAGGAATAAATATACTGAGAGGCAGTAGTTAATATACCCAGTTCTTTGAAGAGGTTTCTACAAGACGTCCGTGAATTTACTCCACAAATAATACGTATTACACGTTTTTGGACTCTGAAGACTTTTGACTGACTTGAAGAGTTACCCCAAAAAGTATTACACCATATGACATTAAGGAATGAAAGTAAGCAAAGTATGCAATCTTTGTTATTTTTATGTCTCCTATGTCTGATAACACTATTGAAAATACAGATTTGTTGAGTCGTTTCTGCAGTTCTGTGGTGTGCTCCTCCCAACTAAATTTATTATCAAGCTGTAATCCCAGGAATTTAATACTGTCGACCTCTTCTATCTGCTCTTCTTCATACTTAATGCATATGCTGTCAGGAAATCTCTTATATGTTCTGAACTGCATGTAGTGCGTCTTTTCAAAGTTTAATGACAATGAGTTGGCTTTAAACCATTTATTAATGTTCATGAAAATATCATTAGCAGACATCTATATCACTATACTTGACGTACTTTTTGTTGCAATACTTGTATCATCTGCAAACAAAACGAACTCTGCTTCTGGTAGTGTAACTGATGAGAGATCATTAATGTACACAAGAAAAAGCAATGACCCTAAGATGGATCCTTGTGGGACACCACGTGTAATTTCTTCCCAATCCGAAGATGACTGTTGGCCTAATTCACTAGTCACTTGCACCGACACCCTTTGTTTCCTGTTAGTGAGGTACGACTTGAACCATTTTGCAGCATTTCCCGTGACCCCATAGAATTCTACTTTACTTAAAAGGATGTTATGTGATCTTGGAGGCCAAGATACTGGTGACCTCGCCCTATCCATCTCTGGCCTTATCTGAACGTTAGTTGCCCTCTCACAGCAGCAGCAGCAGCTCCACCATGCATGTACTACGAATACTGTGACGTTGCTGAAGGGGAACATCCTCAAGTAATCCTGGAAGATGACGCCGCAGAAACCTAAGGTGCCTGCGTCCATTACGTTTTGGTGGAAGAATGTTTCACCCACTGAGTTTATCTCCTAGTACCCCTAACCACACATGCAGTGAGAAACTTTCGTATGTGGTCACTCAGGAACATCATGTGGGTGTATTTCACGCCACAACTGTGATTTATGATAATTAAAAACATTATCGTGTGAGGCTCCTGCTTCGTGTGGAAATAAAATGTCACATGAGAAACGAGGGCTGAAACCATACATTCGTAATTATCTCGCAAACGGCTTGTTTGCTGACCCGTGTTTACTGGGACATTTTTGCTTCTATTATCGTGTAATTTCAGCCGTACAAGTTTGCACCATCCTTTTTGACACACTCCGTATATTACAAAAATCATGTATGAGTATTTGCTACATTTCCGCTTAAACTTTTGAAATATTTCATAGTACCACAAAACAATCGATTTGTAGGTGAGAACTACCTGCAACAAATAACTCAAGGTATATTATGTCATAACAAATTAGATGCGCCATCTGGCATCGAAATTTGAGGCGCGTGAATAATGAGACATTTTTCATGCGAGTGTTTGAGAATGAAAGCACTTAACATGTGCAACAAACTTTACCCATGATTTCAAATCTGTACGGATCTTTTCCTCTTTTTGCCAACGCCAACAATGACAAGCCGAAAAACGTTAACTTTATTTACTCCGATCACGTAGTAAACTTACAGCATTCGGCATGCTGTCAAAATTTATTACTTCTAAATGCTGATTATATTCCTAAGGCATTTATAGACTGTATCAAAATATACCTCAGAATGTACCTTTCAAATTATGTGTTACGCCACATAATTCAGAGATATGATGTCGCAAAAAATGACATACATGATAAACTTGCCCTTCGCTCATCATTTTTTAAATTTAGAACGTCTTTAATATTTGTGTAATATTTCCCAGATCATTTCCCACTGTTCCACTCTACGAACCAGTAAAATTATATTCGTGTAAGACGTATTATTCAGTAGATATGACTTGGAAACCATTGAGCTGCGTATAAACGAAACAAATCGATTGAGAAGGAGGCCCAAACCGATGGACAGTAAAAAGCATTTCAACCTGCTTACTGCAATCGTCTCCCGGCCCCCCTCTGTGATTTTTATCCCACTCATTTTCTTTCAATGCTAAATTCACGATTCCTTGATGTCTCAGCTTGTGGCTGACCAATCGAGCCCTTGCCTTACTCAATGTATGCCACAAATTCCGTTTCTCCCCAACTCTCTTCAGTACCTGGTCATCGATCTACGTATCTTCATTATTCGTCTGTAGCACCACATTTCAATATTCTATCATCTCTTTGTCTGTACTTCTTATTGCCCACGTTTCACTCGAGTACTGTGTTATACACACCAATTCTTTAACATAGGATATCCTATATGAATATTGATTGTCAACAAATTCCTATTCTTCAGAAATGCTTTCTAAATCGTACACCCGATTGCAATGAAATGAAGAAGACCACGGTATCCATAAATTTTCTTATGGTGCAAGAGGAAGGGGGCGTCGCCAAAATCTGCGTTTTTCCGATATTGATGAAATTTTTCAAACTTACCTTTTGCACACATAGATTACATTCAATTACCCGTGTACTGCTCTTGTTAATGTTCATCTTATGCACTCCTTTCAACACACAGTCCATTCCGCTCAGTTGCTCTTCCAGGTCTTTTGCTATCTCTAACAGATTAACAATTTCATCAGCAAACCGTAAAGTTTTTATATCCTCTTCCCGATCTTTAATTCTTTCTCCAAATTTCTTATTTTCTTTCCTTCACAGCTTACTCAATGCAAAGATTGAACAACTTTGGCGAAAGGCTGCAAACCTATCTTTCTCCCTTCCCAACCACTGCGTCCCTTTCACGCTCTCTGGCTCTTATAATTGCTGTCTGTTTTTTTTTTTTTTTTTTTTTTTTTTTTTGTACAAGTTCGTTCCCTGTATTTTAAACCCTGTTACCTTCAGAATTTTATACAATATCAAAAACTTTCTCTAATCCACAAAAGCAAAGATTTAGGTTTTGCCTGTCCTTTACCTATAGTCTCTAAAGAATCAAATCTACACGTAAGAAGAAGAAGAAAAAAAAAAAAAAAAAAAAAAAAAAAAAAAAAAAAAAAAAAAAAGAAAGAAAAAAAAAACATTCGATCATTTAAACACAGGATGAATGAAATGTGTGTAAAGAGTGCTGCATTGTGCGCAAATGTGATTTATTCACGAATCTCAATACTGACGACGTCGTACCACTTGAAATATGAGTCATTCAAATGTAACAGTTTTTCAGGTAGAATCTTCGTACATGTAGATACTGTAGTCCGCGGAGTTTGTTGCGGAAAGAAAGTGTAGTAATGAAGTAGTAAATCTGAACGTCAATTCTGGCAGCGCGCAGCTATAAGCAAACACTATTTTTAAACGCAGCAGTAAGTTGATGACTTAGCATGTCTCGAACTACGCGTTATAATATGTTATAATTTTGCAGGAAATTCACTTTTATACTAACGTCAGTTCCAAATGTTACTCAGGTCTGATTTAGTCCCTTCTTATGTTGGTTCATTACCTTCTTCCTTCTTTGTCTATCACTCTTCACCCTAGTCTCTATCCACTTCAGTTTAGGTATCAAACAGCTCTGTTTTAATGACGCCATACCTTCTAAACTACACGTCCAATACTAATATAATTTTCTTTTCCTTGAGTGGATTTTAGGAAATAGTGAAATGTGTTACGAATGGAGTTCTTAGTAATGACGTAATAAATAATAAATTACGTCTTATGGAGAGTAGTTTTATTACATCTAATATCTACAAAACTTTCTGATTTACAACGATTTTATTTTGAACTTGTATTCAGGGAGGTATAAAGTGAGGTATAAAGTTTTATCCTTTTTCCCTGTACAACTTCAATTGATAATTGTAGAAAATTGGTCTATGGTTTGTGTTTATTTGTAGGACATCTGAAAATGTTTGGTGCTTCAACAAAAATGATTACCACGATTACCAGTGGAAGAAAAGGTGACGCTTTGATGTATTAAATGAGTTTTGAGCGTAATAATCTGTTAGAATTTGGTAATGGTTTGTTAGAATCTCTAGCATTGCTTCTTTTTGATTACAGGTTAGTTGACGACTTATGCAACGATCTGCATCGTCTAGAAACATCTCCGCTGTTGTAGATGCTTCAACAGAAATTCCAAGTGGATAAAGGTAAGTGATTTTGTATGAATTTCACTGATCATCTCTCTGAAAGCATGCCACCTGAACGACTTAATTCATTGCTGTAATCAGATCTGACTCCATGCAATAAATTAAAAACTAGGTACTTGCAACATACAACTTCTGACAATTGTTCAGACGGAAAGATTGATTTCAGTAATCTTCCGAAATTGGAAATAGTTCTGTTAACGAATCAATATCCATTTTTGTCCAATAGCCATCCGTTGTCATCCTGCAGTGGTGACATCGATCTCTTAGTTTTACATCGTGGTAAATAATAAATGTACACTGACACTCGACACAGTCAATATTCAGCGTGCAACCCTAAAGAGTATAACTGCCACCATACACTACCTTTTATTTCCCTCTAAAGCTTTCTCAATTATACATAAAATGAAATGTACATACAGGTTGTTTTAGTTGACGACCGTAGCGCCGTCCTCCAAAAATCCCTCTGTTTCCATACGCATGACTACACTGAGTTCTTTGGCTCATCAGTATGTTATACTTCCACGAAATTTCGAAGGGTTCTAGCTGACAAAATAAACGTGATAAAAAAGTGATTTGAAGGAATTTGTTCTGAGCAGTAGATTTGGGCATAATAGTTCGCGATCGGGAGCGCTCAGTTTAGTTCGCGGCTCTGCCGCGAACTGGTTCGTTGTTTTAATTCTTCCGTTCCCAGTGACGGCTGAGCGGCGTGGTCTGCGCATGCAGGTGAAGGGAGAAGTTCCCCACCTAGCTGCTTCATGCGCTTGCTGCGTGAGCCGCTAACGATATCACGCAAACCAAAAGAAACAGTTTGTCGATAATTACTCGCGTTGAAGTTTAGAGTTGTCTGTAAGTCTTGGCATTATGGAATTTATTAGTCAGATATTGCAGAGTGCAGAATTTTTTTAGCACTGAACTATGTAATCTAGCAGGCAGACGCTAATCTCGAAATGACTCTCATCAGCAGAAGGCAAACAAGTGGTTTTTAATTCTGTTTGCGACCTGTCGCACATATTTTAGTTCGCGACCTATCGCGCATATTTTAGTTCGCGACCTATCGCGCATATTTTAGTACGCGAACGGTAGCTCTCCTTTTACTTCGCAGCTCGGCCGCGAAATAGGTCGCTCTTTTTAGTTCGTCCGCTGGTTTTGGCTTTTGCTACCGCTACTAAAACTACAGCTGAGCTGCATCTGGGCTCGAAATGACGGTAACTGGCAAGAGGGCATCACGCGATTCTGCGCGTTCTCGCGTCGTCTCGCTGTTACCCGTTAGTCATCGGAAAACGAGCGGACGAACTAAGAGGCGAGGGATCTGCGAACTAGTTGGCGTAGTTCGCCTGTGAGAGAGCTCTTCTAAACTATTTCGTTCGCGAACTACACAAGACCACTAAGCAGGTTTAAACGATACACGTTCGTGACAAAAAGTATCTCTTTGACCCAATAGTTATAACACAAAAACATATATTCAAAGCTCTGCAGCTAACATTTCGTATGTAGAATATATTGGAAGAAATTTATTGTGTCGCACATAGGAGGAGAGAGAGTGCTATGGTACAGTTTAGTAGAAATCATCACATTTCGAATTCGATGGTATGAGACATTTTTATCTTTCTTTTTATAGCTTCGAAGAGTGTCTATGGGTACACAATTAGGAGCAAATGCAAAGCGCCTTGGAATATGGGGATCGACATCGCACGCTTCCCTTAGGCACCGCTCTTAACTCGTAAGTGTACGTGTGTGACGGAAATGTAAAGCTGAAGACGTTCACACACAAGCACTCTGACACATATGCTCTTGTAGCGGCCATACATTCCACTCTACGTGAGTTTTTCAATTGTCATGTGAGTTTTGTGACTACCAGTGCTGGTTGCTATTTTAACACAACAAGGGCAAGTTAAAACCCTAAAACCTGACATCTTCTGAATTTAGTTATTATTTTCATTTGGATGCTGTTGAACCTAACACGTACTGTCGGAAATGAAAATTAGGTACACTTTCTCACAGTTTTTAACTGTATTCAAGATTAATTGTTGACTGAAAATGGAGTACATCAAAACCCGATTTAAAGAACATACTAACGATAGCAGTACGAAATCAGTGGTCAAGCAGCATGTACGTGAAACGGGACACCAAGTAACGGACATTAGAAATAACATGCAGATACTGCATATTATTAACAAGGGCAACACCCTAAATATTCTAGAAGAGGTGGAGGTATATCGTGCGATTAAAGAATCTCCCGGATCCACCCCAAATGCACAGACAGATATAAGACACAAGAGCCTGTTGTCAAATTTTGATTTTTTTTTTAACAGGTAGCTTACTCCTATAGAGCACTTTTTCAGTTTATTATGCATTTTTCCCTGATATCTGGGTATTGAAGGTGGTGTGATCCGCAGAACCCATTGCAATCATTTTGCCACTATATTTAATGATATTCCTCAAGGTGTCACATCATGTGGTGTATTTTAGTATAATTGATGTTATGTAAACAGTAGGATTTTTTTTTTTTTTTTTTGCCAGTGTTTTTCACCAGTTTTAATCATTTCAAGCATTCAATCTTCATCAGCATCATAAGTCGTTGTGCTCATTGTTGAACGTCGTGACCCCATGAACCAAGCGTCTCCATCCCGGACGGTTGTCAGTTTCGCTCAGTGCTTGCTGAAGGGCTAGACCGGAGATCTTTTTGATTTGGTCTATCCATCTGCTCGCTGCTGTTCTTGTGCCCTCGAACTTTGATTGTAAGATTTTTTTCTAGGTTTTCTCCGTCTCTTCTCACAATAAGGCCAAAGAACTGAGAACTTTTCGTCGACTCGAGAAGAAAGGCGTTTGGAGATATTCAGTTGTTCAATAATGGACACATTTGTTCTTCTTTCGGTCCATTTTATGCCTAACATCCTACGCCAGCACCAAAGCTCAAACGCACTAATGTGTTGTTTGTCTCTGGCCTTGAGTGTCCATGATTCACAGCCATAAAAGAAGACAGAAAACACGAGTGTTCCAACTAGCCGAATATTTGTGCTATTTGTTATTGCTCTGCTCTGCCAGATCTTCGTGAGCTTCTTCATAGCCACTCGTCCTAGCGTGGTCCATCTTCTTATCTCCTCTTCACAACTACCTGTGCTGCAGATGGTTGACCCAAGGTAGGTGAAGGACTGCACGACTTCCAGTTCCTGTAATTGACCTTTGAGCTGGATCTGTTGTTGCCGATCAATTAACATGAGTTTGGACTTTCTGGCGTTGATATCTAGTCCATATGCCAGACTAATGTCTTTTATTCCAATCAGTAGCTCAGCAAGTTCTTCGCTGTCGGCTAAAAGTACAGTGTCATCAGCAAAACGGAGGTTGTTGACAGTTCTTCCGGCAATTGAGATGCCTTTGATCCAACCATCAAGAGCTTTCCTAATGACGTGTTCTGCATAGATGTTGTACATCTGTCTCACACGTTTTAAAACTCTGAAAAAAGTCAGACGTCCCAGCACTTCTATTTACAACTGCGGAGTGATCATTGTACAGATTTTTGATCAATGCTGTCAAGTGAGGAGGCACACCGATCTCTGCAAGTACTGGCCACAACTTTTCCCACACAACACAGTCAAAGGGTCTCCTATAGTCAAGGAGGCAGATGAAAACAGGAACACAGAACTCTCGTGGTTTTTCTATTATTTGTCTTACGTTGAGAATCTGTTCACGAGTTCCTTTGCCTTCAACAAAACCTGCTTGTTCTGAGGATACGTAGGGTTGAATGTACGGCTTCAAACGTCGGTTCAGTGTGTAGAGTAAAATTTTACTTGCGTGAGATATGAGTGCAATAGTTTGGTAGTTGAAGCAGTTCCTGATAGACCCTTTCTTGTGTAAGGGAATGAAGAGAGACTTTGACCAGTCATCCTGCCACTCGCCAGTTTTCCATATTCTTTTACACAATGAGTGTAGCGCAGCCGGCCGCGGTGGCCGAGGTGACTGAGGCGCTCCAGTCACGGTCAGCACGGCCACTACGGTCGGGGGTTCGAATCCCCCCTCGGGCATGGATATTTGTGCCGTCCTAGTTCGTAAGTAGTTCATAAGTAGTTTGTAAGTTTAGGGACTGATGACCCCGTAGTTAAGTCCCATAAGCTTAACAAACATTTGAACATTTTTTTGAAGTGTAGCGCATCAATACCTTCCTGTCTCATTTCTTTGATCATTTTTCCTGATATGCCGTCTACACCAGGGGCTTTATAATTCTTCAGATGTTTAATCGCATTCCCTATTTTACTGGGCCGTATTAGAATACTATAAACATAGGATTTTGCCAGTGTACAGTCATCCCCCCTCCCTTCACGTCTTGTTTGGATACGGTAGGGTTTCCAGTGACGCTAACGTCATCCTGGTGACAGCGGCCGCATGATTCAGTGGCCAGTACTGTACTGCCTCGGCCAGTGCCGTGCCAACACCGCTTCCTATGATAAAAACTAATGAGGATTAAATCAATTTAAATAAAAGAATGAAATCATCAAAGTTTTAATTCTTATTTTTATTATTTCTTACGAAAATAGTGATATTCACACTCACATACCGTAATAAGACTCCAATGAGAACAGCCAGTTCAGTTAATCGTTTTAATCCCACTACCAAGACCAAAAGGCATACATCGAAGAACAAAAGCCGAATGATGACGAGCAATGCATTCTCCTCCCTTTTATAATAGAGAAAATGAGACGATCGGTCGTGAATAAGAAAGGAGAAGGCCTGCACGGTAACTATCTATGGAATGCCGTCAAAGACCGCTTGTAATGCTTCAGTCTCTTTCATTTATGTACATTGCAGAGCACCTGATGATGCGTCCACAGGACGCGAAACGGGTAGTGCTTTTTAAATAAAAAGTGTTGTGGGCAAAGGTTCGTGGAAAAACTGCAAACATAAAATTCTATCCAGTCAGTAAAATATGTTCTTTATATACAATTAAAATGGTTACTTAACCTTAGAGATTAATCCATTTTGAAGAACATGAATATTTACAATCATACATTTGTACACCCGTGGAACACTTATACAACTGTGTCTGACAGTAAGTGTCCGTTTCCTTGTCGACTGTATCAATAAATGTCAATACACTGGTTGCTCTTTGTGGCCACACTAAGGAGAAGCTCCGTACTGCGGCCTGGCTTAAAGTGTCGTGTTGCCTGGGGGCGTGGTCGGCCTGCCATTGGACGTTGCGGGCGTGGTGGCGGTGGCTGCTTCGCCGCCAACCTAACGCCGTTGAGGTCGTAATCGATGGTGGCAAAAAAATGTTCAAATGTTTGTTGAGCTTAAGGGACTTAACTACGGGGTCATCAGTCCCTAAATTTACAAACTACTTATGAACTACCTACAACTAAGGACGGCATAAATATCCATGCCCGAGGGGGGATTCGAACCCCCGACCGTAGTGGCCGTGCAGACCGTGACTGAAGCGCCTCAGTCCCCTCGGACACCGCGGCCGGCTCGATGGTGGCCTGTGCGTATCATACATACGTCACCACAAAAAGTTAACTGCAGCATCAGCGGATTTGGTATCAAAAATGAAAACATTTGGCTGCGGATGCCCGAAATTTAAGATAACATACATCAAATGAGACTGGCTTACCTTGCTATTTATAGCTTCAAAGTGTTTCTATCTATCGGTACACAAGTATCTCTAGTCGCAGAGTGCCTTGGAATATGGGGCCCGACACGCCACGAGACAGCACTCATAACTCGTAAGTGCACGTCTGTGCCGCAAATGTAATGCTGAGGACGTCCGCCCACGAGCACGCGCCCCTCACGCTCGGAAAGGCGGCCCTTGTAACGGCCATACATCCCACTCTGCGGAAGCGCCGTAGCTCCCGGTTGCCGGGGCTGCGCGGACACTCGCGCCCTGGGAAAACAATATATGTAGGCCGCCACCCCCAGGAGAAGGCACCCCTAACTCGTCCCCGCATCCCCAACACGCTCGCTGTCGGCGGCGGCAATTCCGGCAGCGGCTGCGGTGTTATTGTGCGCCGCGCCGGCTCAAATTGTTTTTCATTATTTCTTCATCTCTGGTAATGCGCGCGAGAGCGCGGCGGTCGTAATAACGAGGGGCGAAGTCCGCGCCATGGCGTGCCTGTGGCGCTAGGAGGGTTCCAGCCGACAAGAGTTACGGTCTGTCTGCGTGACGCGAGAGAAATCCGTGCCAGAGAGCTGTGTGTGTCTGGCACATAGGCGAAATAGGGCGACGTATCGTTTGGCATTGAAGTGTCGGCTCTCAAATGGTGATACGGGAGCAATACTGGAACAGTCGTACTGATTAACAGAAACATTTAATTATGCAACAAAAGCAAACCCTTGTCCTAGTTTCCAGAGGGGATGCACGAAGATTCATTCCCTTTGACCATGTTCCCGCACATGCATAGTCGGCTTTGTTAAATCCGGATTTGGCGTGTTAGTACACTACTGGCCATCAAAATTGCTACACCAAGAAGAAATGCAGATGATAAACGGGTATTCTTTGTAGAAATACATTATACTTGCACTGACATGTGATTACATTTTACACAATTTGGGTCCATAGAAATCAGTACCCAGAACAACCTCCTCTGGCCGTCATAACGGCTTTGATACGCCTGGGCATTGAGTCAAACGGAGCTTGGATGGTGTGTACAGGTACAGATGCCCATGAATCTTCAACACGATACCACGGTTCATCAAGAGTAGTGACTGGCGTATTGTAACGAGCCAGTTGCTCGGCCACCAATGACCAGACGTTTTCAATTAGTAAGAGATCTAGGGAATGTGCTGGCCAGGGCAGCAGTCGAACATTTTCCGTATCCAAACAGGACCATACAAGACCTGCAACATTCGGTCGTGCATTATCCTGCTGAAATGTAGTGTTTCGCAGGAATCGAATGAAGGGTAGAGCCACGGGTCGTAACATATTTGAAATATAACGGCCACTGTTAAAAGTGTCGTCAAAGCGAATAAAAGGTGTCCGAGACGTGTAACCCATATCTTCACGCTGGGTGATACGCCACTATGGCGATGTCGACTACACGCTTCCAATGTGCGTTCACCGTGATGTCACCAAACACGGATGCGACCATCATGATGCTGTAAACAGAACCTGGATTCATCCGAAAAATGATGTTTTGCCATTAGAACATCCAGGTTCGTCGTTGCATACACCATCGCAGGCACTCCTGTCTGTGATGCAGCGTCAAGTGTAACCGCATCCATGGTCTCCGAGCTGAGAATCGATGCTGCTGCAGACGTCGTCGAACTATTCGTGTAGATGGTTGTGGTCTTGCAACCGTCCCCATCTGTTGAATTAGGGATCGAGACGTGGCTGCACTATCCGTTACAGCCATACGGATAAGATTCCTGTCATCTCGACTGCTAGTGATACGAAGCCGTTGGAACCCAGCACGGCGTTCCGTATCGCCCTCCTGAACCCACCTATTACATATTCTGATGTCATTTGATCACGACCAACGCGAGCAGCAATGTCGCGATACGATAAACCGCTATCGCGATAGGCTACAATCCCACCTTTATCAAAGTTGGAAACGTGACGGTACGCATTTCTCCTACTTACACGAGGCATCACAACAACGTTTGACCAGGAAACGCCGGGTAACTGCTGTTTGTGTATGAGAAATCGGTTGGAATACTTTCCTCATGTCAGGACGTCGTAGGTGTTGCCACCGGCGCCAACCTTGTGCGAATGCTCTTAAAAGCTAATCATTTTCATATCACAGTATCTTCTTACTGTCGGTTAAATTTCGCGTCTGTAGCACGTCATCTTGGTGGTGTAACAATTTTAATGGCCAGGGGCGTAGGTTGTGTTTGGGTTGTACTGTTCTGCAATGACCTCTTCTACATCAATCAACAGTAGTGTTCCAGCTCGTGCTAATGTACACTCCTGACTCACTGTAGACGGATCTCCTGGAACTGTAGCACTCCCAGATCTGCTTCTTACTCTGCGGTAATCCTGTACTGTATGTACAGACTGTCGTGGCTGTGCTGCGCCGTCATATCTTGACGAGCACCTGTCTCCCGATTGGCCGGCGCGCGAAGGAAGGCAAAGAGGTAACGAGACTAGAGTCTCTCCCGGCGGTCGAAGTACCATAAAACGAGTTATCGCTCGTCTTCTGCTTACGCGACGACTTGCGAGGACCGCAGGCACTGTGGCGAATACCGACGCCACATCAACCCTAGTTGTAAATAACGCATTCTTGCAGCTGATCTAGATTCGATTTCTGGAGCATCTTCTCCCTCTTTTTTGGTCAAAGAATTGAGGAATGATGTGTTTAGGAACTCTGTCTCAGGAGCACGGTCATCGGTAGCAGCACCACTGATATCGCACATTGAAGGTATTGATTGCGTATTGATGCTTGTGTACTTTTCATATGAAGAAAATTACTTGGGATTTTCTATAAATTGCAAAATAAGGTTTCATTGTGGAAACTATTGTGAGTTTCTCGCCTTGAAATCCTAGCCAAGATTTGTGTAAGAATATCGAGTAAACGATTATCAAAGTTTGGGAATTGGTGTCTGTCTTGAGGAGTAGTACAAGGTAACATTTTATTGTCAGTACAGTATACTTACAAGAAATCTCGAAAAGATGTGGGTTATGTGGGATCTTTTCCTTGGCTCAAATATGAGGCGTAAATGATACAGCGTTTACACAAATACTTTTGTCAAACAAATAAATCAGACATTATTCTTACTGCAAATGAAATGACTAGGCGAGTGTCATCGTCGGCGGCGGCGGTGAGGCGTGCGGCTGCGTCCCGCTGCGTCGGTCGTATAGTCTGATTACACTGGCGGTGTAACTGCTTTCTTGTCACCAGTTGAACGACGTCATATTTCGTAAAATATTTTGTAACTATAAATTAAAAATGCATCAACTCTAAAATCCTACATAAGATCCGATAATGAATAATAGTGAAGTCAGTACGGTCCACTAGTAAGAACGGCCGTGTGCTTAGCGGCATCGCGTTGCGCTGTCGACGGTAGTAGGTCGGAGTCCGACTGCAATCAATTTCTTTTAAAACCAATCTTCTTCTTAACAGATACGCAAACGACAATTACTTTTGTATGTTACTTGCCACATGCGTTTGGACGTTTCAAATAATGTGTCGCGATTTTGGGGTAAATGACACTTAAACTGTTCGTCGAAAGAAATATTTAACTATAATGAAATAAATCGCAATTCGAGAATCACTTATGGCTTCACCGTACTAGGTTTCGATGTAATGTGCGGCGAATTAAAATTTGTGCCCACCCGGGGTTCGAACCCGGGATCTCCTGCTTACTAGGCAGACGCGTTGACCACTCCGCCACCGAGGACACAGTGACCAATACGAATGCAGAGAACTCTTCCCTGCACGTCTCCCGCCACACCCAAATCTCTGTCTCTTTCCTATTACCACAGCCTTTTTTAGATTTGGGTGTGGAGGGAGACGTGCAGGGAAGAGTCCTCTGCAGTCGGATTGGTCACTGTGTCCTCGGTGGCGGACTGGTCAACGCGTCTGCCTAGTAAGCAAGAGATCCCGGGTTCGAATCTCGGCCGGGCACTAATTTTCATTCGCCGCACTTTGGTATTACATCTATACCTAGTAGATTGAAGCCATAACTGATCGCAAATTGCGATTTATTTCATTAAAAATGAACGGTGTAACGTCTCAAAAATATATAAAAATATTTAACTGTTTGAAAAGAAGTGTCGGAGAGCAGCCTTGCGTAAGGGTGCTGCTTACAGTGACACATGACCCGAAGGTAGCTTGTCTCTTCGTCATAACAGATTCATTTTGTTACAGTAACTACGCGGTGTAATTAGTTACTGTGTATTAGTGTTCATGTGCATATACATATGTTATTAGTGTTTATTCTAATGTTTGTTAAGCTTAAGGTACTTAACTGCGGGGTCATCAATCCCTAAACTTACAAACTACTTATGAACTACCTTATACCACCCATGCCCGAAGGGGGATTCGGACACCCGACCGTAGCGGCCGTGCAGACTGTTAAATGTTTAAATGTCTGTAAATCTATCGGACCAAACTGCGTGGTCATCAGTCCGTAGCATACAAACTACTTAAACCTAGGTAAACTAACCTAAGGACAACACACACACACCCATGCCCCAGGGAGGACTCGAACCTCCACGGCGAGCAACCTCGCGCTCCGCAGCGAGACGCTTTAGACCACTCGGCTACTCCACCGCGGCGTGCAGACTGTGAATGGCGCGCCGCATACCACTCGTACACCGCGGCCAGCTTAGTGTTTATTATCAAAGAAAAATGAACAACGTTCAGTATCGAAACAAATTATTCAGCTTTAACCTTGAAAGAAAAGGGTGAAATAAATAAGCTTGGTAGGCCGACGCCTCAACTCGAGTTGAAGCAAGTGAAAACAAGCCGAGGTACGACACTCTGCAGATCTTTTAACGAAAATATATCTTAACCACTCTGGCGCCACTCGCAGAGGTCAACACTATCCAGATCCGGCACTCAAAGAAGTGAACCCTCAGTCAGCTGAAGCACCAGCGTCCACTGATCATCACGTTGCTCTGGAGGTCAATACAATAGGTTATTGGCTTCTGGTCAAGTTGCCTCGAGACGTAAGAGCTGGTCAGGTTTGACAGTTCGTTGTTTCACGTGATGTGGTCGGTCTACGGCCTGATAGCTGAATCATGGACTTCTGCATGTGTAGAGAACGATGGACTCCCGTGAATACTCGGCGAGACAACGTCCTGCTGAATCTGCTGCGTTAGCTGGTTGCTGTTTTACTCGCCTATGACTGACTATTCTGAACAGAACCAGGTTTTCATTTTCACTTCACGTGTTAGTCACTTTTCATTTATTACGGCATTTTACCGGGTGATCAAAAGGTCAGTATAAATTTGAAAACCTTATAAATCCCGGAATAATGTAGTTAAAGAGGTAAAAATTGATACACATGCTTGGAATAACATGGAGATTTATTACACACACACACACACACACACACACACACACATATATATATATATATATATATATATATATATATATATATATATATATATATAGACGCGTGAAAGTTCTCTTGCGCGCGTCGTTTGGTGATGATCTTGTGCTCAGCCGCCACTTTCGTCATGATTGGCCTGCCAGGTCCCCCAGACCTCAGTCCGAGCGATTATTGGCTTTGGGGTTACCTCAAGTCGTATGTGTATCGTGATCGGCTGACATCGCTAGGAATGCTGAAAGACATCTACATCTACACGGGATACTCTGCAAATCACATTTAAGTGCCTGGCAGAGGGCTCATCGAACCACCGTTATACTACTTATCTCCCATTCCATTCTCGAATAGCGCGCGGGTAGAAAGAACACCTGAAGCTCTCCGTTCGACCTCTGATTGCTGGTATTTTATTCTGATGTTCATTTCTACCTTTGTAAGTGGGAGTCAACAATATATTTTCGCATTCGCATGAGAATGTCGGTGATTGGAGTTTCGTAAGTAGCCCACGCTGCAGCGATAATCGTCGTCGTTGTACCGATTTCCATCCCAGATCCTGTATCATTTCCGTAACGCTGTCTCCCCTGTATCGTGACAACACGAAACTAGCTGCCCTTCTTTGGACTCTTTCGATGTCCTTCGTCAAACCCACCTGATAAGGATCCCACATTGGGCAGCAATACTCCAAAAATGGAAGATCAAGCATAGTGTATACAGTTTCTTTTGTAATTCTGTTGCATCGTTTAAGGGTTCTGCCAATAAAACGCAGTCTCTGGTTCGCCTTTCCCACGACATTATCTACGTATTCTTTCCAATTTAAGTCCGAAGTAATAGTAATTCCTAGGTATTTTGTGGAGCATACGGCCTTCACTTTTGACTGATTTATCTTGTAAACAAAGTTTAACGGATTTCTTTTCGTACTCATGTGGACTACTTCACAATTCTCATTATTTAGAGTCAACTGCCAATTTTTACACCATAGTGATATCTTATTCACATCGTTCTGTAGTTGGTTATGATCTTCCGATGATTTTACTAGACGGTAAATGACGCCAATGCCTCGCCATAACTCCGGACATGCTTTACAGTGCTGTTCACAACATTATTCCTCGACTATAGCTACTGTTGAGGACTGATGGTGAACATATTGAGCATTTCCTGTAAAGAACATCAACTTTGCTTGGTCTTAATTTGTTATGCTAATTATTGCTTTTCTGATCAGATGAAACGCCTTCTGTCGGATATTTTTTGAACTTTTGTTTTGTTTTTGGTTCTAATAAAACCCCATGTCATTCCAAGCATGTGTGTCGATGTTTAACTCACCATGTACGTCATTCCCTGATTTTATCGTAACTTTCAAAACAGCTGAAAACATCGAAATGGTTTTAAAAATTCTACACACAGTTCCTAAAGGCTATATTCTAAATTTTCTGGAAAAACTAGAAGTTTACACACACACGAAAAAATACCCATTTGATATTCTCAACGAACAAACAGATTTAAAAGAAAACATTATTTAGAGAACTTTATTGAAATTTTGGAAAAGGAAAACGATGTTTCTCTCCTATTGTATTATCCATGACACACTAGTACACCCTCTGGCTGGCTCAGATATATTTTACTGTAAACATAAAGCATCAACAGAGTAACAGTGTCTATAACTGTCAAATAAAAAAATTAACGAGTTATAACGTGACTATACCATCTTGTCACAAAAAGACACTAACTCTAATATGCTTTATGGACGTCAGTCCAACTTAAACTTCGGTGAATTTGTAATTAAAAAACTATTTAAAATATTTTATACAAAATTGTATATTTTAAACGTAGGTAATTATTTTATTATACACCTCCAGGTCCACTTGAAACAAGCTTGCAGCGGTGTCAATTTGCACAAGCTGAAAAAATATTGTTGGATTGGATTTCTATATTTCTATATTACGATAATGTCATATTTTGACCTTGTATATGCTGCGGGCCCAGTAGAGAATAAACTATTAATTTCGTGATTTATTAAGTTTTCAAATTTATAGTGACTTTTTGATCACCCGGTATTACACTAATTTATTTACGTACTTTACTGCACTCATCACTTCACATCTACATCTACATACATACACCGTAAGGTGCGTGCCGGAGGGTACACTGTACCACTACTAGACATTTCCTTTCCTATTCCACTCCCAAATAGAACGAGGAAAAAAAGAATGCTTATATGCCTCCGTACGAGCCCTAATTTCTCTTCTCTTTGTGATCACCACGGGAAATGTAAGTAGGCGGCAGCAAGATAGTACTACACTCAGCTTCATATTGCGGCCCTCTAAATTTCCTCAACAGAAATTCACGAAAAGAACGTCGTCTTTCCTCCAACTGATCCCCAATTGAGTTGCCGGAGCATTTCCGTGAGACTCCCGCATTGGTCGAACCTACCAGTAACAAACCTAGCTGCTCGCCTCTGAACTGCCTCTATGTCTTCTTTTAAATTGATCTGCTGCGGGTCCCAAACACTTGAGCAATACTCCAGACGTGGTCATACAAGCGTTTTATACGCGGTCTTCTTTACAGGTGAAGTACATCTTCCCAAAATTCTCCCAATAAACCGAAGTCGGCTGTCAGCCTTACTCACAACTGTCCTTACATGTTCGTTGCATTACATATCGCTCCGCAATGTTACGCCTAGATATTTGTACGACGCGACAGCATCAAGAAGCTCACTACTAATACTGTATTCGAACATTATGGGATTGTTTTTCCTGTTCATGCGCATCACCTTACACTTTTCTACATTGAAAGCTAGCTGCCATTCTTCGCACCAACCAGAAATTTTGTTTAAGTCATCCTGTATGCTATTACACTCAGTTAAAGGTTAAAGATGACACCCTCCCCTACACCACACCATCATTAGAAAACAGCCGCAAATTACAACTTACTCTGTCCATCAGATCATTTATATAGATAGAAAATAAAAGCGGTCTTAGAAAATCAGGCGATGCTGAAGGAATTAGATTAGGTAACGAAGCAATGAAGGTGGTAGATGAGTTTTGTTACTTGGGTAGTAAAATAACATGCGATGGTCGCAGTACAGAGGATATAAAATGCAGAATGGCAATGGGAAGAAAAGCATTTTTGAAAAAGAGAAATTTGCTAACATCGAATATTAATTTAAGTGTAAGGAAGTCTTTTCTGAAGGCATTTGTGTGGAGTGTTGCCTTGTATAGGAGTGAAACATGGACGATAAGTAGTGCGGACAGGAAGAGAATAGAGGCTTTTGAAATGTGGTGCTACAGAAGAATGCTGAAGATTAGGTGGGTAGATCGCATAACTAATGAAGAGGTACTGAACAGAATTGGTGAGAAAAGGAATTTTTGGCATACCCTGACTAAAAGAAGAGATCGCTTGGTAGGACATATTCTTAGACATCGGGGAATCGTAAATTTAGCATTGGAGGGAAGTGTGTGGGGTAAAAATCGCAGAGGGAGACCAAGATACGCGTATAGTAAGCAGATTCAAATAGATGTGGGTTGCCGTTCTTATGAGGAGATGAAAAGGCTTGCTCAGGATAGAGTAGGGTGGAGAGCTGCATCAAACCAGTCTCCGGACTGAAGACCATAACAACAACAACAACCTATCACACTCCCCTGGGACACGCCTGACGATACACTCGTCTCTGATGAACACTCGCCGTCGAGAACAACATACTGCGTTCTATTACTTAGGAAGTCTTCACAAATCTGTGAACCTATTCCATAAGCTTGTATCTTCGTTAGCAGTCTGCAGTGTGGCACTGCGTCGAACGCCTTTTTGAAGTCGAGAAGAAGTTTTGAGACTGGCCACTCAGTGGCTAAAACCTAGGTAGATCTCAAAAGTAAAAACAAAAACTTACGTTCGATTGCTAACATATCCTACAGATTTGTTTCAATAAAATTCCACAACTGTTCTGTAAAAAGAAAAACAACGTGGAGTGCGGCGGCAGTTTAGTTGCTTCTACGGGGAGGCACTGTGTTCAGTGTAGTTGTCCCTGTTACTGCTGCTAGGAACCTATACGCAACTCACACCCCACATGTAAAAGCAAGCGCATCACCAATACGCCTGCGGTGACAATAACAAGTGCGTTGTTTACCTCTACCCCGGGGCACGACCACGTCGCTTTTCTTTTGTCTGCACGCGTCCCACCGTTCTCACGCACGCCACGCGGCGCTAAATTATTAACAATTACCTCATTTGTCAAACGCCGGACACAATAGCACGACCAGCATTACTTTCCCCCATATTTTGTTGACACCTCTCCCCTCCCCCGTTGTCGATTTTTCACCCCTGGCAGAGTGCAGGTGACCGCAATAGACAGGCATTAGCGCCGTCGCTGAAAAGAGGACACGCCGAGTCGGGGTGTTCGCCAGAAGCGGTAATCACTGGGAGGGGTGGAATTCGAGAGAAACCCAATCCGCCTGTTGCCCTTCATCCATGGCTCGCAAGATGTCATGTGAGAAAAGGGCAAACTCAGTTTCACATGAACGATGTTTCCTAAACCCGTGCTGATTCATAGAAAGAAGCTTTTCCGTTTCAAGGAAATTTACTATATTCGAACTGAGAATATGCTCCAAAATCCTACACGAAAGTGATGTCAACGATATTGGCCTGTAATTGTGTGGGTCAGTGCTCTTTCCCTTCTTGTAAACGGGAGTCACCTGCACTTTTTTCCAATTACTAGGAACTTTGTGCTGAATTAAAGATTCGCGATAAATGCAAGCTAAGTAGGGGGCCAATGCCGCAGAATACTCTTTGTAAAACCGAACTGACACGCTTTTTCCTTTGCATATGTGGTATGGCTGTACAGAGTACCACAGGTGCGCAGCACGCTCGGCGGACTGGCGCCAGTGCGCGGCACGCGTTGCTGGCGCGGGGCCGCGCTCCTTTTCGCAGCCACTCGGCGCCGCGTTAAACATTTAGGCGGCATGGCGCCCGAGGCGGACGGCCGCCAAGCGGCGATCCTGGGGCCCCGCTGCTCTTTTGTTCGTCCCTCAGCCTCCGCTCAAGACGGCGGCGGCGGCGGATAAAACAAGGCAGCCACCGGCCTGCGCCACTCAGCGTGTAAACAAAGGACCTTCCATCTGAGCTGTCTACGGGAGATGTTTGGAATACCGTACTTGTTTACACGTCTGGTACTACACACCAACATTGCCTCAGTTAGGAAACGTCAAAGAAGTGTCATATTAAGGCTAACTGGAGCCTTCAACCACATACAAATATGTTCAGATGGGAAACCTCCGTAAGAGCCCGGTCACACGCTCAACGGTGCGGGGAGGGAGGGCCAAAGCAGTTCCGTAAGGTGTCCCATGATGGCGCTAAGATCAGAAGCATCCCTTTAAAACTAGCCAGAGCAGGCGGCAGGAGCTCTCCCCTCAGCCTCCCCTCCACGCTACCCTCTATATGCGAAAGGCATTTCAGAAGCACCTCTAGTGTCGTCTACCGGTACTAAACCAGGGAACCGTCTGCCACCTGCTAGCATCTTACGGAACTACAAGGGCAGCATAGGACAGAGGCTTAGGGGGGGGGGGGCTTCTTCTCCGTATATAGTACTCATTGGTTCAACACTACCTCGGACGAAGTACTATGCGTGGTATTGGGCATACCACCAGTACACCTTCCAATACGACTTACAGCTGCTTTGTACTGGCTGAAGGAGTGAAAATACGACAAGGTCCACGAACTTGTTGGACAAGAGATAACAGAACGGAGGCAACTAACTAAATGGAGAATGAATGGTTATAGTATATCCCCACAAATATGCGACTGGATCGGGGATTTCCAGGACACAGCTTGTAGTAATCGATGGTAAGACATCGACTACAACAGGTGACATCGGGCGTACCACAGGGTAGTGTAATTGGTCCTCTGCTGTTCCTTATTTACATAAACGATTTAGGGGAAAATCTAAGTAGCTCTTTTAGGTTGTTTGCAGACAACGCCGTCATTTAACGTCTAGTAAAATCATCTGTAGATCAAAATCAACTGCAGAACAATCGGAATAAGATAACACTATGGAGTAAAAATTGGCAATCGTCTCTAAATAATGACAAGTGTGAAGTCGTCCACATGAGTACGAAAATAGATCCGTTAAACTTTGTTTACAAGATAAATCAATCACAAGTGAAGGACGTAAACTCCACAAAATACCTAGGAATTACTATTACTTCAGACTTAAATTGGAAAGAACACGTAGATAATGTCGTGGGAAAGGCGAACCAGAGACTGGTTTTATTGGCAGAACCCTTAAAACATGCAACAAAACTACTAAAGAAACCGCATACAATACGCTTGTCCGACCTATTTTGGAGTATTGCAGCCCAGTGTGGGACCATTATCAGGTGGGTTTGACGGAGGACTTCGAAAGAGTTCAAAGAATGGCAGCTCGTTTCGTATTGTCACGATACAGGGGAGACAGCGATACGGAAATTATACAGCATCTGGGATGGGAATCATTACAACGGCACTTATCGCTGCGGCTTGGGCAACTTACGAAACTCCAATCGCCAACATTGTCCTCCGAATGCGAAAATATATTGTTGACTCCCACTTACATAGGTAGAAATGATCATCAGTATAAAATACAAGAAATCAGAGCTCGAACGGAGAGATTCAGGTGTTATTTCCTCCCGCGCACTATTCGAGAATAGAATGGGAGATATATAATGTAACGGTGGTTCGATGAACCCTCTACCAGGCACTTAAATGTGATTTGCAGAGTATCCCATGTAGATGTACGTGTAGATGTAGAATGGACACATGGCAAAGGGAATGGGATAACTGCGAGAAAGGAAGACGCGTCGATGGTTTTTTCCCTAATATAAGGGAAGGTCTTCGAATGGGTCATATTAATCCCAGCCGGGGTATGATCCACTTCCTAACGGGACATGGCCCTTACCCCACACACCTCACACGTGAGGGTGGAGAAACCGGGACCCCAGAAGATACTGTCATACAATGTCAGCTCTACAAAACACACCCTCCTGGTGGTCCGAGGGCGTACGAGTTTGGGCGTTGCAAATGGTGGAATAGTCTGTGGCGAGGATGCGGAGGACTGATAGAGTCGCTGGTGCGTATGGGTCCGGACATCCGTGGAGAATGTGCGCGTTGTTCTCAGCGACCGGACGGGTGCCAGCAAGCGTGGTGGACATTTGCTGTAGAGTTGTGGCGTTTCGTGAATGTGTCGTTCATTTGAACGAATACAAATAAATAATCGTAAGAATCTAATCGTGATTCGAACGAATCGTCGTTCAAATAAATCTTCTGTCTCGTGACGATTCCCAGATCCAACGATTCATGATTCGCAAGCAAGTGGCGAATCGTGCCGAATAATTACGAAAGCCAGAAATCGCGTGAACAAAGAAAGCACAGAACAAAGATCGTGAGCCGTTAATTATTAGCCTATTCACGAATTACAGATGACAGAAACAAAATGCAGCGAAATACACAGCTGCCAATACATACGCATATACGTCTTTTAAACAGTTTGCATATTATGTATTTAAACGAGCAATCTTTACACATTTATATTTCGCGTATCCCGGAAACGGCTGTAGCGATTTGGAATAATTTTGTGTTTTAGAGAGGTTTGGGCTTTTCGAGTTCATCTACATAGTTTTAGTTTTTGTAAAAACTCAATTTCACAAAAATTTTCTTTTTATATAAAAACGCGATTTCAAATGATTTTAAAGCCACCTCAAAAACCTTTTTTACCATTTTGGTTTTTACGTTATCAACAATTCTGAAAGTAACAGATTTTACAAAAAATAAACATTTTAATAAACGCGAATTTCTTGTATCTAGAAAGAAATTTAATATTTTAAGACGGAGTTTTATTTTTAATGTTTATTTATATATACGTGTTTCCTTAAACTAATTGATTTTGCATAATTAGTATTTTATAATGATTATATGTGTGTTAATTACCAAAGATTTAATTAAATTTATATTTAAATGGTCGAAGTATTCAAACAGAACCAAAAAATGTATAAGGTTACAGCAGGATTGAAAATAAGTGACCTACTTTCACTAAATCTTCAACGCTACTAAATGAGCTGTGAAGACAGCAGAAATAGTTGGTAGTGTAATATGTATTTATAACCGCTAGCAAAACATCAAAGACTATTTTCTCGAAAATTTTTGAGAGTTGAATCTGATGGCTTTGCCTCATTATTATTTTAATTCTGAACTTTATGCACCATAAATATTAAAAAATCCGATACTCATATTGCCACCTTTTCGGCATTCTGTAAGATTCGTACCGTCGCAGATCAGAAAGAATCGTGAACGACTCGTAGGAACAGATGCAAAAGGTTAAGATTCCAACATCCATAAACAGACATGTATTGCCATCTATGAGGAAGATGTAGAAGTAAGAATCGTGCCAATGCAGCCTAAAGAATCGTGAACGAATCGTAGGAATCGATTCACAATGTGGGATTGAATCGCAAGAAATGATTCCTAAAAAAGTATCGTGTTGCCCAACTCTAATTTGCTGTTAGACGCGGCCAGCGTGGGTTACACATTCTAGCGACAGTGCGCGACATCCAGCGACGCGACACTGCTGCTACAAGCGGCGGCATTCGGCGGCGTGGCCGGGTGTCCTACATGAGCACCACAACTTCTCTCTACAAGATGGCTGCTAGAACCGATCAGCTGTTTCTAAAGTTTGCCGTCCGTAAACCGTAGAATAATGATGGCTGTAGAGTAAGGCAATAACTTTAGGAAGTAAGGCGTAAAAAGAATGAGAAATGGGGCACAGCGTCTCCGAGGTGGCGATGAAGACAGGATTTTCCCATGCAAACATTTCACGAGCACACTTGCAACGGCCTGAAGGGAATCCTCCAACGTAAGACAATTGCGGATTTCAGCGATGGGTCATTAACAAGTGTCAGAGTACGAAGGTGCGGTGGAATGGCCGAGCGCTCTGAGGCGCCTTGCCGCAGACCCCGCGGGTTTTCACCGTCGGAGGTTTGATTCCTCCCTCGGGCATGGGTGTGTGTGCGCTGTCCTTATTAAAGTTTAAGTTAGTTTAAGGAGTTTGTAAACCTGGGGACTGATGACCAGAGTAGCTGAGTCCTACACATATACAAACATTTGAACGTTTTCTTCAGTTCATTAACCATCCAACGAATCATTACCATTATCAGTATTCGGATCCGAAGGCCAACTCTTGTATGCTTGGTGACTGCACGACACGAAGATTCATGTCTCGCATGAGCCCATCAACATCGTCATCCGACTGTTGATGATAAGAGAAATGTCACCAGTTCTGAGAAGTCTGTTTTCAAATTGTATCGAGCGGATGGACGTGTGCAGGTACAGAGACAACCTCAAGAATCGATGGACTCTACATGCCAGCAGGATACCGTTCAACCTGATGGATGCTCTTTAACATTATAAGGTATGTGTAATTCTAGTGATACGGGACTACTCCTACGACTAGATACGACTCTGACAGGTGACACGTTCGTAGGTTTCCTGGATGATCACGTGGATCCATTCATGTCCATTGTGCATTCCAAGTGATTTGGGTATTTCCAGCAGGGCAGTACGACACAACACACGCCCAGAACTACTACGGAGTTTGTCCACGAACATTCTTCAGAGTTTAAACACTCGATCTTAGTTGAAACACTTCCGCTGAACACCAAACTCCTCATACATTAATATTATTCAGCGTATCTGGGATGCCTCGAAACGTCTTGTTCAGATGACGTACCCCCCCAACCCTTCTCGTCCTGTTACGGATTTATGGACACGCCAGCAGCATGCATGGTGTCATTTCCCTCCAGCACTACTTCAGACATCAGTCGAGCCCATGCCACTACGTGCTGCGTTATTCTGGTTGCTCGTGGAGGCCCTACACGGTATTAGGCAGGTGTCAAGTTTATTTGGTTAGTTCTAAGGACCGACCGAATATTTGCGTTCGATTTCGGTTACGACCGGTTCGGCCAAAATATTGGTTTCGGCCAAAAATTAGCCGTTCTTCAGCTTGGCCGAATTTTGCTTTCTTGAACTGATTGATGAAGTCCGGTCGGTTTCTGGATGGATTGAGCCAACGATAAAGTTTTACCTCAGTTGACGGTGCACAATATTGCGGAATCGTATCTAATAATGATATACTATGTTAGACACTACTTATTCAGTATTGTACGTAATGGAACTGTTCATATTGTTATGCTGTGAAGTTGTTCGTCGATTGCAAGAAACGGAAGTGAAAATGGCAACATAAAGTTAGCGCTCTCAAGAACGAAATCTTAAAGACTACTTATGGAAGTAAACAAATGATTATGCATATTGATAGATGTGAAGCATTGAATTAAAATTTGTGGTGCGGCCGGGAATCGAACCCGGACCTCCACGCTTACTAGGCAGACGTCTTAACCGTTAGACCACCACACCACTAACGATTAAGGCGCCTCGGAATAGTCTATGTACGATTTCCCTCCACAACACAAACTTTAATTCAGCTTCTTTGTTCCAAAGATAATTGCCACTACTGCCAAGGCTCTCCATGCAGCGGAATAGCACCTCAGCAATGCACATGGTGGAAGAATCCTGTTATGGTGATATAAATATGAATTAAATACAATTCATTGCATTACATTGGATTATGCATATTTTGTACTGTGGTAGTCATTTTGAGGCTCTGCATTTCGCAGTATCTACTAGGCATGTTTGTTGTGTACCTAAAGACTAATGACTATCTTCTTACACAATGGTCCCCACAGGGTGGGGGAGGGGCCAGGACGCAAATTGCGTCATTAAAATTTCTAGGGTGGGGGTTGGGAGAGAAAAATTAGTACTTTTTGACCGTCTGGGGGGAAGGGTTTTATAAAACAATTAACAAAATGTGAAGTAAAAAATGATAAACCAATGTTGGGCGCAGTTTGGGGGGGGGGGGGGGGATCATTGGCCAAGGGGGGGGGGAATCTCTGTTCTTACAAGAACGTATACAGGACTGTGGAATTTGTGGTAGTTATACGGTAGTCTCGTTAATTCGACGTAAGCGGGAAAGCTATCACACCCAACTATCGAAATTTGCGAGGTAAAAAGAAGAATATCGACCATGAAAAGAATACACGTGTAAAAAAAAAAAAAAAAAAAAAAAAAAAAAATGAAAGAATAAAAAAAAGAATAAAAATAAAAAAAGACCCAAAGTTTTTAAAAAGTCATTTATATTGGCAGCCTAAAGGGTTTAAAGTCTTTTCACTATTTACTTCGCGTTGTAACGGTGGAGTGCCCTTTATATGAAGGTAGAATCTACCCTCAGTGGCTATTTTTTTTTTTTTTTTATGACGTTCGTATTTATGGTAAATTTGTAAATCCGTTATTGGAAATATCGAGACTCCACTGAATCGAGTTCAGTTTACTTATTCTCTAACTTTCTTTAATTTTTCTTTCTTGCCTAGAAAAGTCACAACGAGGAGAAAAGAATTCAATTTGGAAGTACTTTAACAAAAATTACCGTCGTTTCTCTAAACCTGTTCGCCTTCCGACTCATATTCTACGGACTTCTGTTTAGGCTTAGTACAGGGAGAGAATCGTGAAAAAACTATCTAGTGATTTGTGGTGTAGCGTAAATATACAGAAATTTTATCTTAATTGTGCAAGTTTCATTTACGGATTCGGTTTCGGCAGAAAGTAGAATAGGAGCCGAATATTCGGTTTCGGCCAGAAATCATGTTTCGGTCTGAGTCTAGTCAGTACACATATTTATGCCAGAAGGATGAGAACACGCCGATATTCTAACAGCCACTTGGGAAGTGAAGTGGACCTGGCTTTACGTCACAAGACACGCTCGTTCGCCTTACGTAACGGCGGGCCGCGCCTATACTGTAGACTTGCGCATAATAGTCCGCGATCGGGAGCGCTCACTACTTCGTTGTTTTAGTTCGTCCGCTCCCAGTGACGCCTGAGCGGCGTGGTCTGCGCATTTAGGTAGAGGGAGAAGTTCCCCCACCTAGCTGCTTCATGCGCTTGCTGCGTGAGTCGCTAACGATATCATGCAAACCAAAAGAAACAGTTTGTGGATAATTTCTCGCGTTTAAGTTTAGAGATATCTCTATCTCATGGCATTATTGAATTTATTAGTCAGATAATGTAGAGTGTAGAATACTTAAAAGCAGAAATTTTGTAACACTGAAGTATGTAATCTAGCAGGCAGACGCTCACCTCGAAATGGCTCTCATCAGCAGAAGGCAAACACGTGATTTTTGATTCTGCTGCGCACCCTTTCGCTATTGCCCGTCGGTCCTCGGAAAAGAATCCAACGAACTAAGAAGCGAGATACGTTTGGCATAACAGTTCGCGCCCGGTAACGCAGATTATTGTTCGCGACCGTTTGCACATATTTTAGTTCGCGACCTATCGCGCATATTTTAGTTCGCGACCAATCGCAAATATTTTAGTTCGCGACCGATAGCGCATATCTTAGTTCGCGACCGGTATCCCTCCTTTAATTCGCAGCTCGGCCGCGAAGTAGGTCGCTCTCTTTAGCTCGTCCGCTCTTTTTGGCTTTTGCTACCGCTACTAAAAGAGCCGTTTCTTTTGTTAAGACTGCTTTTTTATATAATGATCAGTATTGCCCAAGCGTGTGCTATTACCCGTATTTTTGGACAATTAGGCGTCAAATACTTAACCCTCGCATGATGCCTGGGGTCTTTTTAGACCCCAAGGCTCATTTAACTATACGTAAACAGTTTTAATGTGGGTGTAGACAACTCATCCTTCAGATATGCCATCCTCGGACTTTTTATTATAACTGGGTGAAATATTTATGGTTATATCTTATTTTGCAGTACTACAATTTGCAATTTTTGCAGTGGGGCCAGAAAATACTCCAGGTATACAATAAGTGATTTTCATATATGTTTTGTTACGAAAATAAACCTTGGCAACAATGTTCCTTATAAACCGTCATCCATTTGCACATTGTTGTAAACAATGAATTGGAAATACAATTGCGTGCACTGTTGCGATAAATTCACAGTTTGGAATAGATCTTTGTGCAAAGAAGACGTGGTGTTATAGTTTATTCGTAATGGATGGTGATGTATGTTTTGCAAGGGCCTTCAGTCTCAGACGGGCTTTGCATGTTAACAGAAGACTGACGATGATAATGAATCAATTTTTGGAAACTAGGATGATAGTGATTCTAGCGGGGGTATGATAGAGGAAGATGAACACATCTGAGGTGAAGTGGATGTGTGTTACTGTGAAGAAGATAATGGCATTCAGGTAAGTAGTGGCTCTATCTTTGTGTCTACAAGTGGGCAGATAACATATAACACAGCTCCATCTGATTTGCGCAAGCAAGTTTAAAGGAATGTAATACACCTACGTGAAACTTCACATATCCCACGTTACCTTAGACCACAATTACAGACAAGGGCAGACTATTTCAGACTTTCTATCAGCAACCACGTGCAGAGTGTAATAGTAATGAAGACTAATAATGATGCAGATGAATAAAATTATGTACCAAACTCTTGTACATTGTACTGAACTGGGTTGACACCGTAAGCGAGTAGGAGTGTATTTCTAATAAAATTCCTTGTAAATGATATTACACATAACACTAATAAATCACAGTATTTGTACATAGTATGTGGGTTATGAATATTTTGTGTTAAAATAGTTTTTGGAAGCAAACGAACTAAACAAAACATGTTTCCATATTTGAAACAAATGTATTAAGTAATTACAACTTATGTCACTTGAAACTTCCTGGCAGATTAAAATTGTGTGCCGGAACCGGGACTCGAACCTGGGACTTTACCTTTCGCGGGCAAGCGCACTACCGACTGTGCTATCCTGACAAGACTCAAGATGCCGCCTCACAACTTTACTTCCGCCAGTACCTCGCCTCCTACATTCCAAACTCCACAGAAGCTCTCCTGCGAACCATGCAAGACAAGCACTCCTAGAAGAAAGGATATGGTGGAAACATGGCTTAGCCACAGCCAGTGGCGTAGCTATCATAGGGCTAGGCGGGGCAGTGCCCCGTGGCCCCCGAGCTCCAGGGGCCCCTCGGCCTTCGTGACCGACGATCGAAGAAATTTACAGTAGAGCGTCGAATTTGTATGTAATCTTTTTACCCTATCGTCCATCATATCCCCTTCCCCTCAAACCAAGTTTCCCACAGTAGCCGCATTGGCCCACCGGCTGGCGGAACAATGCTTCTAATTGGGCGTTGACAGGACAGCACTATGTGCCGCTGCGGTCAGGCGAAGCTGCCAGCCAATGTGTGCAACAATCGGCACACTTCAGTCGGCAGAAGTAGCGGCAGCATCAAAGCTGCTCACAGCAACAACTGCGTCTTCCAAGTGTTGCGGCGTGCAATGTGAAGGATCGCGCTCCTCCAAACACAGTATAAATATATTTACTGTACAGTACTTCTTATTAGCAAAATAGAAGTGTACAGTTCGAATATCCGAATAAACCGGTTTTCCGAATATCCATGTCCCCATATTACTTCGGATAATAGACGTTATACTGTATATAATATTTTAGTTGAATGAAGGAATTTCGACTTTTAATTTCTCCTGCCGAAACTGACCCCCAACATGGACAGTTCGCCAATTATGTAAGGAAATTATAACAAAATATGCATTATTATAATGTGAGGTTACGGAAGTATTTATCGCAGTTTTCTTCTGCAGCAGCCGAAAGGTCATTTAGCAAATTAAAAATTATCAAAACGCATCTGAGGTACAGTATGGCTCAATCTGGACTCGGTCAGATGACACTCCCTCGGTTGCACAGTGGTATATTGCCAGACTACAAATCCAAAGGTCGCGGGTTCGATCCCCACCAGGTCCTAGGATTTCTATCTGTCACTTTCCACTTCTTTCACCTCTGGCAATATTGCTCATGTGAAAAATACCGAGTAGCACCGTGGTTCGGAACCCACGTTAAACTGGATGGGTAAGTCAGTTCGAAGGTTGGAGGAAGGCAACGCCATACCACCTCCAAATAGGACCATGCCTAGTAAAGCACTGTGTTGTTCAAACCAATCTTCGGATCGTTGACTGCTTTACCTTTTCTTTTAGAAATCTTTTGCAAAAACCAAAGCCAGGAAAAGATTGTAAAATAAGTGTTAAAATAAAATTGACTACTTTTTAATTGTGTACCCATATTATTACTATAATGTACTGCAGTCACGAAAACGCTTACCGACAATTACCGATCAGAAATCATATCTTTGCCGACATCTGCAATCTAACAGTTTGAAGCATTGTATTACTCCAGTAGGTATTCTTTCATTCTGACTTGGGTGCGTGAGGAAAAACGAACGAAATCCCCACGACTTGAAAAACGCCACTCATTAAGTTCGTGATACACAGTGAGGCGCGAAAAATAATTATGAATTGTTTTCAAGGACCAATAGTATTCGTGTTACAGGAAATAGAAAATTTCCCAACTTTCAGAAAACAATGTTTTAACACATTGACTGCCACGTGAGTTAAATATAAGTCACAGGAAGTCTTCTCTTCGGGCCACGTGAAGTATATACAACGCACGGTCATTTTTTTATTTAAAGCTCCGTGGTTCAGTTATCTCACAGTAGCGTGCTGTGACTTGGTGTTACAGTACGTTATGGCCCCAGAAACAAATCATGTTTATGGTCTCCAGTTTTCAAGAACTCAAGAGTAGTTGTTGACACTTGAAATCGTGAATTATATATAACTCACACGGCTCAGTCATATTGGAGTTTCCTTGTATTTATAATTTATTGGTTGGTGTTACATATTACTTATACAGTAGATTGTATATCACATACAGTTTTAATTACATTCTCCAACTCTAATTGCAACAACAATGAAACAGACTGAAAAAGTTGAGTAATTCCACTTTGTATCTCTAACACCTGCATGCACTGTGCTTTATACAGAAACACTCTTCATAAAAATATGAGTCCCAATTTCTTATATTTCTATGTAGTTTGTTTGCATTTCTTGACAACTTGACCACGTCGAAATTCATTCTTCATTTTTTCGTAGCATCCATACACCTATGACTTTCTGCTCCCATGTTCACAAGAGCACAATCTGCAGGCAGCTCGGTGGCTACGGTGAGAGATTTCTCAGGGGCATCGGCATCTTCTGTATGGAGTAGTCTCAATGTCACTTCCTCTTTGAATTCTGTGATTAAGATGATCTTGTTGTTAATATATCGGTAAATCACAAGAGCATTTACCGGTGCTGCCCTGTCAACAGTTCAACTGAAAGCTTCCTGACCCCGCCTTAGACAATATACGACTTCATGTGGTGAGAGAGATGACTGATTATAGTCAGTTATCATTGCTGGTTTTTTCTTTGTGCCCCTCTAGGTTTGAACATCAGCTTCTTCCTCTGCATGAACAGTACTCAGCATCAACACTTTCCTCTTATTTTCCCATTTCAGTGGTATCTTCATCACTTATGTCCATAACTTCATCTAAAAGCTTCTGTATATGCCTTCGTTCATCCACATAACTTCTATGACACTTTCTCCTGCTACAATATCACTGTGTTACGGAGCAAACAATACTGAATAAGGGCTGTAGTAACAATGCAGAAAAACAATAATGGAACTGTACGCAAATAATGTTGTGAATTGAAAGACTTACAGGAGTACCAACTCAAAATTATTAGCAAATGACACACCTGGCACTTTACTCTGGCGCCATGTGAGTCATATGTAACTCACACAAAAACGTAAACTAAGATACTAAATTGCAATATTTTCAACTTCTTTGTACTTCAATAGCTTACTTCAAGCAAATTAAAGCAGAATATGGAAAAAAGTAAACGGTCCCCAGGGGTCGGTAACCGAAGTATACCTTTGGCAGCCAATATGTTAATATAGTTATTGTTAAACAGAATGGACTAAGACAAAATGTTACATGTATACACATATTTAAGTACAGTAGAGTATTGGGGCATGTGATTTGTTGTGGGGATGTGACAGATGACAGCTGGAAGGGGTGGGGGTTGGAGGGCAGAAGGTGCGGGAAAGGGCAGAGTGCTGGAATGGTCAGGCATTGCCGTTCTTTGTGCTCCCAGAAAACGAATAGCGAGAAAGCGAGCCCCCACTCTGTCTACCCCATTACGTCGCAAAAGGAAATTACAAGGTGTTTTAGAAAGTTATACCGACCCTTCCACAGTGCACCTCATAAATCACAGATGACGTAGTACGCAGACAAACCTGGAGAGTGCCCAGTTTCCACAAGATGCGTTGTGCCAGGAAACAAGCATGTTTATTTTCCACAAATGCGTTAATACTGAAAGGAATACCGAACAGAATTTGCATACTTCTACTCACTACCTTGCAATGGTAGGCGGGAAGTGGATTCGGCAGTCTGCGGTTTTTTTCTGGGAACGGCGCCTTCCCATATCATAAGAACTATTCGCTCTTCAATTTACGTTCATACTAACACTATACCCTCCGGCGCATTCTGCTCAGTTCTTCTATGTGAAAAACAAACAACTTCACTGTGGTGAGAATTCAGCAATTCACGCAATCTGTTAAGGTACGTTTATACTCGCACACTATTTGTTTATTCTGCCATTTAAAGGTTTAATTACATTCACGGATCAGAAATTTAATGTAATAATTACTTTGTCTCAATAGTGAATTGTGCATAAAGACGCTGCCCTCTTCCCCACTGTCACGGTAATAAGTGAAGATATCGACTTAGTTATTTTACTCATTACTTTTTCGTGGCCAGGCACTAACAGATACTTTAAGAAGCCTGGTAGGGGCACGGCTCAATCCAAAGTGTTTCATCAAACAAAATCTGGCAACTTACTTTTGATGAAACCATCCTACACGAATATTTCCCCTATTTTCCTTCTTTGACTGAACTATCAACGAAATGAGCTAACAGCGCACTAGCCAGCGAGAGTGAGTTGTCGGCACTGACAACAGGCCGCCTGTTGTCACCGCTGACGAAAAATATCCCATGGAGTATTTTCATCTGTATGTCCTACCCAGGTCCAACTCTATCTCTGTCCCTCTGCAAAATTTCATCCAAATCATCTAGTAATTTTTGCGTGAAAGCATAACAAACAAACATTCACAATTATATTAGAGAGTACGATTAATATTATCTGCTGCGTAACACGTAATAATTTACTTCACAGTATTTAAGGGTACCTCATTATGTCTTCCAGTGCGGGGTAAGGAGCTGATGATATAATTTTGTATCTGTATAGTTTTACTTTAAAGAGGGCCCTAATGTCTTTTTGCCCCGGGGCCCTTGGTGACATAGCTACGCCACTGGCCACAGCCTAAGGGATGTTTCCAGAATGAAACTTTCACTCTGCAGCGGAGTGTGCGCTGATATGAAACTTCCTGGCAGATTAAAGTTGTGTGCTGGAAGCGGGACTCGTAGTAAATATTATTTAGACACTGCTGAAGGCCCCATCAGTCTTCGGAAAAGGAGCGGACGAACTAAGAGGCGAGGGATCTGCGAACTAGTTCGCGTAGTTCGCCTGTGGGAGCGCTCTTCCGAACTAGTTCGTTCGCGAACTACCCAAGACTACTCTACTGTGTGTTTGCACGCGGCGGCTTCTTGCACGCGGCCTGGCCTTAATTAAGTTTTTCTCCACCCAGCGCGACGCCCGCGGCGCACATCGGCAGAGCGCGCAGCCTCCAGAGCCGCGGTTATGCCTGCCTCCCAAATAAAGTCTCCCCCCTCCCACCTCGCCACTTGCCGCGAGCACTTGTGCATTTACACTCTACGGAGCAGGGCGCTAATCAACGTGGCCGCTTTATCCCGTAGCGGAGGAAATGCTCCACGCGGCCAACTCGGCGCCGTACTTTGTGGCAGATTAAGTTTCCGACCGCACGCGAAATCGTGGTTTCCGCTCGCAACACTCTTTCCCTGCACATTAATTCTCAGGCTTATAATCAAAAGTGCCCCTGGCGGTTTACCTTCCCGGTAGCTTGATAAAGTTAGATTGTGTCAATGACTTATTCACAGATTTTTAAGTGCAGCAAAGTTTTTATATATATCTATATTTATAAATATGAATGTCTGTTCGGTGTACGTTTATCACATCCAAACGACAAGACACACAGACTTAAATATTTGTACAGTTACTGATTTATACCTGAGGAAGGTTTTAGTCACGGTTTTATAACGATGTGATAGATATTATTGGGGAATCGTTTGCTATAGCTTATGGGACTTAACTACGGGCTCATCAGTCTCTAAACCTACAAACTACTCGTGAACTACCTAATACTAAGGACGGCACAAATATCCATGCCCGAGGGGGCATTCGAACCCCCGACCGTAGTGGCCGCGCAGACTCCGACTGGAGCGCCTCAGTCCCCTCGGCCACTGCGGCCGGCTATTTGTTGTCCTTAGCATCAGCTAGTTAAGTAGTTTGTAAGCCTGGCGACTGATTAACAGAGTAGTTGTGTGGCGTCGCACAAGTACAAAGTGCGCGCCACCTACTTTCGCCGCGCGCCGCCATGCACGCACGGCGCGGCGTTCATACGACGACAGCCACGAGCGCCCTCTGCTGCAACTCCGCTCGTGGCCACCACTGAACGACAAAGTTCACTTTGGACTGAGTTAGGAACCAGTAAAGACTTCGGAATCCGATAGGCACCAGTGAAGACTTGGCTATCAGTTAGGCACTAGGGAGGACTCTAGCTCAACTATGTATCAACATTCTGCAGTACTATGTAAAAGTTAAGTATTGTATAAATTCTGTGCAATATATATCTCATTCTAATTTACTCTAGTGTTTCTAGTTTCTGGCTGCTCCCCTCCGTACCTGCACCAGCGTGTTATCTTTATTCCTGTGTCGGTCTCATTCCACTCGGCCACCGACACCTACGACGGACACGAGACACAAAAGCGGCGACGAGGCTGGGACACAAAAAGTTGAGTCCCATAGCTTTATCTATAAATGTGAATGTCTGTTCGATGTACGTTTATCACGTCTGAATCACAAGACATAAAGCGCTAAAAATATGTACAGATACCAATGTCTACCCTGGGAAGACTTTAGGAACGAGTTTATGGAGATCGGATAGCTATTTATCTTTATATATTCATATATATTAATGTGAATGTCTGTTCCGTGTACGCTTATCATGTCCAAACGACAAGACACAGAGACTTAAGTACTTGTACAGTTACTAATTTATACCTGAGGAAGGTTTTAGGCACGGTTTTATAGCGATGTGATAGATATTTAGTAATTTGAAGAATATAACGCGAAATGCGGAACAATTATGATTATTTGAAAATTATATTTACTCTTTGAAAATGGTTTTATTGGTGGCATTGTTGCTTGAGGGTTGATAATGATAGAACGGTGAAGTATATTGGGATGGAATGTTATCGGTGTATAATTGTCCGAAGTCTCCCGTTGTACACCATAGCAGTTCCATGCCGACAGCTATAAGGGGGTGGAAGATATGGTGGTTGAAAGTCGTCAAATTATTAAAAAAAAATCGGACTGAAGGCCAGCGATGACATATGCGACTCTATTTGCAAGGATATTACATAGAGCGAAATGTGAAGCCACAGGCCATACCTTTGGTCTATGCATTCTACAATGTCTTAAGCTGTTTCTCTGAAAGGATAAGCATACGAATTAGGAAATATAAGAATGCATAAATAAAGCGGTAAAAAGGAAATTTCTTTTAATACATCACTTTAAAAAAAATCGATTTGACGTTTCGCTCATTACATCAAGTGATCCATCTGTGATATTATTGCAGTCATTATTGTTGAATTTCGTGATTGGATTCTTCAAAACGAGTGTATTTTTACCTGTGATTTCTTATATATTCTCTGATAAATGTCACATGTTTTTAGAAAAAAGGAGATGGACAAAGAGAGAGTGGATAGGAAAAGTACTAACTCTAGGTTCGAATAAATAAAGAAATATCCGGGCAACGCCGGGTTTTCAGCTAGTATTTATATATATATTTCTTGGGATGGTGTGTGAAGCAAAAGACGTTGCTGTTCGATAATGCCGCAGTTCATAACGCGAGGTATGTCCACAAAGTATGTTCCGTCTGGTTATATACAACAAACGTGTACAGATACAGAAAAAATATTTATTGTACAAAAATGTACAACTATTAATCTACTTTTCTACATAGCTTCTGAAATGTCTTTGTATGCCCTCTTCGTAGAAGGTTGCCGCCTGTGTATTCAACCATGTGGTAACATGTTCTTTCAGCTCGTCATGGACCACCAGGTTTTAGGTGTAAGAAGAAAGTCGCTAGGAGCGAGACTGTACGGAGGATGATCAAACACGTCCCAGTGAAATTCCCGTAAGAGTTGTTTGGTCACATTCGCCTTGTGAGGTCGGGCGGCAACGTGAAGGGAAGAAGGAGACTCCTTTCATCTCTTCTTACACCTAAAATCTGTCCTTGGTGGTCAACACTTCAACGATGATGAGCTGAAAGAACATGTTTGCCACATGGTTGAATACACAGGCGGCAAACGTTTATATAACCAAACGGAACTTACTTTGTGGACATACCTCGTATAGAATTTTATTGGGTTTTTTATTCTCGACTGCAGCTAGGGCATGTACTCAGACAACATAGACATACAAAATTTGTGCCTGGGCGATACTCAAACCCGGGACCTGCTCCCTACGAGAAAGTCCCGCTAAAACCTTGCGGCATCCCTGACACACGGATTTAACGCGCCTACACGGATTACCCGTGCAGTTATGTCGTCCGGCACAAACTCACACTCGTTCTCCCATTTCGACCACTGCACAGTATGGCTCGCAAATCACATTATATTACCGTCAGAGTCCACTCTCGTGTACATCCCTGAAAAATGCATTGCAAACGAAGGAAGCTTAGGATTTAATGTCCCATCGACAGCTTGGTCATTTGATACGGACCTAACGCTCGGAGCTTTGGGTAGGATGGGGAAGGATATCGGCCTTGCCCTTTGAAAGGAACCATCCCGGCATCTGCCTGGAGTGATTTAGGGAAATCACGGAAAACCTAAATCTCGATGGCTGGGGGTGGATTTGAACTACCACCCTCCGGAATACGAGTCCAGTGCGTTACCTCTGCGCCAACTCGATCGGTGAAAAATGCATTAATCCTCCACATGGGGACTTACAATAAACAAATTACGGCGTCTGTTCTTTCGTAAAAGATCTATGTCTGAGGAATTTTGGTCAGAAGGACTGCGTGAATTAGTAGTAAAAATAAGTAAATAAATAAAAATCAAAAGTTATGGGACTCAACTACTCTGTTAATCAGTCAGCAGGCTTACAAACTACTTAAAGTACCTTATGCTATAGACAAAAAATACCGGGTGGTCTAAAAGTCAGTATAAATTTGAAAACTTTATAAATCACGGAATAATGTAGATAGAGAGGTAAAAATTGACATACATGCTTGAAATGACATGGAGTTTTATTTTTATAAAAATGTGTTGTGGAGCAGGGACGGGATAACTGTCATGGTTAATACAGTTAGTCATGTTCATCTTTACAGACACTACTGTTTGCTGTCGCTAGAAATTAATATTCCACCGCCTGCTAAACACGGTTTTTCCATATTCACACTCGATACCAATATAATGTCACATTCGAAGCTAGTCAGTAATAATTTCACACAGAATTTAAATTGTTTTCTGAAATAAGTAGAAGTTCTTCACAAAAATCAAATTACTCTTTCTATAATATATTCTTCATTATAAATAACTCTTCATAAATGCAAGATCCTTTTCAATATTAACAAATATTTTTATTCTTCATACTAATACAAAGTCAGTTCAGCAAAGAGTCCTGAACCTGCACAACCAGCTTGGACTGAATCTCAAAGAACAATAATAATAATTTAATGTTCTTTTCTTTTCTTCTTTGAAACAATGGTCGCGCGGCAATAAAGAAGGCGCAGCTGCATTCGTAGCCCCGTAGCCGTCGGTTAAATTCTGCTAGCGCTCACATACTTCAAGGTTGGCTGCGGCGGGGACGACGCTGCCCTTGTTGATTGCTACGCCTCGATTACATGTAACATACAGAAAATAAAAAGAAAAATAAATAAATAAAAATAAAAGAAAAATAGTTCATAAAATGCCTGACAGATGGCGCTTTATCTGATCAGAAAAGCAATCATTAGCATAACAAATTAAGACAAAGCGAAAATGATATTCTTTACAAGGAAATGCTCAATATGTTCACCATCATTCCTCAACAATAGATGTAGTCGAGGAATAATGTTGTGAACAGCACTGTAAAGCATGTCCGGAATTATGGTGAGGCATTGGCGTCGGATGTTGTCTTTCAGCATCCCTAGAGATGTCGGTCGATCACGATCCATTTGCGACTTCAGGTAACCCCAAAGCCAATAATCGCAAGGACTGAGGTCTGGGAACCTAGGGGGCCAAGCATGACAAAGGTGGCGGCTGAGCACACGATCATCACTAAACGACGCACGCACGAGATATTTCACGCGTCTAGCAATACTTTTTTTAATTATTCTAATATAATCCCATGTCATTCCAAGCATATGTGTCAATTTTTACCTCTCAATCTACGTTATTCCGTGGTTTATTATGTTTTCAAATTTATACTGACTTTTTGATTACCCGGTACACACAGCAAGGTCTCGAACACACGTCCTACGAGCATCAGCGGCGCACTCCACAGCTAGGCTACTCCACCACGGCATGGGTAGTTCGTGCAGGTTTGTCAAGTCCGCGTGACTGGCATAGCGCAGATGTTCAGCGCAAATAACAAGTAATCAGGAGGTCCCGGGTTCGAGTTCCGGCCCTGACAGAAATCTCTATGTATCCACGTGGAGGATTAAATCACCTACCATCATCTGAGACAAAAATAACCAGTTTCAAATTCTATTCAGTTTCATATTTATGAACTACCTTATACTAAAGACAGCACAAACATCCATGCCCGAGGGAGGATTCGAACTTCCGACGGAGAACGACCTCGCGCATCGGAGCATAGCGCCACAATGCGCTCGGCCACTCCGCCTCAGCTGCAGTAATTGACACCGATAGCAGGATGACTTTGGATTCGTTACGAAAATCGAAGGACCACGTGTTCTTGATTAAAGAAATACGATGTAACATCAGAAGATTGCAGACACACAGCAGGCAGGTACTTTCCGAATGGATTAAAAGAGGATACAGAGATATGGGGAAATAAACTAGCAGCTCGATCATGAAAATCAATAAAGTACAATAAAATACATACAACTGCGGTGAAGAAAAAATTTCGAGAGAAATCTAGGTACAAATGGGAGCTTGTGTGGTAAGGAAATGAAAACATGTAAAAGCACTGTAACGTGTTTTCCTTCGATAAAACAATTTTTTCTCCTTCCTGGAGGACAGAACTACGAACAAATAATTTTATTCTGTACAAAGCTCAAAATCTCATTTCTGGTTAGACTGACGTCATAGTAAAGGGAATCATAGCTTCAACAGCTTAGAGCACTCGGTGAACTTCTTCCCTGTGTTTTTAATTATTATGAACTCTGCTAGTCAAGAGCACCAGAAAATAATTTAAATTTTTATGTCAGAAAGTTTGTGAATAAAACAAAATTGATACAAATGCTGTTGAAATGTCAATATTTGGGTACCAGAATGACATAACAGAGAAGACAGTAAGCGGCGGGGAATTTTCCTCGTAGCAAAACACTGGGAACTGCCTGTGGTTAGACTCACATGAACGCAGCAACTTTTACCTCCTCAACATACGAATTCAGTACATAAGTAAAAGGTAAAGTAATCAACAATCCGAATATTGGTTTGAACACCACAGGGCTTTACTAGGCATGGTCCTGTTTGGAGGTGGTATGCCGTTGCCTTCCTCCGACCTTCGCACTGACTTACCAAACTAGTTATAGGAGGACCTACAGTTTAATAAATGTTTCAAAGGTTTGTATAGCTTATAGGACTTAATCATGGGGTCATCAGTCCCTAAACTTACAAACTACTTATGAAGTAGCTAATACTAAGGACGGCACAAATATCCACGCCAGAGGGGGGATTCGAACCCCCCCACCCCTCTCCCCGAACAACAGTTTAACGTGGATTCCTAAACACGGTGCTACTCAGTATTTTTCACATCAGCAACATTACCAGAGGTGAAAAAAGTGGAAACTGACATATCCCCCTAGGGAATGGATGTTCGTGCCGTCTTCAGTATAAGCTACGCTGGCGACTAATTTGAAGGTAACTAACAGATGCAAGCGTATAACGCTTTTGTATAGATTGTGAATATATAGTTGACTCTATTTAAGTTCCTAGTCTCGTAAATTAACGTGACTATACGCTACTGCTCCATCCATCCTCCGAAGTCACTCTGCCCGCCTACATCTACATCTACATACATACTCCGCATTCACCGTAAGGTGCGTGGCGGAGGGTACACTGTACCACTACTAGGCATTTCCTTTCCTATTCAAAAAAATGTTCAAATGTTTGTTAATAAGCTTATGGGACTTAACTACGGGGTCATCAGTCCCTAAACTTACAAACTACTTATGAACTACTTACGCACTAGGACGGCACAAATATCCATGCCCGTGGGGGGATTCGAACCTCCCACCGTAGTGGCCGTGCTGACCGTGATTGGAGCGCCTCAGTCACCTCGGCCACCGCGGCCGGCTTTCCTATTCCACTCCCAAATAGAACGAGGAAAAAATAATGCCTATGCGCCTCCGTACGAGCCCTAATTTCTCTTGTCTTTGTTATAACTACGCGAAATGTAAGTAGGCAGCAGCAAGATCGTACTACACTCAGCTTCAAATTTCGGCCCTCTAAATTTCCTCAACAGAAATTCACGAAAAAAACGACGTCTTTCCTCCAGCGATCCCAATTTGAGTTGCCGGAGCATTTTCGTGGCACTCCCGCATTCGTCGAACCTACCGGTAACAAGCCTAGCTGCTCGCCTCTGAACTGCCTCTATGTCTTCCTTTAAACTGATCTGCTGTGGGTCCTAAACACGTGAGCAATACTCAAGACGTGGTCGTATAAGCGTTTTATACGCGGTCTCCTTTACAGGTGAGGTACTTCTTCCCAAAATTCTCCCAATAAACCGAAGTCGGCGATTCGCCTTACTCACAACTGTCCTTACATGCTCGTTCCATTTCATATCGCTCTGCAATGTTACGCCTAGATATTCGAACGCCGCGACAGCATCAAGAAGCTCACTACTAATGCTGTATTCAAACATTATGGGATTGGTCTTATTTCTCATGCGCATAATTTTACATATTTCTACAATGAGAGTTAGCTGCCATTCTTCACTCCAACTAGAACTTTTGTTAAGTCATCCTGTATGCTATTACAGTCAGTTAAAGACGACACCTCCCACACACCACAGCATCATCAGCAAACAGCCGCAAATTACAACTTACTCTGTCCATCAGATCATTTATATAGATAAAAAATAATAGCGGTCCTATCACACTTCCCTGGGGCACACCTGACGATACACTCGTCTCTTATAACCACTTGCCGTCGAGAACAACGTACTGCGTTCTATTACTTAGGAAGTCTTCCAGCCAGTAAGAAATCTGTGAACCTATTCCATAAGCTCGTATCTTCGTTAGCAGTCTGCAGTGTAGCACCGCGTCGAACGCCTTTTTGAAGTCGAGAAAACCACAATCCGCCTGTTGCCCCTCACCCATGGCTCGCAAAATGTCATGTGAGAAAAGGGCAAGCTGAGTTTCACATGGACGACTTTTCCTTTGATTAGATTAGTTATTCGTTCCGTAGATCCATGTTGAGGGGATCCTCGTGGATATGGAACATGTCAAGAAACAAAATTCACAAGTTGAATAATAGATAATACTAATAACATAAATACAGATACATACACTTATAATATAATCACAGATACATAATTTTTAATTTTTTTCTGGCTGATAATATAATAGTACTAATATAGTATGAGTATGGATCATTTGGTAAAATTTAGAAATTCACTAATGGAATAGAAGGAGTTGGCCACTAGAAACTCTTTTAGGTTCCTCTCAAACTGATCTTTATTTGTAGCTAATTTTTTTATAGTTGATAGTATATTATTGAAAATGTGTGTTCCTGAGTAGTAGACCCCTTTTTGTACTAAAGTAAGTCCTTTAAGTCCTTGTGTAGATCATTTTTATTCATAGTATTGTATGTATGAACTGAGCTGTTTGTTGGGAAAAGGGATGTATTATTTATGACAACTTTCATTAAGGAATAAATATACTGAGGGGCAGTAGTTAATATACCCAGTCCTTGGAAGAGGCTTTTACAGGACGTCCGTGAATTTACTCCACAAATAATACGTATTACACGTTTTTGGACTCTGAAGACTTTTGACTGACTTGAAGAGTTACCCCAAAAAATTATACCATATGACATTAGGGAATGAAAGTAAGCAAAATATGCAATCTTTGTTATTTTTATGTCTCCTATGTCTGATAACACTCGTATTGAAAGTACAGATTTGTTGAGTCGTTTCTGCAGTTCTGTGGTGTGCTCCTCCCATCTAAATCTATTATCAAGCTGTAAGCCCAGGAATTTAATGCTGTCAACCTCTTCTATCTGCTGTTCTTCATACTTAATGCATATGCTGTCAGGAAATCTCTTACATGTTCTGAACTGCATGTAGTGAGTCTTTTCAAAGTTTAATGACAATGAGTTGGCTTTGAACAATTTATTAATGTCCATGAAAATATCATTAGCAGACCTTTCTATCACTATGGTTAACGTACTTTTTATTGCAATACTTGTATCATCTGCAAACAAAACGAACTCTGCTTCTGGTAGTGTAACTGATGAGAGATCATTAATGTACACAAGAAAAAGCAATGGCCCTAAGATGGATCCTTGTGGGACACCACATATAATTTCTTCCCAATCCGATGATGACTGTTGGTTTAATTTACTAGTCACTTGCACTGATACCCTTTGTTTCCTGTTAGTGAGGTACGACTTGAACCATTTTGCAGCATTTCCCGTGACCCCATAGAATTCTACTTTACTTAAAAGGATGTTATGGTTCACATAATCAAATGCCTTTGACAAATCTCAGAAAATACCTGTTGCTTGCTATTTATTATCTAATGAATTACGTACATTCTCACTGTGTAAATAGCCTTCTCGATATCGGAACCTTTCAGAAATCCAAACTGTGTTCTAGACAATATGCCATTTGTGGTTAAGTGGTTAAGAAGTTGCTTGTACATTACCTTTTCTATAATTTTTGAGAATGATGGTAAAAGTGAAATGGATCTGTAGTTTGATGGTATCCTAAACCCGTGCTCATGCATAGAAAGAAGGTTTTCCGTTTCAAGGAAATTTACTATAATCGAACTGAGAATATGCTCCAAAATTCTACATGAACGATATTGGCCTGTAATTGTGTGGGTCAGTTCTCTTTACTTTCTTATAAACGGGAGTCACCTGCGCTTTTTACCCAATCACTAGGAACTTTGCGCTGAATTAAAGATTCGCCTACTAGGGTATTCAACACGTTAGGTAAGAGGTCGTCGAACACCACGCCAGAAGGCCACGCTGCCTGCGTACGCGTCATAGCAGCCATTTCCGCACGTTTTCCGCGCTGAGGGCCCCAACGCGCCACGCTAACATTTGATTTTCCGTTCTCGCGAAAAGGACGGGGTGGGAGGGAAAAAGGCTATCGGCCGAGAGAAAGGCCCGCGTTGGTGGTGCTGTGTAAACGGCCGTGGCATGGCGGGCCAATTGGCTGCTCGGGTACCGCCGCCTCATAAATATTAACACCCCGCCACCGCCACCCAGCCAGAGGACGTATAAAAGGGAAGGGGGCTGCACCTCACGCCGCCGGCGGTGCTGCAGTTTTTTACTCCCCCTGTTCTGTTCCAGCGGCGACTCGCCGCCGAGCTAATACCCGTTATTACTCGCGTGTGTCGGAGAGCTACGGACCGACGAGGTCGTTCCCAATACAGAGTGACTCCCCTAAATTCTACTGTGTGGGGGAGTACTGGAGGAATGTCTGCCTGCAATTGCTCTGTACTACACTGAAGAGGGCAAGATACTGGTACAGGCGTGCGCATGCAAACACAGAGGTAATGTAAACACTCAATGGACGTCGCTGCTGTCGGACACGCCCATACAAGACAACAGGTGTCTGGTCCATGGCACGTCCTATTGAATCCTAGGCCTCTTCCACCCCATTACCAAGTTATCACCCCCTCCGTGCACCTCCGCACTCTCCACAGCTTGAAAGACGACCGTCTGTCGTCTTCCATATATTTTTTATATATTTCTGTAAAGTTACAATTTATTTAATGTCGCTAGATTATCATTTTTATAAAACTTGAACCCCACTCTTTTCAAGGCTTGAGGAATAGCATTTTTATTTCATGTGTTAAAATATTAGTTAACTAGCTGCAAACCTGGCGTTGCCCGGGTATTTATTTATTTATTCCTGCCATTTTTCGGGTGTATGTTCATTCGTATAAGGGCTGTATGTAAAAACTCTTGGGAATACAATTAGTAGTTAAGAAGTAATAGATTAAAACTTGGTGGGGCGGTTTTCCATAAACGTTATTCTTTGTGTGCTCATATCTCGTAAACTACGTCTCGTACTGTCATACAATTTAGAAGGTACACTCAACTATATGCGTGTATGCTGTCTATAAAATTTCCTGTAGCTACAGTTTGCAGTGTATGAATTATAAATTGTAACGTCATCCGAATACCGTAGTTTTAGTCCATGAACAGCGAAACGTTACTACTTATGTGCTCATATCTCATGAATTATGTGTCGTGCTGCAAAGCAATTTAGATCATACATTCAACTATATGTGTGTATACTGTCTGTAAAATTTCCTGCGGCTACAATTTGTAGCGTATAAATTATAAATTGTAACGTCATACCGAATGCCGTAGTTCACTCCATAAACAGCGGAAAAGTAGTAAGCGAGAAACATTTTTCCTTTCATCATTTTGCTATGGGTGTCAGCGAGAAAAAGTTTAATAAAGGTTTGAAATTATGCTTACATTTGTATTGTTTTTCTTGTAATTTCGTATCATTTTCAATGTGTCAATTCTTAAAGACGCAATATTCTTTTAAAAACGTAAGTCAAAGACTAACTCTGAACAAAGCAATTATAATAATACATAGATTGAACTATTGTTTCTTTTAAAAGAAAGGAGTAGTGACGCCATTTTCTTCTTCTTTATTATGCTCTCGTCTGTTAAACTTCTCTTCCATATAACGCTTGTATATGACCTGATGAATTGTGAAAATATCTGTACGATATATCTGGATGAGAAAGTTGTAATTGATATGATGTACTGAATTTATGACATGATCTCGACTGTATGAATTTAAAGAGATTTCACAAAGGTAACATTGAATGTGATGTACATGCAGACATGCTTCATTTATTTGAATAATAATTGTTTCGTGAGTTTACCGAAATTTGTCCGAGTACTTATTTGTAGTGCGATTGGAACCTTATTTTTTCCTTTCACATTTTTCATTTAATAGTGATGCAATTTATTTTTCAGGACAAAAGAATAATGAATTTCACCAATTTACGAATCTAATTGTTGGAGATGTGTACAAAAGGACCCATTTTTATCACGTAATGTTATTAAATAATTACTCTAACTGCGACCCTGAGATTACGAGCGACTTACCATTTTCGATTAGTAACAGATCAACTAGCCGCAAACTTTGTTACAAAATCAGCAATAGTGATAATGTCTCCCACAGTTAGGTTCACGTTGCTTATCAGTATCAGCCAGGTTAGAAAAGTTTTTTTAACTACTTTCTTGGTGCGTAGCTCATTAATGTCTCTAAAAGTACAGCACAGTATATTCATTTCTATAGATAGATGGTTTTGCTACGTAACCAGTATTGAAATATTTCTTCCAACAACTCTCTACAGTTATTCTACTTCGTGCTCACATTAACTTGCAAAACTTTATACTGACTTAAAAATTTAAATTAAAATAATAAAATGAAGGAAGGAATTTTTCAGCCTCTGCCACTCCGTTACCAAGTTATCGCTCCCTCCCTCCAGCTCTACACTCTCCACAGCTTCTCCGAGGGTGACGTCCATCAGCTTCCTCTCCCGGATGACACCATCCGTCCCGACATCCATCCATTGTATCAACCTTAATCCTTCCTTGTGTATGAGCGCCCCCTCCCCTGCTCACCCTCCTTCCCATTCCCACGAGTCCCTACACACTCCCGTCTTCCCTCGACCTTCCCTCTCCCCTCGGTCCTCAATTATATCCTGCGGAACAGAAAAACCACATTACTATTATTGTTCTTAGGGATGATAAAAGACAGAAGTGTCGATCGGAAATATGAGCCATCAAAAGTTGAGGCACCATCATATCTGTCACTACGATTTTTGATAAGAGCGATAGTAGCCTTCTGCGAGGCCGAGATTCCTTGTATTGTCACACGACGTTATACCTTTTGTGAACTGCCGCGCCCACGAACGCACGTTGCACACATCCATGACGCCATCGGCACATATCACAACGAAGTGGCCATTACCAATACTTAGTGGCACAGCACGTAAACAGATACTACCAAAGGTTACACACAGCTCTACTGATAACGTCGGCATTTTACGTATCACTAACAAACTCTCTCCGTGCCCGCTAGAGATCAATTTGAAATTTTAACTGTTGATGTGCTGGTTTTATAAATATGTGCGATCGGTCGCGAACGAAAATATGAGCGATTGTTCGCGAAGTATTATGCCAAACATACGTCGCTTCTTATTTCGTTTGACCGACGGGCAATTGCGAGAGGGCGCGTAGCTGAATTAAAAATCGCGTGTTTGCCTTCTGCTGATGAGTCATTTCGAGGTGATCGTCTGCCTGCTAGTTCAGTGCTACAAAATTTCTGTTTTGAAGTGTTCTGCACTCTTCAATATCTGACAAATAAATTCCATAATGCGAAGATAACTCTGAACTTAAACGCTTGACATTATCCGCAAACTGTTTCTGTTGGTTTGCGTGATATCGTTAGCGGCTCAAGCAGCAAGCGCATGAAGCAGTTAGGTGAGGGAACTTCCCCCTCCACCTGCACGCGCAGACCACGCCGCTGAGCCGTCACTGGGATCGGACGAACTAAAAGAGCGAACTAAAGTGAGCGCTCCCGATCGCGAACTATTATGCGCAGGTCTACAACTAATAATCGGTGAACTTAAATGTGAGCTCGAAGAATAGTTCAGATTTCTGTGACCAATGACACACCTGCATCATGAGAGACAAGTAGAAATAGGAATGAGATCGCCAAATGTTAATTATTCAGTCTTATATGATCAAAGTTGTTATAGTCATATAATACAATCATCTGACCACTTCTAACCTACGGTGCAGAAACCAGGAGCCTGTCTTATTGCGTGGTCATGGTATATCGCCCCAAATTTGCGTTTGGATAGCGGATTTCCTGTTAGACAGGACACATTTCATCGTAATCGATGGTAAGGCATCGACTAAAACAGAGTTGATATCGAGCGTTCCACAGAGTAGTGTTATTGGTTCTCTGCTGTTCCTTATTTACATAAACGATTATGGGGAAAATCTAAGTAGCACTCTCAGATTGTTTGCCGATGACACCGTCATTTACCGTCTAGTAAAATCATCTGAAGTTCAAAACCCACTACAGAACGATCTGAATAAGATATCACTATGGTGTAAAATTGGCAATTGACTTTAAATAATGAGAAGTGTGAAGTCATCCACATGAGTACGAAAAGAAATCCGTTAAACTTTGTTTACAAGATAAATCAATCAAAAGTGAAGGCCGCAAACTCCACAAAATACCTAGGAATTACTTATACTTCAGTCTTAAATTGGAAAGAACACGGACATATTGTCGTGGGAAAGGCGAACCAGCGACTGCGTTTTATTGGCAGAACCCTTAAAAGATGCAACAGAACTACTAAGGAAACTGCGTACACTACTTTTGTGGCGTATTACTGCCCAGTGTGGGATCCTTATCAGGTGGGTTTGAAGGAGGACATAGAAAAAGTCCAATGAAAGGCAGCTAGTTTCGTATTGTCACGATACAGAGGAGACAGCGTTACGGAAATGATACAGGATGTGGGATAGGAATCATTACAACAACGGCGCTTATCTCTGCGGTGTGGGATACTTACGAAACTCCAATCTCCAACATTCTCCTCCTAATGCTAAAATATAATGTTGACTCCCACTTAACGTAGGTAGAAATGATCATCAGAATAAAATACGAAAAATCAGAGGTCGAACGGAGAGATTCAGTTGTTCTTTCTTCCCACTCGCTATTGGAGAATGGAATGGGGGATAAATAGTATAATGGTGGTTAGATGAACCCTCTGCCAGGCACTTAAATATGATTTGCGTAGTATCCCATGTAGATGTAGATTTAGAATGGAAAAAAATAGAATGATACATTAAAGATAAGTCATATATTCAGTTCTGTACATAATTTCCACGTACATTGAGAGATTTATCAAACCGCTTTACAAACTTAAAAAAGCCGAACAGGAAAAAATCAGGGCGTTGCATACGGAAGGCACGTTGAACGGCTATGTGCGAAAGACGACACAGTATACGAAGGCGTACGTGCAAGACACCGAAATACCAAGTGGTAGAGGTCGACTGCGATCAAGCAGGTGGCGCAGTTTCAGTGCTCTTTGGAGGACGCAACTATCAATGCTGCGTAGTACTGTGCCACTCTGTCGAAATTGGAAGAGGTGATTCGGAAAAAAAGCGGCCCTGCCTTCTCAGCTCCGGCGTGCTGCTGTTGGATGACAATGCGAGACCACACTCGGTGACGGCAACGTAAAACTATATTGCAACTCTTGGCTGGGAGCGCCTGCACCATCCACCATACAGTCCTCATCTCGCACCAAGTCACTTCCATATGTTTCCGGGTTCGAAGAAAACTTTCGGCGGGAGGGGCTTTGGAAGGAATGCTGATGACAAACGAGCTTTTCTACGCTTCTTCCGTATGAAACGCCCTGATTTTTTCTGGAATGCTTTTTGAAGCTAATAAAGGGTATTTTGTTTATTATTTATCATGCCCCATTACATAGTAATATTACATGTTTGATGGTTAGATTCAGGCGGTTACATCAGGTATTTTTGCAAACACAAGTACAGTACATAACTTGACAGGGTTTACAAAGGAACAAACGATTTTATACATCAGGAAATCTTATTGAATTATAAAAATTGTAAAAGTCTGTAGTGAATTTATGTACCATGTCATATTTACTGGCGGGCAACTATTTTTTCCTGAGATGGTCCCTCTCTTTCAATAAATTACAGCAGTGCAATACTGCCTAGTCATCAGTCCCTAAACATACAAACTACTTATGTACTAGCTAATACTAAGAACGGTCCCTGACCGTAGTGGCCGTGCAGATCGTGACTGGAGCGCCTCAGTCCCCTCGGCCACCGCGGCCGGCATTGATAGACTCACTGGAGCGACAATACAACCGTACCAAAATTAATATAGTCCAACGGTTAATCAATTTAAAAATGGTCAAAGCTTACAGAATGACATCCAGCGAAGCACTCTGTGTTTTATCAGGTCTCATGCCCATAATTCTTAATATACAGGAAGTAGCCAAATATTATAACCTGTTCAAAACTAAAGACGACAGACGGACAATCGACATCGCCCTAGAGTACAGAACTGGGCACACCCGGCAGACTTTACGAGGATAAGTCAGAAGGACGCCAGCAAAAGCTACGCTGTTAAAGTATACACAGATGGAAGCAAGTCAGATGACGGAGTGGGTTGGGGGATAGCAATATTTGTTAATAAGAGGCTTATTTAACACATACAGCTAAAACTGTCTAATGAATGCTCAAACAATCAGGCGCAACAATTTGCCATTCTCAATGCTCTTGAGTTCATAAACAATCTCTCAAATACTGATACAACTGCAGTAATTCACACCGACAGCAGGATTACTTTGGACTCTTTGCGAAATCCGAAAAGCCACAACTTCTTGATTGAAGAAATACCATGTAAAATCAGAAGGTTGCAGACACACAACTGGCCGGTGCATTTCGAATGGGTTAAGGCACATCAAGGGATATGGGGAAATGAACTAGTTGACAACCTTGCTAATAAAGGTGTATGACAAATGTCTCAATGTACTTGGAAATTATGTAGAAAAATAAAAATATGTCTTATCTTTAATGTCTCATTCTATTTTTTCCACTTTCATACAAAACTCTGCTCACAGTCGACAGGGGAGACTTATTTTCCAACTCTCCCGGGTACATTGTTATCGCACGTGTGACATGGTGATAACTGTAGGTCTCGAAGATGCCTACGCCGCCTCAGGTCAGTGACCCCCTCCACGTGGGAGGCAGGAAGATGGTCGCCTATTGAGACGGCAGTGGGGGACATCGGACGGCGGCGAAAAGGGACGAAATACCGGCGGCGCGCCATAGTGCGGGCATTGTCGTGAGGTGACGCCCCCATAACAGTGTGTTGCGGCCGGGGGCGGCTGGCTTTCTTGCTGCAGACGCCGCCCCCAACGTCGATGGATGCCCGCGCCGCCGCGCGACGGCAGCCCATATTAAATTCCATTATTATTAAAGAGGGGCGGCAGAGATTGGCGCAAGGTTGCCTACCGGAGACGGGCCGGCAGAGTGGAGAGACGAGGGGGGAGGGGGGGGGGGGAAGTCTCGTGATAAAAAGAAGCCGCGCGGCTCCTTAATTACAGGAGAGGGGGGCGATGAATTTTTTAGTGCCGGCGGCGGCCGGTAGGGGCGCGGGCATCGGGCCGGCCGGGTCCCACCCCCGTAGTGTTTGCCGTGCGCTGGATCAACAACAGCGCGAGGAAGGTGGCTGGCTCCGTCTCGGTAGCTCCCTGCGCAAACACTGCCTGCTAGCACAGAGTAACATATTTGTCTGTGCCGCTAGCCTTCCGCGCTGCGGCTGCAGGTGGCGAACGCGCACGGTGCGGTCGTGGTAACGGAACTGGCAGGCGTCTGGACTGTGGAGATCATCTACATCTACATCTACATCTACATGGGATAATCTGAAAATCACACTTAACTGCCTGGCATAGGGTTCATCTTACCACCATTATACTGTTTATCTCGAAAGCGCGCGGGAACAAAGAACACCTGAATCTCTTCGTTCGAGCTCTGATCTCTCGTATTTTATTCCGATGATTCATTTCTACCTATGTAAGTGGGAGTCAACAATATATTTTCGCAATCGGAGGAAAATTTTGGCGATTGGAGTTTCGTAAGTAGCCCACGCCGCAACGATAAGCGCCGTTGTTGTAATGATTCCAATCCCAGATTCTGTATCATTTCCGTAACGCTGTGTCAACTGTATCGTGACAGTACGAAACGAGCTGCCCTGCTTTGGACTCTTTCGATGTCCTCCGTCAAACCCACCTGATACGGATCCCACACTGGGCAGTAATACTCCAAAACTGGACGGACAAGCGTAGTGTATGCAGTTTCTTTAGCAGTTCTGTTGCAGCTTTTAAGGGTTCCACCAATAAAACACAGTCTCTGGTTCGCATTTCCCATGACACTATCTACGTGTTCTTTCCAATTTAAGTCTGAAGTAATAGTAATTCCTAGGTATTTTGTGGAGCTTACGGTCTTCACTTTTGATTGATTTATCTTGTAAACAAAGTTTAAGGGATTTCTTTTCGTACTCATGTGGACGACTTCACACTTCTCATTATTTAGAGTCAATTGCCAATTTTTACACCATACTTATTCAGATCGTTCTGCAGTTGGTTCCGATGTTCAGATGATTTCACTAGACGGTAAACGACGGCGTCATCTGCAAATATCCTGAAAGAGCTACTTAGATTTTCCCTAAATCGTTTATGTAAATAAGGAACAGCAGATGACCATGACAGTACCCAGTGGAACGCACGACATCACCTCTGTTTTAGTCGATGCCGTACTATCGATTACTACAAACTGCGTCCTCTCTGACAGGAAATCCCCTATCCAGTCCCAAATTTGGGGCGATATATCATAACCACGCAATTTTATTAAAAGCCGTTTGTGAGGTACGGTGTCAAAAGCCTTCTGGAAATCTAGAAAGACGGATTCTATTTGCGAACCCTTGTCAATAGCACCCATCACTTCGTGTGAATAAAGAGCGAACGAACGTTGCACAAAAGTGAACGAAAATACCGAAGAATTACTTAAAAGAAATAGTAGTTCACCGTTAACCTCGGTGCATCTTAGTCGGTCCCGATCAGGAACGCCGAGGGTAGAGGCGACATTTAGTTCCAGGAACTGACGCGCGGGAGTTCTCGTGCCAGTTCCGGGAAGACCACAGGACTGGTCACGTTCTGGTTACTGTGTTTTAGTTCCAGATGACACTTAAAAAACGACAACTTTCTTTTGTCACAAAAATTAGCAAATAAGGTCCGTGTGAACTACTGATTACTCCCTGCTACAAAGCCTTGTTCCCTGGCCCAATCTGAGAACTTACTCGTTTCCAATCACTTCAATAACAGGAAGTTAATACTACAGTGGTCAATATACATAGCAGCTCACACGTTATTACACACAGACATTAATAAGCAAGCCACCACAAAGTTATCTTAGAAAGGTGGCTAAGAAAACATTTATGGCGCAACGGAATTTAGACATAAGAAAAATTGCATCTGAGCTTGTTCTCAGTTCTCGTAAAGAACAATATTAAATAAAAGAGGGGACGTGCTCTAAAACTACAAGCAGGCGCCGCTATCGTAGGCGAAATTCAGCAAGTCGGAGGTAGCACGAAACACAATATACAAAAATACTTTGAAGCTGGTTCTGATCTGTCGTGCCTGTTTTGAGATGGTGCGTTTGTATAGCCAAATTAAATTACATCTGAAATGGACCGCGAGCAAACACGCTAATGGTGACACACGGCTAAACAGTATGTTCATGACAAAGGGAGACCAGGGTTGCTACAGGGAAATTGCCTCTTAGTAGATGAATCGTATTTTGCACTCTCAGAGCGTTCACTGTTTCTACTACTCACACCACTTTTCAACCTGATGCTGTCTTTCACAATGTCGTCCACTCAACACTGGTTTTCAAGTCAATAAACACTTTTCTCATTAGTTCAAACCGTCGACTAGGGTCTTTGAAGAGGGAGGGTGACAATCTTTTAGAAGGTACTGGGAGGAAGCTAAAACCCGCACACATAAGAAGATACTTTTACTTTTGTGTCTCTTCCTCAGCTATTCAACTGCATCCTACGTGAGTAGGAGGGTGTGGTTAGTGTACCAGTCTGCAAGGCCTGGTGTCCCTTGTACCCGTGACAGGCGGCCTGACAAGTGCGGTGCGGCGGCGAGAGGCTCGCCACTGGAAGAGATTAACGGACCAGCGACCGATATCAGGACGGCTGGGCACCAGTGGCGGCCGCTCAGCTTGTGTGTTGCTGGTAATCGCCCAACTCTTTCGTGCGCGCCGAGGGTCGGTAGCATTGTGTACCTGGCTGGAACCTCTCGATCGGACGCTGTTAGCCGTTTTCACAGACAAATATATACAGACGGGAAATCTCCGTAAGGGCCCGGTCCTACACTCAGGGGTGCGGGGAGGGAGGGTTTCCAGCAGTTCCGTAAGATGTCCCATGATGGCGCTGCGATCACAAGCAGCTCTTTAAATTGGCCAGAGCTGGCGGCAGGTAGCGGCTGCCCCCACCACCACCTCCCCTCAAACGCCAGCAAGCCAGACACAGCAGTGGCCTCGTGGCAGGCGGCACGAGCTCTCCCCTCAGCCTCCCCTCCACGCTACCCTGTGATGTGCAAGAGGCACCCTAAGCCAGCGATCCGTCTGACACCTGCTAGCATCTTACGGAACTACGAGGGGAGCGTAGGACAGTGGTTTAGAGAGGACTGCTCCTCTGTATATGTTACTCTGTGCCGTTTTGGTAGGGCGGCCGCTCGTCTTCCGTGTGCCCGTGGCCCTGCCAACTCCCAGTTCGGTCTCCTATCGCTGCCTAGCGCGCAGCTGGCGTGAAGTTCATCAGACGCATGCTTCTGTCTTCGTCTCAGATACCCTCAGATATCTGCTAACACTTCGGTGTTTCATATTACCACAGGACATATTGAACTTATTAGTAACTCCATCATGTCACAAACATAGAGTGCCTTCTATTTAAACAAAACATTTAACAAAATTACAAATAACACTGGTAGAGGTTCATACTAAAAATTCACTTAAATTAGCCATATGGCGAACAGAACGCCTAGGCCTTTAGTCATTAATAAATATTGTAGTATTAAGGATACAACGTTTGCCTCTGTATCTTATAAAATAATAGGTGACGGGAAAATTTAATGCGGTAGATCAACACAAGAAATGTTACACTTTCTGCGGAGCTATGAACATCGTTTATTGCATCATCTTCCAAAGAGTTACAGCACAGAGATATAATTTTTTTAAATGGAACAATAGTTTTTTTCTATCGTGCATTGGATTCGTTAAAACCAGCTTCGTCCAAATCAATTTAAACTACATTCCTATCACTGTTAGTTTGGGTGATACAAACCTTCAAAGTTTCAGGGGCAGATACCACAAACGCTGTGCATAATGCAATGCGCCTTCTAAATGTGGTGCGGCCGAGTTGTAACGTCGCCGGTGTCGCGGAGAGAGAACCTTCATCGATGCGCTGTTAGACTGCCGACTGTCGCCGCACACTACAGTATACCCGACAGTTGGGGCCACACAAACAACCGGTGCTCAATATACCACAGTTACTAACATTGGATGACGATGGCATACACGAACAACGAGTACGTTAACATGTTGCTGATGTTCGGCGAGTGCCGACACGATGCCACTGAATCAGCCACGGCGTATGCCATGAGATATCCTATACGAAGAGCCCCGGCAGCCATTACGTTCTTACGTGCCGAACAACGACTTCGGGCAACAGGCAGCTTGGTAATGCGCTGCAGTAACAGACGAAGGCCTGCAAGAAGTGAGGAGACGGAGGTGTTTGTTTTAGCTGCACTGCACCACATGTCAGCTTACGAGCCGTTGCTGCAGTCGCTGGTGTCAGTCTCACATCTGTGTGGGGTATAGAACACGGCCACAGGTTTCACCCGTACCGCCTGTCACTGACCCAGGAGCTGCATGGGAACGTTTTCCGTACAAGAGTGACATTCTGTGAGTGGGCCTTGCGTAATTTCACGCTGAAGTATTTACAAAGTATTATGTTCTCTGATGAGTCCACGTTCACAAATTATGGTGCAGTGTATCGCCATAAAATGCACTACTGGGCCGCAGACAATCCTCGGTTGGTATGACCTGTCGACCGTCAACGTAGGTGGTCTATTAACGTGTGGTGTGGAATCCTTGGGGTGAAATCATCGGTCCACACTGACAGGTGAGTTATACCGCGCTTTTAATGCCGACTGTTTGGGTGCTCTACCTCTGTGTCTACACACGAGAGTCCAGATGTGGATGCAGCACGATGGTCACCCAGCCCATTCTGCGCGTGCTATTGTGGACGAATTAAACAACAGGTTTGCAAGAAGATGGTTGGGGCACCATGGTCCTCATTCATGGCCCGCAAGATCGCCCGATTTAACACCAGTAGATTTATTTTTTTGGGGATATCTAAAGGAGTCGTATTTATGTCACTGAGCCCCCATCCCCAGATGATCTAAAACGGCGCATCGAGGACGCATGTCGCTCCGTCACACCGGCGATATTACATCTCGTCCGCAGATCCTTTCGACGGCGCATTGCATTATGCATTGAGGAACATGGACACACATTTGAACATCTCATGTAAATCAACTTCCTATCGACATAACATCCATCGCCCACCACACAGCCATATATTATGTACAGCGTGTGGACGCAGCTGGTTTCAGCGTTTCCAATGCTGTAACTCTTTGGAAAATGATACAATAAACTATGTTCATAGCTCTGCAGAAAGTGTAACATTTATTGTGTTGACCTACCGAATTAAAATTTCTCATCACCTATTATTTTATAAGTTGCAGAGGCAAACACACTTAGTGAAACACCCCCCCTCTCTCTCTCTCTCTCTCTCTCTCTCTATATATATATATATATATATATAGTGAGGACAGTTTACAACTCACCGCAAAGACGTGGCGACGAGCTGCGACAGGCACATAGAAAAGACACACACACACAACACTTTCAGCTGCCTGTCGCAGCTCGTCGCCACGTCTTTGCGGTGAGTTGTAAACTGTCCTCACTATATTATTAATTCCAACCTGGACTTTCCATATATTCTACTTCCCATTAATTGAAGGGCAAAACACAAAAATTGACATATTACATTGAAATAATAGAAGAAGAATAGTTTATCCTCTAACTTAATATCACATTGAGCATAATATATTTATAGATAGAAAAGTTTTTGTCGCCTAATAGTATACATGTTAAGGTTCCACAAGCAATAAAATTTTGTACGACATCAGAAAAGTATAGCCGGCCGTGGTGGTCGAGGGGACTGAGGCGCTTCAGTCACGGTCTGCCCGGCCACTACGGTCGAGGGTTCGAATCCCCCCTCGGGCATGGATATTTGTGCCGTCCTAGTTCGTAAGTAGTTTTTAAGTTTAGGGACTGATGACCCCGTAGTTAAGTCCCATAAAAAAAAGCACGCATAGGGGAAAGTGTTGTACCTTGGGCCGGTTTTACATTGGGATTCTTTTTACTACAGTCAGTGCACTCGAGCGGCAACTCTAAGAACTACAAACTAAAGTTGTCAGGCTTTATTTAAGAGGGAATAGGAGGCCGCCGGCCGCGGTGACCGAGGGGACTAAGGCGCTCCAGTCACGGTCTGCACGGCCACTACGGTCGGGGGTTCGAATACCCCCTCGGGCATGGATATTTGTGCCGTCCTAGTTCGTAAGTAGTTCCTAAGAAGTTTGTAAGTTTAGGGACTTATGGCCCCATAGTTAGGTCCCATAGACTATACAAACATTTGAACATTTTGAATAGGAGGCCAAGTTGTATTTGGATGATGTTTGAGATCTGAGGATGAGTTTTACAAGATTTCGTGTTTGAAAGTAAAATATAGCCACTCTCCTTAGAAGATATGAATAAAAGCTAAAATAAGTAATCTATTGATACCATAAGTTATAAAGATATAAATGTGTACATAGGCTACGAAAGTGCTTTCTGTTATTGTGAATGTGGTTGTTCCTTGGGACACTTCACTGGTTGCACCTTGGGGCATGTCCCAAGTTACAAGCAAACATATCGTTTACAGTTTTAGTTAAGTTCTTTTATCATGTTAGATGAGTAGAAGTAAGATGGGGACGAAAAGAGGAAAACCAAAAGCGAAGTATATGGAGGCAGCTGCCCATGGCCAGCCGCGGCGGCCGAGGGGACTGAGGCGCTCCAGTCACGGTCTGCTCAACCACTACGGTCAGGGGTTCGAATACCCCCTCGGGCATGGATATTTGTGCCGTCCTTAGTCTTAGCTAGTTCGTAAGTAGTTTGTAAGCTTAGGGACTGATGACCCCGTAGTTAAGTCCCATAAGTTCTACAAACATTTAAACATCTGATTTTTGCAGCTGCCCATGAGGTTATTACACAGAAACTATCTACATGACAATCGGCTGAAGTATATGCAGTGTCGAAAAGTACTCTTACTAGGCACTTCCGAATACACAAATTTTCTGGTCAAACCCATTTCAAATATGAATGCCTTCACAACAGAGTAAGAAGAAGAACTTCTTCCTTATATAGTAAGGGCTGTGTATTAGAACTCTGGTGCGACTGTGCCGAACTGAAAAGTCAGCCTTCCAATATACTAAATCTAACAACATTAAATATCCAGTGAGATGAGAGGAAGAGGAATTGGCCGAAAGACAATGGTACAGGATCTTTTGGAAGTCTTAAAAGAACAGAATATCCATTAGAAAACTAGGTCAAATGGCATCTTTCAACAAACCCAATGTTGAAACTTTTTTTAAGAAACTGCAAGAAGTTTATTCCAGGTTTGGTCCTCAGCCTCAGAAGTCTGGAATCTTGATGAAACAGGATTTTCTACAGTACACAATTGAGGTGAAAAACACGAAAAAGAAGTCTGTCTCAAGGAAAGAAGCCACCTAACAGACAAAGGAGTTTCAATATTCCACTTCTTCTGATGAAGAAATTCTCGAGCTTGGCTGAAGCTCTGGAAGTAGCAGTAAGATATATGTAAAGAACTATAAGTTCCAGGGGTGTGTTGTGGATTTCATTCATTTAATATTTTATTCCCACCATCTCCTGTTTAAGGGTAAAATAACTTTTGTATTTGGACTAACAAATAAACAAGTAATACCTAATTCCAATACGATTAATTCATTCGTAAAACTAAGAAACTGAAATACATCACCGTGTCCCAAGGTAAAACCACCAATGTCCCAAAGTGAAACCATAGGTTGTACTTTGGGACAAGTGTCACAAAAGTCTTTATTGGTGAGAAATTGTGTAAATATTGGAGCTAGCCTAAACTGCTGTTCGTTCAACAATACCTAAAATTGGTGCCTGTGATGGGGTAAATTTTCAAATTTCTTATAAAAATTGTTGTTGTTGTTGTTGTCGTGGTCTTCAGTCCGGAGACTGGTTAGATGCAGCTCTCCAACCTAATCTATCCTGAGCAAGTCTCTTCATCTCCTCATAAGAACGGCAACCTATATCCATTTGAATTTGCTTACAATATTCATCTCTTGGTCTCCCTCTGCGATTTTTACCCCAAACACTTCCCTCCAACGCTAATTTCACAATTCCTTGATGTCTAAGAATGTGTCCTACTAATCGATCCCTTCTTTTAGTCAAGGTATGCCAGAAATTCCTTTTCTCCCCAATTCTGTTCAGTACTTCCTCATTAGTTACGTGATCCACCCACCTAATCTTCAGAATTCTTCTGTAACACCACATTTCAAAATCCTGTCCACACTATTTATCGTCCATGTCTTACTCCCATCCAAAGCAACACTCCACACAAATGCCCTCAGAAAGGACTTCCGTATGCTTAAATTAGTGTTCGATGTAACAAATTTCTCTTTTCAAAAACGCTTTTCTTCCCATTGCCATTCTGCATTTTATATCCTCTGTACTGCGACCATCATTTGTTATTTTACTGCCCAAGTAACAAAACTCATCTACCTCCTTTATTGCTTCGTTACCTAATCCAATTCCTTCAGCACCACCTGATTTTCTTCGGCTGCACTCCATTACCCTTGTTTTGCTCTTGTTAATGTTCATCTTATATGCTCCTTTCCACACACTCTCCATTCCGTTCAGTTGCTGCTCCAGGTCCTGTGCTGTCTCTGACAGAATTACTATGTCATCGGCGAAACGCAGTGTTTTTATTTCTACACTCTAAACTTTAATTCCTTCTCGAAATTTCTACTTGCTTTCCTTTATAGCTTGCCCAACGTACAAATTGAATAACATCGGAGAAAGGCTACAACCCTGTCTTACACCTTTCCCAACCTCTGTATCTCTTTCGTGCCTTTCAACTCTGATAACTGCTGTCTGGTTTTTGAAAAAAATGTGTAAATAACCTTCCGTTCACTATATTTTACTCCTGCTGATTTCAAGATCTGAAAGAGTGTATTCCAATCAACATTATGAAAAGCTTATATCATTATCATCATCATTAGAGACTGCTTATGCCTTTCAGCGTTCAGTCTGGAGCATGGTACCTCTAATAAAATTCCTCCCTGATCCCCTATTCAATGCTAATATTGATGCCTCGTCTGATGTTACGCCTTTTACTTCAAAATCATTCTGCACCGAATCTAAGTACTTTCTTCTTGGTCTACCTTGACTCCTCTTAACCTCTGCTGCTGAGCTCATGAGTCTTTTAGGTAACCTTGCTTCCCCCATGCGTCTAACATGACCACAGCATCTCAGTCCGTTCGCTCTAACTGCTTCATCTATGGTATTCATTCCCAGTTTTTCCTTGATTTCCTCATTATGGACACCCTCCTGCCATTGTTCCCGTATATTAGTGCCTGCAATCATTCTTGCTTCTTTCATATCTGTAACCTCAACCTTATGAATAAGGTAATCTGTATCCACCCAAATTTCACTCCCATACAACGAAGTTGGTCGAAAGATAGAGCGGTGCACTGCTAGCTTAGTCTTGGTACTTACTTCCTTCTTACTGCAGAGAGTAGATCTTAGCTGAGCACTCACTGCATTAGCAGTGGCTGCACCTCGATTCCAGTTCTTTCACTATGTTGTCATCCTTTGAGAAAATACATCCTAGGTCTTATAATATAAAAAAATTAAAGTGTAAAAATGTGCTAGGTAGAACCCTTTCCCCTACTGTTCATGGAATTCAATAATATGTGTTTCCTGGTCGCAGTGGAGTAGCCGAGCGGTCTAAAGCGTCTCGCTGCGGAGCGCGCAATTGTTCACCGTGGAGGTTCGAGTCCTCTCTGGGGCATGGGTGTGTGTGTTGTCCTTAGGTTAGTTTACCTAGGTTTAAGTAGTTTGTAAGCCTCGGACTGATGACCACGCAGTTTGGTCCGATTCATTTACAGACATTTGATTTGTGTTTCCTGAAAATTTTGTTTCCTGTAGATGTTGAATTTTCTGAAAACGGTCCTCAAACACTGTCACCTCGCAGACAAGACGGAAGCAGCACGTCTCTCTCCATTGCGGTCTCCCGTCAGTTTGCTTCTCCGTCTGCAGCCGTGAACAGGTGTTGTGGGAGCGGGCTGTGGAAAGCGGAGCTCCTCCAGGAAAGCGATACTCGCCGGCAGGTGGGCCTTCGAAAGCAACCCGAGCCTCCACGGCCGCAGACGGGCTGCAGAAGCCGCTGGCGCGTATTAACGCCCGTCGCGCCGTAACGGATGCCTCTGATCCGCCGCCCACGCCGATCCCATTTCCTGCCACCGCGTCTCGGCGCGTCGGCCGACTCTCCAGCCACTGCTCTGCCGACGTCTGAACGCGGCAGGCGGCGGTAACGAATACTATTCACGGCACCGACCGCACTGCGCGAGCGTCGGAGAGCCGTTATCCGTTATTATGGCCCTACTCCGTCGCACTGCCTCCTCTTACCTGGGCTTTATTAATGGTTTCCTTCTGCCTCATCATATGAGTGTATATAACCACTGTACACTACGCTACGTAATTACAGGATGAATTTTTCGAAACTCTGTAATTGCCGCCCATAGTTAGGCAGGAGTTTCAAAATTAGTTTAGAGGTGTGTTCAGTCGTCAGTGAACACTCGTAAAAGAAGCAGTTAGCCCACTGCAAATTCTTTCGGATCTTGTATATAGCGTGGGTAAAACACGGCAGGTAGTGGTATCGAATACTATTCACGACACCGACCCCACTGCGCGAGCGTCGGAAAGCCGTTACCCGTTATAGTGGCCCTACTCAGTCGCACTGCCTCCCGTTGCCTGGGGTTTATTAATGGACTCCTTCTGCCTGTTCAGGTGTGTTTATGTAACCTCTGTACACTGCACTAATTACAGGGTGACATTTTCGAAACACTGAAATTGTCTCTAATAGTGACGCAGAAGTTTCAAATTTAGCTCAGAGGTGTCGCGTCGAATGTATTCAGTCGTTCAGTGAAACCACGGAAAGAAACTGATTGTGCAAATTCTTTCGGATGTTGAAGATAGCACGGGTAAAACAGGGCAGGTAGTGGTAACGAATACTATTCACGACACCGACCCCACAGCGTGAGCGTCGGAGAGCCGTTACCCGTTATTGTGGCCCTACTCCATCGCACTGCTTCCCGTTGTCTGGGGTTTATTAATGGTCTCCTTCTGCCTGTTTTGGTGAGTTTATGTAACCTCTGTACACTGCACTAATTACAGGGTGACTTTTTCGAAACACTGCAGCTGTCACTCATAGTGACGCTGGAGTTTCGAATATAGCTCAGAGGTGTCACATCGTATGTATTCAGTCCAAGGAGGTTAAAATATAGGGAGGTGACGTTACCTATGCTGAGATCAGACATGGGTGGAAGCCAGAGGAGTCATGCTTTTGTGCCCAAAACAATGATTTCTCGCTTAAAACCCTGTGTGAATATTACCTTCTTTACGTAAAGCAACTAAATGGACAGTCTTGCAGTATTTACTTACATATGGCGCACATTTCAACGACTAGATCTTCTATACACAGACACTATGCCCAATGTTTTGGGCACAAACAAATGGCGGAATACGCATTTTGCCGTCTTCATTTCTTTAGTGTTAGGGCGTCTCCAGAGATTCCAACCTCCTTGATTCAGTCGTTCAGTGAAACCTCGGGAAAGAAACTGATTGTGCAAATTCTTCCGGATCTTGAAGATAGCATGGGTGAAACATGGCAGGTAGTGGTAACAAATACTATTCACGACACCGAACCCACTGCACGAGTGTCGGAAAGCCGTTACCCATTATTATGGCCCTACTCCCTCGCACTGCCTCCCGTTGCCTGGGGTTTAATAATGGTCTCCTTCTGCCTGTTCAGGTGGGTTTATATAACCACTGTATAATGCTCTACAGAATTACAGGGTCATTTTTTCGAAACACTGCAGTAGCCTTTCACAGTGACGCGGAAGTTTCTAATTTAACTCAGATGTGTCGCGTCCTACGTGTTCTGTCGTTCAGAATACCCTCGTAAAGGAAGCTGATACGGCAAATTCCTTCGGATCTTGAAGAGTAAAATATAGCCAACGTAAAGGAAAAATTCAACTTCTGCAAAAACAGGACAGCGGTTATTAGAGTCGAAGAGCGTGAATGGGACGCAATGGTTATTAAGGGAGCTATTTTATCTGGACATCGAGCACGAAGTGAAGGAAAGCAGGCATAAATATGCAGAAGGGGTTGAAGATCATGGCGAAGAAAACATTTTAATACCTGTAAATCTACTGGACTGAAATACGTCGGTCGTTAGTCCCTACCCTTACCAACTACTTACACTAACTTAAAGTAATTTATGCAAAGTAGAACATAATCAGCCATGCCCGAGGGAGACGTCGAACCTCCAGACGGCGAACGGCCGCGATCATCGCATCTGGGTGCCTTAGTGCGCACGGCTATTTGCCGTGACCAGGGCGAAGAAATAAAAGCCTTGCGACGAAATGATTACTTTTGAAAACGTTTCTGGACAGCAATCACCTTCAAGAAAATTGAAACAGTCATTTACAAAATGCCATTTGTTCTTCCCCACGATATTTCCATATTAGTTCAACATCTGCAACTATTCTGAGAAATGCTCATTCCCTCAGAAAGATCACATCCTATATTATTAATGTAAATGTAGTCGTCGAACCCCCCCCCCCTTCCGCAGCTCAGACAGCAGCGGCGCTGACTGCTACGCGCCGCGTAAACAGCTTCATACAAAACTACAAGAACGACAGATTTTTTTTTTTTTTTTTTTTTTTTTTTTTTTTTTTTTAATCTAACAACCGAACAGAATAGAAAAACGGCGCGACAGCAGCTAAGAAATCGATATTACAAGTACGTTTCCATATCCTTTACATTTCACCTGATGATGGCAACCATGCCGAAACAGGCCTGTCGTATTAAATAATTCCTTTATAAGTAGCGTCGTTGGTGTAATTAATATTTTGAATATTCTTTTATATTATTGTAGTCTGTGGTGGACCACGAATGGTACATTGCACATCTCATCTGAAGAACTATTGTCTGAATGACTCACTTGTTGCAAAGACAAGCAAGCACAAAACAATTTTTTTTTTCTCTCGCTCTTTTTTCCATATCTCGTATCGTTTGAGAGATATTTGCAAAAATAACAGAGTTTTGACACCCTCCACTGTATTAACGAAAACCAGCCGATCGCAGATGTCACGTGACAATCCTCGCCCAGAAGTCTCTCTGGCATAAGCCATCTTGGGTTGCGTATTTGATGATTTTCTTATTTTAACTTATACATTATCATTTCAAAGCAATGACGCACTGAAGAATTTACAAAAACACATCGTTCTTCGTACGATAAATGATAATCCAGTGTCAACAAATGCCACATTAGGATCAGTTAACAACGGCCATCAATAGTATGAGATTAATGAACGCATCATCTAAGTGTTGACTGTAGCTTGGTGGGCAATGCGTTGGACTGTGGTCAGTGGTTCAAAACTTGCCACTATCTGAAAAATTTTTCATTAAAAGGGTTTTAGACACTCTTATTAATTAATTTTTTATTGTTTACATTATTATTTTGGTCCAAAATGTTTGCAAAATCTTATAAAACTATAAATCTAAAGTAGGCCGTAAAACGCGTCAGTGCGATTTTTTAAATATCGTAATGTGTGACTGAAATGGTCGTATCTTTCCATGGTACTGACTTAAACAGATTCTTACTTTTTTGACTGCAGGCATAAATTTTAACTTCATTCTTATTTTACTGAAAAGTAGCGGTCGTAACAGTGAAAAAAAAAAAAAAAAAAAAAAAAAAAAAAAAAAAAAAAAAAAAAAAAAAAAAAAACAGATGACAACCAAATTTTGATAGGGCTCTGTTTTACCACTTGCGGTAGGTAATAATAAACAGTAAGAATGAGGAGGGGTTTTGATGATTCCCAATTACTGCTGTGTACGTTTACACATATACAGTCACTGTAGAAACACACGCGCCACTGGTGATCAAAAGCGCAAACCTTTCTAATTTCGCAGCGTCGGTTTCGTTATGAATTACGAGTCACTGAGACGGAAAGGCACTAGCTTCTATACTGGGAGCGATACACACAGTAGGACGGTGGCTGTGTGCGCCGCCAGTACAGTCGATTTGACAGATTCCAGTAATATAGATCGCATTTGAGGAAATTAAAAGTGCGCCTTTGAAGCGATGGGCAATTCCATATCGCTTCTGCTGCCGATAGCTCGTTGCAGTAATGGGGCGCAGAATTTAATTTGCGTTCGGCGCTTTTAATGCGGTTTGACAGCGCGCATGCGAAGGGCTCGGACGGGAAATGAAACTTTTGGCACTTCCAGCACGTGCTCCGATATAGCATCGCCAAATGGACGCTTTTCGTCCGTTTTTTACCGCGCCGTAATGGCGGCTCCGTGGAACACGCCTTCCAGAGCGAGCCTTCACAACTGGACACCGGTGATTCAGTTCCGTGTGCCTCGTTTTTCGGTGGCACAGGGAGGGAGATTCGGTAGTAATTAAAAGAGCGACGCGACGCGAATTTAGTTACTCGTGACGAAACCTGTGGGCTCTACTCCTTCGCTGTGCTTCGTGTGGAAAATCACCGATTTCGAAGGATAAAAAGAGAAAAAAGTAAAAGACCACGTAGTTACATCTACAGGGACAGAAATATTTCTTAATGCAATGGGCAAATTCGGTGTTGTTATTCTCATTTTCTGTGTTATTTTTTTTTTTCTTTTTTTGCGTTATTTTTTCCCAATATCAGTGCTATCTTTCGACAAGTTCCCTGATCGTTTTTCTTTCCCAAAACCGCCTATTTGTTAACTTTTTGTTATTTATGTGTCAATTTATGTTTTCTTTCGTTTTCTGTATAATTATTGTTTCATTGTTTGTCTTACTCTTATTCAAATTCAGTGCAATTTCCGGTGTTACTTTTTCGCAAATCAAGTATTAGTATGTAATTGTGGTGTCGCACAAGTACAAAGTGCGCGCCACCTGCTTTCGCCGCGCGCCGCCATGCACGCACGGCGCGGCGTTCTCACGACGACAGCCACGAGCGCCCTCTGCTGCAACCCCGCTCGTGGCCACCACTGAAGGATATCGGTCACTTCGGACTGAGTTAGCAACCAGTCAGGACCTTCGTAATCCGATAGGCACGAGTGAAGACTTTGCTATCGTACAGGCACTAGGCAGGCCTCTAACAACTATGTATCAACATTCTGCAGTACTATGTAAAAGTTAAGTATTGTTACATTCTGTGCAATATATATCTCTTTCTAATTTACTCTAGTGTTTATAGTTTCTGGCTGCTCCCCTCCGTACCTGCACCAGCGTGCTGTCCTTGTTCCTGTGTCGGTCTCATCCACTCGGCCACCGACACCTACGACGAGGCTGGGACACAAAAGCGGCGACGAAGTTGGGACACAAAAGTAATGACTCGATGAGTAACAAGGCACCTCAGACCACGCGGTGATTCCCGTACGTCAAAGTGGCTTTTGAGATTAAGTACCTTTTTTTTTTTAGTTAAAATGTTCTTCGGTTTTTACGGTTTTAAGTTTTTAAAATCACCACTATATCAAAAGGAATAAAGTAAAACAATATTATCCGTTTCTGAATGTCTTTCAAAATGAAACACAGCACATAATTGCAATAAGGGTGTTGAACAATGTGTGGTATACTTTGAGAGGCGGTGGTAGTCATCCAAACAAGAAAAAAATAGTCCAAGGAAAATGGGCACATAGACGCAATCTTCTTTAGATGAATACTTTTTTATATGACTGTGGGCGTTTATTGACATACTTGACCACAAATTAATACGGCCTTACTTGCTACCACAGAGGTTAATTGGGGCGGATTATTTTATCTTTCTCATTAACGTACCAGGTACATCTGAAAAGTTCGCTGAATGGACACATGAAATATATGAAACAATAGTTACAAAGAAAATACGTTTACTGGCCTTCAAAGTAATTGCCACTGGCTACAAAACACGTCATAAAAATGATTACGTTGGTACATTTACTATTACCATATCCATGTGCAAACGATAAAAGATACTTAAAATGCCACATGATATTATGTTTTAATGACGGATGACATCGACTATGTAGTTCTAAACATTTTTGTTAGTTACTGTTTGAATTCTTAGAGACTGGTTCACTATAATGAACCATGGCATTTTTTATTTATCATCAAGACCTAATGTCAAGTGACATTTTACGTATTTTTTATTATTTGGACATGTATATGGTGACATAAAATGTACCAACGTAATCGGTCCGTTTAATTTACTTTTCTGATGATGGTTGATAACCGAAACCGGTGAAGTTGAAGATACAATAAAAAGCTTATTTTTGGCCATATGCTTGTTTGATTATATTACGGCTATGAACACACGTCTCAGGAAAATTTTAACATCTGACAACTGTTGTACAACTGTTGGAAACTGCCAACAAACGCTTCTTGTGGAATCGCACGAAGCATTGAGTTCACACGCTGTTGGACCTCTGAAAACGTTGTGAAGATAAGCCTTTCAGGGCTAATTTCAGGCGGCAAAACAACAGTAAGTCTGCTGGCGACAAATCTGGAGTATGTTGTCAATGTTGTCTGGAACAGTGACTGAGGACGGTCGACTCCAACGTGGCTTATCCTCGAAACTTTACTTTCTGTCTCTTAAGTGTATAACCCACTTAAACATACACTTTTTACTCACTGCTTGAACACTACACAATTGCAGGAACATCTCATGCGTCCCCGTCGCCGTTTCGCCTAATTTGAAACAAAACTCGATGCTAACGCGTTGCTCCGTTTTCCGCTCCATGTTGCAGTGACACGAGTTCTCACACTGACCCTGTTAGCTGAGTCGCAGCATGAACCACAGCTTCACAGAAGTGCTTTGCACGATAGTGGGCGCTTGTTTCCATGTCCCTCAATGTGTATGCGTGTGAACGTTATCCACGCCAGAGCGGTTTGTTATAGGACCATCAACCCAACTTTTCAAAAGTACCTTGCATTACTTACATTGCTGGAGAATGTACGTCATCAACGATTACAGATTAATTCCAAATGTAACACAAACTTTACGTTCTGTTGGTGAATTATTTGCAATTAAAACTAGACCATCCACAGTCCGAATTCCAGTACAACGTGGAACTATGAGGCGTGTTTTTTAAAGTAAGTACCGTATTGATATTAAAAACAGACGTCCTAAGATATCTCAATAATTTTATTTTTACATGAAAGCCTGTACCTTAATCTACTTGCCTACATAATATCCGTCAATATTGAGGTACTTGTCTTGACGTTGTACCAGTTTTTGAATACCCTCCTCATAAAAGTCTGCCGCCTGACTTTTTAACCACTGCATCACAACTGTTTTGATTTTGTTATCGTCTTGCTCGGTCACGATACCATACAAAACACTACGAGAAACATTAGAAAAGTCATCCCACAAGTAGGAAATCGTAAAGCGTCTGTTTTCTCTCACCTTATTGTCCACTTCCTAAACCAAACTCCGTTGTTCATCATGCACATTTGTTCGCCCAACTTTAAGGGCTCTCACCCACTTTCTTACCATTCCCTCACTAATAATGTTTTCTCCGTAAACTGCACAGATCAGACGACGAACATCGATCGCTTTTAGGCTTTAGCACTAAGAAATCTTATAACAGCTTGTACTTCACAGTCGGCGGGACTCACGATTATCGGAGGCATCTTAAACACTTATCACACAATGTAAACAAGGAAGAATCAAACTGTAATGGCGTTAGTGCGTAGACAACAGATGTAGGTACCCAGTGCGCATAAAATTATTGAGATATTTCAAAACGGTACTCACTTAAAAACGCGCCTCGTACATCGAACGATTACAGATGTGGTTCATGCAAGATGGTACACCAGCAATCTTTTTGGCACAATATTTGCAACCATTGGCATTTGAGGACCGCTGCATTGGTCGGAGAGGTCCCAAGCCTTGGCCTCCTCGATCACCAGACGTCAGCTCCCTAGAAAGGGTGCTCTACGTAACTCCAATCGCAATGTGCAAACACTTCAGGCTCGCATCTTCAGTGGGTGCCAGCAACTATTGCAACAAGAGCCTAGTTTTCTTTTCTTTAAATTTATTTTACATGTCCCATTACATACTAATATTACATGTTTGATCGTTGAATTCAGGCTGTTACATCAGGTACTTTGGCAAACAGAAACACAGTACATAAGGTAGAAGGATTTACAAAAGAAATCATTTTGGCTACAACATTTATCACTTTATATAAAGAAACCAAACGCGTTTTACACAGCAAATTGCATTACAGAAATTATAAAAATCTGCAGTGAATTTATGTCACAAATCATAGTTACTGACGGGCCATTCTCCTCCTTTGTCAGCTATTTTTTTTCTGAGATGGTCCCTGTCTTTCAGTAAGTTGCAGCAGTCGAAAAAGCAGGTGGTCAATAATTTGGATATCCATGTTACGTGCTGACGTTCCGTCTTCAATTATTCTGAAGCGTTAATAATACGCTTTGTTTCCCGTGACCTGCTAACGTTGCTGTAAAATTCGGAGACATTGTGAGTTTAATCATTAAACGTTGCCATATCATATACATATTCAATCTCCCATTTGTTCCTAAATTTATGACGGAGTTTCTTCTTCATCACACTTGTAGGTATTTTGCTGTAGCGTATCGATTGTCGTGATCGAGCTGCTATTTCGTTGCCCCATATCCTTCCTTCTGCTTTCATCCATTCGAAATACACCTGCCAGTTGTCCGTCTGCAACCTTCTGGTTTTACGTCGTATTTCTTCAATCGAGAACTTGTGGTTTTTTCTGATTTCGTAACGAATCCGTCTGTGTATACTTCAGCACGGTACCTTTTGCTGGCTTCCTTCTCAGTTATTCTCGTAATGTCTGCCAGGAGTGCCCAACTTCTATACTCTAGGGCTGTGACGACAACAATCTAGTGTACTTCAAAGGGTGCGTCATTCCTTACGTCAAAGGGCAAAGAACTGTATTGCCATGAATGGACGCCACATGAAAGACCGTCTACAAGAAGGCGTTTGCCACAGAAAGTATACGTTTTGCAACCCACGTTTATTGGACTTATTTTTCTTCTTTAGATGAGTACTATCGTCTCTCAAAGTATTTACAGTAGAGTCTCGATAATCCGATCTAAACCGGCTGCGGCAATGACGGATAACCGGAAAGGTCGGATAACACGCAAAATAATAAAAATATATAGAAAGTTTACAAAATTTATTTGACCATAGAATACGTGAACAAGAACTGAATATAACGTTCAAATACATTAGACGGCACAGCACGGCAGAAAAGTGATGAGATACGAGTTTCACCTTCGTTTACTTCGTTACGAAACTTTAAGGCTTTTCCTGAAAACCAGGTCCCGACATGAGTACACCTTTATCTCTATGTTCAGTAAACCATAGGAACAAAGTTTCACTTACTTTTTCATAATCACATTTTTTTCCATTGTTTTCCGATCTTTCAAAACAGTCGAGGTTATTTTCTGAGCCGGCCGCGGTGGCCGAGGGGACTGAGACGCTCCAGTCCCGGTCTGCACGGCCACTGTGGTCGGGGGTTTGAATCCCCTCTCGGGCATGGATGTTTGTGCCGTCCTTAGTATAAGGTAGTAAATAAGTAGTTTGTAAGTTTAGGGACTGATGACCCCGTAGTTAAGTCCCATAAGCTTAACAAACATTTGAACATTTATTTTCTGAAAACAATTTGTTTGCTGTTCCTTTTCCAGTCTCCAACTGTTGTTTTCCCGACGTTAAATCTTGCTCCACTTTTTAAAAGTTTCACCATTGTCTATTGCTTTTAAAGCTGCAAGTTTTCCTTACACTGAAACGACCTCTTTTTCCGTTTTGAAGCGTCACCACATTTTTATAAACAAAGCGCAACACGTCCACTCCTACTATATATCTAAGTTGGCATTGAAGATTGGGAAGTAGCAGACGGCGACAACGAAGTGAATGATAATGTCGTGCACCAAAACATACAACACGTACAGTCACTGACCTGTAGGCTGGCGCACGCCTATTGTGTATAGTCCCGGCGCGGTGAAAGGGTCGGACAACACGGAAGGTCGGATAACGGAAGATCGGATAATCGAGACTCTAATGTATTTGTTGAGCACACAGTATTTTAGTAGGGCCAGTTATTTACCTACCACATTCCAGACCTGGACCGCTGTCCGCCTTTTGCGCTGTAGTCACTCATTATTGGAGCTGCGTCTGAGAGCTGAAATACGCTACTACTACTAATGAAGCTGTGATGGGGTGTCCTCAACTGGCTTCAGATTCTCAGTCGGTGTGGCAATTCTTGCGATCAGTCCGCACCAGCACGCAGTTTTACTCTTTGAACATATTCGTATCGCTAGCTAATCGCGACAAGGTGTGTATTCCAACGCAGTCAGATACATGGTGCAAATGCGTAGAGGGTAACAAAATACTGGTGTCGATAGCGCTTAGATTAGATTAGATTAATACATGTTCCATAGATCATATATACGACATTTTGTAATTATGTGGAACGTGTCAGTTTAGTAAATGTTGTCTATACTTCACAATCAATATTTTCAGGATTTTTTTTTTTTAATTTTTTAAAAGTTTTATCTAAAAATTCATCTACATTGTAGAAGGAGTTGCCATTCATAAATTCCGTTAATTTCTTTTTAAATACTAGTAGGGTATCTGTCAGATTTTTTATGCTACTTGATAAGTGACCAAAGACTTTTGTGGCAGCATAATTCACCCCTTTCTGAGCCAAAGTTAGATTTAACCTTGAATAGTGAATATCATCCTTTCTCCTAGTGTTGTAGCTATGCACACTGCTATTACTTTTGAATTGGGTCGGATTGTTAATAACAAATTTCATGAGTGAATATATATATTGTGAAGCTACAGTGAGTATCCCTAGATCCCTAAATAAATATCTGCAGGATGCTCTTGGGTGGGCTCCAGCCATTATTCTGATTACACGCTTTTGTGCAATGAGAACTTTTTTACTCAATGTTGAATTGCCCCAGAATATGATCCCATATGAGAGCAGTGAATGAAAATAGGCGTAGTAAGCTAATTTACTGAGATTTATATCACCAAATTTTGCAATGGCTCTGAGAGCACAAGTAGCTGAACTCAGACGTTTAAGGAAATCTTCAATATGTTTCTTCCAATTCAGTCCCTCATCAATGCAAACACCTAAAAATTTTGAATGTTCTACCTTAGCTACAAAATTATGTTCAAAGTCTCAATTTATTAATGGTGTCATGCCATTTACTGTATGAAACTGTATATACTGGGTTTTATCAAAGTTTAATGAGAGTCCATTTGTAGAGAACCACTTAATAACTTTCTGGAAGATATCATTTACAATTTCGTCTGTTAATTCCTGTTTGTCAGATGTGATAGCTATACTTGTATCATCAGCAAAAAGTACTAGCTTAGCATCTTCGTGTATGTAGAATGGCAAGTCATTAATATATATTAAGAACAGCAAAGAACCCAAGACCGAACCTTGTGGGATCCCATTTTTGATAACTCCCCAGTTAGAAGAATTAATTGTCTCATCTACATCATGTGAACTGCTTATTTCAACTTTCTGCACTCTTCCAGTTAAGTATGATTTAAACCATTTGTGCACTGTCCCACTCATACCACAATACTTAAGCTTATCTAGAAGAATCCCATGATTTACACAATCAAAAGCCTTTGAGAGATCACAAAAAATCCCTACTGGTGATGTCTGGTGATTCAAAGCATTTAATATTTCATCAGTGAAGGTATATATAGCATTTTCAGTTGAAAAGCTTTTTTGAAAACCAAACTGACATTTTGTTAGAACTTTATTTATAAGAATATGTGAAGCAACTCGAGAATACATAACTTTTTTAAATTTTTTTGATAAAGCTGTCAGAAGTGAGATGGGCCGATAGTTGTTGACATCGTATGTATCCCCTTTTTTATGCAATGGTTTAACGATAGCATATTTCAGTCTATCCGGGAAAATACCCTGCTTTAATGAGCTATTACAAATATGACTGAGAATCCTACTTATCTCCGGGGAACAAGTTTTTAATACCCTGCTGGAAATGCCATCAATTCCATATGACCGTTTACTCTTGAGAGAGTTTATTATTTTCCTAATTTCTGAAGGTGAGGTGGGTGGAATTTCAATTGTATTAAATTGTGTGGGTATGGCCTCTTCCATTAATTGCCTTGCTCCTTCTAATGAACATTTAGATCCTATTTTCTCTACAACATTTAAAAAGTAATCATTAAAAATGTTTTCAACTTATGACTTTTTCTTAATAAAGTTTTCATTTGTTTTGATGGTAATACCTTCTTCCTCTGCTCTTGGTTGCCCTGTCTCCCTTTTAATAATATTCCAAATTGTTTTAATTTTATTATCAGAGGAGCTAATCTCAGACATGATGCACATGCTTCTTGATTTTTTAATAACTTTTCTTAATATAGAACAGTAGCCTTTATAATATTTTATTGTTTCTGGGTTATTACTCTTTCTTGCGGACAGATATAGTTCCCTTTTTCGGTTACACGATATTTTTATTCCTTTAGTAAGCCATGGTTTTTTGCATGGTTTCTTAGAACTAAATTTTACTAATTTCTTGGGAAAATAGTTATCAAATATCCTTACAAATGTATCGTGAAATAAATTGTTGTGTTGTGGTTTTCAGTCCGGAGACTGGTTTGATGCAGCTCTCCACGATAACCTATCCTGAGCAAGCACCCACATAAGAACGGCAACCTACATCTTCTGAATCTGCTTAATGTATCCATCTCTTGGTCTTCCTCTGCGGTTTTTACCCCACACACTTCCCTCCAACGCTAAATTCACAATTCCTTGATGTCTAAGAATGTGTCCTACCAATCGATCCCTTCTTTTAGTCAAGGTATGCCAGAAATTTCTTTTCTGCCCAATTCTGTTCAGTACCTCGTCATTAGTTACGCGATCCACCCACCTAATCTTCAGCATTCGTCTGTAGCACCATATTTCAAAAGCCGCAACCCTCTTCCTGTCCGCACTGTTTATCGTCCATGTCTCACTCCCATACAAGGCCACACTCCATACAAATGCCTTCAGAAAGGACTTCCTTAGGCTTAAATCAATATTCGATGTTAACAAATTTCTCTTTTTCAAGAACGCTTTTCTACCCATTGCCATTCTGCATTTTACATCCTCTGTACTGCGACCATCAATTGTTATTTTACTGCCCAAGTAACAAAATTCATCTACCTCCTTTATCGCTTCGTTTCCCAATCTAATTCCTTCAGCATCGCCTGATTTTCTTACACTGCACTCAATTACCCTAGTTTTACTCTTGTTAATCTTCATCTTATATGCACCTTTCAACACACTGTCCATTCCGTTTAACTGCTCTTCCAGGTCCTTTGCTGTCTCTGACAGAATTACTATGTCGTCGGCAAAACGCAAAGATTTTAATTCTTCACCCTGAACTTTAATTCCTTCTCCAAATTTCTCCTTGCTTTCCTTTATAGCTTGCTCAATGTACAAATTGAATAACATTGGAGAAAGGCTACAACCCTGTCTTACTCCCTTCCCAACCACTGCATCCCTTTCAGGCCCTTCAACTCTGACAACCGCTGTCTGGTTTTTGTAAAAGTTGTAAATAACCTTACGCTCCCTATATTTTACTCCTGCTTGCTTCAGACCTTGAAAGAGTTTATTCCAATCAACATTGTCAAAAGCCTTCGCCAAATCTACAAAAGCTAGAAATGTAGGTTTGCCTTTTCTTAATCTATCTTCTAGGATAAGCCGTAAAGTGAGTATTGCCTCCCGTGTTTCTACATTTCTCCTGAACCCAAACTGATATTCCCAGAGGTCGGCTTCTACCAGCTTTTCTATCCTTCTGTATATAACTCGTGTTAATATTTTGCAACCATGACTTATTAAACTGATGGTTCTGTAGTTTTCACACCTGTCTGCACCTGCTTTCTTTGGAATGGCGATTATAACATTTTTCTTAAAGTCTGAGGGTACTTCACCTGTCTCATACATCTTACACACCAGGTGAAACAGGTTTGTCATGGCTGGTTCTCCCAGAGACTTCAGTAGCTCTGAGGGTATATCATCTACCCCAGGGGCCTTGTTTCGACTTCGGTCTTTCAGGGCTCTGTCAAATTCTTCTCTCAGTACAGTGTCTCCTATTTCATTTTCTTCTACATCCTCTTCCCTTCCTACAATATTGTCTCGAAGTTCATTTCCTTCATAGAGCCCCTCTATATACTCTTTCCACCTTTCAGCTTTCCCTTCTTTGCTGAGAACTGGTTTTCCATCAGTGTCCTTGATATTCATAGAGCTGTTTGTCTTATCTCCAAATGTTTCTTTTATTTTCCTGTAGGCTGTATCTATTTTTCCCCTATTTATACATTCTTCTATATCCTTGCTTTTGCCTTCTAACCACTCCTACTTAGCAATTTTGCACTTCCTGTCAATCTCATTTCTTAGTCGTCTGTACTCCATTTTGCCTGTTTCATTTACTGCATATTTATATTTTCTCCTTTCATCGATTAAATTTAATATCTCCTGTGATATCCAAGGATTTTTTGCAGGTCTTGCCTTCCTACCTATTTTGTCCTCTGCTGCCTTCATTTCATCTCTCAATTTTACCCATTCCTCCTCTACTGTTTTATTTTCCCCTGTTTCTGTCAATTGTTGCCTAAAGCTCCCTCTGAAATTTTGAAGACCTTCAGGTTCCTGCAATTTATCCAGGTCCCATCTCCTTATTTTCCTACCTTTTTGTAGTTTCTTCAGTTTCAGCCTACAGTTCATAAACAACAATTTATGGTCAGAGTCTATATCTGCCCCTGGGTATGTCGTACAATTTAAAACCTGGTTCCGAAATCTATGTCTTACCATTATAAAATCTATCTGGTATCTCCCGGTGTCTCCTGGTCTCTTCCACGTGTACAACCTTCTTTTGTGATTCTTAAACCAGGTGTTTGTAATAACTAAATTATGTTCTGTGCAAAATTCTACCAGGCGGCTTCCTCTTTCATTCCTTTTGCCCAGACCATATTCACCCACTATCTTACCTTCCCTTCCTTGTCCTACTACCGAATTCCAGTCGCCCATAACAATTAAGTTTTCCTCTCCCTTAATTGTCTGGATAATTCCCTTTAGCTCCTCATATATTTCTTCCATTTCCTCATCATCGGCAGAGCTAGTTGGCATATAAACCTGTACTACTGTTGTCGGTGTTGGCTTCGTATCTATCTTGACAATGCCAAATAAATTATATTTTAAATTAACATCAGGTTCCTTGTAAACCTCATCCCAGTCTAACTGCTGTAGACTTTCTTTGAAATTTCTAGTTGTTAAGTCATTAATCGAGCCCACAATTCTGGTGGACTGTTTCGAATTACTGAACGGAGCTATGTCATATACTGTTACTAGCTGTGCACCATGATCCGAAAGACCATTCTCAATGGGACAAGCATTCATGTTGTTAAACTTATCATGGTCTATAAGAAAGTGATCTATCAATGTACTGCTGTCCTTTACTACCCGAGTAGGAAAATCAATAACGGATGTCAGATTGAATGAGCCAAGTAAGACTTCCAGGTCTTTCTTCCTATTACACTCTTTCAGTGAATCTACATTGAAATCACCACAAATAATAATTTGCTTCCTCCTATCTGACAGATAGCACAACAAGGTATCCAAGTTTTCCAGAAATAACTGGAAGTTCCCTGAAGGGGACCTATATACTGTTACAATTATAAGATAATCATCACTGAGTTAAAGCTGGCAGACACATGCTTCAATATGCTGCTCTACACAAAACTTTTTTGTTTCAAAATTTTTTACACTGTGATAGCTTTTGGCATATATGGTAACTCCTCCTCTTATCTTATTATCTCTACTTACATTTGAGACTAATTTATATCCATGTTTAGACTAGAAAATGGAGCATAGCGTGGAACAGGGGCGGATGGACTGAAGCTTACGTTCTCTTTAACATTCCCTGTTTCAACAGTTTCTGCTTTGCGGTTCTCGTTGCCAAAGGCTAGTGCACTAGCTCAGCATTTGACCCGCAGGTCGTGGCACTACGGCGGGATCTGTGGCGACAGGTCGGCGGCGTAAAGGTCGGCGAATGTCGCGCCGGCTTTCAGACCAAAGGGCGCCGATGGTGGAACCAACCCTTCTGGCGGTGCAAAGTGTGGACACGTCAGCGCCGAAAAATGAGAAATACTGAACGTCACAAAGTAATATCCCACTGCCCTCCCTCTTCTAAATCCTCGCATGGACGACAAGACGTTATAATGAAGCAAGTGCCAAACGGGTAGAAAACCAACTGAAATCGCTCTACACAGGAAAGGCCACCACACATAGCGGAAGACCAGTTCCGTTCGTCGCCGAACTTGCCTAGAGCACAGTTGATCTCTTTTATTTCTTCGGAATACGACACTGTGAACGGTAGGTTCGACAGGTGCCTGTGACTAGAAAGGATTTGGACTAGGCCAGGAGCTAAAAAAAGGATTTAGTCCAGGTTTTAGGTATTATGCTGGTACATACGTTTTTGCATATTACATAGTACACAATTCTGCAATGTAGCAATCCTATACTGTTCCGGCTTGTGCTAACGTTGGCTGCCTCTCGCTGTAGACGGAACTGCTGGAACTGTGGCACTCCTAGCTCTGTTTCGTATTGACTAGTAGAGTTGGCTAATGAGTCGATGTTTCGACTCAGTGAATCGAGTCAGCACTGTTTTGAAACAACGAATCTCGTGATTCATGTATCGGACGCTAGGTACCGTTAACATGCGTTTTGCTGTCCGTCTGCCTAGGTGAGTTCGACACAGCGCCCAGGCGTGCAAAGGGTTTCAAGTGGTTCCCCAATCGCGCCACGCGAGATTTTGAATTATGTCACCCTGGGATACCACCGAGAAAAGTTGTGAAATCCATCGGTGTTTCGAGGTAGTTTCGCGTGAACTAAGCATTGTTATGCATTGTTGCTACCTCTGTGCGATGTGAACGTATCTTTTCAAAGCAAGTGCAGATAATTTCAGGGAGACGAAACCGCATCCTCAGTAAGGAGATGTCAAAAATAATGATTTTGGTTTTTAATTTAAAGAAACTATAATTGAATCTCTTTTATTTGACTGACTGAAGATGAATCTGATCATCAGAATACCTATCTGGACATTGAAAAACTGTAGTTCAGTTTTGAGGTTTCGTCACGTACATTGTGAAATGTGTTTCCTTTGTTGATACTTGTCGTAATATCTTTTGGTTGCATTGAATATGATCTTGGAAAAAATCTCAAATATTTTGTTTATACTGATTGGTTAGAAAAGTTATTCATTTCTGGATGCACGTAGACATTTGAACCATGATCTTTTTTGTTTTACTTGATCTGAATTGTAGGATTTTGAAGGTTGGAAAAAAGTTTCATGACTTGGGCATTTGAACATTACTGTTTTGTGCTTCCTTTGTTACAGTACTTAGTATACGTCTATGCTTTGACACGATTGTAAAATCGTAGTAGCAAACAAATTCTGTGCCGTTCAGTTCAGTCTATTGAACAACGTATTAAAACCCAGTTGATACGTCACAGATGTTTCGTCTTTGTTGTATCGCGCTTCTGTGCCGTGCCCTGCAGCTTTCTCGACTCACGTGAATCGGCGGAGGTAGCGGGGCGCAGGACGTCTCGTGTTTTGAAGTGCCGAAGCAGTGAGTCGACTCACTGCGGCGCCCTGCAGCTGCCGGGGTTCACGCGAATCAGGGAAGGTGGCGCCACACACGACCCTGCGGAACGCCAGATGTTTCTTGTGTCGGAACAGTGAGTCGACTCACTAGACTCGGACGATCCGTACATTTCGAAACAGTGAAATGATCCGAACTGCCCATCACTATTGACTAGTACACTGACCGTCGTGGCTGTGGCGTGTCGCCATATGTCGGGTACCACTATCTTCCGATTGGCCGGCGCGCAAAGCATGGCAAAGAGATATCGAGACTTGAGGCGCCCACGGCGGTCGAAGTACCATAGGCGAGTTATCGCATCTTCATGGCGTGGTGCGGCTTTAGACCGCCGGCGATGTGGCAACCCCACAGCAATCTCTGCAGGAGCAAAGTTCTCCTAAAGTTTCAGAAGGAACATAGGTCATTACCGGTTTCAAGACAGCTCGACGAAACGGTACGCAAAACTGTGGACATAGTACACAGTTCCGCCAACAGTGGCTTTGAGCAGAACCGGCTCGAACATATTCGGCGCCCTAGGCAAACTATTTCAATGGCGACCCATTTAATAAAATTGCAATAAAATATCAATGTAAAATACGCATGGCACCTTTTTTTATTCAAATACATTATCACAACATATATATTACATAAACATATTTCCCCATTAACATGGGATACGTCATACAAGTGGCCAGAAACGACACGTGGTTTGGATTCAACGATAAACTATAGGTTCCCTTTTCCCGGTAGGATAACAGAGGTAGCTTTGGGACACGAAAGTCGCTGAAGTAGCGTCCAATACGAAGACGTGCACCAGGCCACTGAACCACACAAAATCGTTATTATACACTTTCATACAATAATTTTACTTTTTCGTCGTTTTTATATTTTGTCTTTTAAAAAGGTTTTGGTTGCTAGTTTACAATACTTGATACAATTACAAGCTTCATTATACAAATAGTCACACAAATTTCATTTTTCTTAACTTGGCTTCTGTAAAATCTGATACTATGTGGTATCGCACAAGTACAAAGTGCGCGCCACCTACTTTCGCCGCGCGCCGCCATGCACGCACGGCGCGGCGTTCTCACGACGACAGCCACGAGCGCCCTCTGCTGCAACCCCGCTCGTGGCCACCACGGAAAGACACCGGTCACTTCGGACGGAGATAGCAACCAGTGAGGACCTTCGTAATCAGATAGGCACCAGTGAAGACTTTGCTATCGTACAGGCACTAGGCAGGCCTCTAACAACTATGTATCAACCTTTTGCAGTACTATGTAAAAGTTAAGTATTGTTACATTCGGTGCAATATATATCTCTTTCTAATTTACTCTAGTGTTTATAGTTTCTGGCTGCTCCCCTCCGTACCTGCACCAGCGGGCTATCCTTATTCCTGTGTCGGTCTTATTCCACTCGGCCACCGACACCTACGACGAGGCTGGGACACAAAAGCGGCGACGAAGTTGGGACACAAAATACTATGTCTTTTAAATCAGTTATGTCTGCTGTTTCTCGTTGAATTGACAAAGTTGCCAGCCCCACAAGTCTTTTTTGGATCATTGTGGATACCAGATATGTTTTATAGTTTTAATTTCGAGAAGATGCGCTCACCACTGGATACAGACACAGGGAAAGTAAACAACACTCTTAGTGTAGTAACTAAATTAGGTACAATGTCTATAAGTCCATTTTTACAAATGTAACTCAGAACGTCCTGTGGTCCTGAATTTCTAGGTACTCTTCTAGCAATGGCTTGTAATTCATTGCATAGATCAGTAGCATTATTACTATCTTTAGAGTCTTAGTGAGTTAGAGACTCTTCCAAATTAACACATTCTTCAAGAACAGGTTTGGGAATTATATTTTTGACATCATGTATGTTGTACAGACAGCCAAATACATGATTTAGGTTGTTAATCTGATGAAATGTCTCGTCAACTGAATTTATTGCAGTATCACCAGCTTTGATCTCCGGATGATCAGTTTCAAACTGCTACTCGTCTATTCATTAAACGCTTACTAGCAAAATTCTGAAGAGTCAAAGAGAATGCATGTAACATTGGCTTGCGTCTCGTCTCTTGCCCGTTGCTCTGTCTGTGTATAGCAAAGGGAATCCATCACTCTTGGAACCGCAGCGCAACAGCAAAGTATACCGCAAGGCGATCGCACGTGGGTTCGTCGCGCACCACAAATTTGCCGCCCCCCCCCCCCCCCAAATACGAGCGCCCTAGGCAATCGCCTACTTTGCCTATGTGGATGCACCGGCTCTGGCTTTGAGAACAGCGGCACCTCTTCGAGAAACAGATTCGTAAACTGTGCTTATAGTTTTCCCTGCTCTTCCTCGTGTTTATAAACGATTTAGGAGACAATCTGAATAGCTCGCTTAGACTGTTCGCGGAAGATGCTGTCGTTTGTCTGTTAGTGAAGTCAACAGAGGATCAAAACCAACTGCAAAGCGATTTAGACAAAATTTATACATTGTGCGAAAATTCAGAATTGACACTAAATAAAGAAAAGTGTGAAATAATACACATGACCACTAAAAGAAATTCGCTGGACTTCAATTACGTGATAAATCAGTGAAACCTTAAGGTCGTAGATTCTACCAAATACCTAGCAGTTACAATTACGAACAACTTTGACTGGAAGAACACATAGAAAATATTGTGGGGAAGGCGTAACCAAAGGTTACGTTTCATTGGCAGAACGCTTCGAAGATGCACCAGCTCTACCAAAGAGACTGGCTGCGTCCTCTCCTGGAGTACTGTTGCCCTTTGTGGGATCCTCACCAGGAGGAACTCCAAGACAATGAGAAGGTTCAGAGAAGGGCAGCTCGTTTTGTTTTATCACTTTACGGGGTGGGGGGGATGCGTCACTGAAATATTGCACGAATTGGGGTGGAAATCATGAAAAAAGACGTTATTAATTGCGGCGTGATCTGTTTGCGAAGTTTTAAACACCGACTTTTACTTCTGAATGTGAAAATATTTTTCTATCATCTACCTACTTAGGGAGACATGACCATCCCAATAAAATAAGAGAAATCAGATTAAAAACGGAACGATTTAGGTGTTGTTTCTTCCCGCGCGCTATTTGAGAATGGAACGGTTGAGAAAAGTTATGAAAGTGGTTAATGAACCCTCTGGCACTTAAATGTCATTTGCAGAGTATCTATGTAGATGTAGATGAAAATAATTTTCTCTAATTTTGGTACCAACACACCCGGCAATTACTTCGGCCTTGTTGTATCTGTAAATTTCGCCGTGATTCCTCTGCTTCGAAGCAAACGCTGGCTATAAACACAGCCTTAAGGTTTGGCAGTGCGCTGTTTCTCATAAGGCAGCGTGGGCCCTGTTTATAGGCGCGGCTGCGGTGGCGGTCCCTCCGCTCTTCCGTTTCGGCGTCAAAATATCTGCGGCTGTACGTACAAACTGCTTGCACGTCGGTTAACGGGGCTGTTCGATGCGCCACAAGTCTGGCCGCATGGTGGAAACAGGGTGTTCTATGTCACTGCGGCTGAAACACCTGCTGTGTGAGTGAAGAGCGGAGCTTCTGCAAAACCATAGCGGTTTCTTCGTTGCGGAGGATCCGCTGTCTAGAAACGCAGTCTTAAGCCGTCCTCACACGGGACCTGTTGTCCCATCGTGGCGCAGGCCAGACGTGGTGGCTACCTAGCCACAGCACGCTCGGAAACAACCCGCTACATCCCACAGAACGTGTTGCTAATCGTGATTTGCTTTGCCACCGCAGCGCTCTCCAGCGTCCGTTGCGGGCTGCCGCATTGATCATTGTGTTTACAAAGACGGATGTGCGTGAAATCCATCGTCGGAAAAAAAACGAAAGGCTTCCTTACGCTTGCATGTGGCATGCAATACTCTTACAGAAATCGTGTTTTTTTCTTTCTTCAAGAAGCACAAAGACGGTACATGTATTTGTAAGCGGTTAAGAATAACAATGAAATTTACGAGAAATTGACTTTTGGCAAAAATTCTTTAAAAAAATTTCAATGGTGAAATACATCATTTGCACCAGCTCCTGGCTTGTTCTTATCTTTCCATTTTCCTCGTTGTACATATTCTGTATATTCGGAGATAGTAGTTTCTGACCATGTATTTTACTTGTTATATACGCGGGACACCGCCTCAGCTCGACAATGCTCGTTGGGATAATTTTTGCTTTTGGTATTGTACGTAAACACTGTTCCTCCTACACTTCATCTGCTTCTGTAACGACTCGCCAGCCATGTTCACTTTGCACTGTCAAACTGAACTATTCCAAATGTTCAAATGTTTGTAGATCTATCGGACCAAACTGCGTGGTCATCAGTCCGTAGCTTACAAACTACTTAAATCTAGGTAAACTAACCTAAGGACAAGACACACACCCATGCCCCAGGGAGGACTTGAACCTCCACGGCGAGCAGCCGCGCGCTCGGCAGCGAGACGCTTTAGACCGCTCGGCTACTCCACCGCGGCGAACTTTTAAAGCCATGGAAATTTTGTTTCCGGTAATTTATTGTAACAAATCATATCTAAAATGACGCGTTTTCAAAAGTTCTTCAGTATTCTAACGCTTTATATAGATTACATTCATAAATTGTACGCTACAAAGGACGCAGGAGCGAAATACGGAGTTCCGTTTGCAATATGGCGACTCAAAACTTCTGCTCGTTACGTGAAAGCCAGTTCGCTTCTCATTGGGCACGTTCCACTCCACGAAGCAAACATCTAACATGCTGGATCCTTCAAAATGTTCAAATGTTTGTATAGCTTATGGGACTCAACTACGGGGTCATCAGTCCCTAAACTTACAAACTACTTATGAACCACTTACGAACTAGGACGGCACAAATATCCATGCCCGAGGGGGGATTCGAACGCCCGACCGTAGTGGCCGTGCTGACCGTGACTGGAGCGCCTCAGTCCCCGCGGACACAGCGGCCGGCTGGATCCTTCACTCCACGCTTCGCAGGGCTGTGGAACGTGGTATTGTGGCGTCACCACTCCCTCGACCACGTGCGTCGCCACGTCCCGTGAGGGGACGGCTTTAGAGCTATTCCTGAACAGATGGCACTATTGAAACGTCAGACAGTGCAGCCGCTTCCATCACAGGTGTTCTCACTAAATGCGCACCATCCTTTAAGGCCGTTTCACACCGCGGTCACACTATGTCACGTGACAGACGTGCAATTCACACCGCCACCGACGTCTGTGCGCTATTAGGTCATCGTTTCTGCTCTGTCAGTCGGTTCAGTTGAAGCAGGTAAGATGGCAGGTGGTTCGTGGTGCAACAGCGCGTTCACTAAAAGTGTGCCTTGGTTGGGTGATGGCGAAAGTTCTTCGATAGTGATGAGGAAGACATGCTGTTGTTCTCTGTTACAAACCGAACGCACTGGGTACACCGCATCAACCACAGACGGGAACAGTGCGGCGAGTATCATCATCTGATGGAGGACTTCGAGCTAGATGATTACAGATTCACAACATACTTTCGGCTTTCTAAACCTGAGTGTGAAGAGATATTAACACTGATAAATAAAGATATTAGTACAAAAGACACAAACTACAGGAGATCTTTTTCCAGCAGAGAGAGATTTGCGCTATGCCTAAGGTAAGTTTACTAATACTGTATACAATTTACTTTTTTGAAATCGTACTGCAGTCGGAACATAATTTTGGTAAAAAAATGAAACATTCAAACATTTATTGATTTCCTTTGAATATCAGCATCTACTTTCATTTAATTCTCTTTACGTCAAAACCAAATACTTTTTGGTGTAAAGGAAAAATTAATTAACAGTTAATGGTAGTGGCTGCCGAGTTCGATCTTTCCCCTAATTCCTAAACTTTCATTAATCTGTCCTCATATGACCACCAACCAAAACTAATTCTCTACAAAATATTGATGTAACGAGTTAAAACACGAAACTGAGCGACAATGTGTGAAGTGGTCTTGCGCCCGGAAGTGTAGTGGACCACTGCGCATGCGCTAGGCCACAGACGTCGACAGACGTTTTGAGAAGATCGCTCTCGGAGCGATCCCGCAGATTCGTCTGTCGACGTCAGTGGCGTCTGCGAGGCTCTGCGAGGTCGCTGTGAAATGTTCAAATGTCTGTAAATCTATCGGACCAAACTGCGTGGTCATCAGTCCGTAGCTTACAAACTACTTAACTCTTTCAGTCACACTTTTACAATAGGAACATAATTGCCAATGTCTGTTCACACTTGTACAATAGGAACATAATTATCAATGTCTGTTCATTGAAGCAACTGTTACAACTGAAATATCACAGACAATAGAGGAAATATAATATAGGTACTCAGGCTTTCAAGGACTGAGGTGGTCACTAACGCTAACCACCACGGCTATTGCTATAAATAATACTAGGATGATTGTGAACGTTATTTATTAGACGAATCATCATTACAAACGTACAAAACTAACAAAAATTATTTTTTATGAAAATATGCAAAACATGTTTTACCTTTGCGTAATCAAAGAGGAACTTTACATGTACTACACTGCCATGCACGGGAGATATTTTAGTGCTACAATTGCAGCATCTTCTTGATGTGGTTCTTTCAGGTTGATGGCGACTGGATTCTAGACGAATTTTCTGCGGGACTGTAGGATTCTGGCGTCCGTTGTAGCCGGCTAGACAAAGGGAGGTCATCATCAGAATCATAACTGTCGTCAGGAGCACTTTGAACTCCACTCAAATCACCACCGGATTTGGCTGATTTGCTGCCTCTTCTTCGTCATCGTCAGAGTTACAAATGCTCTCGTTACCTAAAGGGATGTTTTCAAACGAATATTGTCCAATCTCGTTCTCTCGTAAGCGACGCGTGCGGGGCGACATACTGTAAAGAATGTGAAAAAAAGTTACATCCATAAGCTAACCCGCCGCCGTCATGGTGGTTTGTAAGCAAACCACCACATTCCCTTTATAACTACTCAATGAAAACACAAAAGTAACAGTACCTGCATGTCAACACACATAAAATTGGTCTATGAGAATACGTTCAATAAAATACAATACAGAAAACATGTTACGTACCCTTTGTATTGATATTTTTATCAGACACTCGAGACAAGGTACGTTAGCGCTATATTCAATGCAACTGGTATGCAATGAAATTCATGCAATGTACCCGGAAACAAGCGTTTATCGCTAGATGGCGTGGAAAAGAAGTACCGTGATCGAAAAGAGGTGCTTAGTAACACTAACCACCAAGACTGAAAGAGTTAAACCTAGGTAAACTAACCTAAGGACAACACACACACACCCATGCCCCAGGGAGGACTCGAACCTCCACGGCGAGCAAAATGTTCAAATGTTTGTAGCACTTATGGGACTTAACTACGGGGTCATCAGTCCCTAAGCTTACAAACTACTTATGAACTAGCTAACACTAAGGACGGCACAAATATCCATGCCCGAGGGGGGAATCGAACCAGCGACCGTAGTGGCCGTGCAGACCGTGACTGGAGCGCCTCAATCCCTTCGGCCACCGCGGCGAGCAACAGCGCGCTCCGCAGCGATGTGATTTAGACGTCTCGGCTAGGTCTGTGTGAATACACCGTTTGAAACTATGGAAACAGATCCGTAGAAAAGTCTGTCACGTGACGTCACGTGACATAGTGTGACCGCGGTGTCAAACGGCCTTTAGGTCTCTTTGCAAGTCTGAAATATTACGCATTTCGGCGATCCATTTGTGCCTACTCCAATGATGCAGTGCGGTCGAGTCTCATGTATGCCGTGTGTGCATACTTTTCAACTTTTTTTCATTTCCATTCGCTGGGAAAAGTGTTTCGATAAAGTGAGACTTCGTAGGGCAATGAATATGGTTTTCCCCCCGAAAATATCTGTGTCTCGTTCGCTAGATGGGGTGCCTCCTGCGACAGCATTCAGTTGTCGTTCAGTTTGCTGGCGGTCAGCCGGTCGGTCTGGCTGGGGCTGAGGTGATCGGTTAAACTGGGGACGTAAAACAGGCCGCGCCGCGGCAGCCCTAATTAGCTGGGAATTTACTGCCGCTCTGGCCGGTACAGCGCCAGGTTTCAAAGCGGGCCGCTGCAGTCACGCACTGTGCCAAAGCCTGCCACACAGCCGTGTACCGCGCACTGTAGCCGCTGAAGCCTTTCCAGTGTTTTGCAGATAGAGCTGGGTTTCAACATGGCTCCAACTGTATGAACAATGTATGTTGCAGGAAATCGCGGGATTAGATTCGATTAACACTTGTTCCATAGATCATAAATACATTTCAAAATGATGTGGAACGTGTCACATTAATAAATGGTGTCTACACATGACACTCAATATTTTAAGATTTGTTTAAATTTTATTTTATTTAATTTTATATTTATTTATTTATTTATTTATTAGCGAAATTACTGAATTTCATCTAAAAATTCATCTAAAGTGTAGGAGGAGTTGCCCATTCATACAAAAAGTCTCCTGGTATAATGTTAACTGCCTTGTGGGTTAAGGTTGTGGAGGCAAGTTTAACTTTTAGTATTTAATCAATTTCGTAAATAGTTTGCAAGGTATCATTGGGATTAAATTAGCCAAAATTACGTAAATACTGACTGCAGAAATTATGATTCATAAATAAACAGCGGAATTAATTTTATTTTGACGATTAACGAGTAGATGTTGGCGGCAATTAGTGAAGTCAACAGAGGATCAAAAGTAACTGCAAAGCGATTTAGACAAAATTTCTACTTGGTGCGGATATTGGCAATTGTCACTAAATAAAGAAGTAATACACATGACCACTAAAAGAAATCCGCTGAACTTCAATTACGCGATAAATCAGTCAAACCTTAAGGTCGTAAATTCTACCAAATCCCTAGGAGTTACAATTACGAACAACTTTGACTGGAGAGAACACACAGAAAATATTGTGGGGAAGGCGAATCAAAGGTTACGTTTCATTGGCAGAACGCTTCGAAAATGCACCAGCTCCACCAAAGAAAGTTCCTACATCACACTTGTGCGTCCTTTCCTGGAGTACTGTTGCCCCTTGTGGGACCCTCACCAGGTGTGACTGACGGAAGATATTGAGAAGATTCAGAGAAGGGCAGCTCGTTTTATCACGTTACGGGGGGGGGGGGAAAGCGTCACGGAAATGTTGCACGAATTGGGGTGAAAATCATTAAAAGAAAGACGTTATTCATTGCGGCGTGATCTGTTTGCGAAGTTTCAATCACCGACTTTTACTTCTGAATGTGAAAATATTTTGCTAGCGCCCGCCTACTTAGGGAGACATGACCATCCCAATAAAATAAGAGATATCAGATCGAAAACGGAACGATTTAGGTGTTCTTTCTTCCCGAGCGCTATTAGAGAATGGAACGGTAGAGAAAAGTTATGAAAGTGGTTAATGAACCCTCTGCCAGACACTTCAATTTGATTTGCAGAGTATCTATGTAGAGGTAGATGTAAATTATAAAAAGAGACGGGGACTATCTTCTGGGACATTTGGCATGGCTTGCTGCAATATAACAATTCATATTTATAAAGGTATGACACCGTCGTGATGTGGGGGCTGGACTTACGTAATTTGTTCGTGCAGCGGACCGTGCGTTAATTTTTATTTCACTATCTAAATGGAGCTACGGGAAAATATATTACGCGGAACATTATCGGACCTGGAAATTTAATATTAAAAAAATAGAAGGAAACGCGATTGCAGGTTCTTAAAAGCCGTTTAAATATTATGGGGACTGATAAGGATTGAAATATGGTAAAACTTATAACAATCACTCCACGATATCTTGTCTGCTGTAATGGCGTCCAAACCCACCACACAAATTCAAGGGGAAAAATTATTTAGGCCAGATTCATTAACGGAATGATAATAAAAACACGTCATATTAAATTTTTAAATATTTAATGATGTATTTAACTCACAAAAACACTTTACTTACATTCTGGATAAATGAAACAATAGGAGCTGCTATAGATACTTCTGTACTAATCAGAGGCCGAACATAGACAGATGAATCGGAACGTTGTTCTTTCTCTCGTCAGACAGAAACAAGGGAAGGTAGCTTAAGGTTCAGAGAGAGAAAAACGCTCCTCGATTAAAATATATATTAGGTCGTTAATTGCCGGCCGCGGTGGCCGAGGTGACTGAGGCGCTCCAGTCACGGTCAGCACGGCCACTACGGTCGGGGGTTCGAATCCCCCCTCGGGCATGGATATTTGTGCCGTCCTAGTTCGTAAGTAGTTCATAAGTAGTTTGTAAGTTTAGGGACTGATGACCCCGTAGTTAAGTCCCATAAGCTTAACAAACATTTGAACATTAGGTCGTTAATTTTTTGTTGTATCGTTTCACTGGTCCGGATGTTATACTAGTTCGGTTTTACAAAGAGTATTCTGCGACATTGGCCTATTACTTAGCTTGCATTTATCGTGAATCTTTAATTCAGAGCAAAGTTCCTAGTGTTTGGAAAACAAGTGCAGGTGACTCCTGTTTATAAGGAAGGAAAGAGAACTGACCCACATAATTACAGCCCAATATCGTTGCATCAGTTTCCTGTAGAATTTTGGAGCATATTCTCAGTTCGAATATAGTAAATTTCCTTGAGATTGATAAGCTTCTGTCAAGCAGCACGGGTTTAGGAAACATCGCCAGCCGTGGTGGCCGAGGGGACTGAGGCGCTCTAGTCACGGTCTGCACGGCCACTACGGTCGGGGGTTCGAATCCCTGCGCGGGCATGGATATTTGTGCCGTCTTTTGTCTTAGCTAGTTCAAAAGTAGTTTGTAAACTCAGGGATTGATGACCCCGTAGTTAAGTCCCATAAGTTCTACAAACATTTAAATATTTAGGAAACATCGTTCATGTGAAACGAAGGCGTTTGACACGGTGTCACAGTGCAGACTGCTATCGAAGATACGAGCATATGGAATAGGTTCACATATTTGTGACTGGCTGGAAGCCTTCCTAAGTAATAGAACGCAGTACGTTGGTCTCGACGGCGAGTGTTCAGCACAGATGAATGTATCGTCAGGCTTGCCCCAAGAAAGTGTGATAGGACCTCTATTATTTACTATCTATATGAATGATCTGATGGACACAGTAACTTGTAATTTGAGGCTGTTTGCTAATGATGCTGTGGTGTAAGGGAACTTGCCGTCTTTAATTGACTTTAATAGCATTCAGGATGATTTAGATAAAATTTCTAGTTGGTGCGAAGAACGATAGCTAGCTCTCAATGCAGACAAATGTAAGGTGATGCGCATGAGCAGGAAAAACAATCCCATAATGTTCGAATACAGCATTTGTAGTGAGCTTCTTGATGCTGTCGCGTCGTTCAAATATCTAGGCGTAACATTGCAGAGCGATATGAAATGGAACGAACATGTAAGGACAGTTGTGAGTGAGGAGGACAGCCGACTTCGCTTCATTGAGAGAATTTGTATAAAACTTATAAAACGCTTGTACGACCATGTCTTGATTGTTGCTCAAGTGTTTTGGGACCAGCTGCAGACAAGCTTAAAGGAAGACATAGACGCAGTTCAGAGGCGAGCAGCTAGGTTTGTTACTGGTAGGTTCGACCAATTCGCGAGTGTCACGGAAATGCTCCGGGAACTCAATTGGGGATCGCTGGAGGAAAGACGACGTTCTTTTCGTGAATTTCTGTTGAGGAAACTTAGAGAGCCGGAATTTGAAGCTGAGTGTAGTACGATCTTCCTGCCGGCTACTTACATTTCGCGTAATGATCACAAGGACAAGATCAGATAAATTAGGACTCGTACGGAGGCATATAGGCATTCTTTTTTACCTCGTTCTATATGGGAGTGGAATAGGAAAGGAAATGCCTAGTAGTGGTACAGTGTAACCCCCGCCGCGCACCTTACGGTGAATTGCGGAGTACGTATGTAAAAGTAGATGTAGATTTAGTTTCTTTTTAAATACCAGTTAGACTTTTGAAGCTACTTGGTACGTGACTGAAGACTTTGTGATATCATAATTCAAATCTTTCTGTGGCAAAGGTAGCTTTAACCTTGAATAGTGAATATCACCATTCCTCTCAGTGTTGTAGATCAGCAGACTGCTATTACTTTTGAATTTGATCGGATCGTTAATAACAAATCTCACGAGTGAAGCTATAATTAAGATCCCTAGATCCTTAAAAAAATATCTGCTGCATGATCTTCGATGGGCTCCAGCAATTATTTTTATTACACGATTTTTTGCAATGAATACATTTTTACTCAATGTTGAATTGCCCCAGAATATGATCCCATATGAAGGCAGTGAATGAAAATAGCCCTAGTAAGCTAATTAACTGAGATGTATATCACCAAAATTTTCAATGACGCTGATATCATCAGTAGCTGAACTCAAACGTTTCAGCAGATCTTCAATGTGTTTATCCCAATTCAATATCTCGTCAATGAAAACACCTATAACTTATGAATGCTCTACCATACTACATATTTCTGTTCAAAGTCTACTTTTATTAATGGTGTCAAGCCATTTACTGTATGAAATTGTATATACTCGGTTTTATCAAATTTATTGACAGTCCATTTGTAGTGAATCATTTAATAATTTTCCGAATGACATTATTTACAATTTCATTAGTCAATTCCTGTTTGTCAGGCGTTATAACTGTACTTGTATCATCAGCAAAAAGAACTAGCTTAGCATCTTCGTGAATATAAAAAGGCAAGTCATTAATATATATTAAGAACAGCTAAGGATCCGAGACCGAACCTTGTGGGACCCCTTTTTCCATAACTCACCAGTTAGAGGAATTAGTTGTTTCTTCTATATCGTTTGAACTACTTATTTCAACTTTCAAGACCATTCCTCTTACGTATGATTTAAACCATTTGTGAACTGTCCGCTCATACCACAATACTGGAGGTTATCGAGAAGAATACTATAAGTTACACAATTAAAATCATCGAACATTCGATCAAGACGCTATGTACCGACGTCAGACGGTACAATCCTCACCACTAAGTGCGGTAATATGGACAGTGTTATGCATCCCCTGACCAAGCGCCAAAATGTCATAAGCGAGATAATAGTTTCAAAAGTTGTGTTGTGTTAAAACTAAGCCAGGGTTGGGAGTTAAATAGTGACAACACTGCTGTGGAGGCACTATGCAATAGAAACTACTATTGCCGTTGATATCCCGCTTTGTTCACATACCTAACTTACCTCCGAGCAAATGGACTCGCTCGTCCCACTTCAACGGTGTACAAATAATCCAGGGAAACACAGTCACTTGTGATCCAGCGGTCTAATGTAACGGTGTCACATCAAAACAGGAACAATGAAGTTGGATCAAGATTGAATGTGTCAGAGGTCGTACAACGCGACAGTGTCATCAAGGTCTTCAAGAGGCGTGCGAGGAATCGGCATTGCCGTACAGAACAGTGGCACCTTGGGTAAAAGCCTTCAATGAACGTGGGCAAACAGTGGCAGACATGCATAGGGCAGGTCGACCTAAGCGTCTCTGAAGAAGAAGTGGACAATCATCGACACTAGACGATTTGTGAACTCGTTCAAGAAACGGGATTAGTGCATAGACAGGGCTTTGTATCCTGAAGGAACGTCTGGGCATGCGGAAAATTTCACCACGATGGGTTCCGCATGCATTGACGGAAATGCAGAAATGGACGCGTTACGACGCTGCTCAGACGCACTTGGAGCCCTATCTGCACGAAGGAGAGGCTTTCTTACGCCCAATCGTAACAATGGATGAGACATGGGCCACATCGTACTGGCCGAAATTGAAACTCCTATCCAACGAATGGTGCCATTATGTGTCGCCGCGAAAGTCGAAAGTGCGTCAGAGCCTCAGTATGGTGAAAGTTAAAGTGTTATCCTATTGCATTATCTTCATCCACGGCAGTCCGTCGATGGACAATTACTGTTCGTTTTTGGAGGATAATCTGCGACCAGCTTCGCAAAAGAAGCGGGAACAGTTTGTGCGCAACCCACCCAACATTTTGCATTACAATACGCGGGTGCATACAGTGCAAACTGTGGCTGCTCTGTTCTGTCGATGGGATTGAGAAGTACTGTACTATTTACTATTCTCTCCGGACTTAAGTCCTTGTGACTTTGATTTCATTCCGAAGATGAAGGAACCTCTTCGTGACATTCGCTTCAGAACTGTTCCAGAGATTCGACAGACAGTACACCGCTTCGTTCGCATCAACAGAACTCGCATTTGCTAGCGGTATACTACCCTCCCACACCGCTGGCAACGTGTTCTACACAACGCTGGTTACTACTATGGAGGACAGAAACAGGTGAAAACATGTAACGCTTTTGTATGGGTTGCGAATTAATATTAGCCACTATTTAAGTTTCAACCCTCGCATTTATTTTCGAATTCTGTCAACGTTTTTGTACAGACGAAGGCTTATTATTGTTGCATTTAGTAGTGGTAGATCAAAGTAATTAAATGCTAAAGAACACGAAAAAAAACACAATTGGTCGTCGGACTACTAATGCCTAATTGCTGTTTGTGCACATTTTGTTATTAATTAGGGAACCAAAACATTTGAACGTCCTTTAGTCTCATTATGCATACCTGAACTGTGCACTGTGCCTTTTACAATAAAGTCTTAGGTAGCCATATGCTTCTCAGTTCCTGAAACAACTTGATGAGTTCACGGAACTGAAACGAAGCTTAATAAAGAACAAAACTAAACATTGTTGAAAAACATATAGAAGGTTTCAAAACTTAAGTTCTTGTATTATTGACCTTTCATTTATGGAATTGTATGAGTCACATACAAAAAAAAAAAAAAAAAAAAAAAAAAAAATTGTAAAAATGCAAATTACATCACTGACACTTCATTTATCGTTTAATAATGTGAACGATAGCGTTACTGACTTTCGAAATGGTGGTAAGTGTAACTAAATGTACGTCAAAATGTGCCTACTGTACAAACACAGTGAATTTCAAAATAGTAAAACTTAAACAAAAAATGAAAAGTCGTTGTTATTATTCGCATTTTATTTCGAATCCAATGTGTAAACATTGATGACGTCGTCCACATTGGTCACTTTGCAACTACCGGTACGTTTGTTGTGCATCTTTCGGGATCAGCGGTAGAAGGGATTTCGCTAGAAATCTATTTTCCTCCTGGCCACAGAGGAATTAAGTGGTCACTCAATTTTAACGGGTAAGAAAGAGTTCTTCCACTTCTTTCCTTTATCTGAATGTCTAATTCAGCTGTACTCTCCTCGTCGAAGTCTCTTTTCATAAATGGTTAGAGGTTCCTCATACCAATTTCTCTAGCCTCAGCCAATTTTCATAGTGTTTTTCTGTATCAAATTTACGATTTGTTATCTTTTTCCTGTATTTTCATTCCAACGACTTCTCTCAGTTCCAATGTGTGGACAACCGAAACATTCTTTTAACGACTTACTTTTATGACATTTATGATATCGACTGTTATATCTTCAGTGCACACGCTTTATCTCTGTCATTGGCAAAAAGCTGTGCGCATAGTAATCTTTTTGTAACGTGGGGTGATTTTCCAATACTGTTTTGAATATCAGCACGATTTTTATGTTTTGACTTTAGCCCTCGCACGAGTCTGACCAAAGAATTAGTTCTTTTGAAGTGACATCTACTTCGATATGATTCTTGGGGTGGCTGCCAATCTCCCTGGCTCGACTTCCGGCTTCACCTTCAACGCAGACGTAGCAGTTACCTTTCCCGTCCTTGCCCCTGTGAATACATAAATTACACACAAAACTGCCTTATATAATACACAATGTTGTTAGGTACCTTAGGCAGAGATGTCGCTTGATCTACTGTTGCAAAACTAAGTTTAAATTATGGCTTGTGCTTTTGTGATGCAAATTTCAAAATCAAACATTGGGGAAGTGGAACTTCGTCTTTTTGAATAATTCATGGAATCAGTTGATTGTTTTCGAAATTAAAAAAAAAAAAAAAAAATAAATAAATAAAAAAAAATTGAAATGTTTGTAAATCTAACGGACCAAACTGCGTGGTCATGAGTCCGTACCTTAAAAACTACTTAAACTAAGGTAAACAAACCTAAGGTCAACACATAAAACCATGCCCCAGGAAGGACTCGAACCTCCAACAGCGAGCAACCGCGCGCTCTGCAGCGAAGCAGACCGGTCGGCTACTCCACCGCGGCGTTTTCGAAATAGGCCATGTTATTTCCCATCGGAATACTCTGAGATCAGAAAATTGAAAGGAATGGCGGTTGGTCTACTGACGGATAACACGGTTCATATGTTCAACGGTTCGCAAATCTTTTCGGCGCTGTGCAGTAAACTATTTACAAAGCAAACAATACATTAATGTGCAAAGCGGACGAATAACAAGGAGTGTGAATTGCAGATTGTAGTAGATTCCAGAGCGCAGATCATATGCAAAAGCAGTAAAAAATGTGTAAATAAAAGAGAGGAATCACGATTTAAAACTCTAGTGCCACGGTCTACAGACATCTGTTCGTACCACAAACACAGCAGCTCGCGAACTGCTTATTCCCGTAGTTTCAATTACAGTTTATTTTACTTCGATGTATTCCCTTTATTGGGTAATAAATTTACTTTTAATCTAGTTTTCAAGGCGATTAAAAGTTGGTAACATTTTAGTTGTTACTGCACCTTATGAACAGGGAATAAAATGCTCATTTGAAACCCACATTAAAAGAAATTTCTACTTATGAAGGATTTCCCGATAAATCTCAGCCATTCGTCATCGATCACACCACCACCTACCTCCTTCCGCCTCCATGATTTTTTCCTTACCTACCTCGATCGTCCCATCCGTCACAACCTCGCCAACAAATACCTTGGCCTCACCTTCGATCGATCCCTCTCCTGGCATCTGGACTTCCACACCGTCGCAGAGGCGGATTAGCCGTGCGTACTGGGGCGCCGTGCTGCGGTGCGCGGGGCCGTTCGCTGCCGGTGTTTCGAGTACCCCCTCGGCCATAGGTGTCTGTGTTGTCCTTAGGTTAGTTTACCTTAGTTTAAGTAGTTTGTAAGCTACGGACTAATGACCACACAGTTGAGTCCGATAGATTTACAAACATTTGAACTTTTTTTTTTTCATACCATCTGGCAGAAAGCGATGTCCCACCTCAACCTGCTTAAACTCCTTTTTCGGCCGGACGTGGGGCCTCAACCCCTCCACCATCCTTTACATCAGAGTTTTTCAACCTTTTTGAATATGCGACCCCCTTTGAAGTAAAATTTTTCTGTCGAGCCTCTCCCCAAACCGCATGTGTCTGATTTCAAATGCAACAAATTTAATTCGGTTCTGTTCATCAGGTTTCCTAAGAAAAAAGTACCGTATTATACATTACAGAATGATTTTTTTTTCTTTATTATTTCGGAAAGAACCACATCTTAAGATCAGATTACTTCTGGCAGAAAAATTATTTGCATGATGACTGATACGCTTTCCAGGCAAGACGCAGAATTTGTGAAGTAAATCTTTCTTCTAATTTAACAAAATTACTGACTGCATGTTGTTAATTTAACCATTGATTGGTTACTGAAATCAGATTTCGGGCTTTCCGTTTCATCATCGTTAACACGGTGTACTTATTATGATAAACAAGTAATTAAGCTATGTAACATTAATATAAAATAAGATTTAATTTCCTTAGCCGTACGGTCTGTATCACGGAATCATAGTATTTAAACATGCAGTCGACTGGTTGTTTTATGATGAAACTACATCCTCCCGTAGTGGCGCCCCACTGACAAACGTGACCCGCTGGGGGTCACGACCCACACGTTGAAAAACACTGCTCTAAACCTACAGATCCACCATGTGTCCCGTGATTTGCAACTTCCATCCCGCCTGGGTTTCCTTTCTCCCCACCTACTTCAAAACCTTTCAAATCCTTGAATACCACCGCATCTGCATCCCATTCCCCACGTGTATCCTGTACGACTTCAGTTCCTTCCCCCACCTCCTACAGTTCCTCGAACTCATCCTCACCATTGCATCCGTCCCTCCCTCTACCTCTGCACTCTCCACATCCTACCCCAGAGTAACTTCCACCACCACCTCCTCCTCCCGGATGACGCCCTCCGTCCTGACATCTATCCCTCCTACAAACCCTAACGATTTCCCCATGGAGGCAGCTGTCATTTTAACCAGTGTCTACGAGTGTTTTTCTTAGAGACAAGTGTTCTGGTCTCTCAATGCGATTATAACGCCACCGTGGCACACATTTTTCTTTACCTTGCTACATGTTTTTATCATTTGTCTTCCTCTGTGTTCTTCAATAACTTCTAATTGTCAAAGATTTTAATACTCCTTATTTTAACTCCATCTCAATTTTTATCATGGTCATTGTGTTAATTTTCTCGCGTCTGAAGAGCGGCCTATCATGCTGCCGACAGCCCGCTGACTTTATGTAGTCAGTGTGAAATGACAATAAAGAAATGAAATATATGAAGGATTCAGAGTCGTGTAACACAATTTGAAAGAAAAATAGTTTTGCCTTTTAGTGTTAGCTTTGAAGTAATTTGAAGCAGTAGTTCCGTTATTAGTAGCAAATATTTTCTTTATCAATACGTCAAAAAAAGTTTTCAAATGTTTGTATAGTCTATGGGACTTAACTACAGGGTCATCAGTCCCTAAACTTACAAACTACTTATGAACTACTTACGAACTAGGACGGCACAAATATCCATGTCTGAGGGGGGATTCGAACCCCCGACCGCAGTGGCCGTGCAGACCGTGACTGAAGCGCCTTAGTCCCCTCGGAATGCATCAAATCTTGTGGTGATATCTGCCACGTCATGTACGCACACTTTTAAACAAAACTCAGAGTTATGCTACAATGATATCTCTTTTTACGTACTTCGTCTGAAATAATTTCTGAATACGCCGCACGAGTCATTTATCAGTCGAGTATTCAAACAGTTGCATACTGTATCGAGTTCTGTTCGACAGCGTTCTAAAGCGAGTATCTTTGCCCAACCCTATTTGCAGAGACGTCCAATGAATGTGCAGTTAGTCCAATTACGGCCGGCTGCTCTCACTACCGGGCACGTTTTTATGTACATAGGTACAGGCGAATAGGCTGCGCAAAATAAAACTACCCTTTCAAAAAAAACGTGTCGCGCCTAGGACGAGGCAGCACACACTACATAATTCACAGCTGGGTCTGGTCATGTAAGTTTGGATGCACATATTAAGGTCCAGAAAAAATAATGCAACGAATTACATGTCTCCTAATAAATGAAAGAAGGAATTTCTTTATTTTTACTGAGAGATCTAGTGATACTGCTCACCAGGGAATTGTTGTACACCAGGAAGAGCACAACATCGCAGCAGCGGTATGAGAAATACTTTGTCCTGCAGTGAAAGTAAATTATCTTTCTTTGGAGAAAATGGATTTAGCACGACAAAAGTCTTTGCAATGCAACAGACACGGATATCTTCATCCTGAAGAAGTAATATACAGGGTGAATATAAATTCGCGCACTCGGGCTTCGCAACGCGATTCCTCACTTGTCAACAATGAAAAATGTCTCCCACAAAATTTCATCCTGCGCATATTTCCAGTAAATGGACGTCAAAGACTGGGATGGCTGTGTGTTCCATACGTCAGAGTGAACATATTGAACTATTAAAAGAAAATCGTAATTTTTGTGTCCCAGCCTCGTCGCCACTTGTGTCTCCCATCGACGTCGCCGCTTTTGTGTCTCGTTTCCGTCGTAGGTGTCGGTGGCCAAGTAGAAAGAGACCGACACAGGAATAAGGATGCACGCGTGTGCAGGTACGGAGGTGAGCAGCCAGTGGGACAGCAGAAACTAGAATCACTGAAGTAAATTAGAACGAAATATATATTTCATAAAGACTTAGTAATACTTAACTTTTACATAGTTCTTGACTGCAGAATGCTGATATATAGATTAGATAGAGGCCTGCCTTATGATGATTCCTAGTGCCTATCCGATAGCCAATTCTTAACTGGTGCCTATCTGATTCCGAAGTGTTAACTGGTTCCTATGTCAGTCCCAAGTGAACGATGCAGTACAGTGGTCGTGGCCACGAGCGGAGTTGCAGCAGAGGGCGCTCGTGGCTGACGTCGTAAGAACGCCGCGCCGTGCGTGCATGGCGGCGCGTGGCGAAAGTACGTGGCGCGCAATTCATACTTGTGCGACACCACAGTAATAAACTTAGAGAAGGAGGAATGACCTTAAAATTAGGAAAGTGTAAGTTTGGCATGAAAAAATTGAAGTTTTTAGGGGATGTCATACAGAGGAAGGTATTGAACCAGATAAAGATGAAGAAGCTTGCGCAGGTAGCGTGAAGGACTTCATGAAACCAGGATGCGGACTAAAGACTGCAACAACAGCAACCGCACTGGGAAAGATGCCAGCGGTCAACTTAAAAATCGGTGCGACAGTGAAGGAAGGAACGTTGCAGGGTGGTGTGTTAAGCGACGCGACGCCTGCCAGTGAAACGGCTGCAGAGAGAATACGCTTCTCGGCCGCAATCAGCACAGTTCCAACGCCGGCGACTTCACGAGGCAACGCCAACCGCTGCCGCTCAAGTTCTTAACACCGCGGCGACAGCGTCGCGACGGCAGGCAGAAATCTCGCCGCCGCGCCTTGCAGCTGATTGTACATCTACATCTACATCTACATAGATACTCTGCAAACGACATTTTAGTACCTGGCAGGCGGTTTATTAACCACTTTCATAACTTTTCTCTACCGTTCCATTCTCTAATATCGCGCGGGATGAAAGAACACCTAAATCGTTCCGTTTTCGATCTGATTTCTCTTATTTTATTCGGATGGTCACGTCTCCCTAAATAGGTGGGTGCTAGCAAAATAACGTCACATTCAGAAGTAAAAGTCGGTGATTGAAACTTCGCAAACAGATCACGCCGCAATGAATAACGTCTTTCTTTTAATGATTTCCACCCCAATTCTTGCAACATTTCCGTGACGCTTTCCCCCCGGTAACGTGAAAAAACAAAACGATCTGCCATTTTCTGAACCCTCTCAATATCTTCCGTCCGTCCCACAATGAGCAACAGTACTCCAGGAGAGGACGCACAAGTGTGATGTAGGCAGTCTCTTTGGTGCAGCTGGTGCATCTTCGAAGCGTTCTGCCAATGAAACATAATCTTTGGTTGGCCTTCAAATGTTCAAATGTTTATAAATTTATCGGACCAAACTGCGTGGTCATCAGTCCGTAGCTTACAAACTACTTACACCTAGGTAAACTAACCTAAGGACAAACACACACACCCATGCCCCAGGGAGGACTCGAACCTCCACGGCGAGCAACCGCGCGCTCCGCAGCGGGACGCTTTAGACCGTTCGGCTACTCCACCGCGGCGGTTGGCCTCCCCACAATATTTTCAGCATGTTCCCTCCAGTCTAAGTTGTCGGTAATTGTAACTCCTAGGAATTTGGTAGAATTTACGACCTTAAGGTGTGACAGATTTATCGCGAAAGTGAAGTTAGCGGTTTTCTTTTAGTGGTCATGTGTATTACTTCACACTTTTCTTTATTTAGTGTCAATTGCCAATTTTCGTACCATGTAGAAATTTTATCTAAAACGCTTTGCAATTGCTTTTGATCCTCTGTTGACTTCACTAACCGATAAACGACAGCATCATCCGCGAACAGTCTAAGGGAGCTATTCAGATTGTCTCCTAAATCATTTATAAACACAAGGAACATTAGGGGACCTATAACGCTTCCCTGCGGAACGCCAGCTATCACTTCTGTTTTACTTGATAACTTACCGTCAATTACAACGAACTGTGTCCTTTCTGATAGGAAATCGTGAATCGAATCGCACAATTGGGGAGTTATTCCATAAGCGCGCAATGTCCTTAGAAGCCGCTTGTGGGGTACAGTGTCAAAACTCTTCCGGAAGTCCAGAGATTTGGAATCGATTTCAGATCCCTTGTCGATGGAACTTATCATTTCATGTAAATAAAGGGCAAGCTGTGTTTCGCAAGAGCGATACTTTCTGAATCCGTGATGACTGTTGGTTAATAGGTCGTTCTCTTCGAGGTAGTTCATAATGTTCGAACAAAGTATATTTTCCAAAATCCAAATGCAAATCGACATCAATGAGATTGGTCTGTAATTTTGGGGATCACTTCTATCGCCGTTCTTGAATACTGGAGTAACTTGGGCAACTTTCCAGTCTTTGCGTACGGAACTTTCACTGAGTGATCGGTTGTAAATGATAGCTAAGTGCCGGCCGCGGTGGCCGAGGGGACTGAGGCGCTCCAGTCACGGTTTGCACGGCCGCTACGGTCGGGGGTTCGAATCCCCCCTCGGGCATAGATATTTGTGCCGTCCTGAGTTGTAAGTAGTTCATAAGTAGTTTGTAAGTTTAGGGACTGATGACCCCGTAGTTAAGTCCCATAGACTCTACAAACATTTGAACTTTTTTTTTTATAGCTAAGTACGGAGCTATTGCATCAGCATACTCTGAGAGGAATCTAGTTGGTATACAATCTGGTCCGGAAGATTTGTTTTTGTTTAGTGACTTAAGTCGTTTTACTACTCCAGGAACATCTACTTCTAAATTTAGCATGCTGGCAGCTGTTATTGGATTGAATTCTGCAGTGTTCACTTCGTCTTCTTTGGTGAACGAATTTCGGAAAGGCTGTAGAGAGAAGATGCTTCTCTGCCACAGTCAGAGCAGTTCCAACGCCGGCGGTTTCACGAGGCCACGCCAACCGCTGCGGCTTCTAGTTCTTAACACCACCGCGACGGCAGGCAGAAATCTCGCCTAGCAGCTGATTGTAATGGCCGCGCCAGACTGCATATTTGCACATTTTTTCGTCACCAGCCGGCATTTCGTCCACGCGGCTCTGTCGTCGGCATTTCAATAAAACAGCCGCCATCTCTATAAAGATCGGCCGGCCGGAGAGATTGGTATGCACGGAATTTCTGCCCGGAAGAATGTCCGATTCCGGCGATTTAAAATGTGCTGGTTTAGCAGAAACACGGTTGTGGAACTATTTTCCCCAAAATTTCTGGAATCATGGGGATTCCCTTTACATTATGTCTGTACCATACGTTTAAAATAAAGTAAATCACACCCTATTTAGATGTAATTTATCGTTGCTTACCAAACAAAGTAGTGGTCGGAGTGGGATTATATTTTACAGCGCTTAATCGTTTTGTTTCATCGCGTAAAGTACTCTGTCTAATGATTTACGAGGCGCGTCCAGAAAGTAAGTTCCGTTTCGTGATAAAATGGAATTGTACACAGATACAGAAGAAATTTTTATTGCACAAAATTCTACAACTCTTAAACTACTTTTCCACATAACTGCCGAAATTTTGCAGGCATGTGTCACAGCGTGGCACCAGGTTTTGTATACCTTCTTCATAGAAATCTGCCGCCTGTGTCTTCAACTAGTTGGAATCAGTGAAACTTGGGAGAAGTCGATAGCGAGAGCACTAATTGTAAACCTACGGTTTTCCTGGATCTTGTCATCAATCGCGTGAACCAGTTCTTCTGTAACCAAAGGTGGACGCCCACTTCGTTCTTCATCGTGCACATCGCTACGCCCGCCATTCAACTGTCGGACCCATCTTGTCACCATCGAACCACTCATCGCATTTGGTCCGTAAAAATCGCAAATTTTCCAATGAATTTCACTTGGTTTCACTTTCCTCGCATTCAGAAACCGAATCACCGACCTGATTTCACAGGCGGCGGGATTTTCAATCAACGCTGACATTTCAAACTAGCACAACAAAGCGAATGTAACTGGCAGCGATCTCCAAATGGTGCACGTTCTTTTCCTTGATACACATCGTCTACAGCGCATGTTCGGAACTGCTATCGCAGCCCTGCAGTGGAGATAAATTGAAACGGATCTTACTTTCTGGACGCGCCTCGTATATCAGCTCACGAAGTAAACAGAAATTGTAATAAAAGAGCAGAAATTACCGCTTAACAGTTTATTATTTATCGCTACAGCTGTTTCAGCACTGTGCCATTATCAAACGCCTGCGTATATATTACAACTACATTAATTAATTTACATCTCATTACGAGTCTAAAACGAAGAAATTATATATAAAATTCTGTTATAAAATTTCTTTGTAACTTGTGTTTACGATGCTTTGACGTTCGTTACTAACATATGCCACTACTGTTGTTATAAATGTTGTGAATTAATCACGTATTTTGCAACTGTATACGTTTTTTGCTGCCAGATTTTCTGCAGCTTTATTCGTTATGATGTTAAACATTATATAAAACATTTTATTTTTAGCGTTATTTTCAACAGTTCTGCCAAAGATGTTTTATGTACATAGGGTAATCGACTATGTTATCGCAGATGTTAAATGCTTCGTGTTCTAAGGCTAAGCTAACTGCGTCCCGTAATTAGAATCGCAGCTATGCTAGCTAGAATGACAAAAAATGACGGGCAAAAGGAAAGTCATGTTGAATGTGGAGCCATAAATTTCTTCAGTATCAACCAATTTAAGTGTTTAATAGGTCAAATAATAGAACTCCACTGAGTGTTGTTAGATCAGAACGTAGTATTAGACTCGTAATAAGATGTAATTATGATTAATAATTCATCTGGCCACTTCCAATATGGAACCAACATGAGTGAATGAACCTTATTCTACTAAATTTATGACAATACGTACATCATTTGCAAACGTTAGAAAAAAAATCTTTTTCTTCAAGAACCAGTTATATTATGTAATATTTCGTATTTGTTTCGCAAACTACATTCTATGCGTAGAGTGGGATTAACTACAGGATAACCGGAAATATGATAATATCTGCAACTAAGGAAGTTGCTGTGTCATGCAATCAGACATGTAAAGTTCGACCATAAGATCGAGCCAAGCTTCTAAATCAAAACCGTACATAGTCCAATACGCAGGTTGTTACAGCGTATAGTAACACTTGCTTTTATCTTAGCTGTCATAAATGCGGTGAAAGTAAACAGCGTAAAGTCGCACACCTCACAGCAGTATATATATATTTCAGTGAGGCTCCTGCAAAACTATATCATTTTACAACACACAGTGGAGAAGACTGATGTCACAAACATTGCATTATACCTGACGGATTTTGTTATTACACCTGAACAATTTCGTATACAGTAACGACATATGACGCTTATTTCTTGAACAAAATGTTATCAATGTTCACGGGTTATGACATTATGAGGAGTGAGATATGAGAAAATCATGCACATGATCTAAGTAAATATAATTTATCCTCTTCAGTCCCCAGGTATCGTATATTACACCTGTAGGTTTTTTTTTTTTTTTTTTTTTTTTTTTTTTTTTTTTTTTTTTTTTTTTTTTTTTTTTTTGGGGGGGGGGGGGGCGCTCAGCCAGCTGAACATTTTCTGGTCTGTGGCATCATGTATTAATGTACTATAGACTTTGCACTCGTTGCAGCTCATTAGTTCGTCCTTCTCCTGAATGTTAACAGGTGGTAGCATCGTCTGATAACTTCGGTTTCCGCAGCTCCACGAAATAAAAATAAAGAGATATTTTCTTCCTAATTAAATATGTTTTACACGCCTGAATGTCTTTCCGAAAGTGTACAGACATCCCTCAGTTAATATCAAACTGTAAATCGACGTATTAACAGATCATAAACCTTCAAACTTCCGGTATCATATGCGATACCTTGGGATTCTATGCCGACATTGTTTACGTCAGTGGAAGTGAGGTCATATTTTTCTCTCGCTTGATTACTAGGGTTGACTGATGATGAGATCTTTGAGTTGGTGAACAGAATAAATCCAGATGATTCTGACATAGAAATTGATGAACCTGATGATGAAGATGATGCTTTTTAATGGAAAGAAATGAAGGCGAAGAAAGTTCATCAGAAGAGGAAACTGTTCCTCCTGCTCAAATTCGAGAAAGAAACGCATTCTGGAGGCATAAAAATGAGTAAGAACAAGTTATATGCAGGAGGAAGAGTAGTGTTGAAAGTTAGTGATTCACTGCCGGAGAAGTCCTCAATTTATGTTAACAGGTACATTACTTCTTTTCCCCTCCTTGACAAGTTACAGAAACATTACTGTCACTGGCACAATAATGATGAGTCGCATACACAGAGCTATAGTGTTTCAGGGAGATGCAACAATGAGAAACTCAAGAGGAAGTCATGAAGTTGGATCTTAATATGATGGCTTTAAGCTATAACTATTAACAACCTCAAAGTCAGTATTGGCCCACTTAAGGTTACGGTAGTAACACTAAAAGTGGGACTTTGCGATCGTCTTTCGACAGCTCGATATTTAATTGAAAATAACGGCTTAACCATGCATCTGACACGAATACTGAATAACCGAATTTGTAGAGGAGGAAAGTCTCTACAACTTTGCTCTCTGACGTTTTTTTTCATATCTCGTATTGTTTCAGAGATATTTGCAAAAGTAACGGCGATTTCGAGATGTATGTCTATCTGTCTGTCTGTCCGTCTGTCTGTCTGTTCGTAACGTGTTCCCTGTTTTTAAGACGAACCGTTCAACCGATCAGCACCAAATTTTGCACACATAATTGTAGCCCGCCAGAGACCATATCCTCCCTTTTCAAATTTTTCGGACAAAAAATACGGTAGTAATACCAAAAAAAGCCGTTTGTAATTGCAAACTAACCGTTCATCTGACACGGAAATTGAATAACCTAATTGGTAGAGGGGAAAATTCTCTACAACTTCGCTCTATAATGCCTTTTTTTTTCCTTTCATATCATGCATCGTTGCAGAGATATTTGCCAAAATAACGGCGATTTGACGATGTCTGGCTGGCTGTAACGTGTTCCCACTTTTTAGGTTGAACCGTTCAACCGATAGGCACCAAATTTTACAGATATAATTGATGGCTACCAGAGACCAGAACCTCGCTTTTTTTAAATATTTCGGACAAGAAATACGTTAGTTACCAAAAAAAGCCGTTTGTAATGTAATTTTAATCACAAATAAACCGTCCATCTGAAGCGAAAATTGAATAAACGAATTTGTAGAGGAGAAAATTCTCTACAACTCATATTGTTTGAGAGATATTTGCAAACATAACGGTGTTTTGACACTTTTCATTGAATTAACGAAGACCAGCCGTTCACAGATGTGATGTGACATTCCTCGCCCAGAACTCTCTGTGGCATACGCCATGATGTGTTACGTATTTGATGATGTTCTTATTGTAACTTACACGTTGTCATTTCAAAGTAATGGTGCACTGAAGAATTAGCAGAAACACGTCGTCCTTCGTACGATAAATGATAATCTAGTGTCTACAAATACCATATTAGCATCAGTTAACAACGGCCATTAATAGTACAAGATAATAGAGCGCCACTCCTAGCTGTTTGCCGTAGCGTAGTGGGTAATGTTTTGGACTGTAACGATGAAGGTAAGTGGTTCGGACCCGGCCACTACCAAAAATTTCTTTTTCCTAAAAGGGTTTCAGACGCTCTTGTTAATTAATTTTTTATTATATACATTATTATTTTGGTCCAAAATGTTTGCAAAACTTATAAAACTGCAAATCTAAAGTGGGCCGTAAAACACGTCAGTGGGATGTTTTATATATATTTTATTTGCTAGGACCGAGATTTTCATTGTGGCGCTTCCTGTTTGTTTTGTGGCCTCTACTCTGTTACATACCTTTCCTTCCTCTCCAGCTGTTGCAGTTGATCGCACCCCTTATTTATCCAGTTTTTCCTAGGCTGCTCTGTTTCGCTAAGCTCTTCACTGTTCCGTCTTCAGCGACTCACTTTGCACTAAACCCTTTGGCCTACACAGTGGCAGTGGCGCGGCCCTGCAGACGCATCGCTGCGCTGGCCCGCGGTAATCCTCGGTTTGCCGGTGGCTGTCCCCCTGCCGCCACTGTGCTCCGCCCTACCCCTCGCCCCCTCCCGCCCTGTGGCAGAGTTAGTGCCTGCTGAGGAGTGCCGGACCTCGCCGGCTCAGCCGCTGTCGCCGGCCGGATTACCCCTCAATTAGGGCGGGCCATCCGGAGCAGCCACAGTCCACGCGGCGCCGCTGCGGGCGGGCCGAGATGTCTGCCACTCCTTAAGTCGCGGTGCAAAAGCCACTCACCGATTTACTCTGATTTTTTTTTCTTCCTACCCTAAATAAGATTCTCACAGACATGTTGTTGTGGTCTTCAGTCCGCCATTGGTGATTTGCATTTACGGCTAGGGGCATACTGTGGTGTCTCAAACACTGCAGGCTCACATTAGATGAACAAGATGTCCAAATGTATTATTTTTTATATCTTGTAGGAGGATTTTTGTGGACTATTACTGTCCTAAGTTAACTTTTACAGGATAATTGTCGAAAATAAATCTCCCTTTTGTCATAAGAGGTACCAAAGAGACATCTTTGGTGAACCTCAGAATAATTAAAGCATCATGGAATTGTCATTCAGTTGTTATAGTTTTTGATTAGCTCTTCACTGTTCCGTCTTCAGCGAATCACTTTGCCTTAAACCCTTTGGCCTACACAGTCGCAGTGGCGGGCCCCGGAGACGTATCACCGGCCTGGCCTGCGGTAATCCTCGGTTTGCCGGTGGCTGTCCCCTCTGCCGCCACTGTGCTCTGCCTTCTGCCTCGCCTTCTCCCACCCCTCCGGCAGAGTTAGGCTGCACCCACATTGCATCCGGAAGTCGTCTGATCCGAACCTGTCCGGTAATGAGTGATTTGGCGATCCGGCGTCGTCAGGTGTACAGTGCCAACACTGGGCAATGGCGTGCAGCTGACGCACGCGGCACGCTGGCTGCGGACTGCCCTCACATAAACAGTGGAAGAGACAACACGGACAGTGAGCGTCAGCCCAGTCTGCTGTCGACAGTCACCGGTTTCCGCACTGCACTCAGTTACACGCTATAGGTCAGCAGTTGCAGCTGTTGAGATGCTGGTGATTCGGACGATGATGTTCTGTGTTGGCTGCTGCTAGACAAGAACGTTTGTCTTAAAAAACGTAGGAAAAGAAGTTGGGTGCATCGTTTCAATGAAGACAGATCTTCAGGGGAATTTTTTACAAGTGCCAGTCACTGCAAAATTTTCCAGACGAGTTCATAGAAACGTTTGGCTATATACTTGAAGGCATAAGAGATGATATAAATGGCCAAATAATATTAGAAGATTATAAATAAATTCTGGCATCAGTTACAGTACAATATATTTATTAACATACATATCTGTTAACGTTTCTTCACCTGAATGTAATATCATTCCTCATGAGATGAATCAGAAACTCCTTGTCGATCGGCCCGCTCATGGCGCTCCGCCGGACAGCGCTGCTGGACTGGAAACAAACGCGTTTGCTCGGCCCATGTAGCAGTCCGGTACCGGACGGCGTCGTTCGGCGCTTCTGCCTCCAATGTAGGCACGCTCATTAGACAAGTGGCGTTTGTTTTTTCTCCGGTGACAGCCGGCGCCGGATCGGATCGGAACGGAACGGACGACATCCGGATCCAATGTCGGTGCAGCCTTAGTGCCTTCTGAGGACTGCCGGACCTCGCCGGCTCAGCCACTGTCGCCAGCTGGATTACTCCTCAATTAGGGCGGGCCATCCGGAGCGGCTGCTGTCCGCACGGCGACGCTGCAGACGGACCGAGATGTCTGCCACTCCTCACGTCGCGGTGCAAAACCCACTCACCGATTTACTCTGATTTTTTTTCTCTCTTCCCTAAAGCACACTCTCGCAGATATGTTGTTGTGGTCTTCAGTCTACCGACTGGACTGATGCAGATCTCAACGCTACCTTGTCCTGTGCAATACCTCACGAACGTCTTCAAATCAAATTGCTTACTTATGGAATATCGCCACAGTTGTGCCATTGGTTACGTGATTTCCTCTCAGAAAGGACACACTACGTTATAACCGACGGAAATTCATTGAATAGAAGTGATATCTGTGAGAGGTGGTGTTACTATTTTTAGAATTATTTGCTCCATTTTTATTCGGATAATATTGTTTGGATTTATTCCGGAAGGATATCAATAGTATTATCTTGTTTATATTCAATTTCTTTAATTTATTCACGTAATTATCACCTGATAGGAGTTTGGGAGGTAAATTTCTGTTCTCTCGGCGTATGACTGTTTTTGATTATTGTATCGCCGATGGGATAACTGTCTTCCGAGGCCGAAGGCGCTGACGACATCCCGAGGCCGGCAGGGCCTACGAAGGGGTGGGGGTCGCTGGCGGCACGTTGTCTGATGTTGCTTTCAAGGCATTCTGCGGACACCACCCGGAGGGCGACCGCTGGCCGCCACCACCCGTGGCTGACCTGAGTCCAGGTAGTTTACTGCTTCGATACTGCCTTTGTGTAGGGAGGCTCCCCAGTCACGACGCACTCGAAGGGCGCTAAAGTACAATGAGCAGGGGCAGTAAAAGTTGGCGTCGTTCTGGTCTGCACGTGCACCCGAGGTTTGGAACGCCAGGGGCGGGCGTCTGCGAATGTTTGTGTAAATTGCCAGAGGTGATTTCTGGGGAAGTTAGAGCGGCGCTCTCGGGACGGGGCGCTGGCGTCTGGTCGACAGTGAAGTCAAAAAAATGTTCAAATGTTTGTTAAGCTTATGGGACTTAACTACAGGGTTATCAGTCCCTAAACTTACAAACTACTTATCAACTAGCTTATCCTAAGGACGGCACTAATATCCATGCCCGAGGGGCGAATCAAACCCCCGACCGTAGTGGCCGTGCAGACTGTGACTGAAGCCCCTCAGTCCCCTCGGCCACCGCGGCCGGCGACAGTAAAGTCATTTCAGCGTCTGCAGATTCGTTCCAATGGTCCGCAAATTCTATGGATTTCTGAGAAATGTTGGCTTACGTGCTGAATGCAGCGTGCGGCAGTTTTGTGGGGAAGGAGACTGGCGTGTTGAACAATAGCTCTCGTATTCCACTGGTTTGGCCATTAAGCAAAATTTGTGATTGGCTTGACGTCACCGGTGGGAGGGGCTTGGGAGGAAGACTTTGGAGTTGTGTAATTTTTGCTATGGAGAGAGGTGTCTCTGGTGTCGGCGGCGCTGCTGGCCGCATCTTGCTGTTTTTGGAGACTCTGGTCTGGGCTGCGCTCCTGACCGGATCGCGCTGTTTTGAGTTGTGTAATTTTCGGTGTTAACTTTGAATTATTTCAGTGTGCTTTCTGCACAGTCAGGTGTTGGTCCTGCGTGGCTACTGTAGAGTAAATTGAAACTTGTAATATTCTGAAGTGCGTGTTTCCTGTCAGCTACACCACTCGTAACTAGAATTTTTACCGTTTCTTGAGAGTACAGTTTTATTTTCACTTTAGTATTGTCGTCGGCTTAACCGATAGAACGTGTTCTAATCGTATCAGTCGCGATCACTGCTGTCAACACTGCACTGTCCTCAGCTGGTCTTCTCCACCTGCAATGCCGTTCAACAGAAAGACGGTCAGGTTGCGCCAACGCATCTGCTGAGAAATGGGAGTTGAATGGTAGTATTAAATGGGAGTTTATCGTATGCCTGAAGGGACGTCCTTACTCTTGTAGATCAATAATAGACTCGATCAGAGATGGGGTAAATTTTTGTTTTTGTATCTAATTTTATACTTCGTGGGTTTTCCACTTCCCTCCTGTGAGTCAGTCAAAACATTTTATTTCGTGTACCAACTTTAGTTAATTTCTAATTTTCGTGTAAAGTCATCCATTTAGATATTAAGTGTATTTTATTGTCTTTCAAAATTGATTTATTTGTAATTTTACATATATTTGGCATATGTGTTGATGTATCAGGCAGGTGAATATGGTTTTTATTCAAAATTTTGCCTACCTCTTTGCAACCACCTTTAACCGTAAATATTTTGGAGGGAAAATTCTTCTAAAGATAGGAGGGTCAGTGGAAATATTTCCATTGCACAGAATGTGCAATTAAAAAGCTTGCATGTCGCCACTACATACAGTTAGTAACAGTATACAGTAAATTCACTTTGTGGACGTATATTTTTTTCTAGTTTATTTTGTATCGAATAAATAAAAGCTAGTGGCGACCCTCAAATCAGATTTCCACAGAGGCAGAAGCAAAATCATTGCATCAGTCCAATAAGGAACGTAGTTTGACATATAACATTATTATTTTAAAGAACACGTTCTTTCATCTGGCGTTCCCCAAGGAAGTGTTCTATTCCTTTTTTTTTTTTTTTTTTTTTTTTTTTTTTTTTTTTTTTGACTATTTAGGAGACAATCTGAGTAGATCTCTCAGATTGTTCGCGGACATCGCTGTCATTTATCAGTTAGTAAAGTCATCATAAGATGAAAAGCAACTAAAAAGATATCTGCATGGTGTAAAAATTGGCAGTTGATCCTTAATAATGATAACGCTAAAGGCCATCCATATGACCACAAAAAGAAATCTATTAAACTTCAGTTACACGATAAATTAGTCAAACTTAGAGGCCATCAACTTTACTAAATATCTACGAGTAACAATTACGAACAACTAAATTTGGAATGAACAAATCTTTACACTTATAAAACGCATTTGTTTTCTGTCTGTGTCTTCTTTATAGCTCAAGATCCAAACAAATTACTCATTGTCTAGTACTCCACATGGTGTTACATGAAGGCGAAAGAAATATTAAAATGTTTGCAAATCTATCGCATTTAAATTCTTTGGTTATCAGTCAGTAGGCTTACAAGCAACTTAAATTATACGACCTAAGGACAACACACACAAAGACACGCCCATGCCCGAGGGAGGACTCGAAACTCCGACGGCGTGCAGCGGGAACACAAAGTCCGAAAAAAAAAAAAAAAAAAAAAAAAAAAAATTGTACAAATATCATACATATGTAATTTTGAAGAGAAAACCTAAAAGTTGTGTTTGATGTGTACTGCTACAGCGTAGTTTGGTAATTTGCCGATAGTCAGCGCTAGTCGCAATCAAGGCGAATTAAGGTGTGAGGCGAGCTTTTTTCTGTGTTGAAGTTCGACAAAAACAAGTGTGCTACAGCTGCTGAACGGATGTTTGGAACCAAGAACATTACGATGCTACTAACAAAGAAGGCCATTTACTACTGCCACATTTGAAAAGCTCTTAAATCTCCGTATTTGCTTTACAAATAAGTTTGCTTTATAGGCAAGGTCCGCCTTGAGCAAACACAAATGTTTTAGTTTCTCCCATACATATTTCGCTGGCGTTGCAGCATCATCAGTGGGATTTTTAATGCATACTGTCTGTAAAAATGAACAATGAATTTATTGTTACTTTTTGTCCATTAAGTGTAAAAAACTACAGATAATTGTGAAACAAACATAAATCGTTTCTTATTTTTATAGATACACTAGGCCTACCTTGATACCACAGATAGTTGTGTTTGTGGTCCTTCAACTCACAAAACGTCACTGAGAATTTGTTTGTCATCTGCAAGCCAAAACGTATTTAGTTAATGGGGTGAATGGTTACTTTGTAAATATCGGGATTTCTACGAAAATAGAGGACGTCATTTTTTGAGTTTTAGTTTAATTTTACTGTTGCGACTGTTTCTATAACAAAATGTCTACGAGTTTATAGCAAGTTTTTTGCACTTACTTTGGTGAATTTGCGCTGTTTTCGTGTTGTGAACAAGCACTGTATCACTTTCACTTCACTCAATGTTTATGTTATGAAAACACGATGGTGGGCAGTTGAATTCTGGTAGTAGTGTTAAGAACAGCTGACTATGGTTAGGGCGGGAGTTTTTTAATCATGTAACTTTCGTTTTAGTGTGTGTGTGGGTGTGTGTCTGTGTGTGTGTTTATAGGTTTTTCTGTCAGTTCTTTGAGGGCAGAGAATATGGTTCCGTTGCAGAGGGCTGTGTATTCATTTGTTATTTCTTTTCTTTTGTATGAATACACAGCCCTCTGCAACGGAACCATATTCTCTGCCCTCAAAGAACTGACAGAAAACCCATAAACACACACACACACACACACACACACATACTAAAACGAAAGTTACGTGATTCAAAAACCACCGCCCCCATCACAGTCAGCTGTTCTTAACATTACTCCCAGAATTCAACTGCCCACCATCTTGTTTCCATAAAATAAACATTGAAGTGAAAGTGACACAGTGCTTGTTCACAACGCGAAAACAGCACAAATTCGCCAAAGTAAGTGACAAAAACTTGCTATAAAAACATAGACATTTTGTTATAGAAATAGTCGCTGTAATAAAATTAAACAAGAACACAAAAATGGCGTCCTATATTTTCGTAAAAATACCGATACTTACAAGCTAACCATTCACCCCATTATCTACACACGTTTTGGCTTGCAGATGACAAACTGTCAAAAGTTATCAGTGACGTTTTGTGAGTTGAAGAGCCACAAACACAATTGTCTGTTGTATTAAGGTAGGCCTAGTATACCTATAAAAATAAGAAACGATTTATGTTAGTTTCACAATTATCTGTGGTTTATAAACTTAATGTACAAAATGCAACAATCATTTCATTGTTAATTTGACAGACAGTATGAAGTAAACATGCCACTGATGATGCTTCAACGCCAGCGAAACATGTATGGGAGAAACTAAAAACATTTGTGTTTGCTCAAGAAGGACCTTACCTATAAAGCAAATTTACTGGCACATTTCGTTACACGGGTTGCTTGTGCCTGGCAAAGAGAAGAGGACGCCCAGTGTGTGTGAAGTGAATGTGGAGCGCGTACGAAAGACTTTCATAAAGGTGCGAGTCCGAACACGGTGACAGCGACCCACCGCAACTGCCGACACCGACAACGACGCTGCCGCCTGCTGTCGACCCGTTGCGGGAGGCGGCGGCAGGTGAGCAGCGAGGTATCTGACGACTGCCGCGGCTGTTGCACTGTCGGTGGAGGAGGAAGACGATGACGTTGCTCTGTTCCATACAAAGAAAACACGAACGCTGTTGTGTAAAAGTACGGTTGCCGACGGAAGTTACTTACAGTTGATTTAAAGAAAATTTAGTGATACATTCATTAAAGAGGTATTTTCGTTTAAATTGTAGGGTGTACTAATGAAAAGTGTAATATAAATCAATAGAGAGTGTGAGGATATAATATTTAATAATAAAATGTTGTTGTTGTTATGGTCTTCAGTCCGGAGACTGGTTTGATGCAGCTCTCCACCCTACTCTATCCTGAGCAAGCCTTTTCATCTCCTCATAAGAACGGCAACCCACTTCCACTTGAATCTGCTTACTATACGCGTCTCTTGGCCTCCCTCTGCGATTTTTACCCCACACACTTCCCTCCAATGCTAAATTTACGATTCCTCGATGTCTAAGAATGTGTCCTACCAAGCGATCCCTTCTTTTAGTTAGGGTATGCCAAAAATTCCTTTTCTCCCCAATTCTGTTCAGTACCTCTTCATTAGTTATGTGATCTACCCACCTAATCTTCAGCATTCTTCTATAACACCACATTTCAAAAGCCTCTATTCTCTTCCGTTCCGCACTGCTTATCGTCCATGTTTCACTCCCGTACAAGGCAACACTCCACACAAATGCCTTCAGAAAAGACTTCCTTACCCTTAAATTAATATTCGATGTTAGCAAATTTCTCTTTTTCAAAAATGCTTTTCTTCCCATTGCCATTCTGAATTTTATATCCTCTGTACTGCGACCATCGCATGTTATTTTACTACCCAAGTAACAAAAGTCATCTACCACCTTCAATGTTTCGTTACCTAATCTAATTCCTTCAGCATCGCCTGATTTTCTAAGACCGTATTCCATTATATTTGTTTTGGTCTTGTTAATGTTCATTTTGTACGCTCTCTTCAACACACTGTCTATTCCATTCAACTGCTCTTCCAGGTCGTTCGCTGTCTCTGACAGAATTACAATGTCATCAGCAAAACGCAATATTTTTATTTCTTCCCCCTGAACTTTAATCCCTATTCCCAAATTTTCCTTGCTTTCCTTCACCGCCTGCTCGATGTACAAATTGAATAACATTGGAGAATAAAATAACTATGGGAATTGTACTTGAATGGACAAGTGAAGTTTAATAGCAGACAGACAGTGGGTTAGCAGCAGCAGCGGTTACTAAAATCAGTTGTGGTGGCCGGAGTGTTATTCGTCTGAGGCACGTGCGCGCCCGAAAGGGGAACTCTTGCAACAACACAGGGTATGTGTAGATCGTGAATTTCTGGTAGCAACATTTCGACTATAAATGGACCCCTCTAAGCACAGGTCGGCAGAGTCGTCGGAAGACGGACAAGATTTCGGACCAAACGGCCGGAGGCGCCGGGGCGGCGCAGCCGTCATCGGAAGGTCGTGTCTTCGACACCAGAAGACCAGGCGCCGACGGGAGCCAGTCAGCTGCCACGGACCTAGCACCGCGGAGGATGGAAGCGTGGCAGTGGCGACAGTGACAGCTGACCTGGGTGGGACCCAGTCGGTGAGCGCTACCTTCATCTCCTGGGTAGGGCACAGCCTAATGTCATCGCCCAGTGGAGAACGCGAGTTCGCCGCCCGTAGCCGACACACGCCATTCCGGGCAGAGCGGCGCGCTCCTTCCTCCACAGGGGTCCTCAGGCCTGCTGTCTGCACAGCGCACGGTGAGCCGCACTTCCGCGCAGTCAGCCGACGCCTGCTTCCGCTGCCCCAGCATCTTTACTCAGCGATTCCTGCAGCCGAGGTTCGCACCACAACCATGTCCAATACTAGGTCATTCATTCTCTCAACGTAAATGTTTTTTCGAGACAACAAGATCGTTTCGTTCAAGTACAGAGTTCTGTTTAGCATGTCACTTGTGTAGCTGCAAGAATAAGGGGTTCTAAGACCTCAGAATTGTTGTAAATAAATGAATAAATGTCTAAACTTGGAGTCTATGTTATTCTGCATCCCTCTCCCTATGAGTCGAGTGAGCCCATGTTCCACAAGAGAATGACATCTTTGACAATTGTGGTGTCAGTCACATCTCAGTAAAACACGCTATATTATGGTGTCAGGAGTGTGACAAAATAAAAGACAAAAAAATGTTCAAGTGTTTGTAGAACTTATGGGACTTAACTACGGGGTCATCAGTCCCTAAGCTTACAAACTACTTATGAACTAGCTAACGCTAAGGACGGCACAAATATCCATGCCCGAGGGGGGATTCGAACCCCCGACCGTAGTGGCCGTGCAGACCGTGACTGGAGCGCCTCAGTCCCCTCGGCCACCGCGGCCGGCAATAAAAGACAGTTCAATTTCGTATTGAGTTCTATTTCGGATGGCATAAAACCACAGTGCCTAAGAAATGCAATAACTGAAGAAGAAAAATTACATTTTACAGGACGAAGTACACAAAAAATAAAGCATTATTTACATTCATCTAAACAACTGATACAGATTACTGCCCCAGCAATGTGGATGTTTAAGAAGTTCCGCGGCGGAGAGGCCAAGCGCACTGAGGCGCTATGCCCCGATGAACGAGGCCGTTCCCCGTCGGGGGCTCGAATCCCCCTCGTGCATGACTGTTTGTGCTGTCTTTAGTATAGGCTAGTTCATAAGTAGTCTGTAAGTTTAGGCACTGATGACCTCGCAGTTAAGTTCCATAAGCTTAAAAAACATTTGAACATTTGTTGAAGGAGTGTTATTATTTCTTGATTGCTGATTTGTGTTGCACTGTGGAGCCATCATGTTGTAATCAGAGCAAATTTTGGAATTCCGATTGCAAGGTGAGATAAGGGGCAAAGTGAATAGAATTGTACACGAATTTAAGACTATGATTGTAGAATTATATTTAAACAACACATAAAAAGATGAAACAGAAAAAGAATTGTAGAAATCTCTTGGAAACTTTCCGAGGAAAAGGAACATACATTATTTTTTGATAATAAAACTTCAAATATGTTACTGTCATGTAAAGCGTAGTAATAAATTTCATTGTCATATCTTCAACACTGTGGATTTGAAGTTTGAGGAACATTTTTGAACAATCTACCAAACCGAAGAATTTGAAATCATTTCAACATATAGAGTGGTTTAGTATTGCAGTTATGATGGAGGGATATTGGAGTATCATTTCTAGTTTCCTTTCATATAATGACCCAACTTTTGTAAAAATAAATGCTTTAGTTAATAAAATTGAAATTAAACTACTGAATATATTGCTAAATGGCTGTGTTACAATTTACGTTTGATTACTAGAAGTGCTGCATAAAAATATCATATTCCCAGTTTGAGTGGATTTTTAGAAAATGTTCCTTACAGTTGGAAAATTGTAATTCACGGGAAATGGTTATAAAAGTCCTTCAATACATTCCTTCACTATAAGATGGATTCTCAGGATCTTCTTCTTCTTCATCCACCAAAAGCTTCCGTTTTAGTCTTCTCTTCTGGCCTGTTGTTCCATCATGGTTCATATTCCTTCCTCTTCTTTCTGCTTTTCTTGCCCTCTCTCTGTCAATATTTCTTATTGCTCGTACAGTGTTCACTCCAGCTTGATATCCTAATGCCTTCAATACTTCACACTGTTTTCTTGGTTGTGCGTTGCTATTGCATCATAAATGCCAAAGTGTAGTGTTTTTATTCTTACAACCACTCTTTCAGGAATCACTGTCCAAATTAAATTGTTTACGCCCTCATTAGGATACTCCGTTTTTCCGTGTAGACGTTTGTGTAACAATTTTGGTTGTGCTGTGTCATGAAACATTGGTTTTATTGTGTGTATCAGAGCTGCTGGCAAACCGTGCTTGTGCTCATAGTTCTTTTTGACATTATATTCAGCGGCCCCGCTAATTTCCTGTGCAGGCGCGAGAGAAATGGTAATAACTCCACTTCTAGGACGAGTAGAACGGTAATTCAAAGTTGGCGTTAAGAGGAATGTTTTAATTAATTGATGATAGCAAAATAAAATCGTAATTTTTGGGCTTTGACCATCTCCGGCTCCCTTTAAAGCACTATTTAAGTTGGATGCAAAGAAAAAAAATCGCACTGACGTGTTCTACTACCAACTTTAAATTTGTAGTTTTATAAGTTTTTGCAAAAACTTTGGACCAAAATAATAATCTAAATAATAAATATTATGGTGATAAGATTACGACTCTACTGTTGTCGTAATATCTATGAACCCAACACGTAATATTCTTTCTCACCGTATTTTAACAAGCAGCCAAAATTATATGATGTTTGAATTTAGGTATGACAAACATACTCTTTCTTGAACTTTTACCTTTTTGAACTATCATTTTAATATCTCTCCCACATTTCATTATATTTTTTCGTTAAAACATTATCACCTGTCTGGTCTTGGTAGTTCTAAGTTTATTTTCTTTGCCTGTACTGGTTACGAATGACTATAGGCTGGAACGAACGTAGCGTACATTTGGCGTTCGGACGAGTGACTACAGCCTGGATGGAACACAGCGTACATTTGGCGTAGATGTATTGATTCTAATTAATGACTTTCAATATATTCCACAAATAGTGAATAAACGCTTAGAAGAAAAATAACGAAGGTAATTTGTTGCAATGTATACACTTCCCTTCTGTTTGATTAAGGCACTATACTTTCCACAGAAATCTGGAACTTCCTTTATATACTAAACTACCTGAATCGGTACTTTGTGCAGAATGTTGATTATTACAGTATCCCCCCAGTTTACGTGCATATGCTTCAGAAAACCAGTGTTCAATTCGTTGATACGTATTTCACGGCATGTTCACGAAATAGAACAAACACGCATTTTAGAGGGAGCATTCTTACATATTCACAATTCTAAACATTGAAGAACATAGCTCTGTTTAATTAATAGGAGTGTCTGAAACCCTTTTAGGGGAAAAATCGTAGTGGCCGGTTTCGAACCACTGACCTTGAGCATGACAGTCCAACGGATTGCCCACTACGCTACGGCTACCAATCGGAAGTTGCGTTCTTTAATCTCGTACTATTGATGGCCGTTGTTAACTGATTTTAATACGGCATTTTTAGACACTAGATTATCATTTATTGTACGAAAAACGACATGTTTTTGTTAATTCTTCAATGCGCCATTGATTTCAAACCCTGTATTAATTAGGCTATTCAATTTTCGTGTCAGATGAACGGATCGTTTGCAATTACAATTATATTACAAACGGCTTTTTTTGGTATTACTACCGTATTTTTTGTCCGAAAATTTTGAAAAAGGGACGTTCTGGTCTCTGTCGGCCTACGATTATGTCTGTAAAATTTGGTGCTGATCGGTTGAACGGTTCGTATTAAAAACAGGGAACACGTTACGGTCAGACAGACAGACAGACATTTCAAAATCGCCGTTATTTATGTGTAAGTTACAATAAGAAAATCATCATATACGCAACGCAAGAAGCTGTATGCTTGAGAGAATTCTGGGCGAGGAATGTCACGTGACATCTCCAAACGGCAGGTTTTCGTTAATTCAATGGAGGGTGTCAAATCTCGGTTATTTTTTGCAAATATCTCTCAAACGATATGAGATATGAAAAAATCTCTATGTTGTAGAGACTTTTTTCCTCTACAAATTTACTCAATTTTTGCGTCAGATGAACGGTTTATTTGCAATTAAAATTATTTTACAAACGGCTTTTTTGGTATTAATAACGTATTTCTTGACCGAAATGTTTGAAAAAGCGAAGTTCTGGTCTTTGGTAGCCAACAATTATGTCTGTAAAATTTGGTGCCGATCGGTTGAACGGTTCCCCCTAAAAAGTGGGAACACGTTACAGTCAGACAGACATCGTCAAATCGCCGTTATTTTTGCAAATATCTCTGTAACGATGCAAGATATGAAAAATAAAAAAACCATAATAGAGCAAAGTTTTAGAGAATTTAACCCTGTATGAATTAGACTATTCAATTTTCGTGTCAGACGAACGGATCGTTTGCAATTACAATTATATTACAAACGGCTTTTTTTTGCTATTACTACCGTATTTTTTGTCCGAAAAATTTTGAAAAAGGGACGTTCTGCTCTCTGTCGGCCTACGAGTATGTCTGTAAAATTTGGTGCTGATCGGTTGAACGGTTCGTATTAAAAACAGGGAACACGTTACGGTCAGACAGACAGACATTCCAAAATCGCCGTTATTTTTGCAAATATCTCTGAAACGATACACAATATGAAAAAAAAAATATAAGAGAGCAAAGTTGTAGAGAATTTTCTCCTCTACAAATTCGGTTATTCAATTTTCGTTTCAGATGAATGGCTAAGAAGCTATTTTCATTTAAATTTCGAGCTATCAAAAGACGATCGCAAAGGCGCACTTTTAGTGTTACTACCGTAACCTAAAGTGGGCCAAAAAATGAGGAGAGCAACCAGTGTAATTTTATATAAAAATCGCCCGACAACGCCGCAGGTTCGCTGCCCCCGTGGAGTGGAATACGTGCGGTGTTTCGAGGCGTCTGGGTGTGGGAAACACTTTGGCGAGCACGGAAAGTGCCACCTCCGCGGCGGAGCGCCTGTAATTGAAATGTTGCGGCGTGTCGTGTCGTGGCTGGGGGCGGTCTCAGTATTACAGGGCACGGCGCACCGCCGGCCACCATAACGTCGCGTGCTGTCGCGTGCGCGTGCGTGTGGCCACGTCACGCGCGCTCGCGTGCTTCAAGTCTCCGCGGCTGACAGCGGCTCGTCACACCTCCAGACCGCCGCCATATTTCAAGTCCTCACTCTCTAGACCAGTGGTCGTCAAGTGACCTTCCATGGGGACCGGATAACTTTGAAAATTTTTATCGGGGTCCAGATATATAAAACCTCATGTTTGTTATTAATTTTTGGCCCACTGTAGGTTACGGTAGTAACACTAAAAGTGGACCTTTGCGATCGTCTTTTGACAGCTCGAAATTTAAATGAAAATAACGGCCTTACTATTCACCTGACACTACAATTGAATAACCGCATTTGTAGAGGAGAAAATTCTCTACAACTTATATGTATCTCGTAGCGTTTCGCAGATATTAGCAAAAATAACGGCAATTTTGGGATGTATGTCTGTCTGTCCGTAACGTGTCCCCTGTTTTTAAGACGAACTGTTCAACCGATCAGCACCAAATTTTACAGACAAGATTATAGGCCGCCAGAGACCAGAAACTCCCTTTTTCAAATTTTTCGGACAAAAAATACGTAGTAAAAAAATGCCGATTGTAATATAATTGTAATTGCAAACGAATCGTTCATCTGACACGAAATTTTAATAACCTAATTGGTAGAAGAGAAAATTCTCTACAACTTATCTCCCTTGTGTTTTTTCATATTTCGTATCGTTTGAGACATATTTGCAAAAGTAACGGAGATTTGACACCCTCCATTGAAATAACAAAAACCAGCCGTTCGAAAATGTCACGTGACATTCCTCGCGTATTTGATGATTTCCTTACTGTAACTTACACGTTGTCATTTCAAAGCAACGGCACACTGAGGAATTAACAAAAACACATCGTTCTTCGTACGATAAATAATCTAATGTCTACAAATACCATACTAGCATCAGTCAATAACGGCCATTAATAGTAGGAAATACAGAACTATTGTTTCGATGTATAGTCGTAGCGTAGTGGGCAAGGTTGTGGACTGTGACGCGAAAGGTCGGTGGTTCGATACCCGCCACTACCTAATTATTTTCCTTAAAAGGATTTCAGACACTCTTATTAATTAATAAATTATTATTTTGGTCCAAAATGTTTGCAAAACACTTATAAAACTACAAATCCAAAGTGGGCCGTAAAACACGTCAGTGCGATTTTTTATTTTAATTATCACTCACAAAATAATACGAAACACAACTGACAGGCATATTTGTATTGAAAAATCCAGAAAAAGTCATATTCTTTAAAATTTTCTTATTTTAATTTTCACTCTCAAACTAATATGAAATAAAACAAAGGTAAAATAATACTGTATATAAAAATACAGAAAAACTTATTTACTATTCAATTGTTTTTAATTTTACTCATAAAAAGTATGAAATAAAATGGAAACAGTTCCTGCATTGTAAATACCATTTTTTTTTTCACTAAGAAAGTATGAAATACAATGTCCTCAGAAGCTCAGCGGTAGCGTCGCTGACTACGACACACGAGGTCCGTCTTCGATTACCGGCAGGGGACTGGGTGTTGTGTGTTGACCTAATCATCATCATTTCATCATAATTGGCGCGTAAGTCGCCCACGCGGCGTCAAATAAGAAGACTTACACTAAGGCGGCCGAACAGTTCCGCAAGGGATCTACCGGCCAAGAAAGGCATACGCTCATTTCCATTTTTTTCCATGATATACAATGAAATGTGCGTATATCTGTTAAAAAAAATCCGTGGGAAAAATTACATTCGCGGGCCTTGAGCAGGTAAGTAAGCTTCACCTTCGGAGCACCTCACACGAATAGTGTCTTCAAAGCGCGCGATTGTTAGACGTGAGCCATAATTATTCATTGTTGAAAATGAAATTCGAAAATTGTGTGTGGAGCCAAATATAGCAGCCAGGTAGATATTTTTTTTTCCAAGTTTCATATTGTTCCGGGATTTATTGATTCCTAAATTCTCCAGTGGCTACAGTTACATGCGTTTTCAAGAATATGTCTTCCTGCAAATATGTTATCGCCACTTGAAGACGTTGAAATGTGGAACAATCTGGTCATTGCCGGCCGCTGTGGCCGACGGAACTGAGGGGCTTCAGTCATGGTCTGCACGGCCACTACGGTCGGGGGTTCGAATCCCCCCTCAGGCATGGATATTTGTGCCGTCCTAATCCGTAAGTAGTTCATAAGTAGTTTGTAAGTTTAGAGACTGATGACCCCGTAGTTAAGAACCAAAAAAAAAAAAAAAAAAAAAAAAAAAAAAAAAAAAAAAAAAAAATGTCTGTTCACTCTCTTACAGGAGAAACTTAAAAAGGTGTTTTTTTAATTATTTTATAATCGTGGCGACTCGTATATTTCTTTGAATCCTACTGCAAAATTTCCTCTTAAGATCTTCAAAATGAAGAAATACTTGACTTATAATGTCCTTTTCAAAGAATCAGCTTGCAGTGAAATGATGACACACTTTGTAGCAAATCACGGCCGCGGTGGAGTAGCCGAGCGGTAAAGCATCTCGCTGCGGAGCACGCGGTTGCTCGCCGTGGAGGTTCGAGTCCTCCCTGGGGCATGGGTGTGTGTGTTTGTCCGTAGGTTAGTTTACCTAGGTTTAAGTAGTTTGTAAGCTACGGACTGATGACCACGCAGTTTGATCCGATGGAATTACAAACATTTTTGAGCAAATCTCAAATTAATTTTTCCGTTTCCTTATCTACAGAAAAAAATTGCAGTACGTAACTCTTACTTTCAAAACTCTTTCGGCGGTCCAGCTTTTGGCCTTCCGCGGTCCGGACGTGGACCGCGGCCCGCCAGTTGCCGACCGCTTCTCTAGACGTTTCCGTCCACCTGGTCATACTGTACGCGACTTCCACATATCTACCGATGTCCCTCCAGCGGGTTCGGGGGTAAGAATAGGCCATTGTCGTAAGACGCCACTGAAATGAATCTTAAAACGTTTCGGCCATCTATAGTGACTCGGCCAAATATCTCACGAAATAAGCATCAAACAACAAAAAACTACAAAGATCAAAACTTTTCTAGTTTGAAGGGGGCAAACAGATGGCGCTATGGTTGGCCCGCTTGATGGCGCTGCCATAGGTTCAAACTGTTCAAACGTTTGTCAAGCTTAAGGAACTTAACTACGGGGTCATTAGTCCCTAAACGTCTAAACTACTTACGAACAACCTTATACTAAAGACGACGCAAACATCCATGCCCGAGGGGGGATTCGAACCCCCGACGGGGAACGGCCTCGCGCATCGTAGCGTAGCGCCTCAATGCGCTCGGCCGTTCCGCTGCCTTAGGAAACACGGATATCAATTGCATTTTTTTTTAAACAGGTACCTCAATATTTATTACATATTCGTCTAGTACGTAAATAAATATGAATGTTTTATTTGTAACACTTTTTTCGCTTTGTGATAGATGGCGCTGTAATAGTCACAAACGTATAAGTACGTGGTATAGTGTAACATTTCGCCAGTGTGGACGGTATTTGCTTCGTGATGTATAAGTCGTGTTAAACTTGACCGTTTACTAATAGCAGAAAAGGTCGATGTGATATTTATGTATGGCTATTGCGATCAAAATGCCCAACGGGTCTGTGCTACGAATGTTGATAGTTGTCCTGGAAGACATCATCCAAGTGTCCGAACGTTTCGTCGGATAGTTACGTTATTTAAATAGATAGGAAACGTCAACCACGACCTGCAACAAATGATGATGCCCAAATAAGTGTTTTAGCTGCATTTGAGGCTAATTCGCACATCAGTAGCAGACAAACTGAGCGAGATTCGGGAATATAAAAAACGTCGGTGTTGAGAATTCTACATCAACATAAATTTCACTCGTAGCAGATTTATATGCACCAGGATCCGCATGGCGAAAACTTTGAACGTTGTGTACAGTTTTTCCACTGGGCACAAAATAAATGACTAGACGGTAACAGATTTTTTTTTTTTTTTTGTTTTTTTTTTGTTTTTTTTTTTTTTTTTTTTGTTTTTTGTTTTTTCACGTGCTCTGTTTAGTGACGAAGCGTCAGTCACAAACAGAGGTAACGTAAACCGGCATAACATGCACAATTGGGCAACGATGGCTGCGACAAGTGGAACATCAGCGACCTTGGCGGGTTAATGTATGGTGCGGCATTTTGGGAGGAAGGATAATTGGCCCCTATTTTATCGATGCAATGTATGCTCATTTCTTACGTAATGTTATACCGATCTTACTACAAGATGTTTCACTGCCTGACAGAATGGCGATGTACTTTCAACATGATGGATGTCCAGCTCATGGCTCGCGTGCAGTTGAAGCGATCTCAAATGGAATATTTAATGACACGTGGACTGTTCGTAGAAGCACCATACCACGGCCCGCACGTTCACCGGATCTTACATACCCGGATTTCTTTCTGTGGGGAAAATTGAAGCATATTTATTATCGTGATTAACCGACAACGCCTGAAAACATGCGTCAGCGCTTTGTCAATGCATGTGAGAACATTACTGAAGGCGAACTACTCGCTGTTGAGAGGAATTTCGTTACGCGTATTGCCAAATTCACTGAAGTTGAATGACATCACTTGGAGCATTTATTGAAGTCATGAGGTAATTACAGGTAATCACGCAGTAACAGCATGCGTTCTCATAATGTATTATAATTTCACAAAAGTACATGCATCACATTGGAACAACCGAAATAAAGTTCAAACCTACCCACTGTTCGTCTAAAATAGTGAGCAATATGTTCGTGAATATTACAGCGCCATCTATCACAAAGCGACAAAAGTGTTCTAAATAAAACATTCATATTTATGTACGTAGTAGACCAATATGTAATAAAAATGAGCGTACTTATTTAAAAAAATTTAAGTTGATATCCGTTTGAACTGTGGCAGCGCCATCTAGCGAGCCAACCATAGCGCCATCTGTTTTCCCCCTCGAAGCAAGAATAATTTTTTCTGTATAGTTTTTCCGTTTGATGCTTATTTCGTGAAATATTTTGCCCGTCGACTATCAATGGGCCACTCTGTATATAGGACCCCCATGTGGGTTTGACCTACATTTCTTTTTCAAAATTGCTTCAAAGTGAGAAGGATGTCTTACGTCAGGATCGGTCGAACGCTGCACACTGCGCGCAGAGGTGCGCACGTGTTAGGCATCTCTTACTAGACATGTGTACACCGATGGCTCCACTTTCTGGTTTATGTGGTACAAGCAAGAGCGTAGCGTACGAAGTCTTGTTTACCCCTGCAACCCAGTGAGCAAAAACGTACACTACACGAGCGGAGACGACTGCGGCGTTCACGTCGTGACCCGTAAGTTGCACGTGTGCTGCAGCACCACACGTGTGCAGAATTCTGGCCGAGCCCTGCCTTACGTGGTGCACCATTTCTTGACTGTACAATCCATCTTTGGCATCCATTACGAAATGGACTTGGGTTACACGACTTACGTCCATTGTGCACGGTCACTTCAAGCACCCTTTACGATAACGGTTCTCACAGCACTCGAAACCAGCATGGTAGCTAGTATGTTGTGGTGAGGTCGTCATGCACCGTCCTGTTTGTAGACGCTTATTACTCACAGGTCGCACTACCGATGCCAGAGCAAAGTCCTTCTCATTCATGCCAAGGACTAGATGACTTTCTCCATGCGGCATCAGGACTCCCGCTAGCTGATCAATGCTGTGACTGGGTGGCGTCCATGAAGAGAACCCCTGGTCGCAACGATTGGCATTGTCACATATGAACAACAATGAAGATGTCTTAATCTCGTCCTGCCGGTAGTCGCTTCGTTACCGGCGTCTCTAAGCGAGGTGAAACAGAATTGACGACGTATGATCCTAAATCCTGCCCTTCCCTTGCTACGCCAAGTGAGGAACCTAAGGCTTTCAACCGACCTGAGTCGTACTCGCCAAAACACTTTGTCTGTGCACTTTCTGATGGTGAATATTTTATGTCAACTAAGCCGCAGTTCTTCGTAGAACACATCGAAGACAAGTTTGGCGAGGTAGCTTCATTCTCCAAGAGGAGAAGCAGGGCTTTGTTTTATAGAAAATGTTTCCAGTGCCCAGTCGAAGGCATTACTTGCTTGCGACAAGCTGTGTGATGTTCCCATAAGTATCACGCCTCAGCAGACGTTAAACATGGTGAGTCTCATTTACCATATACATCTTCTGTCACCGTCTGATGAGGAGCTGTGCGCCAACTTACTGCGACGTTGTCTGCACTTCATCTTGCACGCCTATAGGGTACAGGGAACACGTTACGTACAGGCAGACAGACATCCCAAAATCGCCGTTATTTTTGCAAATATCTCTCAAACGATACGAGATATGAAAAAACATAACAGAGCAAAGCTTTAGAGCATTTTCTCCGCTACAAATTAGGTTATTCAATTTTCGTGTCAGAAGAATGGTTTAGGCGTTATTTTCATTTACATTTCGAGCTGTCAAAAGACGATCGCAAAGTCCCACTTTGAGTGTTACTTCCGTAACCTAATGTGTGCCAGAATAGCCTGTTGTATGATTGGATTTAATAGAGTACATTATACAATACCCGATATGCTTGTAACATAAATAAAAATTAAAGTAATAAAGAATTAAAATAAATATTAGAGAGCCTAAAAAATCGGGCATTTCCGCTAATCTGGGGGCCATATATGCTAGGAATGGCGGGATTAGAGACAGTCTAGTGCATTTAACGCTGGGTTTCCATCTAGTTATCCGCTAACAGACTGTGAACATTGACACGCACGAGCAGCAGAACTAGGTCCCACGTGACGAGAGCTCTCGACTAATTACGGTGACGAGAACCGCAGCGTGTTCTCCAACGAATTACTTCAATTCTGCGGTAATTGAACCGCGCCCGCACTCGCGAGTACGAAGTCTGTGCGACACGTGCAAGTGACTAGTGAATTACGCCATCAGTCATCATCGGACTGGGAAGAAATTACATGTGGTGTCCCACAAGGATCCGTCTTGGGGCCATTGTTTTCTTGTCTACATTAATGACCTCTCATCAGTTACACTACCAGCGCAGAGTTCGTTTTGTTTGCAGATGATACAAGTATTGTAATAAAAAAGTACGTCAAACATAGTCACAGAAAGGTCTACTAATGATATTTTCATGAACATTAATAAATGGTTTAAAGCCAACTCATTTTCATTAAACTTTGACAAGACTCGCTACATGCAGTTCAGAACTTGTAAGAGATTTCCCGTCAGAATATGCATCAAGTATGAAGAAGAGCAGATAGAAGAGGTTGACAGTATTAAATTCCTGGGATTACAGCTTGATAATAAATTTAATTGGGTGGAGCACACCACATAAATGCAGAAACGACTCAACAAATCTGTATTTTCGATACGAGTGTTATCAGACATAGGAGACATAAAAATAACAAAGCTTGCATACTTTGCTTACTTTCATTCCCTAATGTCATATGGTATAATATTTTGGGATAATTCTTCAAGTCAGTAAAAAGTCTCCGGAGTCCGAATGCGTGTAATACGTATTATTTGTGGAGTAAATTCACGGACGTCCTGTAGAAGCCTCTTCAAAGAACTAGGTATACTAACTACTGCCTCTCAGTATATTTATTGCTTAATGAAATTGCTCATAAATAATATATCCTTTTTCCCAACAAACAGCTCAGTTCATACATACAATACTAGGAATAAAAATGATCTACACAAGGACTTAAAAGCACTTACTTTAGTTCAAAGAGGTTCCACTACTCAGTAACAAACATTTTCAATAATTTACCATTAAGTTTAAAAAATTTAACGACAAATAAAGATTAGTTTAAGAGGAGCCTAAAAGCCTTTCTAGTGGCCAACTCCTTCTACTCCATTAGTGAATTTCCAAATTGTACCAAATGATGCATATATCTGTATTCATACTATATTAGTATCATTATATTATCAGCTAAAAAAAAGCCACTTAAAATGTATGTATCTGTATTTATATTATTAGTATTATCTATTATTAAGCTTTTAAATTTTACTTTTTGAAATGTTCCGCATCCACGAGGATCTCCTCAACATGGACCTACGAAACGAAAAACTAATCTAATCTAATCTCAAATCTAGTAACTTTCGCTAATACTGATATAACAAACATGTAACTTCACCTTCGTAGTGTCATGTGACGTCACCTGAGCTGCAGCCAATGGCAAAACATTTTCGGTCGAGTGACCTAATCCTAAAATTTAATGATTTTTCTTACTCTAACTTCAGAAAAGTAACAGACGTTTTTGTATAAAGAATGACCGAAAATACTATTTGAACGTGATAATCATTCGGAAAACGAACAATTCGAACAATATTTTTAACAAAGAAAAAATAGCCTATTGCATTATGCAAAACATCCTATGCTAGTAACATAAATAAAATTACATAAGAAAAAGAATTATAATAAACATTAAAGAGCCTAAAAAATCGGACATTTCCGCTAATCTGGCGGCCATAAATGCCATGAAAGGCGGGATTAGAGGCAGTCTAGTGCATTTAGCGCTGGGTTTGCATCTAGTTATCTGCTAACAGACTCAGACTGTGAACATTGACGCGCACGAGCAGCAGGACTAGGTCCCACGTGACGAGAGCTCTCGACTAATTACAGTTGCGAGAACCGCAGCGCGTTCTCCAACGAATTACTTCAATTCCGCTGTAATTGTGCCGCGCCCGCTCTCACGAGTACGAAGTCTGCGCGACACGTGACGAGAGGTGGTCTGCTGACTGGGGGTGGAAGCAGCAGCAGAACTGGGGGCAGCTGACGTGGGGGCGGGGCGGGGCGGGGGCGGAAACTTGCGGGAGTCAGGAGGCAGCCACCGCCGCTCTGTTCTTGCTGCTCGGACTTAAGTGCGGCTCCCATTAGGCGGAAAAATTGTTTCCGCCTTGTTATTGGTTCGCGTCGCGTTCCGATGTTTCCAGTCCCCTGGAGAAATCAGCCCTGAGAGGAAGGGAGAAGGGACGAAGCCGCCGCGGATGTGCGCGCAGCGAGAACCGAGAAGCAAGAACAGCCAGCCGCAATCCGTCACTGCTCCAGGTTTATCCTGGACTTTGTCGACAAAAGAGCGATACTTACTTTTGGTAACACGAAAGGCTTTGGTACTTGGCGTTTGCCAGTTATTTACTCCAACCTTCTATCAGTCCATCTTCTCTACTCTCTGTCGCCTCGTGGTCTAACGCGGCATGCTACGGCCTGGGCGGCCGTTCACGCCAGAACATGGATGTTTGTGCTGTCTTTAATATAATGTTCAAATGTTTGTATAGCTTATGGGACTCAACTACGGGATCATCAGTCCCAAAACTTACAAACCACTTATGAACTAGCTACTACTAAGGACGGCACAAATATCCATGTCCGAGGGGGGGATTCGGACCCCCGACCGTAGTGGCCGTGCAGATCATGAATGGAGCGCCTCAGTCCCCTCGGCCACCGCGGCCGGCCTTTAGTATAAGCTTGTTCATAAGTAGTTTCTTAGTTTAGGGACTCATGCCTCCGCAGTCAAGTCCCCTAACATATACAAACATTTCAAACATCTTGAACTGGTGGTTCTAGAAACGAATTCTGTCTGTCTGTAAATCTATCGGACCAAACTGCGTGGTCATCAGTCCGTAGCTTAAAAACTACTTAAACCTAGGCAAACTAACCTACGGAAAAACACACACACCCATGCCCCAGGGAGGACTCGAACCTCCACGGCGAGCAACCACGCGCTCCGCAGCAAGGTGCTTTATACCGCTCGGCTACTCCACCGCGGCAAACGAATTCTCTGTGGTGTCGCACAAGTCAAAAGTGCGCGCCACCTACTTTCGCCGCGCGCCGCCATGCACGCACAGCGCGGCGTTCTTACGACGTCAGCCACGAGCGCGCTATGCTGAAACTCCGCTCGTGGCCACCACTGAACGACATCGTTCACTTGGGACGGAATCAGATAGGCACCAGTTAAGACTTGGCTATTGGATAGGCACTATGAATCATCAGTAGGCAGGCCTCTAACTAATCTATGTATCAGCATTCTGCAGTCAAGAACTATGTAAAATTAAGTACTACTAAGTCTCTATGAAATATATGCCTCGTTCTAATTTACTCTAGTGTTTCTACTTTCTGCTGTCCCACTGGCTGCTCACCTTCGTACCTGCACAAGCGTACATCCTTTATTCCTGTGTCGGTCTCTTTTTACTCGGCCACCGACACCTACGACAACTAGACACAAAAGCGGCGACGAGGCTGGGACACAAAATTCACCTTTTATGTTTTGGTCCTGAAACTTTCTTGCCATCTTGAGAATCTTTTTCTTTGATTACTACAATAATGCAAAATGGCTTCCTGCTGTAAGTTTCCAATTCTATTAAAACACAGGCATCTGCTTTTTTATACGTCGCATAATCTTCAAATTGACGTTAAAACCATTGTCAAGCTATTTTCATAGAATTTTAATGATAATTATGTATTTTTAAATGATATTGGTCAGACTGTAACGTTTCACTGTGGCCCAGTTACTCATGTTTGAATGTGACCCACATACCTTAATCACCAAAACCACGTTTTGACACACATAGTAAATGGTGAACGTTAATGTTAATTACCTGATTCTGTAACACAGACAACGTCGTTTTTCAAATATATAACACAGTACTACGTGAAGACCAGTAAAGTTAAACAATAAAGATTATTAGGAAGTACCAAAAACAGTGAAGGCAACAGAGGACAAAACAGGTAGGAAGGCAAGACCTACAAAAAATCCTTGGATATCACAGGAGATACTAAATTTAATCGATGAAAGGAAAAAATATAAAAATGCAGTAAATCAAACAGGCAAAATGGATTACAGACGGCTACGTAATTAGATTGACAGGAAGTGCAAAATGGCTAAGCAGGAGTGGCTAGAAGGCAAATGCAAGGATGTAGAAGACTGTATAAATAGGGGAAAATAGATACAGCTTACAGGAAGATAAAAGAAACTTTTGGAGATAAGAAAAACAGCTCTATGAATATCAAGGACACTGATGGAAAACCAGTTCTCAGCAAAGAAGGGAAAGCTGAAAGGTGGAAAGAGTATATAGAGAGGCTCTATGAAGGAAATGAACTTCGAGACAATATTATAGGAAGGGAAGAGATGTAGAAGAAGATGAAATAGGAGATACTGTACTGAGAGAAGAATTTGACAGAGCCCTGAAAGACCTAAGTCGAAACAAGGCCCCTGGAGTAGATGATATTCCCTCAGAGCTACTGAAGTCTCTGGGAGAACCAGCCACGACAATATTGTTTCACATGAGACAGGTGAAGTACTCTCACACTTTAAGAAAAATGTTATAATCCCCATTCAAAAGAAATCAGGTGTAGTCAGGCGTGAAAACTACAGAACCATCAGTTTAATAAATCATGGTTGCAACATATTAACACGAATCATTTACAGAAGGATGCAAAAGCTGGTAGAAGCCGACCTCGGGGAAGATCAGTTTGGGTTCAGGAAAAATGTAGCAACTCGGGAGACAATACTCACTGTACGGCTTATCCTAGAAGATAGATTAAGAAAAGGCAAACCTACATTTTTAGCTTTTGTAGATTTGGAGAAGGCTTTTGACAATGTTGATTGGAATAAACTCTTTCAAGTTCTAAAGTAAGCAGGAGTAAAATATAGGGAGCGTAAGGTTATTTACAACTTGTACAAAAACCAGACAGCGGTTGTCAGAGTTGAAGGGCATGAAAAGGATGCAGTGGTTGAAAATGGGGTAAGACAGGGTTGTAGCCTTTCTCCAAAGTTATTCAATTTGTACATTGAGCAAGCTATAAAGGAAAGCAAGGAGAAATTTGGTGAAGGAATTAAAGTTCAGAATTAAAAACATTGCGTTTTGCCGACGTCATAGTAATTCTGTCAGATACAGCAAAGGACCTGGAAGAGCAATTGAATGCAACGGACAGTGTGCTGAAAGGTGCATATAAGACGAACATTAACAAGAGCAAAACTAGAGTAATGGAGTGCAATCTAAGAAAATCAGGTGATGCTGAAGGATTTAGATTAGGTAACGAAGCAATAAAGGAGGTAGATGAGTTTTGTTACTTGGGCAGAAAAATAACAAATGATGGTCGCAGTACAGAGGATATAAAATGCAGAATGGCAATGGTTAGAAAAGCTTTATTGAAAAAGAGAAATTTGTTAACATCGAATATTGATTTAAGCCTAAGGAAGTCCTTTCTGAAGGCATGTGTATGGAGTAAATGTGGTGCTACAGAAGAATGCTGAAGATTAGGTCAGTGGATCGCGTAACTAATGAGGAGGTACTGAACTGAATTGGGGAGAAAAGAAATTTCTTGCATACCTTGACTAAAGGATTGGTCGGGCACATTCTTAGACATCAAGGAATTGTGAGTTTAGCGTTGGAGGGAAGTGTGTGGGGTAAAAACCGCAGAGGAAGACCAAGAGGTGGATACAGTAAGCAGCTTCAGACAGATGTAGGTTGTAGTTCTTATGTGGAGATGAAGAGGCTTGCTCAGGATAGGGTATTGTGGAGAACTGCATCAAACCAGTCTCCGGACTGAAGATCACAACAACAACAACAACAACAGCAACAACAACAACCAAAACTTTACTTTCTACCAGGAAAAATAAACACGCTGACGTAAGTTGGTGCTATTCAATGGCAGCCATGATGAAACTGAATCAACAGTAGGCAGTTAAATCAGAGTTTATTCACTAAGAGTGCCACTGGTCAAAATTCAATATTTTGCAGGAAAATTGTTTTGTCTCATTGTGCTCCATGTTTCACTGTACCCTACGTTCCTCTAGCTCCTGCCGTAAAGAACTGTATAGTTCCTGATACTGTGCGACGTCGTGCGAGGCTTGTAGCGAGGGCGACAGCCGCAGGCACAGTTTACCGACAGGTGTTGATCCACCACAAATATGATGTTGACTTTAACCCGCGGGAAGACATGGTTCAAAAAATGTTCAAATGTTTGTATAGTCTATGGGACTTAACTACGGGGTCATCAGTCTCTAAACTTACAAACTACTTATGAACGACTTACGAACTAGGAAGGCACAAATATCCATGCCCGAGAGGGGATTCGAACCCCCGACCGTAGTGGCCGTGCAGACCGTGACTGGAGCGCCTCAGTCTCCTCGGCCACCGCGGCCGGCGGAACACATGGTTCCAAGATTAATCGTTTCTGCAGAATACGCTGATGTACGCTCGTACATTTCTTGTCAATATGAATATATAGTCCCTCAATGTGTTCTGTTTCTCTTCAATATTTGGGTGTCCGTATATTTCACATGGTAGTTATATATCTATTCACTGCATACCTTATGCACTTCAGTAGTTTGGTTGGGTAGGGTGAAAGTGATTGTGGGAAGGGGTCAAAAATTGTAATGCCTAATTATAATGAATGTTCAAATGTTTATAAATCTATCGGACCAAACTCCGTGGTCATCAGTCCGTAGCTTACAAACTACTTAAACCTAGGTAAACTAACCTAAGGACAACACACATACCCATGCCCCAGGGAGGACTCGAACCTCCACGGCGAGCAACCGCGCGCTCCGCAGCGAGACGCTTTAGACCGCTCGGCTACTCCACCGCGGCTAATTATAATCTATACTGTGTTTGTGTGAGTGACGTTTTTATTGGTTCTTCTCCTGTATTTATAACTCATTTTGCAGAGATTATGCACCTACACAAATTTCATTAAACCGCAAAATTATATCTTTAAACGAGGCATTGTTGAAGAGATATGGCTTCATAAACTCGACGCTACATGAAAAACTGCGGCAATATGCATAATGTTTAAATTCGTTACTTCTTTTCTACGTGCTTCATTCGCAACAAATTTTGCAGGCATATCCACCTGATGCCACTGAATGTACGTACAAAATTTAATATTGTGTTACACATAATTTCAGGAAATCTGACGTCATAAATTCGTGATACGTAAATCACGCTGAAAATTTATTACGTCTATATTACTCTGTTCGCAACACATTTCGCAGGCAATATACAAGTACATAATTGAAATGACCTGCTAAATTATATCACTGTGCGACCACTTGTTCAGTAGATATGACGTCACAGCTACTGAGTTGCGTAAAAGCGAAACTGCCATGCGAAATGTTTAGAAATATAGAGGTAATATTTAAACCAAACTTCGCATATGTATTACTTACTATCTGAAGGGAAATATTGCACAGATAAGAACCATTAACCTCCTACTGGTATAGGGATCATATCGTAATGTGGAGAGTAGAGGAGAGCAGAGGTGGACAGATAAGTGGGGCCAGATGGCAAGAGAGAGAGAGAATGAGAGAGAGAGAGAGAGAGAGAGTTAGATAAATAAACAGAGAAATGGAAGATAAAGAGATGGACACAGAGAGTGGAGATGAACAGATAGAAAAGGAGGGGGAGGTGGTTATGAATTTGTGGGTGTGGGGGATGAGGAATGAGGAGATGAAAGACAAAAGGAAGAGATGAATCGGATAGGCAGAGGAGGGAGAAGATGGATAGAGAGTGGCGTGAGGATGAGATGGCAGGGGGGACGAGGAGATAGAAGACTCGAATAAGTACACACCAAGGCCAAACACTGTGTGTGACCGACATTAAACGTACCAGATTTATCTGCAGTTATCTTAGAACAATGTTTCTACGGGCTGTGATCAGTAACTAAGCATACAAAGCTTAATGTCTTCAGGATAAAAATGATTTCTGTACGAAAGAATAGACACCACATACAGCTCTGTTAGCCGTGTGGCCTAACGCACCGCTTTCGGAGACGAGCAGGCTTACCGTCCCCGGTTCGCATCCGCCCGGCGGATTAACGAAAGGGGTCGGAGTGCCGGCCAGCCTGGATGTGGTTCTTAGGCGGTTTTCCACATTCCCGCCTCAGTTACACGGTTCGCAAACATTTGGTAACACTCTACACTTCCGCACACTTATAACACTACACGCAGACATTTGGGGTACACATGTCTTCCTGGGGGCCAAGGGGTGGCGGCAGGAAGGGCATCCGGCCACCCTGTAAATATTAACAAATGCCAAATCCGCGTTTAACACAGCGCCGACCCTGCATGCGCGGCAAAATGCCCGAGAGAGAGAGAGAGAGAAGAGAGAGAGAGAGAGAGAGAGAGAGAGAGAGAGAGAGAGACGTATTTAGATGTAATCCTCTTCCGTCATGAAAGCTCAAGCAGAAGATTTACAGCAGGCTGGCAGCTCTTAATTCCGTACTCCTTATTTTCCATATACTGTACAAATTTGATCATAAAGTTTCCTATACTTATCGTCAATATTCTGCCTGCTTATATTCATACCACGAATAGTTTCTTCTCAGTGCGACTCAATGTAGTCACTTACTTGTTGGATATATTCCAATATCTGTCTTCCGTAACAGTTTCTACTCTCTAGAATTCACACAAGTTCCACGAAAATTAGTTATTGATGTCACATCACATCTCCCATCATCTTATCATTTCTCATTCCTTTGTCTTCGTCAGAGTTTTCCATGGTTTTATCTCTTCGTCGAAACTGCAGAAAGCCTAATTTCCTATCAGTTAACGGAATTTTCAGCTTTCGTCTATAGCACCACATCTCAGACGCTGAAATTATTATTATTATTTCCCCCCATTTCAGTATTCACTTATATAGAACACTGTTCGAATGACGCCTTTTTATATTTTTGACTGATCGAACCACAAGAGCTATTGCAAAATTGAGCGGCTTTCGTGGCGTCAAACTACGTAGTTGCAAAGAAGAGTAAGAGGACTTACCTGTTGTTGCTGTTGTCGTCTTCAGTCCGAAGACTGGTTTCACACAGCGCTTCACATTCCTGGAAGCCTCTTCATCCCTTGAATCGGAGGGCAACCACATCGCTATGAACGTGCCTACTGTATTCGTCTGTCGGTCACCCTCGGCAATTTGTATCCCACCTAAAACTAAATTCACCATTCGTTGATGTCTCAGACTGGGTCCCACCAATAGATGCCTTCTTATAGTCAATGTATACCGGGAATTACTTTTTCCCCCAGAGTGTCTTTGGTACTTTCTCATTAGTTATGTGGTCTACCAATATAAGTATTATCATTGCTCTGTAACTTCACATTTCAAAACCTCTTCTTCTCTGAACTGTTTATTGTCCACGTTTTACTCCAGTACGAGGTTGCACTCCAGGCAAATGCTTAAGTCTTACACGATGTTCACAGATAGACCTTCGGAAAATTAATAATCCGATCTTCTAATATTAGCAGTGTCGGGCCCGGTGGTCGTGGGGTAAAGCGCTAACCTGGAAGCCCCAGGGTCACGGGTTCGAAACCCGCCCCATCCTCGGATTTTTTTCAGTCAGCGTTTTAACCCATCCTTCACCTCTCAACGATGTGAGGAGTCGCCAGAAACGACGCGTGGTTCGGATTCCACGTTAAGCTGTAGGTCCCCTTTCCCCAGGTAGGCTAGGGACACGCAAGTCGCCGAAGTGGCGTCCATTTGAAAAACTTACGCCAGGCCAATGAGCCGCACGAAATTATTATTACATTAGCGGTCTGTTTTGGTGAGACGATTTTTCAAAATAATTATTTTGTTCGAACTTGTAAACAGTTAATGATTATTTTTGGTAAATGTGGTTTTCACTTTTATTAGAAGAATTAAATTTACGAAATTTGTTGACGACTTCCTATCAAACAAACATGAATTTCTTCAAACGATGGTGGCAATTATTTCATGATTTTTATTTTGCTACATTTTGAATGATGGTGATCGTATGGCATTTAATGGCCGGGAATCCCGACTGGTGGTCGGCCGCCTTGTTGCATGCCTTTTGATTTGCGCAACTTGGGCGACTTGCGTGTCGGTGATGATGAAATGATGATGATGATGATGATAATTCACGATACCCAGTCTCTTGTCGGGAATCGAACGTGGGACTCCTGCGTGCTCATCAGCGACGCTGTCGACTAACTTGCGGAGGCGGACCGTATTTTGAACGAAACGAAAACACCAGCTTCAATAATCATTTTATTTTAGCATCCACTATCAGTTTCGGCCCCCGAAGAAATTAACTAGTCGAATATTTCCGTGCATCCTCAATGTGTTTGACACAGTCTGACGAAAAATAATAACACCAATATTAACGAAAACGACACAGCGCGAAAGAATTATACGAAAGGGGCGGAAGTCGTTAGGTGCGATCTATATGTAAAGACAAACAAATTAGTAAAACTTCAGAAAGAAGTGGATGAGTTATTCACGAGAAATAGCTTCACAAACTGAGCAAGTCAATAACGTATTAGTCCTCCCTTGGTACCCCTAAAAGGACTTATCGGGTTGGCGTTGACTGACAGAGTTGTTGGTTTGATACTCCTCTCCTCAGGTGTACCGTGTGATGACGGATTGACGGGACTATCTCCCCTCTCCTAGTTGCACCGTTACACGTGGTGACATGCATTGCGGGCATGGCAGTGTTCGGACTGCTCTGCCACACCAGAAACGGTATCACGACCAAGTCTACCAGTTGGCAACAAGCTTTATCCGGGCGTGTCATTCGATCTCGTCTGCAGTCTCGTCTGTACGGTGACCACTGCTGCGTTTTCCGATGATAGGTAACACCAACCAGGTGCCATTCACTCGCCTATTCCTATACATTTCAAATATGATGCAGTCTAAATGAAAATATGAGACACGTATTTTTACTCGTGCGCAATTCGCAGTTGACGGGCTGAAAATTCTCTGGAAGAGAACGCGTAATTCTTCGAAACAGTAGAAGGATAGTAAAAGATTGCACTGGCGTGTTTTATGACCAATTTCACGTTTATGTATTTGTATGATTTTCACAAATATCTGTGACCAACAAAATACAATATATATATATAAATTCTTAACGTAATTGTAGTATGTAATAAAATAACACATATATATATATATATATATATATATATAATGATATGATATTAAATATTTTATATCATTTTACATGTTTATACTACTTATGTTCTTATCACAGACCACACACATTGCCGAGGTGTGGTAGCTTGCATGCCTCAACGATACAGATAGCCGTACCGTAGGTGCAACCACAGCGGAGGGGTATCTGTGGAGAGGCAAGACAAACGTGTGGTTCCTGAAGAGGGGCAGCAGCCTTTTCAGTAGTTACAGGGGCAACAATCTGGATGATTGACTGAGCTGACTTTGTAACATCAACTAATGTGGCTTTATCGCTTAGTTACTGCAAACGGCTGAAAGCAAGGAAGAAGAAGAAACTAAAGACGTTACTTTTCCCGAGGACATGCAGCTCTACTGTATGAATGTATGATGATGATATCCTCTCGGATAAAATATTCCGGAAGTAAAATAGTTCCCAATTGGGATCTCCGCGTGGAGACTACTCAGGAGGATGTGCTCATCAGGAGAGATAACACTGGTTTTCTACGGATTAGAGAGTGGAATGTTAGGTCCCTTAATCGGGAAAGGGAGATTAGAAAAATTTAGAAAGAGAAATGGATGGATGAAATTGGATATAGCGTGGAATAGTGATGTTCGGTGGAAAGAGGAACAGGGTTCCTAGTCAGATAAGTACAGGATTATAAATAGAAAATCAGTTGGGAATATTACAGGAGTAGGTCTGATAATAAGAAAGTAGGAATGCGGGTAAACAACAATGAGCAACGCAGTGATCGCACTATCGTAATTATGGTATATAAGATGGCAACACCGACCACATTAGTACAGGATTGTATGCCGACCAGCTCTGCTGATGAGTGGTAGATTGAAAAAATGCAAGAGGAGGTAAAAGGGGATTATTCAGACAGTTAAGCGAGAGATAAATCTAATTCTGATGGGAGACTAATTCGTAGTAGACAAAGGAATAGAAGGAAAAATAGTTGGTGAAATTGGACTGGGGAAATGAATGACGGGGGAAGCCGCGTGGGAGAATTTTGCAAGGAACATAATTTAATGATAACAAACTCTTGTTTTACAATCAAGAAAGAAGGTTGTATACGAGGAAGAGACTAGCAGACATCGGAAGGTACCAGATCGGTTTTATAGTGGCAACACATAGGTTTTAGAACCAGAATTTTTAAGATACACTCTGGTGTAGATATAGACTCTGACCATACCTTATTGGTAACGAACTGTAGACTGAAACTAAAAAAACTAAAGTAAGGTAGGCAATTGAGGAGAGGAGACCCCGAATAATTGAAGGAACCTAAAGTTCTTGATAATTTCAGAAGGAGGCAACAATTGACAGAAACGGGAGGGAGGGGGGAGGAATAAAACTGTAGAAGAAGAAAGGGATGGTTTGAGAGATGAAATAGTGAAGACAGCAATAGAACAATTGGATAGAAAGGCAAGACCTACAAAAAAGCCTTGGATATCACAGGAAAAACTAATTTGATTGTTGAAAGAAAAAAATATTAAAATTCAGCGAAAGTACATAAGACCAAGAAATGAGGGTGACAGGTAGTGCACACGATTCAGATGTCTTTTTTACACAATTCCTCTCGGTAGGGTTGGCAGGTTGAGGAGCCGCTGTTGAGTGTGGAGGAGCGTCCGCTATGAGTAACAACAGCTCTCTCCGGCCTGGACAGGGGGTGCCCTAAAAGAGTTCCAGCCGGCAGGCGCGGCGCCTCTAGCGCGTGATTATAAATCAGCAGGGGCCGCCTCCGGAATAAGGACTCGCGCCGCGGGATAGGGCCGAGGGGAGGGGTAGGGTGGGGGACAAAGTAGCGAGTAAATCAAAGCGGGGGAAGGGCATAAGCCCCGCCGTGAGATACGGCCGCGCTGACGACCGACCCCAGTTCTTAAATCACTATCCTGCACCACACCACACGTAGGCCGGGCAGATGCGAACTCTAGCCTACCGCAACCTGCAGGGACTCTGCGGTCCAAGGGAGGAGGGAAGGAAAAAATCGCCCTGACGTGTTTTACGGCCCACTTTAGATTTGTAGTTTTATAAGTTTTAGCAAACATTTTGGACCAAAATAATAATCTAAATAATAAAAAAATTGATTAGTAAGAGTGTCTGAAACCATTTTAGGAAAAAAAAATGTAGTGGTGGGATCCGAACCGCTGACCTTCTCTCTTTTTTTGTGTCCCAGCCTCGTCGCCGCTTTTGTGTCTTGTTTCCGTCGTAGGTGTCGGTGGCCGAGTAGAAAAATACCGACTCAGGAATAAAGGATGCACGCTTGTGCAGTATGGAGGTGACCAGCCAGTGGAACAGCACCAACTAGAAACACTAGAGTAAATTAGAATAGATATATATTTCATAAAAACTTAGTAATACTTAATTTTTACATAGTACTTGACTGCACAATGCTGATGCATAGATTAGATAGAGGCCTACCTATTGATGATTCCTAGTGTCTATCCGATAGCCAAGTCTTAACTGGTGCCTATCTGATACCAAAGTGTTAAGTGGTTCCTATCTCAGTCCCAAGTGAACGATGCAGTCCAGTGGTGGCCACGAGCGGAGTTGCAGCAGAGGGCGCTCGTGGCTGACGTCGTAAGAACGCCGCGCCGTGCGTGCATGGCTGCGCGCGGCGAAAGTAGCTGGCGCGCAGTTCATACTATTGCGACACCACATGGGGTATGGGCCATTGATTAACGGAGAGTAGTATTTTAAATGCAGTGATCGTTGGTTCGAACTCTGGTATGCGTTAATTTTTTCTCTCTCTCAGTTTCCTGTATGTAACAGATTCAGGGACTAGAAATGACATTCATATTCTTACTTGTGACAAATATTTATCCAATTTTTTCCTAATATGTCGGAACTTCCCAGGTCGTGGTGAAGTAAGAACCTAACAATAGAACTTAAATAATAATTCATCACTTGTCATAAATTCATCCTCTTTATTTCTGAAAATAATGTGATAATATTGACCTGAAATGGAATAGCGACTGTGCTGCCTAAATTATAAATCGGAGCAGGTAATTTCCACACGCCGTTTTCAATCGATCCAGCAAAACCGCATCTGGTCCTGACATGTACACACGACAGCGAAAAACGGTTTCCGAAATCCAGTTTTCGTGTTTCGGAAGTTGGGTCGCATGTAGAAGAAGCAAGTATTACTGTGTGAGTGAAGCATTGTTGTCTGTGGTGTTACTACATCTCCGTAGTTCCTAATGTTTCCCGCCGGACGCGGTGGCCGAGGAGACTGAGGCGCTCCAGTCACGGTCTGCACGGCCACTACGGTCGGGGGTTCGAATCCCCCCTCTGGTATGGATATTTGTGCCGTCCTAGTTCGTAAGTAGTTCGTAAGTAGTTTGTAAGTTTAGGGACTGATGACCCCGTAGTTAAGTCCCATAGACTATACAAACATTTGAAGAAACATTTGAAATGTTTCCTCTTCTTGCGATGAGTGTACGTAATTGCTGCAGTCAGGATCAACATTAAACACGTCAGTGCGTACAAGGATTTCAGTTTCGTTTACAAACTACATTTAAGCGATACTTTATTTCCGCCCTCACCCCAACTAGGAGCATCTAAATTCTACCATATATATGTATATTAGTGAAAGGGTGTCGACATAAGAGAAAGTTTGGAAAACACTGCTCTAGACATAGAAAATACTTACAGTAACTTACAATGAGGTCAATACACATAGCCATGCCCGAAGGAGGACTCGAACCTCCGGCAGGAGTGGCCGTCCGGTCCGTTAGACACGCGGCGACTTCGCAGTATTGCTGCGCATTATGGGGTCCCAACCCACTTAGACTGACAGAGGATGTAGCGAAAGCATCTCTTCTTGTATTGTCGCCATGTCACAGATGCAGGAGTTAGGGGTGGAAACCATTAAAAGAAAAGTGTTGTTCGTTGCAGCGAGATTGATTTGCGAAATTTATTCACCACTTTTCTGTATTTTCTTAGCACCCACCTACAAAGGTAGACATGATCATAACAATAAAAGCAGAGAAATAAGACAGGAAACGGAACATTTAGGTGTTCGAAATAAATCGCAATTTGCTATCAGTTATGGCTTCGTTGTACTAGGTTTAGATGAAATAACAAAGTGCAGCGAATGAAAATTTGTGCCCGGCCTGGATTCGAACTCGGGATCTCCAGCTTACTAGACCGACGCGTTGACCACTCCGGGTGTGGCGGGAGACGTGCAGGGAAGAGTCCTCTGCAGTCGGGATAGTCACTCCTCGGTGGCGAAGTGGTCAACGCGTCTGCCTAGTAAGCAGGAGATCCCGGGTTCGAATCCCGGCAGGGCACAAACTTTCATTCGCCGCACAACGGTATTCCATCTAAACCTATAACAGCGAAGCCATAACTGATCGCAAATTGCGATTTAGTTCATACATTGAACGCTGTAACGTCGTAAATGTAAATATATCTATATGCAAGCCGAGGCTGGGGTTCTGACGACAAGTAATTGTGTCTCGTTACCTTATGGTCCTGTTCTCCCTGATGCGGGAATACAGGTATATATATAATTCAGGTGTTCATTTATCCCGCGAACTATTAGAGATTGGAACGGTAGGGAAATATGGACGCTGGCTTGGATGAAAATGCACAGTAAAAGATGGAGAAATAAAAATTTTTATTATTGCATGATACAAAACATAATTATTTCGTCGTAAGGTTTGGTGCAAATTACTGTCTGAAGAGAAACCTCAAGCGGCTAGGCTGTTGTCCAAAAGTGTTCATTGTGCCAAAAGGCCAACAACATTCAAAACATGAATAGAGGCGTGTTCCAAAGATTTATAATCAAATACCGGTACTTTTCCCGTGATCCTTAAAACAGAAGCCTTACTATAGATGAGAGGTCGGTAAGTAATCTTGGATGGGGTCCGGATACTTATGAAAATTTTTATATAGGTCCAGAAGTAAAACCACATATTGTTTATCAATGTTTTATTTTAATTTTCATTCTCAATCTAATAGGAAATACAAAAGATGTGAAATAAAAATGTACAATAATCCAGTAAAACTTATTTTATTAGCTATTTATTTTTATATTCACTCACAAAAGGTATTAAATAAAATGTGTAATCAAACTTCTACTAAAAATCGAGTAACATGTCATACATTAAATATACTAGTTTTTTCTATTTTCACTAAAAATTACGAAATACAATAAACTGTAGGTATTTTTGTTTAAAAAAATCAATGAAAGAAATTACATTTGCAGTCTTCAGCCAGTTTCTTAGTGAGGTTCACATGCGGAGCAGCTTACGCGAATAGTGTCTCCAAGGTGGGCAGCCGTTAATCCTGAACGATACTTATTGTTTAACAAATTAGTTTTTTAATGAAATTTGACAAATATATGTGGAGCCAAACATAGTAGCCAGGTGGATGCCTACTGCATTGCAATTTTCATATTTTTCCGGGACATGTTCACTACACAATTCGTCAGTGGATTCAGGTTCATACGTTTGCAAGGGAATGTCGTCATGCAAGTCTATTATCTCCATTTGGAGTAAAGGCTTTGAAAGGTGGAACAACTTCGCAGCCACATCCGTGTGTTCTGCTGCTGAGAAACTTCAAAAGGTGTTTTTCAAGAGCACAAAAATGGTGTTTAAATAGATATGCCCGGACCGTTTAAAAAGAGATTTCAGAGACTGTCAGAGGATGAAGTCTATTTATGGTTTTTCCTTGTTCGTTAGATAAAGTTCTCTTCCTGCATTCGCGTGTACATGACTTTCATGCGGATCACAGGTCAGCTTGCTCCTTTTTGCCGCAGCTTGTCAGCGTACTCTCCAGCGTCGTACATCATGACAACCATTTATTTAATTTGCCTATAATTAACATTAAGGGTTCTGATTATTCAGCAGATAACTGTAAGATTCTAGAAAATTTATAAGGTTGGCTCTCATACGAATTGGTAACACAGAATTTTTTTAATAATTTGAGTATGAATATTATAGAATGAAACTTTCACTCTGCAGGGACGTGTGCGCTGATATGAAACCTCCTGGCAGATTAAAATTGTGTGCCGGAAGCGGGACTCGAACGTGGCTGTGGCTAAGCCATGTCTCCACCAAAGCCTTTCTTCCAGAAGTGCTTGTCTTGCATGTTTCGCAGGAGAGCTTCTGTGAAGTTTGGGAAGTAGGATGCGTTATACTGACGGAAGTAAAGTTGTGAGGCGGCATCGTGAGTCATGTCGGGATAGCTCACTTGGTAGAGCGCCTTCCCGCGAAAGGCAAAGTTCAAAGATTCGAGTCCCGGTTGCGGCACACAATTTTAATCTGCCAGGAAGTTTCACTCTGCTGCAGAGTGAAAGTTTCATTCTGGATACATTTCTGTTTCTTTTAGTCCAAAGTATTTTCACGAATCACAAAAATAATGGGAAAAACAAAATTTGACTATACATGATGCCAGTGACATATCTTATATCAATTCGTCTATACAAGACACCTGAAAAATATTTATTATTCGTCCTGAAACACTCTGTACACTTGTTCCACAAATGGTGATTGGGACGACTTCAAAAGTACACAGTGTCGGATATAAATTGACCTGTAGGACAGTGTAAAACGGCAGTGAGTGCTCGTGCAGTGTATTGTAGCTGCAGATAGGCCCAGGCGCGGCCATTGAGGGCTGCTAACAAAGCGAGAGAGACGTGGGGCCGGCGTGTGTCGCTATTCATTAGCCGGGAGCGCAGGCATCTGCATTGATGGCCGCCATTGCTCTTCCCTTATCGCCGCAGCCGGCAGCCGGCAAGAAGCGCCGTGCCTCAGGCCGCGCATTCAGCCGACACTTTTATCTAAACGGCCCGGGCCCGCCACTCGGCTCCTTTTTCTCTCCCCACCCTCCGCCACGCACCTCGGAGCTGAGGTCCCCAGTAAACAGGTAGCAGGTAGCAGGTAGTAGCTGCCGCCGCGCGCTACCGTGCTGTGTACGCGCTACCGGCTGGCACCACTAGGGCTGCTACGCGGGTTGCCTACCACACCGCCGGCAGGGGCAGCCCGTCGCCAAAGCGGCAGACTTGTGCAGTTCGCGAAATAACTAAGTTCGGAAGAGCGCTCCCACAGGCGAACTACGCGAACTAGTTCGCAGATTCCTCGCCTCTTAGTTCGTCCACTCCTTTTCCGAAGACTGACAGGGAGCAGCGAGAGGACGCGAGAGCGCGCAGAATCGCGTGATTCCCTTCTGACAGTTGCCGTCATTTCGAGCTGAGATGCGGCTTAGCTGTAGTTTCATAGTTCACTGCCACAAATTTTCTTTTCTAAGGTATTCAGCAATCTCTAAGTATAACCCTCATTCCATAGTGTAAAGTAGTAAAGAGAATTCAAAACTTAACATCGTTTGCATTTATATGCCAAAAATTATTGGTCCTCTGCTGTTCCTTATTTACATAAACGATTTAGGGGAAAATCTAAGTAGCTCTCTTAGGTTGTTTGCAAATATCGCCGTCATATACCGTGTAGTAAAATCATCTGAAGATCAAAACCAACTGCAGAACGATCTCAATATCACTATGGTGTAAATATTGGCAATTGACTCTAAATAATGAGAAGTCTGAAGTCGTCTACATGAGTACGAAAAGAACTACGTTAAACTTTGTTTAAAAGATAAATCAATCAAAAGTGAAGGCCGTAAACTCTATACCTGGGAAATACTATTACTTCAGACTTAAATTGGAAAGAACACGTAGATAATATCTTGGGGATGGCGAACCAGATACTGCGTTTTATTGGCATAACCCTTAAAACATGCAACAGAACTACAAAAGAAACTGCATTCACTACGCTTGTCCGTCCATTTTTGGAGTATTGCTGCCCATTGTGGGATCCTTATCAGGTGGGTTTGATGGAGGACATCGAAAGAGTCCAAAGAAGGGCAGCTCGTTTAGTATTGTCACCATATTCGAGAATGGAATGCCAGATAAATAGTATAAAGGTGGTTCGATGAACCCTCCGCCAGGCACTTAAATATGATTTGCAGAGTGTCCCATATGGATGTAGATGAAGAGGAATATATGCTATTCTAAACCGGTAATGGCGCTTTATAGATAAAGTATAAGAAAACCAATTGTGCTTGGTTGCTGTTCTTCACCAACAAGATGTTTAGAATGACGCCAGTTGCGGCTTGGAACCATACATCCGTAATTATCTCGAAAACGGCTCGTATGCGGAACCCACATTCACGGGGACATTTTTTCATTTATTATCGTGTACTTTCAACCGTGTACGTTTGCGCCTTCCTGTCTGAAACACCCTGTACCCGCGTACGTTCTTCTTTGATAGATGCAGACGCGGCGGCAAACGAATCGAGCCGTCAGCGTGGAGGGCGGCAGCGCGTGCAAAGTAGTCTTGCGTAGTTCGCGAACTAATTAGTTCGGAAGAGCGCTCCCGCAGGCGAACTACAAGAACTAGTTCGCAGATTCCTCGCCTCTTAGTTCGTCCGCTTCTTTTCCGAAGACTGACGGGGAGCAGCGAGAGGACGCGAGAGCGCGCGTTGACCACTTCCAAAACTTTATAAAAATTAAAAAGTAATTTATAATTGTGCATTTTTATTCACGAAAATAGACGCATTTAGCATATTTTGTAGGTAATGTTCTTTCAATGACCTATTAAATTAACAGCCGGCCGCGGTGGCCGAGGGGACTGAGGCGCTCCAGTCACGGTCTGTACGGCCACTACGGTCGGGGGTTCGAATCCCCCCTCGGGCATGGATATTTGTGCCGTCCTTAGGATTAATTAGTTCATAAGTAGTTTGTAAGTTTAGGGACTGATGACCCCGTAGTTAAGTCCCGTAAGCTATACAAAAAAAAATTATTAAATAAACAACGAAATCCATTATTATTCCATCATTTTTCGGGAGTACACCCGGGACAGAGTCAATTCTTCGTCCGATATTTCGGCTGCAAACCTTACAGCCATCTTCAATGCGAGTCCAAGACTGAGTTCTCAGCGTCTGCGCTTGCCTATTTACACGGTAAATCACGTGATGCAAAGCTATTGAGGATTAGACTGCGCATGCTCGAAGATATCACATTCGTAACTGTTGCGCTAGTCATAGATAAACATGTACTTCAAAGATAAACTTGAGAGCGCTGAGTGCAAACATAAACAGAGCTGTTACATATCCACAATGCTTGAAAATGAATAATTAATCATTAAACTGGTAACATCAATCGGAAGTGAAGACGCACACATTCCTTCAGAACGAAGGCGTGATATAAGTGGCTTCCATGCATTGTCAAAATGAAATCCTTCGTCACGATTTAACAGGTTGTCCGCCAGTTGTATGTGTACAGCTTCCTTTACAACTGAGTCCCAGAAAGTAGAAGCTGTGTTTAAAATCTTTACTTCTTTGTAATTCATGGAATGGCCAGTAGAAATACAATGTTCAGCTACTGCAGACTTGTTGGACTAGTGCTCAACGCATCGTTCCTATACAGTGCGCGCGATTTGACCTATGTAACGTTTTCCACACTCCAAGGGATTTCATAAACCCCCGCTTTTCGCAATAACAGATCATCTTTGACAGATCCCAGAAGAGCTTTGCATCACGTGATTTACCGTATAAATAGGCACTCGCCGACGCTGATAACTCAATCTTGGACTCGCCTTGAAGATGGTTGTAAGGTTTGCAGCCGAAATACTGGACGAAGAATTGTCGCTGTCCCGGGTGTACTTCCGCAAGATGATGGAATATTATGTCCGCTGGGAAAACTTCAAGAATAATATAAATCCATTTTAAAAATAAAATACTACGAGTACTCTGTATGCAGTTGTAAGTAGTTGAATACCATTGTATCACCCATTCGTGTAAATAACTGGTTTATTTCCTTAAGTATTTGATGTCTAATTGCCTAAAATACGGGTAATAGCATACGCTTGGTCAACACTGATCATTATATAAAAAAGCTGTCATAACAAAAAAAGAGCACTTTTAGTAGCGGTAGCAAACGCCAAATAGAGCGGACGAACTAAAAAGAGCGACCTACTTCGCGGCCGAGCTGCGAACTAAAAGGTGAGCTACCGGTCGCGAACTAAAATATGCGCGATCTGTCGCGAATTAAAATATGTGCAATCGGTCGCGAACTAAAACATGCGTTACCGGTCGCGAACTATTATGCCAAACGTTTCTCGTTTCTTAGGTCGCTGGATTCTTTTCCGAAGACTGACGGGCAGCAGAATTAAAAGTCACGTGTTTGCCTTCTGCCATTTCCAGGTGAGCATCTGCCTGCTAGATTACATAGTTCAGTGCTACAAAATTTCTGTTTTGAAGTATTCTGCACTCTGCAATATCTGACTAATAAATTCCATAATACCAAGAAATAGAGAGAACTCTATACTTAAACGCGAGAAATTATCCACAAACTGTTTCTTTTGGTTTTCGTGATATCGTTAGCGGCTCAAGCAGCAAGCGCATGAAGCAGCTATGTGGGGAACTTCTTCCTCCACCTGCATGCGCATACCACGCAAGCGGTCTAATTAAAGAACGAACTGGTTCGCGGCAAAGCCGCGAACTAAAGTGAGCGCTTCCGATCGTGAACTATTATGCGCAAGTCTATAGAGCGGCATTACCCACTTGGAACGACCTTTGTCATTAAGTTGAGAAGTGAAGGTAGCGACAACCGGCTCGGTTACTTACAAGGGGAAGGCTACAGATACGGCCAAACGACTCGGCTAAAATTTTGCACGTCGCTTGTGTGAAACAAAGAACTCTTAAAGTATTTGGCCTCAACATCTCCCTTCACGCTATTGAGAACATCGCCCCTAAAGGCTATGACGTGGAATCGACCTAAAATTGAAGCAATCCATAATTCGTCATAATCGTCATTAGAGACTGATTATGCCTTTCAGCGTTGAGTCTGGAGCATAGTACCTCTAATAAAATTCCTCCATGACCCCTATTCAATGCTAACATTGATGCCTCGTCTGATGTTATGCCTTTTACATCAAAATCATTCTTTGCAGAATCTAAGTACTTTCTACTTGGTCAACCTCGACTCCTCTTAGCTTCCGCTGCCGAGCTCATGAGTCTCTTAGGTAACCTTGCTTCTCCCATGCGTGTAACATGGCTCCACCATCTCAGCCTGTTCACTCTAACTGCTTCATCTATGGTGTTCATTCCCAGTTTTTCTTTGATTTCCTCATCATGGACACCCTCCTACCATTGTTCCCATTTATTAGTACCTGCAATCATTCTTGTTACTTTCATATCTGTAACCTCTCCCTTATGAATAGGGTAACCTGTATCCACCCAACTTTCACTCCCATACAACAAAGTTGGTCGAAAGATATAGCGGTACACTGCTAACTTAGCCTTGGTACTTACTTCCTTCTTGCAAAAGAGAGTAGATCTTAGCTGAGCACGCACTGCATTAGCTCTGCTGCACCTCGATTCCATTTCTTTGGCTATGTTGCCAACCTGTGAGAAAATACATCGCAGGTACTTGAAACTGTCTACCTGTTTTAACTTTGTTCCTCCTATTTGGCACTCAATCTGTTTGAATCTCTTTGCCACAGACATTACTTTCGTTTTGGAGATGGTGAACTTCATATCATACTCCTTGCACCTCTGATCGAGCTCTGAAATATTACTTTGCAACGTTTCAATCGAATCGGCCATTACAACTAAGTGATCCGCAAATCCGAGACTGCTAATTTTGTTTTCACCTATTTTAATCCCGCACTGCCAGTCTACTGTTTTCAACATATGATCCATGAATATTATGAACAACAGTGGTGACCGGTTACAGCCTTGTCTTATCCCTGAAACTACCCTGAACCATGAGCTTAATTTGCCATTTACTCTAAATGTTGCCTGACAGTCTACGTAAATCCCTATAATTGCCTGCAGAAGTTTGCCCCCTATACCATAATCCTGAAGAACTGACAGTAGCTTCCTCTTAGGAACACGGTCATAAGCTTTTTCCTGATCTATGAAACATATATACAATTCCCTGTTCCACTCATAGCACTTTTCCATTACCTGCCGTAGGCTTTATATCTGGTCCTGACAGCCTCTAAGAGGCCTAAACCCACACTGATTTTACTCGCACTCTCCTTTCTACAATACCTGAGAACATTTTGCCTACAACGCTAATTAAGCCTGTAAGATTAAGATGCCTCGATAGTTGTTGCAATCTTTTCTGTTTCCATGTTTCAAAATTGACGTGATTACCGCTTTCGTCCATTCAGACGGAACCTGTCCCGATTCCCACGCCTTTTCAGTTATCCTGTGTAATCATTTGAGACCTCGTATTCCACTGTATTTGACGAGTTCCGGCTTAATTTCATCCACCCCAGCCGCTTCATTGCACGTAATACACTGACCATTTTCTCCACTTCCTCAAATGAGATACTGTTTCCATAGTCGTTCCTACCCCATCCTACCTGAAAATCTGACACATCATTGAACGTTTCACCTACATTAAGCAATTCTTCAAAATATTCCCTCCATCTGCTCAAACTCGATTACTTCGATGGGAAAATATTACATTAGAAATTTATAGGCCTTAAGATTATCTGCTCTGGATTGCTTTTGTGTACGTATCAACTGATTTGTTACGTTCCGAAATAAATCGGAAAACCCCTTCAAAACCTTAAAAACTAGATGTCTTATAACTCTTCAATATTCAAGTTTCCCAACTTGTTAATTTGCTTAAGTATTGCAGGAAATAAGTCAAAAACGTGCCCTCTCGGTGCTGTGACTCAAGGCGCTACGGGCTTGCACGCTTCACTTTACTAATTAGTTAGCAGCAGTAGAAAACAATGCAACATGTCCAAGTATTTTTTCTTACTACTACAAGTATTTAATATTAAGCCTCATGAAGCACGTCGCTTTAAAAGATTAATTACGTCCACTAGATTTTTTCTAAGAAGAATATTTATCTCAGCTCCAGAAGGTCGCGGAGCAATATAATTTGTTTTAAAGTCTGTGAAAAAAAATCTGCAACAGTTTTCTTTAAGATTTCCTTTCATACTATAAAAACTGAAATAATCCGTTGAAGAAAATTAGCCCCCAAAAAAAGTGTAAGATGTCGAAGTGATTCTTCGATACTTCTAATTAACATAATCTAAAAAAATATTTAATAGCCTGATATTACAACTGTTCTCGAAGAAAACAGAACAAAAACCATTAATCTAGTTCGATCCCCAATCCCCCAATTTTCGAAAAGCCCTTTAAAAAAATACTGAATATTTTTATTTTTTCGAAGAAGTACTTTTTTAACTTATTTCCTGACATACTTAAGGCAAATAATAAGTTTGGAGACGTGAATATTGACGAGTTATAAGAAATATAGTTTTTAAAGGTTTTTAAGTGTTTTTTCGATATATCTTGAAACATAACAGAGTAATTGATTACTACAAAAAAGCGATCGATTTACTATCTTAAGGCTTATAACAATCTAATTTAACATTTTCCCATTGGGGTTATCATTTTTTATTTATTTCATAAAAACTTTTTTTTTTTTTTTTTTTTTTTGCAACTTTGCGTTTTTTATTTTTATTTGATTTTATTTTTAAGCAAATTTCGCTATCTCAGATCGACTCTCAAGGAATAGCAATTCTGCTTAAAATTTTATTTCCTATACGCTCATATTTTTTGTTTTCTCTTAATAATTTTTGCACTCATTTCTCCCTAATGCTTAGACTAGTGAGTTCATTCACCAGAGCGTGTGCAATGTCGACGCTAGTACCGCGAATAGGCTTACCCTCCTTCTGCCGCAATGCCAGCAGCGGTTCTCCCTTGAAGACGATCTTAGAGGTTCGGAATGTGGTCTTGGTAAATGGGCTGCGATGCAGTTTCCACCTGGTGCCTCAGTTGGCACGGATATAGCGGCGGCCGTGCAGACCGCGAAAGATGACGTTACATCCAGTCCCAAACATGCTCATTTAAGAACATATAGGGGGATTGTGCTGTTCAGAGTACTTGACTTGCCGCTTTGGATTGGCCGAGCTCTCTAAGGCGTCTTGCTGAGAAGCACGCAGTTGCTCGCCGTCGGAGTTTCGAGTCCTCCCTCGGACATGGGTGAGTGTGTTGTCCTTAGATTAGTTTAAGTTAGTTTAAGTAGTTTGTAAGCCTAGGGACTAATAACGAAAGAAGTTACGTGCCTTGTACAGGGTGAATCAACACTTGCACCGCAAATATCGCGGAAACGGAAACTGCGATTGATGTGCTACAACCGTTTTGGGGGCGAAGGCTGCGAGTACCTGACTGGCCGAGTGGCTAGCTCCTGGGGCACGGCCCACTGTCATGAGCACCAGCCAGCCAGATACGCTGTCGTAGCCTCCGCCCCCAAAAATTTTGAACGATTGTAGCTGCCAAATTAAACATGCTAAAAATGTCGTCCAAAATTCTTTGTACATGGCTGGTGTCAGAAATTACAGTGCATGATAGAAAGCACCGTCGTTCCCTTTAAAAAAACTGTATGTTTGCATAAAAAATACAATTTCTAAGTAATATTACAATCTGATTGTTGGCTAAATATACGAGCCCCTGACTACCAAACCATTATGTGGAAACCGCACATCAATAGCACTTTCCGTTTCCGCAATATTTGCGGTGTAAGTGTTAGGTGATTCACCATATATTTACAAACATTTGAACATTTGAGTGGTTGACGTACACATCTAAAAGTACACTGTGTCTTACAGGATACGTTAGGATATGCATTGTCCAGTTGGAAAAGCATATCTTGTTGTTGGTGCATGAAGAATAGAAAGATGGGTTGATTGTTGGTTTCACTGTGCCGTGCACTGTTCGGTGTTTCCTCGCCAATCAGCAGAGAAGAACGCCCAGTTTAGGATGTGGCTCCCCACACCGGATGTTGGCCCCGTGTGCCTCTGTCGTAAACACTCCAGATTTTCGGGCACTCCTGCTCGACGCCACACACTCATACAACCATCATCGGCACCGAGGAAGAAGTGATTCTCATCACTGAAGTCGACATTTAGGCATTCGTCCTTCCACGAGCGCCTATCGCGACGCTATTGGAGGCGGGCTGAACGGTGTTGGAAGAAGGAAGGAAGGGAGCTTAAGGGTTTGACGTCCCGTCCACAGTGTGGTCATTAGATACAGAGAACAACCTCGAGTATTTTGGGAAATATGTGGGAGGAAATTGGCCCTGCCCTTTTAAGGTTATGTGTGGGGTTTCGCCAAATGCAAGGTTTAGTGGGGACGGGATCCTCGGAACACAATTCTATGATAATCAATTTAATATATCATTTGCTTCGAAAACAATTAGTTACATTACTAAAGGATTAACATATTAACTTGATAAGAGTCTGAACGACAAATATTTGAATAATGGACAAAATTCTACTTCAGTATTGCATGAATGTGTGCTACCAAATTTTCCAATTTCATTAACTAGCAAGTCCTTCCCCACTTCACAATGACTGAAACATCTCATGACACGATGACTATATAAAAAGTGAGGGCTGAATATTTCGGTGCTGTACCTAAGCATTACTATTCTCCACAAGTTCGTGAACACGTGACAGTTCCTCTCAGACACAGGCAAATGCTGGCGGTACGTTACCAAACCTGGAGCAGAGTCCTGTTCTCGAAGTACAGCTGAGGTGGCGCCTGATGAGCGGCTGCTGAAAGTATTCGTGGCCGAGGAGACAATTATTTGCTATCCGCCTAAACTGGCGCATAAGCTCGCTGTTGGAGTAATTTTCGTGCTTGTCAAGAAAGAAGGAGAGCTATCGATGATGCTATCTATCCCTCAGCGATCGGCAGGTGACTGCCGTCCCCAAACTATAAGGAGTCTTAGCTTAAAACACGAAGGCAGTAACCATCTCGTAAAACGAGGTGCAATAAACGAAGAGACAATGTAGCCTGCACCCTTAGGACGCCGGTTTCACTTTGCAGATAAGCTACGACATGGGAGCGTCCTAACCTACCGACGGGTGGCGTCTGCTGGGGCCCGTCGCTGCAGCAGGCACAGACAAATATATACAGACGGGAAACCTCTGTAAGGGCCCGGTCACATGCTCAGGGGTGCGGGCAGGGGGTGCTAAAGTAGTTCCGTAAGATGTCCCATGATGGCGCTGTGGTCAGAAGCAGCCCTTTAAACTGGCCAGAGCAGGCGGCAGGTAGCGGCTGTCCCCACCACCACCTCCCCTGAAACGCCAGCAAGCCGGACACAGCCGTGGCCTCGTGGCAGGCGGCGCGAGCTCTCCCCTCAGCCTCCCCTCCACGCTACCCTCTGAAGTGCGAGAGGCACCCTCAGAAGTGCCTCTAATGTCGTCTACCGGTACTAAGCCAGGGTACCGCCTGACATCTGACACGTTACGGAACTACGAGGGGAGTGTAGGACAGTTGTTTAGAGGGGACTGCCTCTCTGTATATGTTACTCTGTGCTGCAGGGCAGGTAGCATCGTAAAAATACCGGCTTGGCTTTCACTTCCATTTCCACATCCCTCCCGTCTGCCACCGATGAATTTTTATTATTATTATTTATTTATTTAATTAATTTTTTTACACAGCAAGCTCGCTTCCATTCCAATGACAAAAAGCATCCCCGCACCTGATATTCAGCCCCGTTTCAAATGAAGAGCCATGTGTTTCTCAACAGTAAGAAATTACAATAAATAGAATGAAAAATCTGATGAGAGATGGGGTGACATCTCTCACCTTTTCAAATAAACCACCCCAGCCCTCCTCCCGAATGCGAGTCCGGCGTGAGCGGTGTTGGGGCGTGAGCGGAAGTCGTCCTGACAGCATTCACGATTGTGCATCATAGTGTGAGGATCCATATCCTACGTACTCTTCTGGTGACCTTCGATGGAACACTGAACAGTTCATGGTACATTGAAACCACCATTGAACCCGTCTCACAAAGAAAGGCGACTAGCCTTTCCAACAGGACAATGCACATCGACGTGTTCTGTACTGCCCAACGTGTTCTTCAATGTGTGCCTCAACTACTCAGGACCGAACGATCGCAAGAGCTTACGACCATTGAGCCTGTTTGGGACCGAATGAAACATCGTCTGCACGACCACCACGAAAATGGGAAAACTGAGGCACCAGACACACACCTGGCAGGTGCATTTCGAATGGGTTAAAGCACGTCGAGGTACATGGGGAAATGAACTAGCTGACATTCTCGCTAAAAGTGCCGCTTGGTCACGACAGTCGATACGCTACAGCAAAATACTACAGGTTCGGTGAAGAAGAAACTTCGAGAGGAGTTTAGGAACAAATGGGAGATTGAGTGCCATGGAACAAAAAATGGGGAAAGCTCTAAACCGGATTTTCCTACGACCCGGCAACTGGCAATGATTAAACTCACAAAATTTCCGAATTTTACAGCAATGTTAACAGGTCATAGGGAACTGAAAGCCTTTCATCAACTGTTGAGTCGGAACGTACACACTTAACAGAGATATCCAAAATAATGACTACCTGCTTTTCTATTGCAGCATTTTACTGAAAGAGAGGGACTTACTCAAAAAACAAAAAAAAAAAAACAAAAAAGAAAAAAGAAAAGAAAGTAGCTGACAGATGAAGAGCATGGCCCGTCAGTAAATTTGAGTTTGTACACAACTTCACTACAGACTTATACAGCTTCTGTAATTGAATAAGTTTTCATGACGTTTTTAACTCATTTGATATATTTATGTAAAGCGATAAATCTTGTATAGCCAAAATTCATTCTTTTGTAAATCGTTCGATCTTATTTACTGTGTTTCTGATTGGGTAAGTACCTGATGTAACCGCCCGAATTTAAACTTAAACATGTAATACTACCGTGTAATGAGGCATGTCAAATAAATAATAAGAGTGTGGTAAAAGCCTGGCAGGCCATTCCGTAAGACTACATTCGGCATCTCTACGAGCCTCTCCATGGGAAAATTGCAGGTTGCACTGCTGCAGAACGAAGGTATACACGGTAGACATTGTGCACGCTCTGGTGACTGTACTCGCATGCGTGTGACTTTGTGGACTCATGTGTTCTACATCTACATCTACATGGGATATTCTGCAAATCACATTTAAATGCCTTGCAGAGGGTTCATCGAACCACCATAGTATACTATTTATCTCCCATTCCATTCTCGTACAGCGTGCCGGAAGAAAGAATACCTGAATCTCTCCGTTCGAGCTCTGATTTCTCGCATTTTATGATGATGATCATTTCTACCTATGTCAGTGGGAGTCAACAATATATTTTTGCATTCAGAGTAGAATGTTGGCGACTGGAGTTTAATAAATAGCCCACGCCGCAGCGATACGCGCCGTTTTGTAATGATTCCCATGCCAGATCCTGTATCATTTCCGTAACACTGTCTCACCTATATCGTGACAGTACAAAACGAGCTACCCTTATTTGGACTCTTTCGATCTCCTCCGTCAAACCCACCTGATAAGGATCCCACACTGGGCAGCAATACTGCAAAAGAGGACGGACTAGCTTAGTGTATGCAGTCCCTTTAGTAATTCTGTTACTTCTTTTAAGGGTTCTGCCAATAAAACGCAGTCTCTGATTCGCCTTTCCCACGACATTACGTGGTCTTTCCAGTTTAAGTCTGAAGTAACAGTAATTCCTAGATATTTTGTGGAGTTTACGGTCTTCACTTTTGATTGATTTATCTTGTAAACAAAGTTTAACGGATTTCTTTTCGTACTCATGTGGACGACTTCACACTTCACATTATTTACAGTCAATTGCCAATTTGAACACCATACCGACATATTATTCAGATCGTTCTGCAGTTGGTTTTGATCTTCAGATGATTTTACTAGACGGTAAATGACGGCGTCATCTTCAAACAACCTAAGAGAGCTATTAGATTTTCTCCCAAATCATATATGTAAAAAACGAACAGCAGAGGACCAATTACACTACTCTGAGGAACGCCCGATATCACCTCTTTATTAGTCGATGCCTTACGATCGTTTACAACGAACTGTGTCCTCTCTCAAAGGAAATCCCCTATCCAATGGCAAATTTGGGGCGATATACCACAACCATGCAAGTTGATTAAAAGCCGTTTGTGAGGTACGGTGTCAAAAGCCTTCTGGAAATCAAGGAATACGGAATCAATTTGAGAACCCTTGTCGATAGCATCCATCATTTCGTGTGAGTAAAGAGCTTCTTGTGTTTCGCATGAACGATATTTTCTAAATCCGTATTGACCTTGGTTCAATAGACCATGCTGTTCGAGATAATTCATCATATTTTAATACAGGATATGTTCCAAAATCCTGCTGCAGACTGATGTCAATGAAATAGGCCTGTAGTTTAGCGGGTTACTGCTCTTGCCTTTCTTGAACAGATGTGTGACCTGTGCAATTTTCCAATCTTTTGGTTCAGATTCTTCTTCGAGAGAGCGGTTGTATATGCATGTTGAGTAAGGGGATTTCTCTTCAGCATACTCAAATAGAAATCTAATGGGTATACACAAACCGGACCAGAAGACTTGTTCTTGTTAACTGATTCGAGTTGCTTCACTACTCCGAGGATGTGTACTTCTACGTAACTCATTCTGGCCTCGATTTGTAATTCGAAATCTGGAATATTGGTTTCGTCTTCTTTGATGAATGAGTTTCTGAACGCAATGTTTAGTAAGTCTGCTTTAGTAGCGCTATCACCGGCAGGATCCTTAAGAATTTATCTATGAAATTTCCCTCTGAGGGTTCGACGAATACGTGATGTTCTTTTTTTTTTTAATTTTCTAGGAGTGGAGTTAGGGTGCCTGTTGTTTCAAATGTTCAAATGTTTGTAGAACTTATGGGACTTAGCTACGGGGTCATCAGTCCCTAAGCTTACAAACTACTTACGAACTAGCTAAGACTAAGGACGGCACAAATATCCATGCCCGAAGGGGGATTCGAACCCCCGACCGTAGTGGCCGTGCAGACCGTGACTGGAGCGCCTCAGTCCCCTCGGGCACCGCGGCCGGCCCTGTTGTTTCGGACATGCCCGAAAGAAGATACACCATGTGTACAACTGATACGATTGTCTCACTAATCGTACGGGCTGGTAGCCGCGGCATCAGCAATGCTATAGTCTGCAGTACGCGGAAGGACAAATGTTGGCAGCCCTGGAACTAGGTGGAAGCCAATAACACGCCAGGCGACAACATGCACTGCAATTCGCTCCGCGCACGCTGCGAACAGTTCTCGCACTGTGCTACCGGCTACGACAATGACCGCCTCGGGCCAGTAATTCTCCGCCAGGAGCTTTTTACTCACTGTGTGCTTCTGTTTTGGTCGCGAAATGCCACCTGGGCACGCTACGCATGCTGTTTCTTAGAATTCAGCCTCCCTGTGACACGTTTTTGCCACGAGCCTTTACTGGAGTTTACAAGTCGGATTAAACGAAAAACGACAGTAAAAGCAAGGCAGGTAGTAAGAGTATAAGGGAGCAAATAAGAAAAGAAGTAAGACTACATTAAATGTTGGACACATTTAATATACAAAAAAATATGTTTGTTTGTTTGCCTTTTTGTTTGTATTTTATGCGTGTCTTTACCGTACTCACACACTTTGTCAACTCATTGCTTGAGCTCGCGCGAAGGTTATAGGAATAGTAAAACTAACTTCATAAGGTGCACGTCTGAGGGTGCTTTACAATTACTCAATTCGTTTCTTACGCCTTCAGCCTGAAATGGCTGGACGGATATGAACGAAATTTGGAAGAGAGGTAGCTTATACCCCGCTTAATACATGCGCCACTTTTCGTAAACCACCATATGGTGCGCCGCGGAGGGTACTTAAATGGGTTAATACGTTCGCTACTCCTTCATGCTGAAAGAGATCGACAGATTTCAAAGAAATTTGGGATGGAGACAGGTTGGGCTACCTTTCGTAAGTCACCGTACGATGAGCGGCGACCTGTAAATTCTATTCTGGCTATAAATTGGTATGGTCAGTCAGTTTCACACTAACCCGCACCGTTGTCACTCAAAAAATGCACTCGCGAGCGTTACCTAATGCACCCTGTCTATTTTCACATAAGATATTAAGGATCTTGGTCGACACTATGGACAATGCGCAATCCTTAGTACTCTTCACTGGAGATTCACTAAGATCCGCTGCATGAGAGAGGTGCTCCTTACAGTGCAAAACTGTACAGGAGCCATTATCGCCTCTCCACACAAAATACCGCTGTGAGAGCGACACAGCTCTAGCTTGCGTGCTCAGTGACACATACAGCCGGCGCGGGCGAGAGGGCGAGTCTGCCTTAATTTTTCTCATTCTGCTTGTGTATATGTTTTGGTGATGCTTGCGCTTCCATGCCAGTGGCTCACCAAACAAATTGTGCGTCTTAAAACGCCGTGTGGCTCGCCAGCCAATAGTGCATCACCTAATGTCTCATTTAGGTCTTCCCTCTAAGACTTGACAGTGCCAGTTTGGCATTCGCGTTCCACCTGTGGCTGAGAGCTGCAAGTAGTTACCTGTTTTTGGGAGCGGTATTGTGTGGCTTTTTTTTAAGGATTTTAATTATCTGTATTTCTCCAAGAAGGAAAGTGGCTTTCGGGCCGTAGGCCACCCTGTGTGAGGGAGTGGAGTGGGGACCCTTCTGTCCATCTGTCCATGCTTGCCGGTCGCCGCTGCACAGGTGCCTCACCTTGCTTTAGATAAACAAGTGTGTTACACCAGCCTCAATTATCTTGTCATGCTTGTGACATGATTGCGAAATTTGCAGATCAAACTGTAATTATTATGTGATTCTTGAGTTTCTCCTGGCATATTTGATAATCAAAATATCCATGGGTATACTGCCGGTCTATAGTGTCCAACAGGCACAATATTTCGGCAATCATACATGTCGCAATCATCAAGTGAACTGACGGACTGACCTCCTGGAAACGCGCCGGTACGGAGATCCGCACGCTACGGCGGCTCGAAGGGAACTGGATTCTGGGAACTGGCACCCTGAGTCATGGTGTGTATCGGAAGACAACGCACACTGATCTGTATTTACATGCAGACAGCTGTCATCACCCTTCACAGAGGAATGGGGTACTTAAAACTCTAGTACTTAGGGCGCGCACTATCTCCAAAAATGTTCAAATGTTCTTAAAACTATCGGACCAAACTGCGTGGTCATCAGTCTGTAGCTTACAAACTACTTAAACCTAGGTAAACTAACCTAAGTACAAACACACACACACACACACACACACACACACACATGCCTCACGGAGGACTCGAACCTCCACGGCGAGCAACCGCGCGCTTCACAGCGAGATGCTTTAGACCGCTCGGCCACTCCACCGCGGCCACTATCTCCTACGCAGAGAGTCTACCCCAGGAATTGGAACACCTGAGAACTGTGTTCCGAAAAAATGGGTACTCAGAGTGGCAGATTCAGCGGGCTCTCCGCTCAACCACTACAGAACAACCTCTGGAAACGGATGAAAACACGAGGGAGGATGTAAGGACTGCATTCATTCCATATACCAGCGCACTCCTGGGGAAGGTCGCCCACATTTTGAAGAAACACCAGGTTGGAAGTATCTTTTGTCCGCTGAATAAAATTCGTTCACTGGTGGGGAGTGCCAAAGACGATCTCGGTTTGAGGAAGGCCGGCGTGTACCAGATTCCGTGTCAGTGTGGCCAGTCATATATTGGACAGACGATGCGTACCGTTGAGGATCGATGCGTTGAACAGCAGAGGCACACACGATTGATGTATCCGAGCAAGTCGGCGGTCGCTGAACATTGTTTGTCGGAGAATCACGCGATGGAGTATGAACGCACTAGGATTCCGGTACAGACGTCGAGATACTGGGACTGCGTCGTTAGGGAGGCCATTGAAATTCGCACAAGTGACGACCTCATAAACCGTGACTGTAGTTATAATCTTACCAAAGCCTGGGAACCAGTGATTGGGTTAATTAAGAGTAAATCTAGCAAACGTAACGTAGGGATGACCACGGCGGAAGAGACCTCACATCGACGTCATCTCAGACGCCGTCGCAATCGGTTCCACTGAGCGACCGCGGCGCGGGGCGCGGACCGCGGAGGGGTTGCTCCGAGAGCCGAGGGTATTTAAATGGCCCGCTACCGGGCTAGAACCCAGTTCCCTTCGAGCCGCCGTAGCGTGCGGATCTCCGTACCGGCGCGTTTCCAGGAGCTCAGTCCGTCAGTTCACCTGATGATGGCGACATGTATGATCACCGAAATATTGTGCCCGTTGGACACTATAGACCGGCAGTACACTCATGGATATTTTGATTTAATTATTATCATTAAAAATGCTCGTACCTCATCGTGTTTGTATTCAAACGATTCATGTTGACAAGTGGAATGTGATTATAGGGTCGGAATATGCAGGAAATGACAGTAATGAAAACTTCTTCTTAGCTGATTTCAGGCACAACCATTTCTTTTATAATTTTTTCCGCCAAATTCCTAACAAGTAGTTAGAACAAAGAAACCTAAAAATTGGCACTACCTAGGTATCATGTATCTGCTAGGGAGAAAACGGAAAAATTTGTTTATTTGAATACCATTACACGGGATTTTATGAAAATGATTAAAAGTTTCTTTGAAAGGTAAGTATAAAATGAAACAGATGAAATCTAAAAATGCGTGAATAATAATAAAAAATTCGCGTGAATTATGCTTTCTTCCATTCATAAGAATTATGAAGAAATGAGCGATTTGTCGTTACAGTGGCTGTAAAACGTATGGATTATGCAGAATGCAGTTTTCACGCATGTTATGTTACAAAAATTATAAAATACTTGTAAAAAAAAAGTTACTGGTGACGGGCGCTGAACATAATACGTGAAGGATCAGTAGTTCAAAGTTAAGAAGCGGTCGGAAACAAAATGAAATAGAGCGGGTACAGTGAACAAATGGATGACAGTTCGATACCGAGCAGTGAGCTGGAACTACGGAACTAATAAAGAGTGATTCTCTCGGGACTAGCCGCACGGTGTGCCTGGAAATGAAATGGGAATAACCACACAGTAGTCCCTAGAACTGTAAGTCGCCAAAACCGTTCCGGCGTTCCAGACTTGGACTGCTGAATGGGACCGAGTAGGATCAACTAAGTGAATGCTCAGATGCTGTTTCTCGTACGTTGTTTTTCAGTCCTTTAGTTCACTTTCGCGAACGCACTGCCCCCCCTCCCAATTGTGCCCAACTGCCAATAATAACAAATACTTTCAATAATAAATCTACCCATCTAATTTTCAGAATTTCTCTTGCACCACATTTCTAAAGCCGCTATCCTCTTACTGTACAAGGTGTCTATTGTCCATATACAAGGCAATACTCCAAACAAATGTCTTCTGAAAAGACATCACGTGCCATTAATATTCAATGACAACAAATTTCTCTTTTTCAGAAACGCTTTTCTTCTAATTGCCATTTTGCATTTTATCTGTGCTGCAACCATTGTATGTTATTTTACTGGCTAAGCAGCAGACCTCATCTCGCACTTTCATTGTTTTGTTACATAATCTAATTGTTTCAGCATCGCCCGATTTTCTCAAATCAAATTTTCAAATGATTGTATAGCTTATGGGACTTAACTACGGGGTCATCAATCAGTCCCTAAACTTACAAACTACTTATGAACTAGATAATCCTAAGGACGGCACAAATACCCATGCCCGAGGGGGGATTCAAACCCCCGACCGTAGTGGCCGTGCAGACCGTGACTGGAGCGCCTCAGTCCCCTCGGCCACCGCGGCCGGCCAGATTTTCTCAGACTACATTCCATTACCGTTGTTTTGCTCTTGTTAATGTTCACTTTCTACGCTCCTTTCAAAACACTGTCCATTCTGTTCATTTTCTCTTCCAGGTCGTTTGTATTTCTTCGCCCTAAACATTAATTCTTTCTCAAAACATTGTTAAATGCTTTCTCCAGATCCACAAAGGCTAGAAATGTAAGTTTGCTTTGCCTTTAAGAAAAGTCGTTAGGTGCGTTTTGCCTCACTTATTCTTTCATGTCTCCTAAATCCAAAATGATAGTCCCTGAAGTCGTCTTCTACCAGCTTTTCTAGTCTTCTGTAAATAATTCATTTTAGAATTTTGCAACCATGACTTATTTAACAGATTATTCTGTAATTTTAACACCTATCTGCGCCTGCTTTCTTGGGACAATTTTTGTGGCTTTTCACTTTCTTCTGTTTCTACTAACAGTTCTCCTTTTGTTTCTTTCTTTCTCTTTAATTGATTGTACCGGTTACATTTACATCAAACATGATACTGTTGTTTCCTACATTCACGAATCGGTAGCTGTCTGACTTCACTTAAATGCTATACCAATTCTACACAAAAGATACGATATTTTTAGTAAAGCAATGTTTGTCACAACCTACAGCCCTCATGTAACTGTTTCAGTGTTCTCATTTTCTTAACTGTTTCAGTCTAACAACATTTTCTTCCCACATAGTAATTAAATTATGAGTAGTGGATGGAGCAGAATAAAGAATTCACAGAAAACCTTCAGACGACGAGTCGCTAACGTTTCACAGAGTTACATTAATACTGAACAGTAAACAAACTCGAACAAAAGGAATTAAGCTTTCCTGCGGTGAACGAGACGTTCTGGACGTTTAAACAGCGGAGATAATACTTCTATCTCTGAAAGTAAAAAAAAAAGACGGTTGTTCTCTTGGAACTCCGTAATGACAAAGGAAAATAGACAGGAACCAAAGCGATGACACAGCGCCTCAGGAGCGACAGCAGAGAGAGTGGTAAAAGTTAAAATTTCTTGGAAAGACTAATTACATCGCATGGGGGCATTTTCATTAATTCGTGGAACGTTAACCTGAGACAACAGAAAATATGTGCCCTATATCTTCTTTTCTGGCAGCTTAATCCAGCGGATTACAAACAAAGACTGAAAACTAAATGTCTGAATCTCCTGAGAAATAAGACCGGCCTGGAAATGAAATGTATGAATTTTAATCTAATAAAAAGATGACGTTCGCACTTACTATGAATGTTGTTTTGGTCTTCAGTCCGCAGACTGGTTTGATGCAGCGCTCCAAGCTACACTGACCTGAGCAAGTCTCTTCATCTGAGAATATGTTCGGCAAATTACATCCTTTTGAATCTGCTTATGTATTCGTCCCTCGGTCTCCCAATACGATTTTTACCCCACACGCTTCCTTCTAATGTTAAGCTGACAATTCCTTGATGACTCAGAATGTCTCCTACTAATCTAACCCTTCTCTTAGTCAGGATGTACCAGAAAATGCTTTTCTCCCCTTTTCGTTTAAGCAACTCCTCATTACTTACATGATCTACCCATCTAATTTTCATCATTCGTCTGTAGCACCACACTTCAAAAGCTTAGCCGGTGGAAATGTATGGTTTCGAACGGATGAAATGAAGGGTAGAGCGACGGGTCGTAACACATCTGAAATGTAACGGCCAGTGTCAAAGTGCCGTCGATGCGAGAAAGAGGTGACCGAGACGTGTAACCAATGGCACCACTTACCATCACGCTGGATGACACGCCAGTATTGCGATGACGAATACACGCTTCCAAAGTGCTTTGACCGCGATGTCGCCAAACACGGATGCGATCATCATGTTGCTGTAAACAGAACCTGGATTCATTAAAAAAAAAAAAAAAAAAATATGACGATTCGTGCACCCAGGTTCGTCGTTGCGTACACCATCGCTCCTGTCTATGATGCAGCGTCAAGAGTAACCGCAGCCATGGTCTCCGCGCTGATAGTTCATTCTGCTGCAAACGTCGTCGAACTGTTCGTGCAGATGGTTGTTGTCTTACAAACGTGCCAATCTTTTGACTCGTTACAGCCATGCGGATAAGATGCCTGTCATCTCGACTGCTAGTAATACGAGGCAGTTGGAATCCTCCACGGCGTTCGGTATTAACCTCCCCAACCAACGCCATCTAGATACAAGACCTGTGCGCTTACTGCCAACAGTAGTCATATCGCCGGCCGCGGTGGCCGAGGAGACTGAGGCACTTTAGTCACGGTCTGCACGGCCACTACGGTCGGGGGTTCGAATCCCCCCTCGGGCATGGATATTTGTGCCGTCCTAGTTCATAAGTAGTTCATAATTAGTTTTTAAGTTTAGGGACTGATGACCCCGTAGTTAAGTCCCATAAATTTAAAAAAAAAAAAAAAAAAAAAAAAAAAAAAAAAAAAAAAAAAAAAAGTTGTCATATAACAAGCAAACTTTTTGTCTTATGTAGCGTTGTAACGAGTTTGGGAATACGTACACGATGCACACAGTCTTCCAGAATGTCCTTAATGTTATTTATGTGATTCAGACACAAATTTGTTCTGGTATAAGATGTTTATGAACTTTTAGTAAGATATCTCACCGATAATTGAATCGGACGATTCATATTATGCGTTTTGTCTCATACCAGCAAAAATCTCTAGGCAGAATCGCATAGATAAAACGAAATACATTCTGAACACAGTGTGAAAAGTGTACTATTCCCAAACTCGTCGCAACGCTACATAAGACAAAAGGTTTGCTTGTGTTATGACCACTCTTGGCAGGCAGCGAACAGGCCTTGTATCTAGGGGGCGTAGCCTGAACCCACCCATTCCATATTCTGCTAACAGTCATTGGATCGCGACCGTCGCGAGCAGCATTGTTGCGATCTCGAACAGAACGATCTATTGACCCAAGGTCAACACGGATTTAGAAAATATCGTTCATGCGAAACACAACTTGCTCTTTATTCACACGAAGTGATGAGTGCTATAGACAAAGGTTCGCAAATCGATTCCGTATTTCTTGATTTCCAGAAAGCTTTTGACACCGTACCTCACAAACAGCTTTTAATCAAATTGCGTGGTTATGGTATATCACCTCAAATTTGCGATTGGATAGGGGATTTCTTGTCAGAGAGGACACAGTTCGTTGTAATCGATGGTAAGGCATAGACTAAAACAGAGGTGATATCGGGCGTTCCACAGGGTAGTGTTATTGGTCCTCTGCTATTCCTTATTTACATAAACGATTTAGGGGAAAATCTAAGTAGCTCTGTAAGGTTGTTTGCAGATGACGCCGTCATTTACCGTCTAGTAAAACCATCTGAAGATCAAAACCAACTGCAGAACGATCTGAATAAGATATCAGTATGGTGTAAAAATTGGCAATTGACTGTAAATAATGAGAAGTGGAAGTCGTCCACATGAGTACGAAAAGAAAACCGTTAAACTTTGTTTACAACATAAATCAATCAAATGTGAAAGCCGTAAACTCCACAAAATACCTAGAAATTACTATTACTTCAGACCAAAACTGGAAAGAACACGTAGATAATATCGTGGGAAAGGCGAACCAGAGACTTCGTTTTATTGGCAGAACCCTTAAAAGATGCAACAAAACTACTAAAGAAACTGCATACACATTTTTGGAGTATTGCAGCCCAGTGTGGGATCCTTATCAAGTGGGTTTGACGGAGGACATCGAAAGAGTCCAAAGAAGGGCAGCTCGTTTCGTACTGTGACGATACAGGGAGATAGCGTTACGGAAATGATACAGGATCTGGGATGGGAATCATTACAACAGCGGCGCTTATCGCCTCGGCGTGGGCTACTTGCGAAACTCCAATCGCCAACATTCTCCTCCGAATGCGAAAATATATTGTTGACGCCAACGTACATAGGTAGAAATGATCATCGGAATAAAATAAGAGCAATCAGAGCTCGAACACAGAGATTCAGGTGTTCTTTCCTCCCGCGCGCTATTTGAGAATGGAATGGGAGATAAATAGTATAATTGTGGTTCGATGAACCCTCTGCCAGGCACTTAAATGTGATTTGCAGAGAATCCCATGTAGATGTAGATACGATAAACCGCAATCGCGATAGGCTACATTCCGACCTTTATCAAAGTGGGAAACTTGATTATACGCCTTTCTCCTCCTTAGACGAGGCATCACTACCAAGTTTCACCTTGCAACGCCGGTCACATGCTGTTTGTTGGAAACTTTCCCCATGTCAGCACGTTGTAGATGTCGCCACCGGCGCCAACCCCGTGTGAATGCTCTGAAAAGCTAATCATTTGTGTATCACAGCGTCTTGTTTGTGTCGGTTAAATTTCGCGTCTGTAGCACGTCTTTTCCGTGGTGTAGGAGTTTTAATGACCAGGAGTGTATCACCTTCAGCAGGGCAAAATTGATGATCAAGTATCCGTGGTCACACAGCCTCATATGAAGCGAATGATCTGTTCAGGTACAGGGGAAAAACAGGCCGTATTGTTTTGAAGCAACCACCAGCTTTCTCTGTTCACAATTTGGCCCCGTGCTTTCACGGGGACTGCCTCGAACACTACCAGCAGGTCTTACCTACTGAAATTGGGAATCACCTGACAAAGCCCAGTTTATTTCATTCGTATCGCGTGTAATCGACGTGGTCAGCAGCAGAGCAGAAGCCCTGGAGGCCATATCCCGCTGTTTACAAAGCCCCGTTAACGCCAAATTGCCCCGCATCGTACTAATGGATGCGTTCGTCCTACATCCCACATCGATTTGTGTGGCTATTTCACGCAGAACCGCTTGTCTGCCGGCAGTGACAGATCTACCAGTGATGAGGCTGCACTCGTTCATTAACTGCAGGTCATCAGCCACTGCGCATTGTGCAGCGAGAGGTAATGCAACAGATTAGGTTTTCTCGCCAAATTCTTTGCACTATCGACATCGGAATATCGAAATCCCTACCGAATTGTGAAATGCAGTGTCCCATGGGCCCAGTTCAAACTACAATTCCACGTCCAGAGTCTGTTAATTATCGTGGTGCGGCCATAATGTCTTCACAAACAGAAATGAGTGTTCTGAAATTGCACCGCTATTTTTTTTTTTTTAATCTTTAGTTTGCTATACAACCGCCATCTACACCTCAAACTGTCGCTATCGTGAGACATTTGACATCTCACTCCGACGGAACACTTAAAAACAAAGAGGGATATGGCATCCAAACCTCCTTTAATTTTACATCTAATCCTTACTCCGCAAGCGAAGGGTACTTTGCGTACTTTTGTCTGGGGAGCTATCAAAAATGGGGTCCCACAAGGTCTGTCCTTGAGTCCTTTGTTGTTCTTTACACACACACACACACACACACACACACACACACACACACACATATATATATATATATATATATATATATATATATAGAGACTTGATAATCTATATTCACGAAAATGCTAAGCTAACGATACAAGTATACCTATCATGCCCGAAAAACAGGATTTAACTGATGAAATTGTAAATGATGTATTTCAAGAACTTATTAAGTGGTTCTCTACAAAAAGACTCTCATTAAGATTTGATAAAAACCAGTATATATAGTTTCATACAGTAAACTACATGACACATTTAATAAATATAGACTTGGAACAGATATCTGTAGCTAAAGTAGAACATTCAAAAATTTTAGGTGTTGCATTGATGAGGGATTACACTGAAAGAAACACATTGAAAATCTGTTGAAACGTTTGAGTTCAGCTACTTATGTTATCGCGGTCATTGCAAAGTTTAGTGATATGCATCTCAGTAAATTAACTTACTATACTTATTTTCATTCGCTGCTTTCGTATGGGATCAGATTCTCGAGTAATTCAACATTGAGCAAAAAATATTCATTGCACAAAAGCGTGTAATCAGAATAATTGCTGGAACCCGACGAAGATCATCCTGCAGACATTTACTTAAGCATCTAGGGATCTTCACTGTAGCTTCACATTATGAAATTTTGTTATTAACAGTCAGATCCAATTCAAAAGTAATAGCAGTGTGCATAGCTACAACTCTAGAAGGAAGGGTGATATTCACTATTCAAGATTAAATCTACCTTGGCACAGAAAAGGGTGAATTTCGCTTACCAAGTAGCATCAAAAGTCTAACGGATTGCCAACTTCTATTTAAAAAGAAACTAAAAGAATTTCTGAGTGGCAACTCTTACTACACTTTAGATGAATTTTTAAAGTATTGAGTGTTATGTATAGGCACCATTTTTTAAACTGACTAGTTCCACATCATTGCGAAATGTATTTATGATGTACTAGCTGTAAACCCGGCGTTGCCCGGGTGTTTATTTATCCTACTCTCTCGTAGTCTACATCCTCTTCCCCCCTCTCTGTGCATCCACCTCTTTATCTTCCATCTCTCTTTTCGTTCCCACTTTTCCCCCTCTCGGCAAATTTTTCTGAAAGGTACGCTCTGTCATGTACCATACAAACATTTATGTATCCAGTGATCGTCATCTTGGTTTGAAGGTCATGTGTGCAAAAATTCATAAAGATTGGAGCAAAACTATGCACCAAACGAAATTTTATGCAGACAATGATATTCCTCTCGTTTTTTAAGGCAGTGTGTGTAAAATTTCGTGAATATCAAAACAAAACTATAATTTCTATTCAATAGAAACGCAAGGTCACATTGAAAAACGCACTTAGTTGTTCTCAAATATTCCAGTTTTATTTCAAACAACCCTTGTTCTGAGAATAATGAAAAAAAATACAATAAAATAAAATAAAAAGAACCTTTGAAATTGGTCGAGCCGTTCTCACATTATGGCGCTACCAAAGTATTTAGATCCATTTTTATGTTGCAAAGTACCCTCCCCCGTGCACCGTATGAAACTTACGGTAAACGGTGAGCTTCCTCTTGTTTTGAAAGTCAAACGTGAGAAATTTCGTTAAGATCGGAATGAAACTGTAGATTTCGAGAGTATGTAGGAGAAGTATGCTCCGCCGTGCACCTCTCGTAAAATACTTTCTTAGCTGACGTTTTCTACCTATAAACTACATCCCTGCCAAATTTCAGCTTCATACGTGAAGTAGTTTTTGAAATTTCGTGCTTAGTCAGTGAGTGAGTCTTCTTTCGCTTCTATATAGATAGAGATTAAGAAAACAGATTGCTTAGTTTTAGATGGAAGAGAATTAAGGGACACTTGCAGACAAAATAAATAGTAACATGGAAATTCGTAATGCTAACTTTATTTGATACAAGGTCATGCCTGTTGCTACAGTTTTACAGCATCTCCAGCGAAACTGTTGTGAGCGGTATACTTATTTTCGTTTCGTCATTTTGTAGGGGGGAGGGGGAGTCTGTCACAAAAACACTTTATAATCTTCCAAAATTACATGCTAAGTTTGTTGCAAGTCCCTAGGTATTCCCACTTTCCAATAATTGACGCATACATCTGGGTATTCCCACGCGGTGACATCTAATTATTTATGGCGTCATACGTCATGGGCTATGCGTCGTGCTCTTTTGTTTTTGGGACAGGAACCATAGCGGGCGTACGGTGGACAGTTCACCAAAGTTTCATTGCAATCGAATGAATTGCTTATGAACACATAGAGGACATACAGACAAACATTCATTTTATAGATGTAAATGGAACAAGAATTAATCTAATCTAATCTACATTTCCTCCTACTGCAGTCGCCTATGGTTCCCGGTTGCCTGTATGTCTCGATGTGGCCCCTGTAATCTTTTCCTTGTGGTCGCTTTGCGAGTTATACGTAGGAGGAAGCAATATTGCGATTGACTCCTCATGAAACGTGCGGTATCAGACCTTTGCCAGAAGCCCGTATGAGGAGATACAGAACGTCTCTCTCCAACGTCTGCCATTGGTATTTCCTAATCATTTCTTTGACGATTTCGCGCCTACTGAGAGCGTGGTGTTCTCCGTTCGACCTTCTCTATGTATTCCATTAACCCTGCCTGCTATGGACGTCACACTCATCAGGAAGGCCCAAACGCTGGCCGAACGAGAGTTGTGTAACCTACTTCCTGAGGATTCTTCCAATGAATCACAGTCTGGTATATGCCTGACCCAAGAATGATTTTATAGGGTCATTCCATTTCAAATCGCCTCGTCTATTTACAAACATTTTTGTTTTGCTATTGTTAGTTGTGTAATAAACGATCTGTCTTACAATATAAAAGCAGCACTTTATACTCGTTCATTTCGATATTCAATTGCCATTCCGTGCAACAGGTATCGGTAGACTGGAAATCATCCAGCATTTCCTTACACTTTGGCAGTGTTGCGACTTCTCCATAAAGTACTGTATGATCTAGCTCTTTACTCACACGCAGTGATGAGTGCTATCGAAAAGGTTTCGCAAATCGATTCCGTATTTCTTGATTTCCAGAAGGCTTTTGACACCATACCTTACAAACTGTTTTTAATCACATTGCGTGTTTATGGTATAACGCCCAAAATTTGCGACTGGCTAGGGGATTTCCTGTCAAAGAGGACGCAGTCTGTAGTATTCCATGGTAAAGCATCGACTAAATCACAGGTGATATTGGGCGTTCCACAGGGTAGTGTTATTGGTCCTCTGCTATTTGTTATTTACGTAAACGATTTGGGAGAAAATCTAAGTAGCTTTCTTAGGTTGTTTGCAGATGACGCCGTCATTTACCGTCTAGTATAATCATCTGAAGGACAAAACCAACTGCAGAACGATCTGAATATATCAATATGGTGAAAAAGTTGGAAATTGACTATATATAATGAGAAGAGTGAAGTCGTCCAAATGAGCACGAAAAGAAATCCGTTAAACTTTGTTTACAAGATAAATCAATCAAAAATTAAGTCCGTAAATTCCAGTAAATACTTAGGAATTACTATTACTTCAGACCTAAACTGGAAAGAACACGTAGATAATGTCGTGGAAAAGGCGAACCAGAGACTACATTTTATTGACAGAACCCTTAAAAGATGCAACAGAACTACTAAAAAAAACTGCATACACTACGCTTGTACGTCCTTTTTTGGACGTGCTCTGTGTGCCCTGTGTGGGATCCTTATCAGGTGAGTTTGACGGAGGACATCGGAAGAGTCCAGAGAAGGGTAGTTCGTTTCGTATTATCACGATGCAGGGGAGACAGCGTTGCGGAAATGATACAGGTTCTGGGATGGGAATCATTACAATAACGGCGCTTATCGCTGCGACGTGGCTACTTACGAAACTCCAATCGCCAACATTCTCCTCCGAATGCGAAAATATATTGTTGACTCCCACTTACCTAGGTATCCGAGAAATAGGAGCTTGATTGGAGAGATTCATGTATTCTTCCTTCCCGCGCGGCATTCGAGAATGGAATGGGACATAAATAGTATAAAGGTGGTTCGATGAACCCTCAGCCACGCACTTAAATGTGATTTGCAGAGTATCCCATGTAGATGTAGATGCAGGTGTAGATGTAGATCCGCAAAAAGTCTCACTGAAATTCCAGTGTTATCTACAAGGTCATTATTATATTGTGAAAAGCAACTGTCATATAACACACCCCTGGCTCAGTTGACATCACATTAACGTCTGAAGACTTCTTTCCTTTGAGAATGGCATGCTGCAGTCTGTTAGCTGTAAATGACTCAGTCCAGTAATACAAATTGTCTAATATTCCATGTGGCCGCACTTCATTCTTCAGGCGACTGTGTTCAAAATGTTCAAATGTTTGTAAATCTATCGGACCAAACTGCGTGGTCATCAGTCCATAGCTTACAAACTACGTAAATCTAGGTTAACTAACCTAAGGACATACATACACACCCATGCCCCAGGGAGGACTCGAACCTCCACGCTCGGCTACTCCACCGCGGCAGGCGACTGTGTGAAACGGTATAGAACGCCTTGATACAAATTTAGAAACACGGCTTCTGTCTTTTTCTGCCTCTTGTTTGAAAACCATGAGTTGTGTTTCACGTGAGCGTTGTTTATGGAAACCATGATGATTCCTACAGGGTGTCCAGAAATCAAATATCTCGAAAACTAAGATCCCTTTTCTGGACACCCTGTACAAAGGTTCCCAGAAATTACATAATATTCGAACATAAAATGTGTTCCAGAATCCTGCAACTGACTGATGTCAGAGATTTATGCCTATAGTTTTGCGCACATGATCGACAACCCATCTTCTAAACGGGAAAGACCTGCGCCTTCTTACAATGCTTGGCAACACTTGGTTTCGATAGACACCATCGGCACATAGCTGCTAGAAACAGGACAGGTTCCCTCGTATACTCCGTGTAAATTCGAATTGGCGTTTACTCCTTTGAGCGATTCCAGTTGCTTTACTATCCCTCTTAAATTTATTTCCATATGTGCCATTTATTCGTGCTATGGCCTAGCGCTAGAGGAGGAACTACATTACAATCTTCCTCTGTGAAGCTGTTTTGGATAATGAAATTTAATATTTCGGATTTTTTGTGTCATCCTCTGCTCCAATATGATTATGGTCGAAGAGTGACCTAGACAACTGATTTGACCCGTTCACCGATATGACGTAGGACCAAAATTTCTTGGGGTTTTGTGCGAAGTTCATACACAAAACATAGCTCTCAAACACGTTGAACGCAGTTTCCATGGCAGCCCACTAAGTTTTGCATCATTTAATATTTGCTTATCTGCAAGACTTTGCGAGGGGTCTATATTCAGTTGGATTTAATATTTTGTAATATTCTGTTGGAATTATTATTTTGTGAATAAGATTCCTGTACGTCAAAGAGTATATACTTTATTGTCAGCTTCCTTGGTCGGAGAGGTAGCATTATTGCTTTGTCTGGTAATGGTGACGCGCAGGGTGTCGCATTGTAACGGTGGGAATGGGCAGTCGTGTCTTGTTGTTGTAATGTAGCGGGCGGAGCAGGAGATTGAACTATCAGCTGTGGGTAGAGGATGTCTCTTAGCTCGACTGATGAATAAGGTGAAGATGTTCAGACTAAGAATGTATAAGGTAATATGTATATGTTTTTGTAATGATGTTGCTTTTTAATTTTTCAATATAAGTGTGATAATGAAATTTCTCATCCATTATTTTGTAGTGTGTAGAAACTTCAATTTTTCCTCCAATAAGTCTTACGACCAGTTAATTGATGTGAGTTGTTTTGAAGTGAAGTAAAAGTGTTAATCTCAATTGTACTTGCACGTGGTGGCTCTGTGAGTGTATGTTTTAACAGATAACTTCCACCAAAATAATTGGGGTCCAGGTTAGGATTGTTGAAAACTATGTTGAGAATATGATAATGATGAGGCAGTTACAATGAGTGAAATATCAAAGGTAGAGTGCTTATCTGTGGGTTAATTCAAATTTTCTGTGCTTGTATTAACTGTGAGTAGAGACTTTCAAGAGATCATTTTTTGTTAAAGTAATTAGGTGATTGACAACGCTCGGTAATGAAGTGTTTAACAAAGCGTGATGAGCCAACCACAGTACGTTTCAACTGTTAAAAAAATTCAATTTACTTCTCAGTAAAGGTATCGGCATCGTTGAAGTGTCACAAGGATTCACTTGGTGAAGTTTATGTGCACTCTCAGTTGATTTTCTGAAACAAGAGCTTAACTTCACCATACACAATAGTTGAGTTTCTTTTCATAGCAATGCACGACTGAGTTATCCGAATTTACTATCAGGGCTTAGTTTTTGTTCCAGTGTATGGAACAGTCAGAAAGAATTTGATATGCTTTTCTTATGTGTGGAAAATCTGAATTTTACGTAACCTATTGTTTGTTATCAACAGAAATCACTGCTAGTCAGACAAACAAAATCACACATACACACTCATACTGTCAGATAGCAAATCCCAGTTCCACCTCCACGACCAATCCAAAAAATAAATTACATATAATAAATATCATAAAACAGATAACTTTCAACGTTAATATTGGTATTGAAAATGTCCTTGCTTTCGTAATAGCTTCCTAACTCAATTCCTGAACCATGGTCAATCTTCCCCACCTCTCATAATTTTATTCGCACATACTTCTCTACCGCTTAAAGTACGGCGCACTTGAACTCCGTCCACAGTTGATAAACGCAGTCAACATAAGAGATCAATCTATCGTGTTGAGCATCCATGTCGTGAAATGTCACTGTTTTTTTTTTTTTTTTTTTTTTTTTTTTTTTTTTTTTTTTTTTTTTTTTTTTTTCCAGAACAAGAAGATCTTCTTTCCTTTCTTGATATATTATCTACGTATAGCTGCATATATTGATTCTCTGATTATCGCCGATTCTCTGATCTACGCTAACGTAATCGAAAACTTTTGACAGATGTATTTCAGAACTCTTTTGTAGCTACTACAAGCACAACACCTAAGATTGAGTATTATCTTCAATTCTAAAAACAGTACACTCCTGGCCATTAAAACTGCAACACCACGAAGATGACGTCTACAGACGCGAAATTTAACAGTCAGCAATAAGATGCTGTGATATGCAAATGATTAGCTTTTCAGATCATTCACACAGGGTTGGCGCCAATGGCGACACCAACAACGTACTGATATGAGGAAAGTTTCCAACCGATTTCTCATACAAAAGCAGCAGTTGACCGGCGTTGCCTGGTGAAACGTTGTTGTGATGCCTCGTGTAAGAAGGAGAAATGCGTACCATCACGTTTCCGAGTTTGATAACAGTCGGATTGAGGTCTATCGCGATTGCGGATTATCGTATCTCCACGTTGCTGCTCGCGTTGGTCGTTATCCAATGACTGTTAGCAGAATATGGAATCGGTGGGTTCAGGAGGGCAATACGGAACGCCGTGCTGGATCCCAACGGCCTCGTACCACTAGCAGTCAAGATGACAGGAATCTTATCCACACGGCTCTAACGAATTGTACAATCACGTCTCGATCCTCGAGTCAACAGATGGGGAGGTTTGCAAGACAACAAGCATCTGCACGAACAGTTCGACGACGTTTGCAGCAGCATGGACTATCAGTTCGGAGACCATGGCTTCCTTTACCCTTGACGCTGCATTATAGACAAGAGCGCCTGTCAAGGTCGTTGCATCCGTGTTTGGCGACGTCACGGTTAGCGTACATTGGAAGCGTGTATTTGTCATCGCCCGGCGTGATGGTATGGGGTGCCATTGGGTACACGTCTCGGTCACCTCTTGTTCACATCTAAGGCTCTTCGAACAGTGGCCGTTACATTTCAGATGTGTTACGACCCGTGGCTCTACCCTTCATTCGATCGCTACGAAACCCTATATTTCAGCAGGATAATGCACGACCGCATGTTGCAGGTCCTGTACGGGCCTTTGTGGATATGGAAAATGTACGACTGCTGCCCTGGCCGCACATTCTCCAGATCTCTGTAAACGTCTGGTCAATGGTGGCCGAGCAATATGCCAGTCACTACTCTTGATGAACTTTGGTATCGTGTTGAAGCTTACCTGGGCATCTGTACCTGTAAACGCCACCGAAGCTCTGTTTGACTTAATGGCCAGTCGTATCAAGATGTGGTTGTTCTGGGTACTGATTTCTCAGCATCTATGCACCCAAATTGTAATCTCATGTCAGTTCTAGTATAATATATTTGTCCAATAAATGCCCGTTTATCATCTGCATTTCTTCTTGGTGTAGCATTTTTATTGTCAGTAGAGTATAAGTGAATTATTCAAGTCCTTCAGTTACAGATTTTTCCACAATACTTGCTAGCCTCGGCCCATGACCTCCCCAACCTACCGTCCACAGTGCTGCGTCGGGGAGGCCCACAAGATCCTACCAATGACAGACGTGTGCCTAAGGCAGAGGTACTAAATACAGATTTTTGTAATTCATTCGCCAAAGAAGACGAAATTAGTACTCCAGAAATGGACTTTTGTACAGAATTGTGCCTCTCCAGAGATACTTGCAGCTTGCATTAATATGGAACACTAGTCAGTTACACATCAATAATGTACACACATATTTATTGGGGCATCATTGGAGTCTCGTTGTGGGTGTATCACTTTATTGGAAGACATTGTTATCGACATCATGATAAAAGATTAGGAGTCAGTACTTTTCAAGACTCCACTGTAGTAACATCGGTAGTTGAACTGGAGTTGAAGTTAATTGGACTTCAGGTCATAGCGTTACGCAGTTAAATTTTGTTTCCTCAGATATGGCCGAACAGTTGTAGTAAACTAAGGACGAGAAGTTGTATATCGAAACGACGCTCGCGTTTCCCAGAACTGCCAATTTCCAGTTCAGCGAGTGAATATCTCATCGTTACACGTGGCTCGATGGGAGGTTTTTCTGTTTTCGTTGCTCTAACAATGCCAGGAAAGGTAACAAAAGTGTTGCAGAAGCCGAATAGCAGTTCCAGAAGGTATCGGCATCGAGAACCGATAAAACTCCGAGCAGCTCTGATTACCAGCGACTCCGGCGCATCATGGAGCTGTAATTCACGAATATGGAGGCTGCACCTTGATTTCTCTGGAGGATGAAGACACAGAGTTCAGCAATAGGAACTGTGACGTTCTAAAAGAGGTCTATTTTTAGTTTTCAATCAAAAAAACTGTTACAGAAAATATGGCTTCCTAGATACTACTTTGATGTTGAAAATTACTGCTATGACGGTTCTCTTGCCATGTATTAATAACCGAAATGCTAAACACTTGTATGACACTATAATCATGTAACGTAGTATTTCAGATTTACTTCCTGAAATATTTTGCACGTCTATTACATGTGAGCAATGTTATTTCATTATTCGAATCTGCATGTTCTACAGAACACGTGGGTATCGATTTCTAATTTCTCTTCTATCATCCCAACATAAAAGTCACTAAACTCATTACATTCCTATTGATTAAATTCATTTCCAGGAGTATATGGGGATATATTTCCGTCGTTTTCAAAGAGATGTGGTGTGTTGGAAGACATTTCTATGTGGAAACAGTAAGTTTTTCCTCACTCTCTGAACTGTACAGTGACTCAGTTTGTTTCTGCGACAAAACTTAGTGTCTAATATCATTATTTTCCAAGCGTTTCACCAAAAATTTTCAAATGTTTGTTAAGCTTATGGGACTTAACGACGGCGTCATCAATCCCTAAACTTACAAACTACTTATCAACTACCTTACACTAAGGACGGCACAAATATCCATGCCCGAGGGGGGATTCGAACCCCCGACCGTAGGGGCCATGCAGACCGTGACTGGAGCGCCTCAGTCCCCTCGGCCACCGCGGCCAGCACCGTTTCACCTTAATGTTACTTCACATAATTAATATGCTCACTTATACCTCGTTTGAGAAAATCACACGTTCGAGAGCCATTATGTTCAGTCAAGAGACCATGTGAACTGCCTTCAGCAGAAGCAACATTTCTTGATATGGCACTAACTTTTCAGGTGAATGAGACGGAAATTGCAGTATATCTTCTAGACAGAGGTTCTGCAGCGGTGAAGTCTTAGTAACATTCTCTTTAAGTCAATCATTTTCTATTCGTTAGGTATTATAGAATACACTTTGCAAGGCCATTTGCTTCGTATGTGTCGTTCCTATAAAAACACACATACACTCAGAGCATGCATTAGCCTACTTAAAGGCATAGGTAGCAGTTTATCTTTTTAATGTTTGGTATCCATTTATTACTCTTTTGGCGCTTATTAGAAAACTTGTTCACTACTACATGTTCGTTATTAATAACCAGGTAGGGCATTTGTTCATTTATGTGTCCAGTTTCATAAAAAATGAGTATGATTACGAATCATAAAAAGCTGTGTCAAATTAAATTCCGTATTTACTGAACGCTGTCTGCGTTTCTTGAAATATTCCCCTGTAAATGTACACACTTCTTTATTCGTTCGAACTAACTGCGAAAATGTTTTTGTACTTTGATGTTGGTACTTCGCAAATGCATAATTGGAGGAATTTAACAGATAAATTGACTAATAAGAAAACCTGTACTCGTAGCTTTTGTTTGACATAGCGCAGTGTTTGTCATAGTTTTTGAATATGGGACTCCCTTTCAAGTAAAAATATTCTGTCGACCCCCTTCCCCGAACTGCAAAACAATTGTGCTTGCGATTTCAGTCCAACAAATTCAGTTCTCTTCTGTTGATAACTCGCGACCGAATAGCCGTTCGCACTAAGGCAACTTGCTAAGTGTTTGAGTCCTCCTTCGCGCATGGGTGTTTGTGTTGTCTTCAACGTAACTTACTTTAAGTTAGTTAAGTAGTTTGTAAGTCTAGGGAATTAAAAACCAACATTTGAACATTTGATTTCTTGTAAGGAAACAGCTACAGTACTATACATTATCGGATGACTTCGTTGATTTATTTTTCGGAATGGAATACCGTATTCCAATTTCAGATAAATTTCGACAGAAAAATATTTCATATTCACAGAATAAATGACATCCACTGCGAATGGGCGATGCTGAAAATGTGTACCCGGGCAGGATTCGAACCCGCGTCTCCCGCCTTCGCCTTCTAGGCAGTTGCGCTGAGCACTGCACCATTTTTTTAATTTCTTTTTCCTCCAAACCTCCCCTTCTAGCCCAGCCTTTTGCTCTCCATGATCGCCTTCATTGGTACCATTGGTGATACAGTGATCACCGTACCTGCCAGGACTACCTAATCACACCTCCCGTCAGACACTAATTTCCAGCTTTCCCCTGTCACAGTACTCAAACTAGTACTCACTTCGTACTAATTCGCAGTTTATGTCATTTATTCTTTGAATAAGAAAGAGTAGCAACTGCAGGATGCAGGATCAGAAATTGATGTCTGTTCTTCCGGAATAGATGCCACATGAATACATAGAGTAGTATTTGTTGCACAACCAGTGTTAAGGATTTTTGGCATGACGCAAAAAAAAAAAAAAAAAAAAAAAAAAAAAAAAAAAAAAAGTTTTACTGTAGAGTCAATTTTTTTCTGAATTGATTAAAATATTGACTACATCTTGTTAATTTAATTATCGATTCCATTTTTAAAAAGTTTTCTGTGTTTTCGTTTCTATGTCGTTAACCCTGTATATTTATTTTGATAAACAACGAATTATGTTACGTAATTTTAATACAAATTAATTTTAATAATCTTAGGCATTTGATTTGTATCATGATACCCTAGATTTAAAACACGTACTTCATCCTCCAGTGACAGCGACGCCCTGAAGAACACTGCGATCCCCTGGGTGAGGTGGGGGGGTCGCGACTCACTGGTTAGAAAACCAGTGTCATAGAGGAACACTTGTCTCACTTTTTTCTCCGTTAAATAAAACAAATAGTTCTCTGGTATTCTGTGCGATAGGTGGTCTTGTCATGATGAACAATGATTCCAGGTTTTTGGTTAATTCTCCTTATTTGTGGTTTGTGTAAAAGTCTTGCAGACATTTCCCCTACTAACTAGAAAATGCGAAATGTAGACCGGAATTTCATTTGCCTAATATGTACATTAATTTTGAATAAGTCAATCGTGTTCGAGGAAACGTTTTTACAGTTTAGTTCGGAATAAACGTGCAACAAGTTTCCGCAGACGATAATTAATTCCATTCCTGTCTCTACCGACGCGAAGTTAATCCACAATTTTCCTTCCCTCTATTTTTAATTCCGGATAATCTTCTGTCAATTTCGTTTAATGAATTATGAAACGGTGCACATAACATACAAAACAAAAATGGATAGCACGCGGCTCGAAAACTCAACAACAAAATGGAATTAAGTAATGTAGAGCTAGGCAAATTTTTGCCTCATAAAACTATTAGCGCCTGAAAAATAGATGGTTGCAGAACAGTTTAGCCGAGGTACACAAAACTGAATTTGACGACACGTATAGCGTTGTCGACATCTCCGGGTATGGGTTAGTGCTTACAAAGTTAAAAAGGTAAAGCAGTCAACAATCCGAAGATTGGTTTGAACACCACAGTGCTTTACTAGACATGGCCCTGTTTGGAGGTGGTATACCTTCGCCGTACTCCAACCTTCGAACTGACTTACCCAGCCAGTTTAACGTGGGTTTCGAACCACGTTTTTTTTTTTTTTTTTTTTTTTTTTTTTAATATTTGTTAAGCTTATGGGACTTAACTACGGGGTCATCAGTCCCTAAACTTACAAACTACTTATGAACTACTTACGAACTACGACGGCACAAATATCCATGCCCGAGGGGGGATTCGAACCCCCGACCGTAGTGGCCGTGCAGACCGTGATTGAAGCGCCTCAGTCCCCTCGGCCACCGCGGCCGGCTCGAACCACGGTGCTACTCGGTATTTTTCAAGTGAGTAATACTGCCCGAGGTGAAACAAATGGAAAGTGACAGATAAAAATGCTAGGACCTGGCGCGAATCGAACCCGCCACCTTCGGAGTCATAGTCGGCTACTTCACCATAGTGCAACCGAGGCGCCGAGCTATTCAAATTAGGTTGGCGGACAATTTAGTAAATAAAGACAAGGGTTCACCTGCTCGCAAGACATGTTGTGTGATTTGTGACAAACTGTTTAGCGCGACACATGGTTGCCACCAGTGATCTACTACTGCGAGCGGAGCCACCAGTCAAGTGTGGGCGGACGCGCCGGACGCCTGTATATAGCATATGACTTGAGATGTTAGCATCTGTATACTACAGGACTCAACATCAGTTGCGTTTCCTGAGGATGGCGAGGAGCAGTAGAAACACTGAAGCAGTTGGATTTAGAATCCGGCAGGAATCCCGCACAGATTGCGAAGAATAAATGTAGAATTTACTAAATAAGGTCACCATCCTAATTGAGGACAACTATTTTTACTGCCATATCATTGTTCATGAACGTCAACATCGTCGTATAAATATTTGACTACACTTGTGGGAAGAGATGGTAGAGACGCACGTTTACAACAAAACTTGATTTTACGAATAAGGCCAAAAAATATTTCCTTGAAAGATAAAATTCAATAAAGTAATTCATGATAATGAAATCAGTGATTATTAGCAAATGGGTACGATAGTTAATTTTATTACGAAAATATTTAATGGTTGTTGTTGTTGTTGTTGTTGTGGTCTTCAGTCCGCAGACGGGTTTGATGCAGCTCTGTACGCTACCTTGTCGTCGGCAAGTCTCTTCTTCTGAGAATACGTTCGCCAACCTACGTCCTTTCGAATCTGTTCACTTTATTCGTCCCTCGGTCTCCCTCTACGATTTTTACCCCACACACTTCCTTATAATACTAAGGTGACGATTCCTTGATGTCTCAGAATGTGTCCCACCAATCTATCCCTTTTCTTAGTCAGGCTAGGCCAGAAAATTCTTTTCTCCCCGATTCGATTTGTTACGTGATCTACCCATCTAATTTTCATCATTCGTCTATAGCACCACATTTCGAAAGCTTCTATAATCTTTCTGTCTGAACTCCCTATCGTCCACGTTTCACTCCCATACAGTGCTACACTCCAGACAAATGTTTTCAGAAAGGACTTCCTAAGATTTAAATTAATATTGGACGTTAACAAGTTTCGCTTCTTTAAAAACGCTTTTCTTCCCATAGCCATTCTGAATTTTATATCTCCTTTACTTCGGCGATCAGAAGTTATCTTGGTACCCATATAACAAAATTCATCTACTATTTTTATTGTCTCATTACCTAGTATAATTCCTTCAGCAACGCCTGATTTTCTGACATTACATTCCATTACCTACGTTTTACTCGTGTTAATGTTCATCTTATATCTTCCTTTCAAGACACTGTCCATTCCATTCAATTGCTCTTGCAGATCCATTGCAGTCTCTGACAAAATTACTATGTTATCAGCAAACCGCAATTTTTTTTATTTCTTCTCCCTGAACTTTAATTCCGTCTCCGTATTTCTCCTTCCATTCCTTCACTGCTTGTTCAAAGTACAGATTGAAAAACATTGGGGAAAGGCTACAACCCTGTCTTATTCCCTTCCCAACCTCTGCGTCCCTTCCTTGCCCTTCGACTCTAATAACCGCTGTCTGGTTTTTGTATACGTTGAATATAACTCTTCGCTCACTATACTTAACCTCTGCTACCTTGAGAATTTGAAAGAGTGTATTTCAATCGACATTGTCAAAAGCTTTCTCCAAATCGACAAACGCTAAAAACGTAGGTTTGCCTTTCCTTAGCTTATCTTCTACGATAAGTCGAAATGTGAGTATTACCTCCCGTGTTCCTACATTTCTCCTAAATCCAAACTGATCGTCCACGAGTTTTTCCATTCGTATGTAAATAATTCGTGTCAGTATTTTGCAACCATGACTTATTAAACTGATAAGTTATGTAATTTTCACATTTATCTGCACTTGCTTTCTTTGGAATTGGAATTACGATATTCTTCTTGAACTCGGAGGGTATTTCAACTGTCTCATACATCTTGCATACCAGGTGATACAATTTTTTCATGACTGGCTCACCTAACGATATCAGCAGTTCAGACGGAATATCATCTACCTCAGGGGTCTTGTTTCGACTCAAGTGCTTTAGTGTTCTGTCAAATTCCTCTCGCAGTATCATATCTCCTATCTCATCTTCCTCCACTTCGTCTTCCATTTCTAGAATACTGCCTTCAAGTTTATTTCCTTTGTATAGGCCCTCTATATATTCCTGCCACATTTCAGCTTTCCCCTCTTTGCTTAGGTTATTGTAGTTGTTGTGCAGTAAATAGTAGTAAGTATTCCCGAATTTTATGTGCACCCTGTATATTGTAGTGCGACAGCACAAGTTCCTAACTATGGCGAAAGCTTGATCACCTCCACCCCAAAACCGTCGATTTTCCCACAAACGGGACCGGCTGTATGGGTGCTAGCGTAGACTTGAAAAAGTATGACGCAGTCAGCTTTAAAGTCGTGGTAACGTTTGTCACGAAGGGAACGACAATAATGATAAACACACACAAAAGAACTAGCAGTGGATGGTCGTTAAATGTTGCTGCATCAATGGCTCACGCATTCTGTGGGGTTGTGGGTGTAACGGACCGACGGAGTGTGGCGAACGGCTAAGGTACACGACGGCCCTCGTGGAATAATGATCGCCAACTGGGGATGTTCCTACAAACGTACACATACACGCCACGCATCTCCCTGTTAATTTCATTCTCTCATTCTCTTTATGCCCCTTGCTTCTCTTCAGGAGTATGTGCGCCATTTTTGTTTCTGCACATGAGCACGATGTGCCCTTTATCGAGTAGTAAATAAATTTCCAGAGACATATTTTGTCTCAGTTCGTCAAAGATATTGACTAGAAGGGGAGACTTTGAATGCAAATTTGTGTAGTGGCCAGGATTACAACCCGGGACCACCTACTTACCAGTCAGACGTTTTAACCACTCAGCGACAGCAACTGCACGTCTCCCTCCACAACACAAACTCAAAATCGTACTTTCCCCTGTGTAAAACGTATGAATTTTGCAACATTGTTACGTATTACATAGGTAGTGTTTTTTTCAACCTGTATGTTCCGACCCACAGCGGGATTCGTGGGAAGGAGGAAGCACTTGCGCCATAAAACAACAACCCAAGAGCACACCTGAGTACTAGGTTTTACGTGATGCAAAACACATGCCTGAGAAAAATGAAGTATATATTATATTATAAAAATGCCATTCATTGGTGACCATCAATTCCCAGTTGAATAGAACGAAGATTGAAACTTCCTGGAAGATTAAATTCTTGTCAGCGCACACTCCGCTGCTGAGTGAAAGTTTCATTGTAGAACAATGATACACCGTATTAACAGTCAATAAACGAAAGGCCTGAAAAATGTTCTCGGGTAACAGGCGATAGCTAAATTTACAATACACATTAAGTAACTTTGAGAAATTCGATTATTTAGAAATTGGCCATACAGTTGGTCTTGCTCAATGAGCATAATTCGAATCTGAGCTTTACCTGCAATGCAAAGCCTTGTTATGTAACATAATTTTTTCTGTTAGAATTCATGTAATAATAGGATGTGTTACATTCAGAAAAATGTTGTAAAAAATAGCATCTTATGTAAAAAACTTTTTTTTTTTCTTTTTTGTTTTGTACAAGAAATTCTCGTCAACAGATGAAAATTTGAAATTACACACATACTTGTGTTATGTTTCGGAGAGGGGTGGTGGTCGCCAAAATATTTTTAGTTGTGAGGGGTGGCGTATTCAAAAAAATTGGGAAAGACTCACATAGTCAGAGTTGAAATTTATGCCGTGGAAGACGATTGTGCCGTAAGTCAGCCCGTGTAGGCGTGGTAGCCATACAGTCGCTATAGCTGAGTGAATAAAAGCATCTGCCTAGCAACCAGAAGGTCCAGGTTCCAACCCCGGCCGCCACACGAATTTTAATTCAATGCCTCTCCTTCAACTGAAACAAAGAAAACGCTCTGCAGCGGAAACTTGAAATACGCCTTCACGAAACTTAAACATTTGACCTGCAATACGACAGGAGAAAGGAATGCAGTTTTCTCTCTGATTCTCATCTGATAGTAATTAAATGTGTGGAAACGCTACAACACTAGTCTCGTAACCTCACAGTAACATATTATTCACTCCACACGAGTTTGAGAATTTGTAGGGAAACTGCCGCGGTGGAGTAGCCGAGTGGTCTAAAGCGTCTCGCTGCGGAGCGCACGGTTGCTGGTCGTGGAGGTTCGAGTCCTCCCTGGGGCATGGTTGTACGTGTTTGTCCTTAGGTTAGTTTACCTAGGTTTAAGTAGTTTGTAAGCTACGGACTGATGACCACGCAGTTTGGTCCGATACGTTTACAAACATTTGAAAATTTGTAGGGAAACTCTTAAATCTATTTTAAACGACTTTAAAATTATCTAAGGAAAAGAATTACAACTAAATCTCAAAAGTTTCGCATCGCAAAAACACGAAACAATTGTTGTTGTTGTTATCAGTCCGGATACTGGTTTGATGCAGCTCTCCACCCTACTGTATCCTGAGGAAGCCTCTCCATCTCCTCATAGGAACGGCAACCCACATCCATTTGAATTTGCTTACTGTATTCGTCTCTTGCTTTTCCTTACTTCTGTACACTCGGCCGCCATAATTTTGGTGGTCAGTAGACTTCAGAGGAGTATTTTTATCGTATGTTGTTGAGCTTGAAGTTTTGTATTTAGTTTATATTGTATTCAGTGTGCATTGCCAACACAGTTTTTGCTGATGAAATATGCCTAAAGTGGTTCAGCATTTAAATGCACAAATCTAAGTGATAAAACGATAAGTACTTCCTCCAAGAACACTATATGTTTTGCCTTGTTTGATTTCAGTCTGTCTGTACTCAAGCAAAATTCCTGACCGAAGGTACTTAGTTGCCCCAATAGTGACGCTTCAGATGATGTATCTTACAATTCCCTTGAAGTACACACCATAAAAAATGCTCAGTTTTCTACCTAGTGCAGTTTGAAATATTTATTCTATCGCTCCTGGGGTTGACGAAACCAGACTTTTGAGTGTCTACACCTTCTGTAAAAGTAGTTTCATTTGTTGTTGACAATACTTGATCGAGCATGGCTGACATGGAGCCATTGCAAAGTGTAGAAACAGTAGTGACAGCTAGAAATTTTTTGATTTGTATATGTCTGTGTTCTTTGTAACAAACATGTACTTATTTCAGCGTGGCAGCAACGAAAGTTATTAATGATACGTTATTTCGGTGTGGAATGCTTTTGTGGCAGCTGACCCAGGCGCACTTTTATTGCAATATTCTATTGTACTCAAATTTCACGTACCAAACGTTTCTTGTTACAAGGAAACTTATTAACGATATCTTATTTCGACGTGGAGTGCTTTTGTGGCAAATGACCTAGGCGAATTTTTAACTGCAGCATTTTGCTGTCACTTTCGTCTTTGTAGGCAAATTTCGTCCACCAAAGTTCACAACTAAACCCTTTAGCAGCAATTTTACAACTTTGTAGACTTAATAGGTTTAGTACACACAAGATAAATGTATAGTAGTCTGTATGAAAGCTGTTGTAACAACACATTAACAATATATGCAAATCCATAGTCATGATTGTTCGTCATAACAAATACTGCTCACAGTATGTTTCGCTGCTCGTTTAGACCATTAAAATGTACACAAATATTTCCACAGCGGTACTTTCATTGTTACTGCAAACCGCATCTGTTACACTTCGCCGCTGTGGAGTAGATGAGCGGTCTAAAGCGTCTCGCTGCGGAGCGCGCGGTTGCTCGCCGTGGAGGTTCGAGTCCTCCCTGTGGCATGGGTGTGTGTGTTTGTCCTTAGGTTAGTTTACCTAGGTTTAAGTAGTTTGTAATCTACGGACTGATGACCACGCAGTTTGGTCCGATAGATTTACAAAAATATGGCTACAACCATAGAGTGATCCACACCGCCATGGACACAAATAAAAGAAACATCAGTAGGCAGGAAGTCAACAAAAAGCAGCCAGCAGCACGCTTACCTTATGTAAAAAACGTCACAGATCGCATTGCCAAACATCTTCGCCGGGTAGGAATCCAGCCTTTCTTCTACAGCAGTCGCAAGATCAAGGATGCACTTGGTTCCACAAAGGACAACATAGACGCACTACATGCATCAGGTGTATACAAGGTGGAATGCGAGTGTGGGGAAGTGTACATAGGTGAGACAGGAAGGGCAGTGGCAACACGCATACGCGATCACGAACGCTACATTCGATTAGGCCAACACAATAAATCTGCAGTAGCCGAACACCAGCAAGATTGCAGCAGGAAGATAAAATTTAACGATGCCAGAATACTCGCCAAGCAACCAGGGATGGTCAAACGCAAGATAAGGGAAGCCATCGAAATTGTTAAACACCCCAATAACATGAATAGAGAAGATGGACTCAGGCTTGCCCCCTCTTGGCTACCGGCCATCACAGCGAAATAGGCCGCACTGACATCACAACACGCGAGCGTCACCAGTAAGCTACTGCCGCCACGCGGCCCACGGCCAGCAGGAGAGAAACGGAAGCCCTCACCCCATTCGCCGATGAACACCAACCATGTCTCGCTATGCAGGAAGCAATAGGCAACGGCCAACCCCCACCCCTTCCACCTCAGCATCCTATCAAAAATAAAGTTCCACTCTTCCACAATACATTCACCAATAACATCGCTTATTTAAAAAAAAAAAAAAAAAAAAAAAAAAAAAAATGACGTAATGTCTAAATGAAAGTAATATAAAGTGTAGTAACAACCAGCTCACACCAGTTACCCAGATGAAGGCCACTAACGTTGGCCGAAACGTTGGTTATTTAAGTAATAGCCTTACATAATGACGCGGTACCATACCCAGAAAACTTTTATGTCATCTGACTCTGGCCGCGGAAGCCTACGTAATTATATGAACATTTTTGTTACACTTCGAACTGGAACTGTAATACTGACAGGTTCGTGATATTTCATTACAGCATTTTTTAAGTAATATACTACCAGGTTCGTCAATTCGAAGCTTCGAAAAACTCTGACGGAACTTGATGCACATCCCTATTCAACAGTCAACTTTTATTTAAAACCTGGAATTGTAAATAGGTACAATTAAAATGTTCAAATGTTTGTAGAACTTATGGGACTTAACTACGGGATTATCAGTCCCTAAGCTTACAAACTACTTAAGAAGTAGCTAAGACTAAGGACGGCACAAATATCCATGCCCGAGGGGGGATTCGAACCCCCGACCGTAGTGGCCGTGCAGACCGTCACTGGTGCGCCTCAGTTCCCTCGGCCACCGCGGCTGGCTAGGTACAATTCTCGAGTGGCTATGGCATAGAGCTGTCGTCCTATACCCCAAATAACGTGGCTGACTCCACCTCAATTTGCCTCAAACATGGCGGACCTATTGCCACTCTATGAAATGTAAATTCGTTGGGCCGGACGCAGGCGAGCTCGGGCGGGTAAATGTGGCGCGCTCTACGGCTCCGGAGCGGCCGAGCTCATTGAGGCGCGATGCTCCGATGCCGTTCCCTGTCGAGGGTTCGAATCCCACTCGGGCACGGATGTTTGTGTCGCTTTCAATATCAGCTGGTTCATAAGCAATTTGTAAGTTGAGAGACTAATGTTCCCGCATTTACGTCCCATACGGTTCACAAACATTTGATATTGGTTACAATTCCAATTTTTGTCTGAAACAGTATGATATTTTCCTATCCTTCTCTTTAGTTGTGGTTTATATGGCGTTTATTTGGAGAGAGACACTATGGGACTACCATAATAGTGAAAGAGACAGACTCCGGCCGCGGTGGCCGAGGGGACTGAGGCGCTCCAGTCATGGTCTGCACGGCCACTACGGTCGGGGGTTCGAATCCTCCCTCGGGCATGGATATTTGTGCCGTCCTTAGTCTTAGCTAGTTCATAAGAAGTTTGTAAGCTTAGGGACTGATGACCCCGTAGTTAAGTCCCATAAGCTCTACAAACCTTTGAACATTTTTGAAAGAGAGAGACATGTTTCCCTGTAACACGTAGTGTGATGACTGCGGATGGCCAAAACAGTTGCAGACCTACATAGCATGAAGAGCTTGAGGTTAGCAACCGGCCCTTTACGGATATTTGGAAATTCTTCCTTGAGCGCAATATTTTTATTATTATGAGCACTACAACCGGTGCTAGTCTGGCTTCCGTGCATCTGCCAAGTGCATCCCAGACATACACCATCGGATTTGAGTAGGATTCATAAGCTTGCCACACCATTCTTTCAGTTCCCTCAGCTTGAAACATGTTGTCCACCAGTGAAGCGCTGTCGGGACTTGCGTTATCGTCCAGAAGGAACCCATCTTTGATGGAATCAGCGTAGAGCGCAAAAAAAGGTTTAAGAATTTCGTCTCTATGGATTTGAGCATTCAAAGATCCATTCTGAACGTCATAAATGACCGTACGTCTGCCAATACTGATTCCTGCTCATACTACTCATTCACCACCATGACATGATGATAAGTCCTGCACATAGCAGGATTGTTCCACGTCTTCTACAGATGACGGAACGATGATTGTCCAGCTGAACACAACATCTTGACTCATCTGCGAACAGAATCCAATGCCTTATATCACTTCTCCAAACATGATTTTTATCTTCGCAGTATCTGCAGGCTATACATTGTCATGTTTTTAATGGAACCCACACCTTAGGCCTCCGTGCATGGATGCGAGATTCCTAAAAGCGATTTCGGACCGTTTGTGATGATATTGCGCGTCCCATTGCTGCCTGGATGGTACGTTGCAGCTGAACTGCATTCGACCTCCTGTCCTGAAGGGCTGTTAACCGGCGATAATTGTTCTTTCCCAGCTGATTTTACCCGCGGACGATCTTGGCCTTGCCTCCTTTCGACGGTTCATGTGGTCTAAAATCGTGTCCAGAAATTTACAGTTTGCGATACTCCAATAGCTGGACCCATCTACCTCTGTGTCTGACCCGCTTCGAACCTTCCTAATGACTCTCCACGAAATGGGTTTGAGTCACTTTGTTGTTGCAATGCACTTCCTGCTCACTACTAGCATTGTGTAGTTCGCGAACAAACTAGTTCGAAAGAGCGCTCCCACAGGCGAACTACGCGAACTAGTTCGCATATCCCTCGCCGCTTAGTCTGTCCGCCCCATTTCCGAAGACCTGCGGGTAACAGCGAGAGAACGCGAGAGCGCGCAGAATCGCGTGATTCCCTTCTGCCATTTGCCGTCATTTCGAGCTGAGATGCAGCTCAGCTGTAGTTTTAGTAGCGGTAGCAAAAGCCAAAACGAGCGGACGAACTAAAAAGAGCGACCTACTTAGAGGTCGAGCAGGGAACTAAAAGGAGAGCTACCGGACGCGAACTTAAATATGCACGGTAGGTTTCCAACTAAAATATGCGTGATAGGTCGGGAACAGAATCAAAAATCACGTGTTTGCCTTCTGCTGATGAGAGCCATTTCTAGGTTAGCGTCTGCCTGCTAGATTACATAGTTCATTGCTTCAAAATTTCTTCTTTGAAGTATTCTGCACTCTGCAATACCTGATAATAAATTCCATAATGTCCAGATATAGAGATAACTCTAAACTTAAACGCGAGAATTTATTCACAAACTGTTTCTTTTGGTTTGCGTGATATCGTTAGCGGCTCAAGCAGCAAGCGCATGAAGCAGCTAGGTGGGGGAACTTCTCCCTCCACCTGCATGCGCAGACCACGCCGCTGAGCCTTCACTGGGAGCGGACGAACTAAAAGAACGAACTAGTTCGCGGTAGAGCCGCGAACTAAATTGACGCTCCCGATCGCGAACTGTTATGCGCAAGTCTACTCACTACACTGTCTGAACTCATGGGATTTATAATTTTTGAAATAAATAATCCACTAACAACAACTACGAGATTATTCCAGCAACCTATATGCATTTTGAGAATGATAAAAAAGAAACTGATGTTTAATTCCTTTGGTAGACAACACCCCCCTACCCCCCTACCCCTCCTTCCCCCCACCCCTGCAGCAACTGTCTCTGTTCCCAACGTTGGTTGCCGCAATGTTGTAGTCTCCTCTCTGTAGATGTTACACAGAGACGTCAAACCACTTTAGTTCTCTCTGCTAATGACAATAATTCACAATCTAGATATCTCCCTAATTGTGAATCTTGAGGTTTTGGCGGCGCAAAGACTGTTCCATTAAGTTTCGAGTGTGTAGCCGTAAGAATTCTCCTTCTTCTTCTAATATTTCGGCTGTATAACGTTCAGCCATCTTCAAAGTTTGCCGAAAGACTGACGCCCCAGTGCTTGCTTCGGCCCTTTATACTCGCGTACCGCGCGACTGCGCGTGCGGCCACAGAGACGTTGGTCGGCGGCAAAGACGTGCATAATGCTTCAGTTTAATCTATGACTCCACAGTCGATCGGTGTTCGCATCTCGATGTATCACTATGAGCTGCACTGTGACGACGTCTCTGTGAGTTTATTACAGAAAGTGTTGAATTTTATGATTTATCTAGATTGAAGCCAGTATCTGTATTAATTAAATTCGTCGTCGAACGGATTTCAATTGCCCCCTTCACTATTGAATCCCAAAAAATGATGTCGTTGCCAAAATTCCAACCTTGTCGTACAACATACTGTGACCAGTGTCACACCAAAGGTACTCACGACTTTGAAAACCTAACAAGTCGGCAGTGGCAGAGCACTGCATTGACACTGGTCACAGTATGTTGTACGACAAGGTTGGAATTTTGGCAACGACATCTTTTTGGGATTCAATGGTGAAGGAGGTAATTGAAATCCGTTCGACGACGAATTTAATTAATAGAGATACTGGTTTCAATCTAGATAAATCGTGGTATCCAGCACTTTCTGTAATAAACTCACAGAGACGTCGTCACAGTGCAGCTCATAGTGATGCATCGACATGCCAACACCGATCGACTGCGGAGTCATAGATTCAACTCGTGCATTATGCACGTCTTTGCCGCCGACCAACGTCTCTGGCGCATATGTATCTGTGGCCGCATGCGCAGTCGTGCGGTACGCGAGTATAAAGGGCCGAAGCGAGCACTGGATCGTCAGTCTTTCGGCTCACTCTGAAGATGGCTCAACTTTATATAGGCGAAATACTAGAAGAAGAAGGAGAATTCTCGCGGCTGCACACCCGAAACTTAATGGAACCATCTCCCTAATTGTTTTGACCTGTGTAATGGCGCACGTTTCCCATTATGCGCGCGGACAGCACGCGCTGGAGGTCCAGTATTTATAGATGGCGGTGTCGCATAGCGCCTCAAAGTGATAAGACAGTCGCGTGCAGCCGGCGGCTATCACGGGGCCCATCCACTGGTGCTCTGCTATCGCCGCGGCAGTGACGTGTAACCGCTCTCCTGAACGGATGTGACAACCGATAACGTCGCCATAAAGAACGGCCGCTATCTGGCCCTGCGCTGCGGTCGATGTGGCGCTGTTCCACCTGCCCGCCTGCGCCGTTCTCAGGGTCGGACTGAACGGCAGGTGCCTCTGATGCCCGCCCTACTGCTCGTTAACAGAAGGCCGAGCCGAGCACTGGATACAGTAAAGTGTCACACCGGGATACGAGTTGAGGCAAAGGCTGAAGACCCTTGTCACCACTCAATGTGAAGGAAGTCATACTATTATGTTTAATATGATCCCACTGGTTGCACTAATAAGGAGGGTAACATTTGTAGTTTTAGAAACCAGCTAAGGGTGTCTTCATCATTATTTTGAAAACAAGTTAAAGTAATTTCACATTAGAGCAACATTGCTAACGTCACATAAAATTGGAACTTGCTAATCTGATTATGATACACTTAGTGGATCTGTATACCACTGAGTTTGCCTTCTCGCCTAACCATTATATGATGATTTGTACTGATGGTTCGGTGTATCTTGTAAATATATATATATATATATATATATATATATATATATATATATATATATATATATATATATATATATATATAAAAAGCAGAATGTCCGTATGTTTGTACGTGTTGCATTCAAATCTACAGTTTTGCTCCAATCTTTATGAAACTTTGTACACGTAAGCTTCAATCCATTAGGACGGTCGCCGTAAGTGTAAGAATCACATACGATATATAGTTCACGAGATATGACGTTATAAATAATAAGATGCGCGACAAACTGCCGCATTTTGCGAAAATGCTGCTCGTTTTCTCCTAAACCATTGGACCGATTTCAACCAAATTTGGTACACGCATTCCTTACCGTGAGGTAACAATTGCTGCATGGTTAAGAATCACATACGGCACATAGTTCAAAAGATATTACGTCATAACCAATAGAAATCTCAAAAAATGACATGTACTTAGTGACTGCAACAAACTTTAAACGTAATTTCAAACTTTTATTAAACTTTATCGCGCTAACAACCATAGCAAAATGATGAAAGGAAAAAAGTTTCTCGCTTAATACTTTTCCGCTGTTTATGTCATCGGATATGACGTTACAATTCATAATTTCTACACTATAAATTGTAGCCGCAGGACATTTTACAGACAGTTTACACGCAGATAGTTGAGTGTACTTTCTAAATTGTATCACAGGACGACATGTAGTTCTTGAGAATATGAGCACATAAACAGTAACGTTCATGAAAAACCGCCACATCACGCACAAAGTTTTAATCTATTACTTCTTTACTACTAACTGTATTCCCAAATGAATATATACACGAAAAATGGCAGAAATAAATAAATAAATACCCGGCCTACGCCGGGATTACAGCTAGTATATATATATATATATATATATATATATATATATATATATATATATATATATAGGGCGGTCGGAAAACCTCATTACAAACTTCGAGGATTTGTCGAGGTTAGTGAGTACATAACATTTTGAATACGAACCAATGTCCGGAAACGTTTTGTTTCCTTTCGACGACAGCTACAGTGCAAATGATTATGTCATCCACTCCTACTTGAGGAATGTAATTAGGCGTGACCCAGTACAATTATTGCAATCCATTTGAAAAGAATACTGAATCGTTCCGTTATTACTTACGTATTTTCATTACAATTTACACCTTATGGTTTACATTAGTCCACAACAACAACAACAACAACCCAGCATCTACGGCACCAGCCGCAACGAACTGATGCATTACAACATCTGCTCGACGTGGCGACCACCAACGTCGTTACACACATTGTACCTCCGAAGCATGTTCTGGTACACTCTCTCCATCCCAACTGTGAGACGTTTCTCTGTCCCTTAGCAGGCGTTGACGATTACACATCTGAACAGAAACTGTGCTAGAACGGAAACGGGTACCTATTCAAAATGTTATGTACTCACTATCCTCTACAAGTCCTAGAAGTTTGTAACGGTAATCTCCGACCGTCCTGTACATGTATCGAAAAGGAAAAAACTTCCCGATGTTTTGCAAAATTGTTGTTGTTATGGTCTTCAGTCCAGAGACTGGTTTGATGCAGCTCTCCACCCTACTCTATCCTGAGCAAGCCTTTTCATCTCCTCATAAGAACGGCAACCCACATCAATTTGAATCTGCTTACTATACGCGTCTCTTGGTCTCCCTCTGCGATTCTTACCCCACACACTTCCCTCCAATGCTAGATTTACGATTCCCCTATGTCTAAGAATGTGTCCTACCAAGCGATCCCTTCTTTTAGTCAGGGTATGCCAAAAATTCATTTTCTCACCAATTCTGTTCAGTACCTCCTCATTAGTTATGTGATCTACCCACCTAATCTTCAGCATTCTTCTGTAGCACCACATTTCAAAAGCCTCTATTCTCTTCCTGTCCGCACTGCTTATCGTCCATGTTTCACTCCCGTACAAGGCAACACTCCACACGAACGTCTTCAGAAAAGACTTCTTTACACTTAAATTAATATTTGATGTTAGCAAATTTCTCTTTTTCAAAAATGCTTTTCTTCCGATTGCCATTCTGCATTTTATATCCTCTGTACTGCGACCATCGCATGTTATTTTACTACCCAAGTAACAAAACTCATCTACCACCTTCATTGTTTCGTTACCTAATCTAATTCCTTCAGCATCACCTGATTTTATAAGACCGCATTCCATTATTTTTGTTTTGCTCTTGTTAATGTTCATTTTATACGCTCTCTTCAACACCCTGTCCATTCCATTTAACTGCTCTTCCAGGTCCTGTGCTGTCTCTGATAGAATTACAATGTCATCAGCAAAACGTAATGTTTTTATTTCTTCCCCCTGAACTTTAATCCCTATTCCATATTTTTCCTTGCTTTCCTTCACCGCCTGCTCGATGTACAAATTGAATAACATCGGAGAAAGGCTACAACCCTGTCTTACTCCCTTCCCAACTGATGCTTCCTTTTCATGCCCTTCTAGTCTAATAACTGCAGTCTGGCTTTTGTACAAGTTGTAAATAACTCTCCTTTCCCTATATTTTACTCCTGCTGACTTCAGAATTTGAAAGAGTGTATTCCAGTCAACATTGTCAAATGCTTTCTCCAAATCTACAAAAGCTAAAAATGTAAGTTTGCCTTTCCTTAATCTATCTTCTAAGATAAGGCGTAAAGTGAGTATTGCCTCCCTGGTTCCTACGTTCCTCCTGAACCCAAACTGATCTTCCCCGAGGTCAGTTTCTACCAGCTTTTCCATTCTCCTGTAGATAATTCGTGTTAAAATTTTGCAACCATGGCTTATCAAACTAATGGTTCTGTAATTTTCACACCTGTCTGCACCTGATTTCTTTGGAATGTGGATTATTACATTTTTCTTAAAGTCTGAGGGTATTTCGCCTGTCTCATACATCCTACACACCAGTTCAAATAGTCTTGTCATGGCTGGCTCTCCCAGAGACTTTAGTAGCTCTGAGCGTATGTCATCTACTCCTGGGGCCTTGTTCCGACCTAGGTCTTTCAGGGCTCTGTCAAATTCATCTCTCAGTATAGTATCTCCTATTTCATGTTGTTCTACTTCCTCTTCCCTTCCCACAACATCGTCTCTAAGTTCATTTCCTTTGTAGAGCTGCTCTGTGTACTCTTTCCACCTTTCAGCTTTCCCTTCTTTGCTGAGAACTGGTTTCCCATCTGAGTTCTTGATATTCATAGAGTTGCTTTTCTTGTCCCCAAATGTCTCTTTTATTTTCCTGTAGGCGGCATCTACTTTTCCCCTTCTTATACATTCTTCTACAGATTTGCATTTGGCTTCTAGCCACTCCTGTTTAGCCATTTTGCACTTCCTGTCAATCTCATTTTTTAGTCGTCTGTACTCCATTTTGCCTGTTTCATTTACTGCATTTTTATATTTTCTTCTTTCATCAATTAAATTCAGTATTTCCTGTGATGTCCAAGGATTTTTTGTAGGTCTTGCCTTTCTACCTATTTTGTCCTCTGCTGCCATCACAATTTCATCTCTCAATGCTACCCATTCCTCTTCTACTGTTTTATTTCCCCCTGTTTCTGTCAATTGTTGCCTAAAGCTCCCTCTGAAATTCTCCAGAACTTCACTTTCCTTCAATTTATCTGTCCCATCTCCTTATTTTCCTACTTTTCTGCAGTTTTTTCAGTTTCAGCCTATAGTTCATGACTAACAAGTTATGGTCAGAGTCTATATCTGCCCCTGGGTATGTTTTACAGTTTATCACCTGGTTCCGGAATCTATGTTTTACCATTATAAAATCTATCTGATACCTTCCGGTGTCTCCTGGTCTCTTCCACGTTAATTCTTAAACCACGTGTTCGTTACGATTAAATCATGTTCCGTGCAAAATTCTACTAGGCGACTTCCTCTTTCATTCCTCCTGCCCAGTCCATATTCACCTACTATTTTTCCTTCTCTTCCTTTTCCTACTACCGAATTCCAGTCTCCCATCACAATTAAGTTTTCCTCTCCCTTAACTGTCTGAATAATTTCCTTTAGCTCCTCATATATTTCTTCGATTTCCTCATCATCGGCAGAGCTAGTTGGCATATAAACCTGTACTACTGTTGTCGGTGTTGGCTTCGTATCTATATTGACAATGATACTGCGATCACTGTGCTGCTCATAGTAGTTTACCCGCATTCCTATTTTCTTATTCATTATCATTCCTACTCCTGTGATACCGCCAACTGATTTTGTATAATGCGATCACTGTGCTGCTCATAGTAGTTTACCCGCATTCCTATTTTCTTATTCATTATCATTCCTACTCCTGTGATACCGCCAACTGATTTTGTATTTATAATCCTGTACTCACCTGACCAGAAATCCTGTTCATCCTGCCACCGAACTTCACTAATCCCCACTATATCTAACTTCAACCTATCCATTTCCCTTTTTAAATTTTCTAATTTTCCTACCCGATTAAGGGATCTAACATTCCACGCTCCGATCCGTAGAATGCCAGTATTGTCTTTCCTGATGACAACTTCCTCCTGAGTAGTCCCCGCCCGGAGATCCGAATGGGGGACTATTTTACCTCCGGAATATTTTACCCAAGAGGATGCCATCATCATATTTCCATACAGTAGAGCTGCATGTCCTCGGGAAAAGTAACGGCTTACAATTAGAACCTCTTGAGCAGCCGTTGACGAAATGTCTACATTAAATCTAATGGTGTATACAACTCTACCAACATTGTTGGTATTTCACATCTTGTATAGATGCATGCAATTGTACGAAGATATTTGTAATAAGAGGGAATATCTACACCTACATGAGATGTTATATCATTTGAAAAATTTTGAGGAAAAAAACTTTTGACAAAAGATAATACCTCTAACAAATACACATCATATACTATCATGTGGCATCCCTCGCAATCGAATGAAGCAAAACTCGATCATGCACTAAGTCTGTATTCAAACTGGTCATTGTACTTCAGTATCTCGGTCGATACACATCTCTAAGAAATTGTTTCATGATGTTAACTTTTGCAACGAGAATAGATATCGTCATACCTTGACGCCTATAGAAATGTTAAAGTAGCTGGTCTAAGGTATGATAATCTGTTCCCTGAAAAGGATGTTCCTGCTGCAACGACTTTTCGTAGTACTTCCCAACTGTTTGCTGATTGTGGAAATCTTAAATCTAGAGAAAGAATCCAATGTCTATTTTTCTTTTTTCTTTAGATATTATCGATTGTCAACAATTTTCATTTATGCCGATTATAGAGCACTCTATCATGATACGACAAAAATGTTTCATATAAAAGTTATATATTTTTTCCAGAATATATTTTTTGATGGAGAATCCAAATCTGTTATAAAAAATAGGGGTTCCTCTTTAACATTTCAAAGTCAGTACTATGAAAAAAAAACCAAAAAAAAATACGTTTCTTACAAAGATACATATTTTATTCGCAGACAATCCAAATTTGCAATAAATAATAGGAGTCTCTATTGAAGATTTCAAATCACCCCGCCCCCTCCATGGTGGTGCTTTGGGGGGGGGGAGAGAGGTCGAGCTTTGTGTTAATGAATGTTCCTCTTGAAGGAGAACAATTATTATTACAACTTTTTTTAAAAAATCTGATTTGTATTTTTCAAACATTCCGAAACAGAATTTTAAGCGCCTCACCCTCTATATTTCATACTTATCGCACAGGGCGCTATAAATGTCATCTCCAGCGAAACTGAGTCAAGAACAGTCGTCCATGTAACGTGTATTAAGGGGACGTAGACGTAAAAATGACTGAAAAATCGAAAACAAAATTGCCTCCATCTGAAAGACAAATAGTCCCGTTTCCATAAATGTATGGTTTATTTACTTTTAAATAGTTATAGTCTTAAAAGCAAAGTTCTGCACACTGGCCACGCTGATGCTTCAGGCAAGGAATATCACAATAAGCATTTCATTCCTGCTACAGTCATGGAAACAATAAAGCAGGAGAAAAGTAATGGACAAATTAGGCATCCAACCAGGATACAATAAGATAGCTGGTCACACTGCCATAGACCGTCAGCGACTAGTTGAAGCTGAAAAGGATGCGAAAGCCACCACTAAAAAGACGATAGTAAGGAAACGATTACTGAAGAAGTCTTCAGTGGCTATAAAAGCAGCTGGCCAGCAAGACTATACCACTGGAATGTTCTTAAATAGGCAAACGTTTAGTCAAAACACGGTGAACATTCTTTTCTCTTTTTCTCGAAACTACATTTTCATTACATTCGCTTTGTGTTATGCATTGTAGGAATGATCTTTGTTTGTCATTCTGTATATAATTTTAACGGTAAGTTTTAGACAAAAAAATTAATAAAGTGTAATTAGGTTTTTTTTCTGTTTCCTCAGATATACTCCAGACTACAAAACAAGAGGCATAATGTTTTCTTACGAAGCCTATCATGGTCTAAATGCTTTTAGATGACAATGCACCAGAAAATAGTTCCAGATAGCGAATGTGTATTAAAATCGTTTATTAGGCAAAATATTGTAATTCTTAAAGTATAACAGATATTTCAATAAATTTCCTACTGCAGATTGAGTAAATATTATTCATTGTTGGTACAAAATCGCAACGTCCTCCTCACTGTAAACCAAGAATAACGTGCACCGAAAGCATGGTATGACATTGCAGCCCGTTCACGTGCAGTTCCCTTTAAGCATAACATGGAGTATCATCCGTAGCTTATTGCCGCGGGTAATGGATGGTCATCTTTGCAATAAGAAGTATCTGGTGCGTAGTATCAGTATGTGTAAAATGCTTATTTGGATAACACAACAGTCTTTGCATTTTAGCCACTATGGTCAATTCTTGATAGGTGCCTGACTTGGTCCCCAGACAATACGGAGGTTGTGAACGGGACGCTACACACAGATAAACGTCACGAGAGAAGAACAGCTCTGCGACGATGCGACGTGCTCAAACAGGAGAAAAGAAAAGTGTGCAGCTCTCTCTGTGCCGTATTTGTTTTCCAGTACAACGCGGAAGAAAGGATTTCAGACACGGAACAATATCGTTGTTTGGGCTTATTTGCTCTGGCAACGGTGCCACGCGCGGCGGCATCAAAGAGAAGCACGCGCTCCCCGGTCGCGAGGAGTTCAACTTTGCGACGAAACGCGCACCGTGTGACGTAGGAGAGGGGAAGGGGGGAAGTGGGAGGGGGTCCGCGGGGGCGGCGGGCGGCTGCGGCCCGTCGCCGTAATTTCTAGTCGCGGGGGCGGCGGGGGCGGCCTGCGTGTTTGTTTGCAGACGGCGGCGCCGCGCGGCGCGCCCCGAAGTTGGCAGCCCTGGCGGCGCGGTTATTCCCCGCGAGAGCAGCCGGGCTGCGACTCTTCGCGACGCGCCAGAAATGCAAATAGCAATTTGTTTCAACCGGGCGCGGGCGGGCGGCGCCGGAACAAAGGCGGGGGCGGCAGCGGGGGCGGCGACTGCCTTATTCATCCTCCCCGGGGGCGGAGGGGCGGATGCTCTTAGCCGCCGCCTTCCTGACTCGGTTAACTCGGGTCGTCACGGCCGATACACACGGCGCTGCCTGCGTCTTGCACGGCGCTCCATTATGCATTCCGCGTGCTCGTCTCAGCTTTTAAATAGCCTCTCCAGTTCGTTTATACTACGTGGTGACACTAGTTATCTCTCGTCCCCCCCCCCTCCCACAATAAACTAGGTACGGCTATTGCTACTTTATATCAACTTGACTCTGTTGTCCTGAAAATTGGAAAGTTTAAGTCGCACCAATTCCCATTAAAGAAAATAAGGGCAGTAGATCTACATCTTAACACGAATTATATACAGAAGGATGGAAAAGCTGGTAGAAGCCGACCTCGGGGATGATCAGTTTGGGTTCAGAAGAAATGTAAGGAACACGGGAGGCAATCCTCACTTTACGGCATATCCTAGAAGATAGATTAAGAAAAGGCAAACCTACATTTCTAGCTTTTGTAGATTTGGAGAAGGCTTTTGACAATTTTCATTGGAATAAACTATTTCAAGTTCTGAAGCAAGCAGGGGTAAAATATAGGGAGCGTAAGGTTATTCACAACTTGTACAAAAACAAGACAGCGGTTGTCAGAATTGAAGGGCATGAAAGGGATGCAGTGGTTGAAAAGGGAGTAAGACAGGGTTGTAGCCTTTCTCCAACGTTATTCAATTTCCACATTGAGCAAGCTATAAAGGAGAGCAAGGAGAAATTTGGAGAAGGAATTAAAGTTCAGGGTGAAGAATTAAAAACATTGCGATTTGCCGACGACATAGTAATTCTGTCAGATACAGCGAAGGACCTGGAAGAGCAATTGAACGGAATGGACAGTGTGCTGAAAGGTGCATATATGATGAAGATTAAGAAGAGCAAAACTAGGATAATCGAGTGCAGCGTAAGAAAATCAGGTGATGCTGATGGAATTAGATTGGGTAACGAAGCAATAATGAAGGTAGATGAGTTTTGTTACTTGGGCAGTAAAATAACAAATGATGGTCGCAGTACAGAGGATATAAAATGCAGAATGGCAATGGGTAGAAAAGCGTTCTTCAAAAAGAGAAATTTGTTAAAATGGAATATTGATTTAATCTTAAGGAAGTCCTTTCTGAAAGCATTTGTATGGAGTGTTGCCTTGTATGGGAGTGAAACATGGACGATAAACAGTGCGGACAGGAAGAGGATTGAGGCTTTTTAAATGTGGTGCTACAGAAGAATGCTGAAGATTAGGTGGGTGGGTCGCGTAATTACTGAGGAGGTACTGAACAGAATTGGGGAGAAAAGGAATTTTTGGCATACCTTGACTAAAAGAAGGGATCGCTTGGTAGGACACATTCTTAGACATCGAGGAATAGTAAATTTAGCGTTGGAGGGAAGTGTGTGGGGTAAAAACCGCAGAGGAAGACCAAGAGATGGATACAGTAAGCAGATTCAGACAGATGTAGGTTGCCGTTCTTATGTGGAGATGAAGAGGCTTGCTCAGGATAGGGTATTGTGGAGAGCTGCATCAAACCAGTCTCCGGACTGAAGACCACAACAACATCTACATCTACGTACATACTCCGCAGTGTACCGTAAGGTACGTGGCGGAGGGTACACTGCACTGAAGAGTGTTTTCTGCCACTTTGTTGTTTGTTGTACATTATTTACTTTTCTATGGCTCTTGTCAGGGTATTCCTCTTAGTAGGCTGGGTTCACTTGACTCAAGGCAAGATGATTGTGAATAAGACAGGAGTCCAAATTAAATACATTTATTTAACTTCTATCTTTGCAAAGCCCGTGTCTCTGAAGGAGACCGCTTACTGTTTTAAATGCCACATAAGCGTAGCTTATTCAGAACGCGAGAGGACGTTATATGGGTCGGTCGCGCTGCTCCCCGCCGCGTTGCGTTACTGTATCGTACCTCGGCGTGATTTTAGGCTTCTCGTGGTTCGTCGACGACAGCACCTCCGCTGCCATGGAGCCGGGAAGATATACTCCTCTTCGGACCAGGTAAGTGAACGGCTTCTATGTTGGCGGATCGCTTCGTTGTTACTCAGGTGAGTGGTTATTCTCCCCTTCTATGGCCTTCTTCTGCGCTGCTACGCCTACTAGGTGAGTGGCTTACTTTTCTTTCGACGGCTTTCTTCTGCGTTGCTCTCCGTAATTCCCGAAGCTGCCTACTCTTGAGCCGGACGGCCTACTGCTGCTTGCTGCATTGTGTGGTGGACCGCTGTACGATGGCCGCTGCTGCTAGGAAGGATGTTGCATCCTACGGAGCCCTTCTGGCGTCTTCTTCTAGGTCTATCAAGGCTAGGTTGACAACGGCGTTCCCTACTACATGTAGAAGTATTTGCCAGTCGCCTAATGGTTAACTTCTATCGAATACTGCTTGTCCGGCGAATACTCGCTGAAGACTCGCTGGATACTCGGCGAATACTGTCGGAGACTGCCTTTCCGTCATTTTCTTGCCTATTTTATGCCGTCCACGGACGTTTTTGGATGCTTCCGTTGCAGCGTGCTGACCCGCAAACTGGTACGAACTTCGTTGCGTAGCTCCGGTAACTCCTCTTTGGTCACGAACTCACTGAAACCACTTTGTTTACAAGTACGTGCTAGTGAGAATGCTTCCGATAAACTCGTCCTGGTTCCTGTGATTTGACTTACATCGCTAAATGCGTCGGCGGCCAGCTTTCGTATAACCGCGCCTGCTCCTCTCTGTTTACTGCTGGTTGCAAAACACTTGTCAGCTGCCTGAGCTGCCTGTCCACTAGCAAAGTCACTTCAATGCTTCCAGTAATTCACTTTTACCTACTTCACCCCTACAGTACCACTACTAGGCATTTCGTTTCCTATTTCACTTCCAAATAGAACGAGGAAAAGAAGAATGCCTATATGCCTCCGTACGAGCCCTAATTTCTCTTATCTTGTCTTTGTGATCATTGCGCAAAATGTAAGTAGGCATCAGAAAGATCGTTCTACACTCAGCATCAAATTCCGGCCCTCTAAATTTTCTCAACAGACTTTCTCGAAAAGAACGTCGTCTTTCTTCCAGAGATCCCCATTAGAGTTCCCGGAGCATTTCCCTGACACTCTCGCATCGGTCGAACCTACCAGCAACAAACCTATCTGCTCGTCTCTGAACCGCTTCTATGTCTTTCTTTAAACTGATCTCCCGCGGGTCCCAAATACTTGAGCAATACTCAAGACGTGGTCGTACAAGCGTTTTATAAGCGGTCTCCTTTACAGATGAAGTACATCTTCCCAAAATTCTCCCAATAAACCGAAGTCGGCTGTCTGCCTTACTCACAACTGTCCTTACATGCTCGTTCCATTTCATATCGCTCTGCAATGTTACGCCTAGATATTTAAACGACGCGACCGCATCAAGAAGCTCACTACTGATGCTATATTCGAACATTATAGGATTGTTTTTTCTACTCGTGCGCATCACCTTACATTTTTCTACATTGAGAGCTAGCTGCCAATCTTCGCACCAACTAGAAATTTTGTCTAAGTCAACCTGTATGCTATTACAGTCAGTTACAGACGACACCCTCCCATACACCACAGCATCATCAGCAAACAGCCGCAAATTACAACTTACTCTGTCCATCAGATCATTTATATAGATAGAAAATAATAGCGGTCCTATCACACTCCCCTGGGGCACGCCTGACGATTCACTCGTCTCTGATGAACACCCGCCGTCGAGAACAACGTACTGCGTTCTATTACTTAGGAAGTCTTCAAGCCAGTCACAAATCTGTGAACCTTTTCCATATGCTCGTATCTTCGTTAGCAGTCTGCAGTGTGGCACCGCGTCAAACGCCTTTTTTAAAACTGAAAAACATAATCTGTCTGTTGCCCTTCATTCATGGCTCACAAGAAGTCATGTGAGAAAAGGGCAAGCAAAGTTTCACATGAACTTTGTTTCCTAAACCCGTGCTGATTCACAGAAAGAAGCTTTTCCGTCTCACGGAAATTTACTATATTCTAACTGAGAATATGCTCGAAAATTCTGCAGAAACTGATGTCAACGACATTGGCCTGTAATTATGTGGCTCAGTTTTCTTTCCTTTCATATAAATGGGAGTCACCTGCGCTTTTTATCTAATTTCTAGGAACTTTGCGCTAAATTAAAGATTCGCAATAAATGCAAGCTGTGTATTCCATCCGGACCAGGAGATGTTTTGTATATATCTCTCTCAACTACTTCTCTACACCGGAAATACCTATAACTATGTCCTCCATTTCGGAGCCAGTACGTTGATCAAATGATGGTACATTTGTGCAGTCCTCCTGCATGAAAGATTTCTTAATGGTTAAATTTAGAGCTTCAAATTCCGTTTACTTTCTTCTATTACTGCCCCGGAATGATCAACGAGTGAGTGGATAGTGGTCTTTGACCCGCTTATCGATTTTACATAAGACCAGAATTTTTTCGGGTTCTCGGAAAGATCTTTTGCTAAAGTATGTCTGCGGTAATTATCGTATGCTTCGCGTATCGATCTTTTTATAGACGCACGAACCCCTACTAACTTTTGCCTGTCATCATTTGCGTATTTTTTTTTTTTTTTTTTTTTTTTAAAGTCAGGCCCGTTCGTAGCTATAACGTCTAAAATATTTCCATTGCGTGTGGATTGCTGGTTATACTGCAACACAGACATATTTCACAAGTCACGATGGAACATACAGTTATCAGACGAACATTATGACCTCTCACCTAATAGGTAGTATGTCAAGCTTCGCACGAACGACGCCTCTTGGCATGGAACCATTTGCTGATGAAAATAACTGTAGCTGCAATCTTTCGTTTTAGCATTCCGTATGCTCGTTTCAGCTTTTAAATAGCCTCTCCAGTTCTTTTATACGTGGTCACGCTAGTTAGCTCGCGTTCCCTCCAATAACCGAGCTTCTGCTATTTCACCCACCACGATGGAACATACAGTTACGCCGGCCGCGGTGGCCGAGGTGACTGAGGCGCTCCAGTCACGGTCAGCACGGCCACTACGGTCGGGGGTTCGAATCCCCCCTCGGGCATGGGTATTTGTGCCGTCCTAGTTCGTAAGTAGTCCATAAGTAGTTTGTAAGTTTAGGGACTGATGATCCCGTACTTAAGTCCCATAAGCTTAACAAACATTTGAACATTTGAACATACAGTTACCAGACAAACATTATGATCTCACACCTAACAGGTGGTGTGAGAACCTTTCGCACGAATAACAACGGGCGACGACTCTTGGCTTGGAACCAGTTGTTGATGGAACAAACTGTTGCTGCAATATTTCGATTTACGAGTCTAAGTTAATAACAGTTGGAATAATTAATTTCAAGAAGCACCTACTAACATTGTTCACTGACAGATCGCTCGCCTGTAGATCTTTAGTCAAGGGCAATTGAACTTCGTTTCTTTGGCAGGTGTTTCGTTGCCTACTAGATGATTAATTTAAAGAATGGGACAGTGGAAGCTGAAGACAATGAAAGTCGGGAGAGTTAGTTGAAAAATATATTTATAATGAAGAATATACAGGGTGAATAACCTAACACTTGCACCGCAGATATTGCAGAAACGGAAAGTGCGAGTGCTGTGCGGTTTTCACAGAATAGATTGGTAGTCAAGGACTCGTATTGTTAGCCATTAAACAGATAGTAAAAATACCTAAAAAGTGTATTTTTTATGCAAGCATACAATTTTTTAAATAGAACCAAGGTTCTTTCTATCATGCACTGGAATTTTTGACACCAGCTGTGTACAAAGAATTTTGAATGGCATTTTTATCATGTTTAGTTTGGTAGCTACAACCATTCATAATTTTGGGGGTGGAGGCTACGACAGCGTAGCTGAGTGGTTGGTGGTCAGGAGACAGTGAGCTATATATGAACCAGAGCTAGCCACGAGTTACACGAACGCTCACAGAAAAAAGGGTTGTAGCAAGGGAATATCATGCTACATACCCTGTTGGAGTACCCGCATATCGCGGTGTAAATGCAGCCATAGCACTATCATGACCATTACAATAGAGGAGTGAATCAAAGCACGATACGTCGCGAGTCCATCGCTGCTGACTAAGAAACGCAGCCCGTGACGAAATGTGAAGCACATGCAACTAAATGACAATAACACCAACATGTTAACACCTATCGCGATGTTAAAACCACTAGAAACTGCGGAATAGGCTCGAGAGCTGCTTTCTAGGTTACTTAAAGCACCGAGTAACATATACAGAGAAGCAGCCCCCCCTAAACTACTGTCCTACGCTACCCTCGTAGTTCCAGAAGATGCTAGCAGGTGTCAGGCGGTTCCCTGGCTTAGTACAGGTAGACAACACTAGAGGCACCACCGAGGGTGCCTCTTGCACGTCAGAGGGTAGTGTGGAGGGGAGGCTGAGGGGAGAACACGTGCCGCCTGCCACGAGGCCACAGCTGTGACCGGCTAGCTGGCGTTTGAGGGGAGGTGGTGGTGGGGGCAGTCGCTACCTGCCGCCTGCTCTGGCCAGTTTAAAGGGCTGCTTCTGACCACAGCACCATCATGGGACATCTTAAGGAACTGCTTCAGCACCCACTGCCCCGCACCCCTGAGCGTGGGACCGGGCCCTTAGGGAATTTTCCCGTCTGTATATATTTGTCTGTGCTTAAAGGCACCTCTAACGGTCTCCTGTGCACTTCCGCAGTATGCAAAAAAGTTCCTGTAGCCGACATAACAAAGGGAGGGAGGGGTAGCCGGTACTGCAGTTACTGTCCGCCGATGGTGGAAGACTTCCGGGAAACTCGTTTACCTCCACCACCATGAGCTTCCAGTATCGGTTTGAAGTAAAGCCCAGGAAACCGGACTACATTCCACCATGTCGGGCGTGTATTATACCAAAAATTATCTTGCTGTCTTGGACTGATGCTCCTTTAAGGAAACAAAATATTTGTATGTTTGTGGACTTCGTAAAATTAATTTAATAGTGTTGATGACGCAATGAAGTTTGAATTAAGATTTTGATCAGTGTTTGATTGTTATTAGTTTGATCGAAACTTAATTTGGAATTAAAATCTGTGTTCAGAAACAATCATTTGTATAGCCCTCTCTTTTTTATACGATGTGCAGTGTCCGTGTTTATTGATAGAACTAAGCAAATTTCCTTCACACATGCATGCATGTCTGAAGGAACGGACTTTGCGGCGACTACAACTGATAATGAAATACAAGAAATGTATTTGCAATTGCGAATATTAATCAGCATCAGCTGTATGGTGTAATAGTGACATATGAAAATTTGTGCCGGGCTGATTAATATTCACAATTGTATTTACATTAGCAGCTGTAGTCGCCGCAGTGTCCGTTCCTTCAGACATTCATGCCTGTCTGTAGGACATTTGCTTAGTTCTTTCAATAAACACGGACACTGCATATCGTATTTAAAATCAGTCATAGCAAGGCTTGCGACATACGTACTAAAAGAGTCACCCTATGCGGGAATTACATCATAGAATGTACGAGCACTCATGGGCAGTAGACAATGTGTGGCATATGAAGGCGTGGGTCGTTCCGGGAAGCGTGCGCGGATAGCGTAATGGCAACGCGACTGCTCGCGATAAGCGGGAAATCCGGGTTCGAGTCCCGACCCAGCACAAACTTTCATATATCACCATTACACCATATAGCTGATGCTGATTAATATTCGCTATTGCTAATACATTTTTTGTACTCTCATCTTTTGTTTGAGGAGTGGTGTCTCGCTACACGTGTTTCGTGCCTCATCACGTTACAGCGTTACACAGTGACACTTCAAAAGATCGTTGGAGGAAATTGGTGCCACATAGGCACACACGGGTCACCTTAATTTCGTAAGTTCTTGGAGGGGCAATGGGGAGTCGACGGGCAGATACCATGAACTTCGGAACCAGGTGAAAGCAACCCGGATCCATGTATCACAAGATGGCATTCTTATATTATGCATGTTGATGTCATCGCGAATGGAAGAAGCCGTTAGTAGAATCTGTGCCTACTATGCGTTTACTCAATTCTGAAATATTTGTGTATTATGCGAGATTCTCAATTTCTCAGCTACTTTGCGGAAATCCCCTGCTGGAGTATCATCATAGGTGCAGATGTTCATCCATATGGTTTGTGACTTTATGGAAGTAATGTCCGTAGAGTCCAGCAATTAGTATCAGTAATGGTACTGTGTGGAAAGATGAAGGTTTGGCAATCGACCGTGTTAAGTGGTTGTAGCAGCTGCCAGACAGTCCAGGCAAAGTAGCGGATTAAACAGAATGGTCGGTCGGGGTTTTGTCCAAATCGTGGGAATCTGGGAAAGGCCCATGCTTTGTACTCGAAACTAATGATGGCTGTTAGCTGAGCATTTCTTAAAGGACCGTCTGGAGGACATCTGTGAGGTCCACACTGCAGTAATTCAGAATGAAATATAATAATCCATCAAATTGTTTACCATCAACATTTAAGTCATCTACGATGTCGGAATAATTACGCTCTTCTTCTAATTCTAAAAAAATTTCAAAATCTCGAAAATTACAAAATGTTTATTACAGGTAAATAAAAATATAGAAAAATCAACTTTAAAATAAGTGCGTCATGCAGTTTCAACAGACTCTGGTTGAGATGATAGCTTATAGCGATAGCTACCATCTTGAAAGCGTCACACTTGTATATATTTATTTAATAACTGGTGTTAACAGATATAAATTGATAATGGAAATATACACATATCATCATATTCTTCACATTAACACTGAAAATGCAAGCAGAATGGTTTACTTATCGTATATTTAATTAAGTGTGTCGTTTTATTGTACAATTTGCCCGTAACTTACGTAAGTATTGTGTGGCATTAGCTGTCAAACTCTTAGAAACTGGTTTGTCTGTTTAATTATTTAAGACTTCGTGTAATACTAATTAACAGTCTTTTTTGTATTTAAATAATATTATGTAGGTAAGGAAGTGGTTTCAGACGGTCAGTTCATATTTAAATAAATATCTTATGTTAAGACGTATACGATTTTGGAAGGGGATGACGATCGGCCAATGACGAAACGGCCCAGGGACAGAACAAGTGAGGAGTGTCTGTTTGTGAGGGAGCAGGTGAGCGAGAGGATTGCACGGAAAAGGGAACTCCATGTCTAGGCTTGGCGAAGGAAGGACCTTCCTCGATGATAGGAATGATTCGATCGGGGAGAGTGTTAAGATTTTCTCAGTGAACGGTCGCTTCTCGGGACTATAAATTCGGCGAGAACAAGTGCACTCCTATGCAGCTGATATGTGATTATGTTTTTACACAAGAAGTTATCAGTGTAGAAATGCTGTCGGGAGAACGTAAAATATTTTCAAATGTTAGAAATTTCTTTTTGACTTCTCGCAACATATAGAGAGTGTCTGTATTTCTTAGTTATGATTACTTAGTTGAGGGAAAATGCTACCAATTTCTTATCGCAGACAATGCAACTGTTAACCATTTTGTTTTATTTATGAATAATAATTATTCACTGACCACATCCAATAAGGAACCAGTTTCACAGAATAAACCTTATTCGTGATTATAAGAGGTAACCTGTCTTATGCTGACTGCAATTAAGAGATTTATTTTACACCAGGCGCGTTTCACTTTTTATTTTAAAAGCATCTTCTGTGGTCTGTAAATGATACAAAGGTTCGTGCAGTTTGTTTTCGATAAATAGATTAAAAACAGTTTTTAAAAAACATTTTGCACATTAGGTCTAAGTGTTTTTAACTTAATATTCGGTCTACTCACGGTGTTGATGTCTCTTCTTTACATGTTACTACTATTTCTCCATCTTGTTGGCTGGAGTTCGTTATTTCCTGGCGTTTGTTAGAGGGCTGTGTACAGCACTTTTCGTGTGTTTTTGTTTCGTTTTTTTTTTCTTTGCATCTCAGCACATCATATCACTTCACTTTTCGAAATGTATACTGATTACATATTATCTGTTATCCGTGGAATACCTGTCTGTTTATTTTTCATTTCACTACAGTTTGGCTATGTTTTAGTGTGTTCATTTGTTTTTCGTGTGGTCTGTGATTGTTGCCAACGTTATATATTTATAATATAAATACGACTTAATTCACCATGAGTGTGTGTGTGTGTGTGTGTGTGTGTGTGTGTGTGTGTGTGTGAAAGAGAGAGAGAGAGAGAGAGAGAGAGAATTTTTAAATTCGTGAACAGGGTGTTAAGATGGTTTTTCAGATGAGTAATTAATCTAGTTATCGAAAACAAACTCTACAAACCTTTGTATCATTTACAGACCACAGAAGATGCTTTTAAAATAAAAAAGCGAAACGCGTCTGGGGTAAAATACATCTCTCAATTGCTGTTAGCATAAGACAGATCAATTTTAACAGTTGCTGCGGAACATGGCTACACAACCAAACATTGTAAATCTTATTCAACTATATCTCTTCATTTCTGTATATCATTTGTAAACGTTAGAATAACCTCCTTTTTCATTCATGAACCAATTAATTGATTTACTATTTCTTATTTGTTTCGCAAAGCACAACCTAGGCTTAGAGAAGTTTGTAACTACAGGATCATAGGTAAAAGATGTTATCTGCAACGAGGGTAGGTGCTTAAGCATGAAAGCAGACATGTATGTTTGCACCCTAAGAAAACATCGAGCCAAACTCCTAAATCAGAAACGTACAAAGCCCAATACACAGGTTTTTACAGCGTACAGTCACACTTGCTTCAATCTTAGCTCTGATAAATGCGATGAAGGATGAAGCGTAAAGTAGCAGTATTTCTACGTCTCACGCATTTAATCACATTTCTGTTTCACAATTTATTTATTAAACCACATACCTTGATAATTTACAACATTCTCCGCTGTATCTGACAACCATCCTATTACAGGTTATTCCTACAATATCGCCGCCATTATAATGAATCGTTAGAAAGACTCTGTTGCAAGTATGAACAATGAATGCTGCCATAATGAATCTTTTTCATCCCCTTCATATATACAGTGTCCTTAATCAGTCATGTAAAGTTTCTTTCCGATCTGATGTAGATGCATTTCCAAATGAATCGCTTTAGCTTACAAACTGTAACTAATTAATGATAGAACGGCTACTCGTATTTGCCGTTGCTTAATAATGCCAGGCATTATTTGTGCTGCTAAGCGGAAGACAGAAGAAAAAATAAGTGTTTTTAGAACCAGTTCGATGTGGGCGTCAATTATGAACTGCTTTTTACGGCTCGCTGACATTCGATATGACATTTCGGACGGGAGTTTTAAAATTGCTTTTCTGGGCTGTGGTTCATTTTCTCTTTATTCTGCAATTCAGTACACCAATCAACGGGTGCGTTCTGTTTGCAATATTCCTCGTGTAATTATGGTAGTTAAATTGATGTGTCAGAGATACGCAACAAGCAGAAGGTCTTTCATTTCGTTCTAATTAGACGTAAGTATAGAGTTACACGAGTACATCTCACAATGACAAGATATCTTACGAAGATACTCCCTTTACAGCATTTACAATATTCTAAGGTAATATCTAAGTACGCGGGAATGTATTAAAATGAAATCTCAATATAGTACAGAACGCAGGTAACTGCACAGAGGAATAAGACTTGGTCAGAGTGACAGGAAGTGCAATGTAGAAGTGTGGAACCATTATGAAACTTACTGTAAAATTTTCCATCTGCGCTCCACATTTGAAGAGTGGAAATGCTAAAGGTGCTAAGTGCTGAAAATGAAATTGTTGAGGAAACGAAAAGAACTGCACATCTCTGTGAGAAATGGATTTTTATTTCTAACAAAACACAAATGAACTCTTTACATGGTTACACAAATGTTGACAGAGGGTTTTATATTTATGTTGAAAAATCAAAAAGTTGCGTAGCGTTTTATGCAGAAAAGTGTAAGTGCAATAGGTTTTGTCACAGCTAATAGATCTAAGTGCCACGAGACAATATTGATTTTATGGAGGTTGTTTTCGTCCACGTAATCAATAATAGTGGGAAAAATCATTTTCTTATTATGTGTCAGTGGAACAGTAGCTGGAAGTTTAATCAATTCCACAGTTTCAGTGTCTTTCATTGTCTTGCCTTTCTTCAGGACATGAAAATTATCCCGAGCACACGGATCGGAAAAGCTTCTATTGCAGGACAAGGTACCAGGCTGTTGTTTGCTTATTTTTATCAAAGAAAGCTGTGTCTTTGAAAATTTCAGAATCTGATTTTTCTTCGCAACAATTGTTTAATTTTTAGCAGAAATATTAATGGTATTTAAAAACGTAGCTTTGCATACTCTTTTTAGGTCTCCTGTCCCATCAGGGAGTGTGTAGCAGAGAGTTGACTGCCTTTTACCTCTCTGCGTCTTCATTATAGGTCCCATGGCGTCGTCTTTGAGTAAGAAAAACCTCTATAAGCCCCAACAGGTAATTGCCTCGTTGGTTCAGGTCGAGTTGGTGGTATTCGTCAAAGAGCTGAGAGCTGAGTTCTCATATCAGCTGTACTTAAACCTTGCAGAACACCTAAACACAAAACAAAGGAAAAATATCTACAACAACCTGTTATAACTGGATAATGTAGGCTTGTTTCGTATTATAAGCTTACTTCAGATATATAACAGAACTAACCTGTAAAGATGACGGTTGTTTTGCAGCAATTTCCCTCATTCTTCTGCTTCTTCTGCGTGAGGTACGACGTTCCTTTTAATCTTGCCTTATCCTGTTTCTTCCTGAATGTAACAGTCTCAACACTTCCATCACCACTAAAATCACTAGCGTTCATATTATCATTATTAATATGGTACATCAGTTTAGATAGCAAGCAACAGCTTCAGTAATAGTGTTGTGGCATAACCGTGACTACAGACTGCTGTTCGGCTAGCGCCAGATGCCTGTGGCACAAAGATTCATTAGCAGAGCAGGTCCATCGTGACATAGGACTAGTGCAATCTTTTGGGGTCAGCTAGAACTACAAGGAATGACTGGAGCACATAAATCTCTTAGCAGAGTATTGGCGCAAAGAAATAGGTCGGTTAGCAGTGGACAATCCCGATAGTCAAAGAATGGCACTTACATCCTTTATCATTTCATTTAAGGAAAGGAGAAGGAGGATAATGAGATACTTGAAGAAAACGAGTTGAATGATTTAATTCGTAGCACACGATTGGACTAATATTAAATGCGGCCGCATCCCGTCCGCGGTTTGACTTCTAATTCGGACATGGGCGTATCTCATGTCCTTAGGCCTAGGACTACAAACATTTGAATTATTACATCATCATCATTATCATCATCATTAGAGACTGATTATGCCTTTCAGCGTTCAGTCTGGAGCATAGTACCTCTTATAAAATTCCTCCATGAGCCCCTATTCAATGCTAACATTGATGCCTCGTCTGATATTATGTCTTTTACTTCAAAATCATTCTGCACTGAATGTAAGTACTTTCTTCTTGGTCTACCTCGACTCCTCTTACCCTCCGCTACCGAGATCATGAGTCTCTTAGGTAACTTTGCTTCTCCCATGCGTGTAACACGACCCCACCACCTCAGTCTGTTCGCTCTAGCTGCTTCATCTATGGGGTTCATTCCACGTTTTTCTTTGATTTCCTCATTATGGACACCCTCCTGCCATTGTTGCCATCTGTTAGTACCTGCAATCATTCTTGCTACTTTCATATCTGTAACCTTTACCTTGTGAATAAGGTAACATGTATCAACCCAACTTTCACTCCCATACAACAATGTTGATCGAAAGATAGAGCGGTGCACTGCTAACTTAGTCTTGGTACTGACTTCCTTCTTGCAGAAGAGAGTAGATCTTAGCTAAGCACTCACTGCCTTAGCTTTGCTGCACCTCGATTCCAGTTCTTTCACTATGTTACTATCCTGTGAGAAAATACACCCCATGTTCTTGAAACTGTCTACCTGTTTTAACTTTTTTCCTCCTATTTGGCACTCAATCTGTTTAAATCTCTTTCCCACAGACATAACTTTCGTTTTGGAGATGCAGACCTTCATATCATGATCCTTGCACGTCTGATTGATCTCTGAAATATTGGTTTGCAACCTTTCAATCGGATCTACCATTACAACTAAGTCATACGCATATGCGAGACTATTTATTTTGTTTTGACCTATTTTAATTCCGCCCTACCAGTCTGCTGTTTTTAACATACGATCGATGAATAGTATGAACAGCAGTGGTGACAGGTTACAACCTTGTCTTACCCCTGAAACTACCCTGAATCATGAGCTTAATTTGCCATCTACTCTAACTGCTGTCTGACAGTCTATGTGAAGCCCTTTAATTCCCTGCAGACGTTTTTCTCCTATGCCATAATCTTGTAGAACTGACTGTAGCTTCCTCCTAGGAACACGGTCATAAGCTGTTCCTAGATCTATGAAAAATAGATACAATTCCCTGTTCCACTCACAGCACTTTTCCATTACCTGCCGTAAGATAAAGATCTGGTCCTGAAAACCTCTAAGAGGCCTAAGCCCACACAGATTTTCATCTATCTTGTTCTCAATTAATACTCGCACTCTCCTTTCAATATTACCTGAGAAAATTTGGTCTACAACGCCAATTAAAGAGATACCTCGATAGTTGTTAAAATCTTTTCTGTTACATGCCTAAACAAATTTTTCTTCAATTTTCAATCAAGGTTTAAGTGTAATTTATATTTACTTGTATGGACAAAGTACGATTAGTCGTAGTCCGACCGAAATGTGATTTGTAACTGAATATTCGGTTCATCTTCTAGTTTCGGCCGAAACCAAATTTGCGAAATTAAGTTAAAATACCTGTATATTTACGCTACACCACAAATCACAATTTTTTCACATTTTTCAAGATCCCCTCCTGTTCTACGCCTTGTTGACTGTGTGTAAACCTGACCATGAGTCCGTAGAATATTCAATAGAAGGCCTACAGATTTAGAAAAATCGACGGTACTTTTATTAAAGTATTTTAATAATGATTTTTAAAATGCTGGAGATTGCTTGAATAATCAAAAGATATTATCAGTAGATTATTTATTTTCAGTTCACAACATGATTCGGGCGTAGCCCATCATCTAGTGATCTGTCAATAAGATACATATACAGCCAATTAAGTATACACACAAAATTATTTGCAATTTATAATTAACATCTGAAGTATTTTTATAGTTTTACATAATTTGGAATTACGTACCGATATTATAGAAATTTAGATTCGATGTATTCAAATTTGTCATATAAAATACTGTTATAACAACTGATGTTCATTCTTATTTGTCAATGCATAACAACAGTATTTTATATGACAAATTTGAATACATCGAATCTAAATTTCTATAATATCGGTACGTAATTCCAAATTATGTAAAACTATAAAAATATTTCACATGCTAATTATAAATTGCAAATAATTTGGTGTATATACTTAATTGGCTGTACATTTATCTTATTGACAGATCACTAGATGATGGGCTACGCCTGAATCATATATATATATATATATATATATATATCTCTTAGAAAATAAAGATTCTATAGTGAGTTACTATGTGAGTAACACGGAAGTTAGAGTAGAGGCTGAACAGTTGTCTTATTTATTCAAGATACAAGGTCAAATTAAAGTGCATCAATTTTAAACAAATATCAAAAAAAAAAAAATACCATAATTGAAAAAAAAGTGAAGCACTCAAAATGAATTACTGAAAAATGTTACTTTGAAAATTTGGAAAAAAAAAACAGTCTCTTGTGATGGTAACTTGTTCGTTAAGCAGTTGATTCTACAAGGTGTATCTATTCACAAAAATTTCTAAATCTTCCAAAATGGCTAAACATGTGTTTTATTCTGATAATGAAGACTTTGAAAATTGTTTCCGATACTTAGAGGTTGATGATAGATTTACATAATCCCAAATTATGTAACAGTATAAAAATATTTCACATGTTAATTATAAATTGGAAATAATTTTTTGTATATACTTAATTGGTTGTATATGTAGCTTATTGACAGATCACCAGATGATGTGCTACGCCCGAAACATCTCCTGAACTGAAAATAAATAATCTACTGGTAACATCTTCTGATTATTCAAGCAATCTCCAGCATTTTTAAAATCATTATTAAGAATTTTACAATGAAGGTTGCATACCTCTACCAAGGCTTTCAGACTAAAATAAGCTTTATTAAAGTACTTCCAAATTGGATTCTTCTCGTTGTGACATTATTGATCTAAAAAAAAGAAAACTAAAGGAAGTTAGACAATAAGTAAAATGAACTCCATACAGTGGAGTCTCCTTTTTGGCAAACCTGAATACATAGCAGCTTCAATCAGTGCTGCAGAAGTTCCGACGTACAGTGTGATTGTTGTCAGTATAAATTTACGCAAACTGAACACGAAAAAGTGTATACCACATGATCAATGTTTCCTAAATCTATATTAATTGCTAGATGACCCGGTGAATTTCGTATCACTTTCCTCTGAATATAAACCATATTAATTTAAATCATATGTATTTCAGACCCAGTAGCTTCATAAAGTCATCTACATCAACATGGGATCCTTTGCAAATCACATTTAAGTGCCTGGCAGAGGGTTCATCGAACCACCATTATACTATTTATCTCCCATTCCATTCTCGAATAGTACGCGGGAAGAATGATCACCAGAAACTCTCCGTTCGAGCTCTGATTTCTCGTATTTTATTCTGATGGTCATTTCTACCTATGTAAGTGGGAGTCAACAATATATATTCACATTCGGAGGAGAATGTTGGCGATTGGAGTTTCGTAAGTAGCCAACGCCGCAGCGATAAGCGCCGTTGTTGTAATGATTCCCATCCCAGATCCAAAAATGGACGGACATGCGTAGTGAATGCAGTTTCTTTTGTAGTTCCGTTGCATCTTTTAAGGGTTCTGCCAACAAAACGCCGTATCTGGTTTGCCTTTCCCACGACATTATCTACATGTTCTTTCCAGTTTAAGTCTGAAGTAATAGTAATTCCTAGATATTTTGTGGAGTTTACGGCCTTCACTTTGGATTGATTTATCTTGTAAACAAAGTTAAACGGATTTCTTTTCGTACTCAAGTGGACGACTTCACACTTGTCATTATTTAGAGTCAATTGACAATTTTTACACCATACTGATATCTTATTCAGATCGTTCTGCAGTTGGTTTTGATCTTCAGATGATTTTACTAGACGGTAAATGACGGCGTCATCTGCAAATAGCCTAAGAGAGCTACTTAGATTTTCCCCTAATCGTTTATGTAAATAAGGAATAGCAGAGGACCAATAACACTACCCTGAGTAACGCCCGATATCACCTCTGTTTTAGTCGATGCCTTACCATCGGTTACTACGAACTGTGTCCTCTCTGACATAAACCTCCTATCCAATCGCAAATTTGGGTCGATATACCATAACCCCGCAATTTGATTAAAAGCCGTTTGTGAGGTACGGTGTCAAAAGCCTTCTGGAAATCAAGAAATACGGAATCGAATTGCGAATCCTTGTCGATAGCACCCATCACTTCGTGTGAATTAAAGGACTAGTTGTGTTTCGCATGAACGATATTTTCTAAATCCGTGTTGACCTCCGGTCAATAGATCATTCCGGTCGAGATAATTCATAATATTTGAATACAGGATATGTTCCAAAACCCTGCTGCAAATTGACGTCAATGAAATAGGCCTGTAGTTTAGTTGGTTACTCCTACTGCCTTTATTGAATATCGGTGTGACCTGTGTAACTTTCCAATCTTTTGGTACAGATCCTTCTTTGAGAGAGCGGGTTGCATATGGCTGTTAAGTAAGGAGCTATCGCTTCAGCATAATCAGATAGAAATCTGATGGATATACAGTCCGGAGCAGAAGACTTGTTCTTCATAAGTGATTTTAGTTCCGCACTACTCCGATGATATCAACTTCTACATTACTCATTACGGCCTCTGTTCGTAATTCGAATTCTGGAATATTGGTTTCGTCTTCAGTGGTGAATGAGTTTCTGAAAGCTATATTTGGTAACTCTGCTTTAGTAGAGCTGTCATCGGCACGATCGCCATTACTATCACGTATTGAGGGTATTGTTTGTGTTTTGCCACTAGTATATTTAACATATGACCAAAATCTGTTTGGGTTTTTAGTCTAATTTCAAGAAAGAATTTCGTTGTGATAAGTATTGTAGGCATATCGCATTGAGATCCTCGCTAAATTTCGAGAAATCGTCGAAATTTCGCAAATAGATCTCGCAGCAAAAAATAACGCCTTTTTTTTAATGATTTCCACCGCAACTAGTGCATCATTTCCGTGGCACTCTCTCCCCTATATCACGATAACAGAAAACGAGCTACCCTTCTCTGATCTTTCTCTAATTCGTGCGTCAGTCTCACCTGGTGTGGATCCCACAATGCGCAGCAGTACTCCAAAATAAGGCGCACTAGTGTGGTGTAGCCAGTTTCTTTAGTAGAGCTGTAGCATCTTGTAAGTGTTATTGCAATGAAAAGTCACCGTTGATTCGCCTTCCCTACAATATTTTCTATGTGTAATCTCTATATATAAAAGGAAGTCTCCTGATTGACTGACTCATCATCGCCCAGCCCAAACCACTGAAGATAGAAACTTGAAATTTGTGGAGGGCATTGATCTTAATCCGTAGGCGACATTTAAGACGCGATTTTTCGATATTCCGCCTGTAAGGGGGTGAAATAGGGGATGAAACGTTCTTTGAAAATACGTAACTATATAGGCAATTTAGAAGCTAGAAGTACAAAATTTCGGATTTTAATTCAGGGTTCGAATTTAAAAGACACGTGTTTCGGCATTTTTTGAAATTCGACAAATAAGGGGGTAAAATAGGTGACGCAAAAAAATTGATTTTCAAAGATATGTTGCTGTTAACTCAAATTTCAAGCTATAACAACGAAACTTCGGATATGGAATCTTGGTCAGGATTAAAAATTCACGATTTTTAGTATTTTTGGAAATTAAACAAGTAAGAGGGTTAAATAGAGGATCAAAAATTCTTTTTGAAAACACGTTGCTATTGATACAATTTTGAAGCTAGAGCTGCAAAAATTGGTATTTGTATTGTTAGTTATGATTTGAAATATACGTGTTTCGGTAGTTTTGGGAATTCAACCAAAAGGGGAGTAAAGTAGAGGACGCAAAAAATTGATTTTCAAAAATATGTTGCTGTTAACTCAAATTTCAAGCTAAAACTACGAAAATCAGAATATGGACTCTTGATCAGGATTAAAAAGACACGAGTTTCGCTATTTTTGGAAATTCAAAAACTGAGGGGGTAAAAGAGGGGATCAAAAATTCCTTTCCAAAACACTTTGTTGTCGAGACAATTTTGAAGCTATAGCTGCAAAAATTGGTATTTGTATTGTTAGTCATGATTTAAAATATACGTGTTTCGGTATTTTTCGTACTTCAACCATCAATGCGGTTAAATTGTAGAGGGGGTGTTTTTCGGAAATATGTTGCTATGAAGGCAATTTTGAAGTTAGAACTACAAATTTTCGGATTTGTATTCGGGGTTCAATTTTAAGACACGTGTTTCGGTATTTTTGGAAATTCGACCAATAAGGGGGTGAAATACGAGATGCAAAAATTGATTTTCAAACATATGGTGCTGTTAACTCTATTTTCAAGCGATAACTACGAAACTTAAGATATGAATTCTTCATCAGGATTAAAAAGAAACAACTGGTGCAGACCAACCAACCTATGCAGGCGAAGCAGCGGGGGTTCAGCTAGTTTTTAATCAAAGTTGTTGGAGCCTCTCTCTTTCCACTTCTTTCACACTGGCCTGTAGGTTTGACTGATTTATCGTGTAAATGAAGTTTAAATGATTCACTTTAGTGATCATATGGATGACCTCACACTTATTATTATTCAGGGTCAAATTTCATTCTTACACAACGCTGATATATTTTATAAATAATTTTGCAGTTGCTTTTAATCTTCTTGTGACTTTAGTAACCGATAAGTGACAGCATCATCCGCGAAGTCTCATGGAGCTACTCAGATTGTCTGCTAAATCGTTTATAAAAATAAGGAACCATAGGAGTCCTATAGCACTTCCCTGGCGAACGCCAGATATCACCTCAGTTCTGCTCGATGACTTTCCGTCATTTACAGCGTACTGTGTCCTTTCTAAAAGGAAGTCACGACTCCAATCACCCATTTGTGGCGATATTCCATAAGCACGCTGTTTGATTAGAACACGCTAGTGAGGTACAGTGTCGAAAGCCTTGCGTAAATCTTGAAATACGGAATCCATTTGAAATCCCTTGTCGATAGCATTCATCACATCATGTGAGTAAAGAGAATGATACTTTCTGTATCCGTGTTCACTGTGGGTCAATATGTCAGTCTCATCGAGGTAGTTCATAATATTTGAGGAAAGTTTATCTTCTAAAATGCGGCTGCAAACAGACGTCAACGGTATAGAATTGTAATTTTGCGGGTCACACCTATTGCCTTTCTTGAATATTGGTGTAACCTGTGCAGTTTTCAGTCTTTGGGTATGTAACGTTCGCTGAGCGAGGAGTTGTATATGATAACTAGGTATGGGGATTTTGCATCAGCATACTCTGAAAGGAGAGTAATTGGTATACAATCGTGACCGGGAGATGTACTTGTGTTAAGTGATACACCAGGGTATCAGCTTCTAAATTACGCTGGCAGCTGTTCTTGATAGGAATTCGGGAGTACTTGCTTGGTCTTCTTTCGTGAAGGAATTTCGGAAGGCTGCGTTAAGCAATTCTGCATCTTATAAATAGAAATTAAACTTATTAAGTTCGGTTGGTTAAGTGGAGCAATTAACAGACACCTGAAGACTAAAATCAGGAAACATACAGTTGCGTCTGGTGTATTAGAGCACAAGAGCACCATAATTTCTGATTTCTTATGCATTCATTTAATACTTTTCTTTTTTGCTGGAAATGTAGAGAAACTGGATGTGTTCTAGAAACTGTAGGAGGTCGGGGAAGGGGATGAGGTCGTACAGCATCCGCGTGGGGAAAGGGGGGCGAATGCGATTGTCAAGGTGGAGGGTGTGGCGTTCAAGGATTTGAAGGATTTGTAGTAGTTTGGGAGATCGGAGACCCAGGCTGGATGGAAGAATCATAGGAAGGGACGCATGACGGAACTGTAGGTGTAGAGGATGGTGGAGGGTTGAGTCACCACCCGGAGTTTCACCCGGTTTAGGGGGGAAGGGCTTTCGGTCGGACCGTGTGGAGGTGGGGAGTCCAGGAGAGGGATCGATCGACAGTGTGGCCCAGATATGGAGGGTTGAGACACCACCCGGAGTTTCACCCGGTTTAGGGGGGAAGGGCTTTCGGTCGGACAGTGTGGAGGTGGGGAGTCCAGGAGAGGGATCGATCGACAGTGTGGCCCAGATATTTGAGGCTGTGTGTGTGACGAATGGACGATCGTGGAGGGTAAGGTAAATATCATGCATAATTGAGGCGGAAGGAGGGGGTGGTGCGACCTATGATGATTACCAGGGAAACGTCAGGATTGATGGAGAGGAGGCACCGGTTATACCATGCAGCGAACTCGGTGAGGTGACACTGGTGTAAGTGCTGGGAGCTCTAACCAACGAGAATTACTTTTAAAATACCACGCGCCTTTAAACCACCAAGAATGTACAGTTTTCATTGGTCTACAATTTTTGCAGTCAATGTATCATTGATTGTCATCTAATCGTAAGAAATCCAACTTCGTTTTTAAAAATCCTCTGTACAAAAAGGCGTTTAGATGCAGCTATACTCCTGGCCATTAAAATTGCTACACCACGAAGATAACGTGATACAGACGCGAAATTTAACAGACAGGAGCAATATGCTGTTATATTCAACGACACCTGCAACGTGGTGACATGAGAAAGGTTTTCAACATATTTCTCTACACAAACAGCTGTTGACCGGCGTTGCGTGGTGAAACGTTGTTGTAATGCCTCGTTTAAGGAGAATTAATGCGTACCATCACATTTACGACTTTGATAATGGTCTGATTCAATACTTCTAATTGTCAAAGATCTCAATCATGAAACATATATAAAAATGGATCGTGTGACGTGTGTCCGTATATTTCACTTGGTAGCCAAAATTATTCACTGCAGACCAATGGCGGTTATGCATGAGAGTAGCCTTTAGGTTCGCGGTGTGCACAATGATATTTGGTCGCGGTGTGCGGCGGTGGGTGAGTGTGGCGAACTAAAATCCGTATAATGTGGAGCAATACAACGATCAAAAGATGCTCAAAGATAAAAATACTCAAAGATAAAACACTGGGAAACACAGACATACATTAACTGAGCATTAACTACACTGGCAATAAACCAATGATGTAAATATAAACACTGGAAAAACATCCACAATGCTTAGGATCAAAGTACTGACAACTTGATTAGCAGTTCCGTGTCGATATCTATAAGAGGGTGGATGTTGTAGTAGCTGAAAGTCGTCGGCGTATATAAAATTCGCACTGAAGACCAGCGATGACTTTTGACAGTATAATAGGAAAGAGGTTATATACAGCGAAACGTGATGCACATTCTTCAGTTGTTTTTCTGTAGAAAGCGTACGAGTAAAGAAAAATAAGTGCATATTGCAGTTTGAAAAGTAAAACTACCAAGGAAGATACCAAAGCATAAGAGAGAAATTTCGCGTTCTCGATCCCTTTCTAAGAGACTGAAAACGGCGCTGAGAATTGAATCTACCGATGATAGAAACTTGAAATTTGTAGATGTTATTGATCTTACACTGTACGCATCAGCGATTTATCGATATTCCCAGAGGGTGAAATTCATTGCTATTAAGGCAATTTTGAAGAAGAAATACAAAACTTCGGATTTAGATTTTTGATTGGAATTTAAAGAACACATGTTTCGATATTTTTTGAAATTCAACCATTAAGCGGGTGAAATAATCGAAAATCTTTTAAGGTTGCTACTAAGACTATTTTGATGCTAGAAACGCGAAAATTTGGGTTTGGAACCATGTTTATAATTTTTTTTTAAATGCGTCTCGGGATGTTTTGAATTCTCCCAACAATGATGCAATAAGGAGAGGCAAGTTGTATCAAAATACTTGATTAGGAAAGCATTTTTAAAGCTAAAGCTATGAAAATTTATATTTATAAGTATAAACAACCAATGCAAACCATCTAGTCTACGCGTGCGAAGCAGCAGGAATTAAGCTAGTTAACAATATCGAAAATAATAGTTCGTTAGTGCTCTAGTATGCTTTAGTGTTTTCTCTCTTAACTTCCTGCTTGAAGCAGATTCTGCGACTAGTAGTGAAATTCATATTCTTACTTGACACAAGTAATTACTAATTTTTTCAGAATATGTCGCGTTTGCCGAGGGTGTGGTGAGGCAAGAACCTTACAGAACAGCTTAAAAATATTTGGAAGTTATCACCTGTCAAAAATATTTACTCTTTATTTTCGCTATTACTCACGATGTTGCTAGGCGCTAAGGTAATAGCACGGCTTAGATTTCTGTGGCAGAAATCAGCAGCGAAGAAATTTTTTATTCTTCTGATTTGTCAGAAATATTCCACTGTTTGAAACGAGTTATGGAATGCTGGCTTTGTCCATCCGCAAAATGAAGTGCTGGGACTGTGTGTAAGAGATTCTTATCACCATTGACTCAACTGTAAGACTGTTCTCATAAGCAGTATAACCTTTAAACAAACTTTTACAGACATACAATATCATCTTAAGTCATACATGTGGACAGGAGACTTTCATTATACGGTTTCTTACTTCAAGTTAAGAGAACTTGTGTGCGATAACACTTCGGTAATATTAAGTTGGTTGGTTGATTGTTTGGGATCGGGGAACGAAAATTGCTTAGGTTATCGGTCCCCCAGTGGGGAGGAGAAGGAGTGAGGATAGGAAAGGAGGGAAAGGGAAAGAAAATGCAGTCCAGGGAGAAAAGAAGTAAGGAAGACTGCATTAGCTCGGGCCCCGTGCGCGTCACGCACGTAGTTATGAAAGAACCGTGAGCCCACTGGGGGGGAGGGGGGTAATATTAACATATGACTGACAAAATTGAGAGTAGCAAAAGGTTATTTCGTTCTTGCCGTAAACTATGCAATTACGTCTAAAACAACAATATTTCACAAAACGATTCTTTGTTACATCAGAAAAGCTACGCTTGTTGTTATTGGTTGTGGCTGAAATGTGCAATTTTTTTTCATAATTCGAACGTTTATAAAAGAGGTGATGTTTGAAAGTTCTATGTTTACGTGAATCTAAAACTTTGTGAACACCTCAATGTATTCTCATGAGCCGCTCTAGAAACACACCAAAATTAAGGTCAACAAAATCGATGTAGCCCCACACTCCTCTATGGATGTGAGACGTGGGTGTTTATTAAAATGCAAGAAAACCTTATTCAGGCGCACAAAAAAAAGAAATTTCCGTGAAGAGTTAATCGTTGCACAGTTGAAGCCGGGATAAGAAATGAAGATATTGCAGAATAACTAAATATAGGCTATTTAGCCTAAGTAACAGATGAAGGTGGAGGATATGCTAAGTGAAGATCAGTTAGTATTCAGAAGAGGATTGGGAACAAGAGAAGCGATTATGGCACTAAGACTCCTTATGGAAACTCAATTACAGGAAAATAAACCAACTTATATTGCCTTTCTAGACCTGCAAAAGGCATTTGATAATGTTATTTGGCAAGAGATGTTCAGAGTGCTGAGGAAAAGTGGAATGAAATACAAAGACATCCGTGTGATACTCAATCTCTATAAGGATGAGATGACAGATGTCTCCAGGATCAAGAAGCAAATATCAGAACAGGGGTAAGAAAAGAATGTGCTCTCTTTCCTCTTATATTCAATGCCTACATCCAGGAAGCTATAAACCAAGTTCGTGAAACTACAGAGGTGGGTATCAAGATCAATAGGCAGAGGATAGACTTGCTACGCTATGCTGACGATATTGCTATAGTCACGAAGACAAAAGAAGGCCTAGAAGAAGTCCTCAGAACAATGGAAGGGATTTTCTACAACCAGTACGGTATGAGAATAAAAAATAAAAAATAAAAAAAGACTAAAGTGATGATATGCAGCACAAAAGGAGAATATGAAACTTCAAAACAAAACAAAAAAAGAGAATTGGAAGAGAGGAACTGGAAGTGCCGAGGAATTTACTTACTTGAGAAGCAATATCACAAGAGATGGCAGAAGCCGGAAAGAAATTGTGATCAGAATACAACAGGCCAAAATTGCAGTCAATCTGAGGAAGAACTTACTGACCAGCAAGAACATCAGTATAGCGATAAGAAAACGTATAATGAAAGCTTTTGTCTGGAGTGTGGCTCTATACGGTTGCGAAACTTGAACAATAGGAAGAGAGGAGAGAAGACGGCTAGAGGCCCTAGAGATGTGGTGTTATAGAACGATGATGAAGATCAGCTGGAAAGAGAGAGTGACAAATGAAGTTAGGAGAGTACAGAAAAACAGATCCCTGTGGAGGCACATACAAACAACACGAGACAATCTTATAGTGCACATCCTCAGACACAATAACATCTTCGGAACAATAGCAGAAGGAGCTATTGAGGGAAGAAACCGACGGGGGCGACCAAAATATCATACATGCAACAGATCATGAATGATGTTGGATGTAACACGTATGTGGAAATGAAGAGGAAGGCAGACAGAAGAGAGGAATGGCGCTCTGTTGCAAACCAACCTCAGGCTTGAGCACTGAAGAAGAAGAATAGAATTCGAGATTATAGGAATAAACGGAGCGGACATCTAGTAAGAATGGGACGCGCTCAGAGACAATAAATTATAAGTGCCATGGAAGAAGAGAGAGAGGAACATTCGGACTGACGTGGGTACTGTAAGAGGCAATTTCTGCCTAATACCTAAAGACGTTCATGGTGAGGATCTAAGTGGCTCACAGTCTGTTGTAAATTGTATATAGAATGAGCTGATTTAAGGAGGAAGTCAGAAGCAACAGCAACAAGTAACAGCCCTTGATGTAGCAGGGGAAGTGGCGGAGGGGAGGTCAGCCGCGCTGTACTTTCAGAGGGGTGCCAAATCGTTCCCAAGGCAAGATGTGTCTCAGAAGAGCATCATGGGGTTGGGGAAGAGATTGAGGGGGATAACAAAGCGAAAGGCAGAGGCGCACCAACACAGGAGGATGAAGAGTGGAGAACACGATAGAGGCGTCACTTTCAAATTTCACACCGGTTAGGAGGAGCATTGGAGGGAAGTGTGTGGGGTAAAAATCGCAGAGGGAGGCCAAGAGACGCGTATAGTAAGCAGATTCAAGTGGATATGGGTTGCCGTTCTTATGAGGAGATGAAAAGGCTTGCTCAGGATAGAGTACGGTGGAGAGCTGCATCAAACCAGTCTCCGGACTGAAGACCATAACAACAACAACAGGAAATATTGCAGATCCGGCACTGGATAGCAATGGCGCCACGTTAACTTTACTAGAGAAGGCACCGTTAGTGAAGATTTACTGCAAGAACAGATAATCTGCTACTGTACTTTTAGGATCCTGTCACCATCCGAAGTGTTATGTAATAGCTGTAGGTTCTGTGACAAGCCTCGTCATTATATATATATATATATATATATATATATATATATATATATATATATGAAATACGAGCCACGGGCTGTTTAGGCAATCTGCCCCGTATTGTGCGACCAGACGTAATTGCCATAGCTGCTTGCACAGTTCAGGAACATGGAAACCTTAGCGGATTAACCTCAGCAGCTTGAAGCCTTATACAGCATTTTCTTCTTCTGCTTCGTTAGGAACCTTCAGGATCACGTGTGACTTGTTTAGCACGTCTTCTTTCTTCCTAATACCTCTTCATTCTCTCGATTCTTCTGTTTCTTTCTTCTTCAGTTAAGACGAATTTGCTTTTGGTGTCCGGCCACCTGTGTTCGACCACCAACCGTTTATACTTCTCCCTGTCCTGCACCAGTGCCTGCACATTCCTTTGTTTTATTCCTACAGTCTTCCAGTCATCTCTGACTTCCTTCACCCAGTTGTTCGCCGTATAACACGTTGCATTCCATATTTCTTAGTCAACCTCTCATCGTCCATCCTCATGATGTGCCCAGCAAATCGTAATCTTCCGTATCTCGCTCGATATAGGTTCAAAATTTTCGCACAGTTACTCTCGTGTTCTGTGTATCCAGATATCCCCACTTTTAGTGCCCCATATCTCTCCTAAAATTTTCCGTCCCTCCTTCTCAAACTGTATACAAGATCTCTTACCGAATGTGATCGTTTCTGATGCATAGTGCAGCATTTCTTACAATTGCTGTTCAGTGTCGCAATTTGGCATTCCGTGACCGATTTTTCTTGCCATATGTTGTTTTCACTGCGTACCGAAGCTTCTGCAAGAGCTGTGCCCTGTCTACTGCGCTGCTGCTGCTCTGTATTCCACCAGTTATCTTCTCTCCCAAATAACGAAAACTCTCGAATTTCTCAACCACTTGTCCATCTATCTTCCAGTCAGACGCAGTGTTCAATGTCTTGGTCTTATTATATGCAATCTTCAGTCCGACCTTTTCTGATACTACAGCTAGATTTTTAGTGCTGTCCTTTCCTCTTCTTCTGTTTCATTTAAAAGTGCCATGTCATCTGCGAATGCCAGGCAGTCCAGAATTGCATTATGTTTGACCTTGTACCCCTTTTGTACACCTTTGATCTTTATATTACTATTTAGTTGTCTCCATTGTCTCACTACCTCATCCAAGACCAGGTTAAATAAAATTGGTGACAGTCCATAGCCTTGTCGGAATCCAACATCTATCTATACATATTACAGAAATATATATATATATATATATATATATATATATATATATATATATATATATATATTGTTGAGTGTAGTAAAGTGCGTAAATAATTTAGTGAAATAAAATGCAGTGATAAATGCGAAGTGAATAATACGTGAAGTAAAAATGAAAACTTGGTTCATCTCAGAGGCACAGGCGAGTAAAACCCCGCGACAGCATTCCGACAGTAAATCGACCGCTAACCCTGCAGATTCATCAGGCCATTGTCTCACTGACTATTCACGAGTGGCGGAACGTTACAAAGAGTCCATTACTCTCTCCACAAACGAAAGATGTTGATTCAGCGATCAGGCCATCGACCAACCACGTCACTTGAAAGCACGGACTGTCAAATGTCCCCAGCTGTTACTTCTCGAATGAATGTGACCAGAAGCCAAAAACGTAGTGTATTGACCTCCAGAGCAACGTGACGATCGATCTTTCTAGAAACTGTACAACCTGACAAAAGATACAATAACCCCGAAGCCATTCACCTCCAAAAGAAAAATCATCATAATCATCATCATCATTGGATAATGATTATGCCTTTCAGCGTTCAGTCTGGAGCATAGTACCTCTAATAAAATTCCTCCGTGATCCCCTATTCAATGGTAACACTGATGCCTCGTCTGATGTTATGCCTTTTACTTCAAAATCATTCTGCACCGAATCTAAGTACTTTCTTCTTGGTCTATCTCGACTTCGTTTACCCTCCGCAGCCGAGCTCATGAGTCTCTTAGGTAACCTTGCTTCTACCACTCGTGTAACATGATCCCACCATCTCAGTCTGTTCGCTCTAATTGCTTCATCTATGGTGTTTATTCCCAGGTTTTTTTTTATTTCCTCATTATGGACATCCTCCTGCCATTGTTCCCATCTATTAGTACCTGCAATCATTCTTGCTACTTTCATATCTGTAAACTCTACCTTATGAATAAGGTAACCTGTATCCACCCAACTTATACTCCCATACAACTAATTTTATCGGAAGATAGTGCGATGCACTGCTACAGTCTTGGTACTTACTTCCTTCTTGCAGAAGAGAGTACATCTTAGCTGAGCACTCACTGCATTAGCTTTGTTGCACCTCGATTCCAGTTCTTTCGCTATGTTGCCATCCTGTAAGGAAATACATCCCAAGTATTGGAAACTGTCTACCTGTTCTAACTTTGTTCCTCCTATTTGGCACTCAATCTGTTTGAATCTCTTTCCCACAGACATTACTGTCGTTTTGGAGATGTTGATCTTCATATCATAATCCTTGCACCTGTGATCGAGCTCTGAAATATTAGTTTGCAACCTTTCAATCGAATCGGCCATTACAACTACGTCATCCGAATATGCTAGACTGCTTATTTTGTTTTCACCTATTTTAATCCCACCCTGCCAGTCTGTTTTCAACATATGATCCATAAATAGTATGAACAACAGTGGTGATAGGTTACAGACTTGTCTTACCCCTGAAACAACACTGAAACATGAGCTTTACTTGCCATATACTCTAACTGCTGCCTGACAGTCTACATAAAGCACTTTAATTGCCTGCAGAAGTTTGCCTCTTATACCATAATCTTGTAGAAGCCTTTTCCATATCTATGAAACATAGATACAATTCTCTGTTCCACTCATAGCACTTTTCCATTACCTGCCGTAGGCTAAAGAGCTGGTCCTGACAGCCTATAAGAGGCCTAAACACACACTAATTTTCATCTAACTTGTCCTCAATTAATACTCGCACTCTCCTTTCAACAATACCTGAGAATATTTTACCTACAACGCTAATTAAAGAGATGCCTCGATAGTTGTTGCAATCTTTTCTGTTTCCATGTTTGAAAATTGGCGTGATTACCGCTTTCGTCCAGTCAGACGGAACCTGTCCCGATTCCCACGCCTTTTCAATTATCCTGTGTAACCATTTGTGACCTGATATTTGACGAGTTCCGGTTTCATTTCATCCACCCCTGCCGCTTTATTCCACTGTAATCTACTGACCATTTTCTCCACTTCCTCAAATGAGATGCTGTTTCCATCGTCGTTCCTATCCCATTCTACCTGAAAATCTGACACATCATTGAACGTTTCACCTACATTGAGCAATTCTTCAAACTATTCCCTCCATCTGCACAGGATTGACTTACAGCTTTCCTGACCTGTCCAAAACACTTGTTAATTCCTTCTTCCCTCCATCTCGAAGATTGCTAATTACCTTCAAAATGGCTTTCCCGTGGCTTGACCCAGAGTTTCTAGCTTGTTTCCAAAGTTTAAATGTTTGTTAAGCTTAAGGGACTCAACTCAACTGCGGGGTCATCAGTCCCTAAACTTACGAACTACTTACGAAAACCTTAAACTAAAAACTACACAAACATCCATGCCCGAGGGGGGATTCGAACCCCCAGCGGGAAACGGTAGCATAATGCCTCAATGCGCTCGGCCGCTCCGCCGAGGCCATTCACCTCCAGCCAGGTCCATCAAATAAATCCACTCCCAAGAAGACGACGCGAGAGCTACTACTGGCAGTAGCGGCGTTAGCAGCAGCTTCAGTAGTAGCAGAAGTTGGATTTCGAGTTATGAGCAGCTACCGACAGTGACAGGATGACTGACCAGAACGATAGGATGCGGTCTGGTCGTGGAAGTCACCTGTTCTTTCTTTCTCTTTAGCCATGTTCCCACACACGCAGGGTCGGCCTTGTTACATTAGGATTTGGCGTGTGTTAATATTTAGAGGTGGCCAATTGTCCTACCCGCCGTCACCCCATGATCCCCGGGAGGCAATGTGTACCCCTAATGTCTGCGTATAGTGTTATAGGGTTGAACATATAAAGTGTTACATGCTTGCAAATTGTGTAACTGAGGCAGGACTTGGGGACCAGCCCAGTATTCACCTAGGGCAGTGTTTTCCAAACTTTCCCTCATGGTGACACCCTTTTTATAACTTACAGTTTTGCGCGACACCCTTTCACTAATATAAAGAATTTAAATGGTTCTACCGGCGGGGGGGGGGGGGGGACGAAAATAAAGTATCGATTAAAAATAGTATGAAAACGAAACTGAAATCCTAGTACGATCTGACATGTTTAATGTTGATCCTGACTGCAGCAATTACGTACACTCATCGCAAGAAAAGTAAACAGGAACTACGAATATGTACAACAGAGAAACACCGCAGACAGCAATGCCTAACTCACACGGTAATACTTTATACTCGCTTCATCTACATGCGGTCCAACTTCCGAAACACGAAAACTGAATTTCGGAAAACGTTCTTCGCTGTCGCGTGTACCTGTCAGGGTTTCGCTGGATCGACTGAAAACGGCATCTGGAAATTGGCTGCTCGGATATCTGATTTAGACAGCACAGTGGTTGTTTCCTTTAAGTTCAATATTATCACACTGTTTTCAGAAATAAAGAGGATGTGTTTCAATTTCAAATGTTCAAATGTTTGTAAATCTTATGGGACTTAACTACGGGGTCATCAGTCCCTAAACTTACAAGCTACTTATGAACTACTTACAAACTAGGACGGCACAAATATCCATGCCCGAGGGGGGATTCGAACCCCCGACCGTAGTGGCCGTGCAGACCGTGACTGAAGCGCCTCAGTCCCCTCGGCCACCGCGGCCGGCGAGGATGAGTTTATGACAAGTGATGAATTATTCTTACTCTTATTCTTACTTGTCACAAATTTTTTTCCGAATATGTCGGGACTTCCGAGGTCGTGGTGAACAAGAACGTAACAATATAACTTAAGTTATATTGTTACGTTCTTGTTCACCACGACCTCGGAAGTCCCGACATATTCGGAAAAAAATTTGTGACAAGTAAGAATAACTTAAGTTATATTGTTACGTTCTTGTTCACCACGACCTCGGAAGTCCCGACATATTCGGAAAAAAATTTGTGACAAGTAAGAATAAGAATGTCATTTCTGGTCCCAGAATCTGTTACATACAGGAAACTGAGAGAAAATAATATTAACGCATACCCGGGTTCGAACCAACGATCACTGCATTTAAAATACTACTGTTCGTTAATCATCCGGCTATACTCCATACTAAACATCGCTACTGAAAAGCTTTAGTCAGTACACAGTTGTGACTGTTTACAATGGTATGGAATGCGGTGGGCAGTTCCAGCGGGTAAACTTGCACATGCTCTGACCAGACAACAAAGATATTTACTCGCGGTTGTCAATCCTGATGATCGCTAATCTCTATAATTGAAGTCCGGATAATCAAGTGACCGATCATTCTTTTAATACTTGATCTATGGTGCACTGAAATAAGAGAAGGTTGATTAGCTGCAGGCGAGTCTTCAGGGTAGTATGAAGAGAAGGATATATTGTATTATTTTATGGCAAGGTTTTTTACCCAGTTTGTGAAGCTCTGGCCTAGGGGGAAGTGGAAAACCGCCTAATAACCACATCTAGGCCGGCCGGCTCTCCGACCCTCTTCGTTGATCCACCTGGCGGATTCGAACCGGGGCCGGTACACCTCCCCCGGACATCTAAACAAGCGGGTTCGTGAAAGACACCTATGATCTCGGTCTAAGGTTCTGCCAATCGCAGACTTGCAGCCCGAAGGTAATCGAGTCGAAGCCACGGAAACGACGCACCGCCTCCACACCACGCCGTAACCTCTGGTCTTAGGACAATTGAAAATTTTTGTTTGACGAAGATGGGAAAATCACACAGCACAGTCACGAGGTAATTCCGCAGGATTTATGGCCTGTTAACGTACAATACTAGCTCCGGTAGCGAGCGCTGTTCAACTGACGAGACAAGAAGGAGACACACTACCAGCGTAAGCAGATATCCCCAGCCGAAGCTGCGAAACGCCGCATCACACTTTACTGACGCCAACACTCGACGAGCCATTGCGTTCACAGTAAGAATAATGTATCTATATCTATAAATGTGAATGTCTGTTCGGTGTACGTTTATCACGTCTGAACCACAAGACATAAAGAGCTAAAAATTTGTCCAGTTACTAATGTCTACCCGGGGAAGGCTTTACGCACGGTTTTATGGCGATCGGATAGCTATATATATATATATATATATATATATATATATATATATATATATATATATATATGTGTGTGTGTGTGTGTGTGTGTGTGTGTGTGCAGTTACTAATTTATACCTGAGGAAGGTTTTAGGCACGGTTTTATAGCAATCTGATAGATATTTAGTAATTTGAAGAATATAACGCGAAATGCAGAACAATAATTACTCTTTGAAAATTATATTTATTCTTTGTAAATGGTTTTATTGGTTGCATTGTTGCTTGAGGGTTGATAATGATAAAAGGGTGGATAATATTAGGATGGAAAGTTATGGGTGTATATAAAATTCTACGTGTGTGTGTGTTAATATTTCGCTCTGCAGCGAAAACTACAGAACGCAAACGAATGGTCTGTTTGTGATTGTTGTCCGAAGTCTCCCGTTGTACACCATAGAACGTCCATGCCGATAGCTATAAGGGGGTGGAAGATATGGTGGTTGGAAGTCGTCAAATTATAAAAAAATTCGGACTGAAGGCCAGCGATGACGTTTGTGACTCTATAGCAAGGAGGTTGATAAAGGGAAACGTGATGCCACAGACCGTATCTTTGGTCTATGCGTGCTACAATGTCTTCAGCTCTTTCTCTGTAAGGATAAGCATACGAATAAGGAAATATAGGAATAAATAAATAAAGCAGTAAAAAATAAATTTCTTTTGATACATGTCTTTAAAAGAAATCGATTTGACGTTTCGCGCATTACATCAAGTGATCGATGTGTGATATTATTACAATCATTATTGTTGAATTTCGTGATTGGATTCATCCAAACGAGTGCTTTTTACGTGTTATTTCTTATTTCATATTTCTTATATATTCTCTTATATTCTATATTTCTTATATATTCTCTGATAAATGTAACATGTCTTTAGGAAAAAGGAGATGGACAGAGAGAGAGAGTGGATAGGAAAAGTACTACAGTAACTCAAGGCTGGAATAAATAAATAAATATCCGGGCAAAGCCGGCTTTTCAGTGTGTGTGTGTGTGTGTGTGTGTGTGTGTGTGTGTGTGTGTGTGTGTGTGTGTGTGTCCTCTATATGTTCATAGACCATTCATTCGATTGCAATGAAACTTTGGTGAACTGTTCACCGTACGACCACGAAGGTTGCTGACCCAAAAACAAAAGAGCACGACACATATCTCAGGAGATATGACGTCATAAATAATGAGAGGCCACCGCGTGGGAATAACCAAGATTTATGCGTCAATTATTGGAAAATGGGAGTAGTTAGAAACCTGGAACAAAGTTTGCATGTAATTTCGGACGTTTATGAAGCGTTTTGTAACTGACACCCACCCCGCTCCACAACAAAATGGTGAATCGAAAAGAAGTTTACCGCTCACAACAGTTTCGCTGTATATGACGTAAACCGTTCGCATCAGGCATGACCTTGTATCAAATAATGTTAGCATTACAATGTTACAATATATTTTTGTTTGCAAGTCTCCCTCAATTCTCTAGCATCCAAAATTAAGTAATCTGTTTTCTTAATCTCCCTGTATATAAAAGCGAAAGGAAACTCACTCAATGACTAAACACGAAATCTCGAAAACCACTTCACCTTTGAAATTGAAATTTGGTAATAATGTAGTTTATAGGTAGAAAACGTCAGCTAAGAAAGTATTTTGTGATAGGTGCATGACGGAGCATACTTCTCCTACAGACTCTCGAAATCTACAGTTTCATGCCGATCTTCACGAAATTTCTCACGCTTTACCTTCAAAACAAGAGGAAGGTTACCGTCTACCTTAAGTTTCATACGGTGCGCAGGGGAGGGTACTTTGCGACATAAGAATGGATCTAAATACCTTGGTTGCGCCATAACGCGAGAACGGCTCGACCAATTTCACAGGTCCATTTTTTTCATTATTCGCAGAACAAGGTTTGAATGAAATAAAACTGGAATATTTGAGAAGAACAAAGTGCGTTTTTCAATGTGACCTTGCGTTTCTATTGCACATAAATTATAGTTTTGTTCTGAATTTTTGCACACTCTACCTTAAAAACAAGAGGAATGTCACTGTCTGAATAAAATTTCGTTTGGTGCATGGTTGAAGGTACTTAACTTACGAAATTTTACACAATACCTAGTTTTGCTCCAATCTTTATGAATTCTTGCGCACATGACCTTCAAAACAAGAGGAAGATCACTTGGTACACAAAAGTTTGTATGGTACATGACAGAGCGTACCTTTCAGAAAACTTTGCCGAGAGGGGGAAAAGTGGAAACGAAGAGAGAGATGGGAGATAAAGAGGTGGATGCAGAGAGAGAGGGGGGCGGGGGGAAGAGGATGTAGACTGCGAGAGTGTAGGATAAATAAACACCCGAGCAACGCCGGGTTTACAGCTAGTTGTTTAATAAATTCATTTTGTGAAAATGCTGTTTCCTTTACGCCTCATACCCGATCTAGATCCCACAACCCACGCGTTTATAAGACTCCTTACAAAAATGCAATCCTGAAAATAATAAGATACCTTCCAGTTAAAGCATGCCATCCTGACAATAAGGCAATGCATTTACAATGTTGATAAGGGTTCATTATTTATCAAAGCGATAACAGTGTCTTCACTAGCATTCCTTTATTTGATGTTAGAACTCCTCTTCAATAAGTATGCGTATGTTTGTGTGTGTATGTTTGTGTGTGTGGGGGTGTGTGTATGTGTGTGTGTGTGTGTGTGTGCGTGCGTGCGTGCGTGCGCGCGCGCGCCCCTGTCTTCCTCATGTCCTCCTTAAATACTGCACCGCTTTCAGGCAAACTTTGTACACATATTCCTTACTACCTGTTGTCACAATGCCATCAAATAGTTTCGTAACATCTTTGCAAAAGACGTAAAATGCAAACTGGTGCAGTAACTCGTTCTGCTGAACATTCACTATTTTGATACGGTTCATCACGGTACAAGCAGCGAAAATACAATATGTTTACACCGAAATAGAACACCTGTGTACGCTACGTATACAACATTCGTCGATATGACAATATTAGTGCTTCACAAATACAGTTAGGGTGACTACGGCCGAACAAACTACAGGACTACCACACGCAATGCTTCTCCATCGATTGCTCAGTCAACAAACACTTTGGTACATCGCATCAGAATTTAAACATCTATAGTGCACACCATGACAATAAGACAAGATCCCACTTATATCTATTACCCTAGCTGTGCCCGTTCATAAAACTAAAACAACCAGCCCTACTTTCTGCGCACTATTAAGTCTTCTTCGTTTAAGAAAAGTTTGAAGCAGTCCGTTCTGTCATCCACTTATAACTTTTCCCACTTAAAACTTTCTCCGAAACTCACTAACACAGTCAAATTGCTCAATCCTAATAGTAAAGCCAGTACGCTTCTCTCTGCTACTTCTTTTCCTCCTCTTTCTTTCACCATAAATCACGCCACCTGCTCTTCGGTTACATCTCGTTAATTGTGAATTATTACTCTCGCTTTTCTCTCTCTCTCTTCCAGCCCTTTCTCCATGCCAATTGTTGCTAGTTGCTATAATAATTAAAATGTTCGTTTGTTAAGCTTATGGAACTTAATTGCGGGGTCAACAATCCCTACGCGTACAAACTACTTATAAATTTACTTATACTTAAGACAGCACAAACATCCATGCCCAAGTGAGGATTCGAACCCCCGACGGGGAACAGTCTCGTGTATCGAACATAGAGCATCAATGAGCTCGGCCACTCCGCCGTGGCTATAATTAAAACCCTACCGCTTTGTGAACTTGACATGTTTGACTGTTATTTATGAAATATGAACATAAACAGGGTGTATAATGGCCCACGTTAGGTTACGGTAGTAACACTAAAAGTGGGCCTTTGCGATCGTCTTTTGAAAGTTGGAAAAAAAAAAAACAGCTTAACCATTCATTTGAAACGAAAATTGAATAACCGAATTTATAGAGGAAAAAATTCTCTACAACTTTGCCCTGTTATGTTTTTCTCATATCTCGCATCGTTTCATAGCTATTTGTAAAAATAACTGCGATTTTGGGTTGTCTGTCTGTCTGTCCGTAACGTGTTCCCTGTTTTTAAGACGAACCGTTCAACCGATCAGCACCAAATTTTACAGACATAATTGTAGGCCGCCAGAGACCAGAACCTCCATTTTTCAAATTTTCGGACAAAGAATACGGTAATAATACAAAAGAGCCGTTTGTAATATAATTGTAATTACAAACGAACCGTTCATCTGACACGAAAATTGAAAAACCTAATTGGTAGAGGGGGAAATTCTCTAACACTTCGCTCTATTATCTTTTTTCATATCTTTCATAGTTGCAGAGATATTTGCAAAAATAACGGCGATTTGACGATGTCTGTCTGGCTGTAACGTGTTCCCACTTCTCAGGTCGAACCGTTCAGCCGATCGGCACCAAATTTTACGGACATAATTGCTGGCTACCAGAGACCAGAACCGAGCTCTTTGAAATATTTCCAACGAGAAATACAATGGTAATGAAAAAAAAAAAAAAAAAAAAAAAAAAAAAAAAAAAACGTTTGTAATGCAATTTTGATTGGAAATAAACCGTTCACCTGACGTGAAAATTGAATAACCGAATTTGTAGAGGAGAAAATACTCTACAACTTTGTTCCCTTATGTTTAGTTATATCTCGTATCTTTTGAGAGATATTTGAAAAATAACGTACACCCTCCATTGAATCAACGAAAACCATCCGTTCGCAGATGTCACGTGACATTCCTCGCCCAGAACTCTCTTTGACATACGCAACTTGCGTTGCGTATTTGATGATTTTCTTATTGTAACTTACACGTTGTCATTTCAAAGTAATAACGCACTGAATAATTAACAAAAATACGTCCTTCTTCGTACGATAAATGATAATCTAGTGTCTACAAATGCCATGTTAGCGTCGGTTAACGACGGACATCAATAGTACGAGATTGAAGAACGCAACTCCCAACTGTTAGCTTTAGCGTAGTCGGCGATGCGTTGGACTGTGACGCTGCAGGACCGTGGTTCGGAACCCGCCACTACGTAACATTTTTTTTCCCTAAAAGTGTTTCAGACACTCGTTTTAATTAATTTCTTTATTATTTTGGTGCAAAATGTTTGCGAAAACTTATAAAACTACAAATCTAAAGTGGGCCGTAAAACACGTCAGTGCGATTTTCTTTTTGTTACTAGTACCGTTTTAAAATTTGAATTTTTCTAGATTTGATGGAACTACCGTAACATTGTCAGTGTAAAATATGTATTGTTAGTTGTAAGAGGAGCCTGACGATCATAGTCTTTCCTGGGTAGTAAATAAGTAAATGAGTAAATGATTAAATCGCCGTGAGGGTGAAACCCATCTACGACACATAGTTCAGGAGCCAAGAAAATTACTCCACCATGCGACGCTTGGCTAACGAGACTTCACTGCCCCACTATTTGAGAATGAAGGCACTTACCGACTAGCAATAAATATTACACGAAATTTCACATCGTTACTATTTTTTTCCTCGCCGACAACCCCACAAAATGATGAAAGTAAGAAAGTAAAATAGTCACTACTTTTCCGCTGTACATGCAAGAACACTACGGCGTTCGGCTTTACGTTACAAATTATTATTTTTTTTTCCTTTAACACTAGAAGGACCGAGGGGCCAAATTGGCCCCTGTAACGATTTTTCCCTTGTGGCCTGAGCAAACCGTTAACTGATTTGAGTTGACATTTTGTGACTTTTCATCATTCATATAAACTATTGTGTACCCTCTTTTAGAGTGTTCTACTTTTATTAGATTCCGAAATATTAAGATTACTACCTAGAAGGACCGCAGGGCCAATTTGGCCCCTCTTAGCGTTTCTCTGTATTTTCAGCATTTTGCCTTGTAATAATGTGTAGCAAATAAAACCATCTGTTTTAGCTTTGTTGTTTCAATAAGCGACAACAATGCAATACATTCCAGCACTGATTGTTGGACTGTTGAAGCAATACTCTCGATTATTGTCTGTCACAGTATCTGATAGTCGTCCCTGCAAACATGACCTATAAATTCAAGAAAGGTCTAACGGACGCAGAAATACTAGAAGAACTAAGAAAAATAGAAGATGAAAGCTCAGGTGAAGAATTTGAGGTTTCTGATAGCGATAGCGATCAGGACAGTGAAGAACGTATGGTAGTTTCAGTGTCTGCAGATGAAGGAAGTGATTCTTCTAACGAAAGTGTTAGTTTTCTAACCAGTTTGGAACAAAATGAAGCTTCTACAGCTAGTCTCCCTTCTAGTGTCCGAAATCCTAACTCTGTAAGATCAACAACCCAGAAAAAGGCTTCTTCTTCTGGAAGTGAAGAGAAAAAAGAAACAGCAAAAGATGGAACTGTCTAGAAAGTTGTACCAGTGGGCTCTAACCCAGGTCAGTAATATGTCTGGTCTTTAGATAGAGTTATACATGGTAAAATTGAAATAAACACTAGTTAAATACAAAATATGTATGATAAATAACAGTAACAACAAGTTGATATAGCTTTGCATAATATAACTAGATTTGATAGCATATAAGAACAAATATATATGTATAATACTATTACAATACACATTACAAAAATATAATTCTTCTGTACATTTTCAGGTCGTCTGCAAAATTGTAACATTCTGCGAGAGAGTCCAGGACCAACATCATATGCTAAAAGGAACATTCAAAATGGGAAACTCCTTAGTGCTTGGCGGCTTATTTTCAGTGCCTCCATGATGCGCCACATCAAGCTTTGCACTGAAACTGAGGCTCGTCGTCGAACACAAGACGATTCCTGGACAGTAGACATTGAAGAATTGAATGCCTTTGTCGCCATAATGTATGCAAGAGGGGTGTATGGGGCAAAGAATTTTCCTCTGAAAGGTCTTTGGTCAACAGTATGGGGTCCTCCGTTTTTTCAGACAAACTATGGGGCGCAATAGATTTGTTGAAATACTGAAGTATGTTAGGTTTGACATAAAGTCCACTAGATCTGAACGTCTCAAGACTGACAAATTTGCTCTTGCCTCAGCTATTTGGAATTCTTTCATTGAAAACAGTAGGTCATGCTATAAAGCAGAACCTTACGTTACAATTGATGAACAACTTTTGCCCTCGAAAACAAGATGCCCTTTCACACAATACATTGCTAGCAAGCCAGACAAGTTTGGTATAAAATTGTGGTTACTTGTATGTGTTTCTAGTAAATACATACTGAATGGATTCCCGTACACTGGTGCCGATCCCCTTCGACCAGCTGACCAAAGCATAGGTGAAAACGTCGTTCTTAGGCTTATGGAACCATACCTAGGCAAAGGTGTGAATATTACTACTGATAGCTACTTTACTTCGCTAAAACTTGCAAAACGTTTGAGGGCAGCATCCACAACTTTAGTAGGTACACTGAACCGTAATCGAAGGGAGGTGCCTCCTACAGCAAAGACACGAAAACAACCACTCCACTCGACTGTTGTGTATAAAAATGATGATGGTACAACCCTAACAGTTTATCAAGGGAAAACAAATAAAAATGTCTTATTATTGAGTTCACTTCACTCTCATGTATCTGTGTCTGAAAGTCAGAAGAGGACTCCTGAAACAGTGCAATTTTATAATGAAACAAAATTTGGGGTCGACGTTGTGGATCAAATGGCAAGAATGTACTCCACAAAAGCTGGGTCAAGACGTTGGCCAATGCATATATTCTACAATATTCTTAATTTGGCTGCCATAAATTCATGGGTATTGTATAAGGAAGTGACTGGTGAGCGAATTAGTAGACGGGAGTATATTCTGGATTTGTGTGAGGAGCTTCGAGCGCCATATACGGAAGCAAGAAATAAAACGTCAGATCGAGATGATGCAGACAATAAAGGTGGACCACAGAAGGCAACAAAGAGAGAGAAGTGTAAAATTCGTACCTCATGCAAAGGAAATCACACAGCTACTGTTTGTTCAGGTTGTGAGAAAGCAGTGTGTGGGAAATGTGAGAAGAAAAGACGAGTGTGGTGTGACAAGTGCAGCAACGAACAGCAGTGAGTTCTTGTGGAGAGTGTTTGTGTAAAATCAATTGTTGTGAAATATATATTTAAAGCATTTATTCTATTAATACTGAATGTATGTGAAATCTTCTTCACTATTTAGACATTCATGCAGAAAACAATTCTAAAATTTGTAAGTTGGAGTAGATAAATTTTTTCTAGATTTTGGTTACAAGACAGTAAGTGTCGTTCATATATTGCACAAATTCATGTAAATTATACTCAATAAAAGTGTATATGAAGATTACATTGCATTATTTTTCACAATCTGGCCATATAAGAAATAAAACTGCATGGGGCCAATTTGGCCCCAGCGGTCCTTGTAGGTAGTAGCCTGCATGCGGTCCTTCTAGTGTTAATACATGGAAAAGCTGCTCGTCATTTCTATATGATACCTGTTTACGTATTACATTTTGTACCCCTGTGGGTTTTCAAGTTTCCAGTTATCATCAGTTGTGGAGCCTTACGAGATTTGGAAGTTAAATCGTTGTAATTATTTATTCACAACCGATACGAATGAGTTACTTGTTTACACCTGTGATGTGGAAGGTGTAGTATACCTTTAGCAGAGCGTGTTCTGTTAATGGTTTGAATGGAGCGGTCTACTGCCTGTCGAATCTCTGAAACAGTTCTGAAGCGAATGCCACTTAGTGGTTCCTTCAACTTCAGAATCAAATCGAGGTCACAAGTACTTATGTCCGGGGAGAAAGGTGGATGGAGCAGTACTTCCCAGTCCCATCGACGAAACAGAGCAGCCACAGCTCGCGCTGTATGCACCCGCGCATTGTCGTGCAAAATGTCGTGGGTTGCACAGAAGCGTTGCTGCTTCTTTCGCAAAGCTTAAGTCCTTGTGACTTTGATTTGATTCCGGAGCTGGAGGAACCACATCGTGGCATTCGCTTCAGAACTGTTGCAAAGACTCTATGGACAGTAGACCGCTCCATTCGCATCATCAGCAGATCAGGCTGTACTGACGGTGTACTACGCCTTTCACGTCAATAGTAATGGGTTCTACACAATGCTGGCGACTATTTTGAGCAGCAGTAACAAGTGCAAACATGTAACGCTTTTGCACAGGTTGTGAATAAGTAGTTGCCATTATAAGTGCCGTAGTTGTAATGATACCCATCCCAAGACACTGATGCAAAAGCAGAGGAAAAGGCACACTAAATTTAAACGAACACAAAATCCCCAGGACTGGCGATCCTACACAGAAGCTCGAAATTTAGCGAGTATTTCAATGCGAGATGCCTACAATACTTATCACAATGAAACTTTTTCTCGAAATTTGACTGAAAACCCAAAGAGAGTTTGGTCATATACCAGGGGCAAAACACAAACAATACCCTCACTACGTAATAGTAATGGCGATCTTGCCGATGACAGCGCTACTAAAGCAGAGTTACTTAGCATTAGAAACTCATTCACCAAAGAAGACGAAACCAATATACCAGATATCTAATTACGAACAGAGGCCATAATGAGTAACGTAGAAGTAGATATCATACGAGTAGTGCAGCGCCGGCCGCGGTGGCCGAGGGGACTGAGGCGCTTCAGTCACGGTCTGCACGGCCACTACGGTCGGGGGTTCGAATCCCCCCTCGGGCATGGATATTTGTGCCGTCCTAGTTCGTAAGTTGTTCATAAGTAGTTTGTAAGTTTAGGGACTGATGACCCCGTAGTTAAGTCCCATAGTCTATACAAACATTTGAACATTTGATTTAGTACTGCAGCAACTAAAATCACTTAACAAGACCAAGTCTTCTGATCCAGATTTTATACCCATTAGATTTCTATCTGACTATGCTAAGGCGATAGCTCCTTATTAACAACCATATACAACCGCTCTCTCATAGAAGGATCTGTACCAAAAGTTTGGAAAGTTGCACAGGTCACACCTACATTCAAGAAAGGTAGTAGGAGTAACCCACTAAACAATAGGCCTATTTCATTGACGTCAATTTGCAACAGGGTTTTGAAACAAATCCTGTGTTCAAATATTATGAATTATCTCGAACAGAAAGATCTATTGACCCAAGGTCAACACGGATTTAGAACATATCGTTCATGCGAAACACACTAGCTCTTTATTCACACGAAGTGATGGGCGCTATCGACAAGGGTTCGCAAATCGATTCCGTATTTCTTGATTTCCAGAATGTTTTTGACACCGTACCTCACAAACGGCTTTTAATCAAATTGCGTGGTCATGGTATATCGCCCAAAATTTGCGATTGGATAGGGAATTTCCTGTCAGAGAGGAAACAGTTCGTATTAATCGATGATAAGGCATCGACTAAAACACAGATGATATCGAGCGTTCCACAGGGTAGTGTTATTGGTCCTCTGCTGTTCCTTATTTACATAAACGATTTAGGGAAAAATCTAAGTAGCTCTCTTAGGTTGTTTGTAAATGACGCCGTCAATTACCGTCTAGTAAAATCATCTGAAGATCAAAACTAACTGCAGAACGATCTGAATAAGATATCAATATGGTGTAAAAATTGGCAGTTGACTCTAAATAATGAGAAGTGTGAAGTTGTCCACGTGAGTACGAAAAGAAATCCGTTAAAGTTTGTTTACAAGATAAATCAGTCAAACGTGAAGGCCGTAAACTCCACAAAGTATCTAGGAATTACTATTACTTCAGACTTAAACTGGAAAGAAGACGTAGATAATGTCGTGGGAACGGCGAACCAGAGACTGCGTTTTTTTGGCAGAACCCTTAAAACATGCAACAGAACTAGAAAAGAAACTGCATACACTACGCTTGTCCGTCCATTTTTGGATAATTGCTGCCCAGTGTGGGATCTTTATCAGGTGCGTTTGACGGAGGACATCGAAAGAGTCCAAAGAAGGGCAGCTCGTTTCGTATTGTCACGATACAGGGGAGACAGCGTTACGGAAATGATACGGGATCTGGGATGGGAATCATTACAACTAGGGCGCTTATCGCTGCGGCGTGGGCTACTTACGAAACTCCAATCGCCAAGATTCTCCTCCGAATGCGAAAATATATTGTTGACTCCCACTTACACAGGTAGAAATGATCATCAGAATAAAATACGAGAAATCAGAGCTCGAACGGAGAGATTCAGGAGTTCTTTCTTCCCGCGCGCCATTCGAGATTGGAATGGGAGATAAATAGTATAATGGTGTTTCGATGAACCCTCTGCCAGGCACTTAAATGTGTTTTTGAAGAGTATCCCATGTAGATGTAGATATGCACTGTTTCAACATTAAATCATGAGTGAACGCAAAAAGTCTAACACCGTGTAGAAAATTTTACTTCCGACAGTATAACATTTTCGTTATCTGAATCACCGTGTTCTGCGCAGTCAGACGCTAGTGTGCTGGAGTTGGGGGTTGTCCTCGCTCCGCACAGACGCCAGATTCCCGCTGCGGAGCCGGGCTGTTAAACCGCGCCCTGCGGCCGGAAGAACCTGCCGGCGGGTGGCGGCGCGTCACTTCCGGGGGCGTGATCGATGTCGGCAGGAAACGGCGCTATCCCTCTTCCCTAAGTGACGTCACTAATGTAATTATCCGGCGAAATCTTGGAAGCCCTCCAGCGGCGCGCCGCCGGCCTTCTTGCCTCGTTCCGTCTCTCCCTCCCCCACCCTCTCTCTCGCTCTTGCCCTCGCCGTGTGTCCTCGGCGCCCTGCGCCTCGCTAAACCTCCCTGAGGTTTCTTCCCTCCCCGGCTGATATACTCGTTCCTCCAGGTAGGGGTGGTGCAGGGCAAGTACGTGTCGAGAGCGGCAGCCCTTATCGCCCGCCGTACTGCTCAGTGGCTCATTTATTTATAATGGTATTACCGTTAAATGCAAAATAGCGTTAACAGCACAACTCTCGCCCGCTTGATTCTAATGCAATAAATTCGTACCTCGGGAACTCTGCAGCAGTGAATTTTCATGTAGGCCAGCAATAACTTAAAATTTCTATCCGGATAGGCACAGAATATTTGGGACAACCAGACCCGAAGAAATTGTGTCTAATAAAGAATTGGTAAAGGGTCTCTTTGGACTGTTCAAGGGCATTGGTTGTCTTTACTAGATATACAGGGAGCGATACCGCACAATAAACTTAGTTTCGGTGCGAGCAGTGGCGGGTTGGACCAAGACTGTTTTGGCTTCCGTGGAAAAAACAATCAATCAATCGATCAATCTATCCGGCTAACTATTTGAAGTTGAACTGTTAGCGTATATCGTCAAACTTCAGCACTTGCATCAGTGCTACCATTGTCTCCCGTTGAAAGAAAGCCTTACATGTACTGGATCGGTGCTCAATTTCGTACCGTTTTTACAATGAGCCAATTTTTATCTTATTAGGATGCAGCCGTGAATTTTCATGTAGGCCAGCAATTACTTAAAATTTCTATCCGGCTAACTACTTCAAGTTGAACTGTTACCGTATATCGTCAAACTTCAGCAATCCGATCAGTGCCACCATTGTCTCCCGTTGAAAGAAAGCCTTACATGTACTGTATCGGTGCTCAATTTCGTACCGTTTTTACAATGAGCCGATTTTATCTTATTAGGAAGCAGCCGTGAATTTTCATGTAGGCCAGTAATTACTTAAAATTTCTATCCGGATAGGCACAGAATATTTGGGACAACCAGACCCGAAGAAATTGTGTCTAATAAAGAACTGGTAAAGGGTCTCCTTGGACTGTTCGAGGGCATTGGTTGTCTTTACTAGATATACAGGGAGCGATACCGCACAATAAACTTAGTTTCGGTGCGAGCAGTGGCGGGTTGGACCAAGACTGTTTTGGCTTCCGTGGAAAAAACAATCAATCAATCAATCTATCCGGCTAACTACTTGAAGTTGAACTGTTAGCGTATATCGTCAAACTTCAGCACTTGCATCAGTGCTACCATTGTCTCCCGTTGAAAGAAAGCCTTACATGTACTGGATCGGTGCTCAATTTCGTACCGTTTTTACAATGAGCCAATTTTATCTTAATAGGATGCAGCCGTGAATTTTCATGTAGGCCAGCAATTACTTAAAATTTCTATCCGGATAGGCACAGAATATTTGGGACAACCAGACCCGAAGAAATTGTGTCTAATAAAGAACTGGTAAAGGGTCTCCTTGGACTGTTCAAGGGCATTGGTTGTCTTTACTAGATACACAGGGAGCGATACCGCACAATAAACTTAGTTTCGGTGCGAGCAGTGGCGGGTTGGACCAAGACTGTTTTGGCTTCCGTGGAAAAAACAATCAATCAATCTATCCGGCTAACAACTTGAAGTTGAACTGTTAGCGTATATCGTCAAACTTCAGCACTTGCATCAGTGCTACCAGTGCCTCCCGTTGAAAGAAAGCCTTACATGTACTGGATCGGTGCTCAATATCGTACCGTTTTTTACAATGAGCCGATTTTATCTTATTAGGATAAAACTCGTGGCATCACACTGCAGTACAGTATGCAAAAATGAGGTCAATATACTGCTCACAAGTAAAGACCATAGCTTTCCTATCAACAAAGTTTCTGCATACTTTGTACACTTCAATTAGTCCATTAGCACAATATAAATAAACCAATGAGACATCGATAACATCTATATCTACATAGATACTCTGCAAATCACATTTAAGTGCCTGGCAGAGGGTTCATTAACCACTTTCATAACTTTTCTCTACCGTTCCATTCTCTAATAGCGCGCGGGAAGAAAGTACAACTAAATCGTTCCGTTTTCGATCTGATTTCTCTCATTTTATTGGGATGGTCATGTCTCCCTAAGTAGGTGGGTGCTAGCAAAATATTTTCTCATGCAGAAGTAAAAGTCGGTGATTGAAAACTTCGCAAACAGATCACGCCGCAATGAATAACGTCTTTCTTTTAATGATTTCCACCCCAATTCGTGCAGCATTTCCAAGAAGCTTGCCCCCCTTACCCCCGTAACGTGATAAAACGAAACGAGCTGCCCTTGTCTAAACCTTCTCAATGTCTTCCGTCAGTCCGACCTAGTGAGGGTCACACAATGGGCAACAGTATTCCAGGAGAGGACGCATAAGTGTGATGTAGGCAGTATCTTTGGTGGAGCTGGTGCATCTTCGAAGCGTTCTGCCAATGAAACGTAACCTTTGATTCGCCTTCCCCACAATATTTTCTATGTGTTCTCTCCAGTCTAAGTTGTTCATAATTGTAACTCCTAGGCATTTGGTAGAATTTACGACCTTAAGGTTTGACTGATTTATCGCGTAATTGAAATTCAGCGGATTTCTTTTAGTGACCATGTATATTACTTCACACTTTCCTTTATTTAGTGTCAATTGCCAATTTTCGCACCATGTAGAAATTTTGTCTAAATCGCTTTGCAAGTGCTTTTGATGCTCTGTTGAATTCACTAACCGATAAACGACAGCATCATCCGCGAACAGTCTAAGGGAGCTATTCAGATTGTCTCCTAAATCGTTTATGAACACAACTTACAATACAATTAATTATTACAAAATTAATACGTGAAGTAGCTCATCAATTTCGTGGCCGTTTCCCATTAAACGCTAACCACTACCCCCTCGAGAACATAGCTAAATGAATGAAATGATCGTATATCAGTTTTGGCCGGGCTGATCCCGTATGGGATTGTTCGGCCGCCTAGCGCAAGGCATTTTACTTGGCGCCACTTAGGCGGATTGCGTGTCGATGATGATGAAAATGATGATGACGACAAACCCAACACTCAGTCGCCTGCCAGGAATAGAACCCTGTCGACTAAGCTACGGGTGTGGACACATAGGTATCATGGTTTTGTTATACGATGATCCTGTTATGTTATTAGATAAATCGGGCCAATTTCCTCTTTGTGAGGCGTCCATTGTGATTATAAAGTCGCTCTTCAGCTGTTGATTATCAGCAAAAGTGCCTGCAATGCCCGCGAATAGCCTGGTCTCTCTGATGAACTTAACAGTATGAATCAAATCAAATCAAATGTTTGTAAATATATGAGACTCAACTAACTCAGATTATCAGTTCAAATGTCTCTTAAGATTATGGGACTTAACTGCGGGGTTATCAGTCCCTAAACTCACAAGCTACTTATAACTACCTTATGCTAAAGGCAACACAATCATCCATACCCGATGGAGGATTCGAACCCCCGACGGGGAACGGCCTCGTGCATCGGAGCACAGCGCCTCAATGCGCTCGGCCACTACGCCGTGGCAGATTATCAGCCCCTAGGCTTACACACTACTTAACCTAAAAACAACACACGCCCCCATGTGAAGGAGGACTCGAATCTCCCATGGGGAGCATCCGCGCGCTCCGTAGCAAGGAGCCTTATAACGCACGGCCATTCCAACGCGGCAACAGTATTGCCTGGTAAACGTTCGATTTATTCTCTTCGTCAGCTGTAAAAATATCTGAGTTCCTAAGTATTTGTAGTGTTGTTTCTACTGCATTCTTATAATCCCACACTTCCATTTCCCTAATCTAAATTGAAACCCTGATATCAGTGCAGGCGTAAGCATCTCACTACAAACCAAAATGAAGGAAGAAAGTAACACCGATTACTGCAAAAGTGTCTTGGTGTCCAATTACTATTTGTGATATCTGTGGTATCTCAATGTAGAAAAATGTAAGGTGATGCGCATGAGTAGGAGAAATAATCCCATAATATTCGAATACAGCGTTAGTATTGAGCTTCTTGACGCAGTCGCGTCGTTCAAATATCTAGTCGTAACATTTGCAGAGCGATACGAAATGGAACGAACATGTAAGGACAGTAGTAAGGCGAACAGCCGACTTCGGTTTATTGGGAGAATTTCGGGAAAATGTACTTCATCTGTAAAGGAGGCCGCGTAAAAAACGCTTGTACGACCACGTCTTGAGTATTGCTCAAGTGTTTGGGACCCATAGCAGATCATTTTAAAGAAAGACGGAAGCAGTTCAGAGGCGAGTAGCTAGGTTTGTTACTGGTAGATTGGACCAATGCGCGAGTGTCACGGATATGCTCCGGCAACTCAATTGGGGATCGCTGGAGGAAAGACGACGTTATTTCCGTGACTTTCTGTTGAGGAAATTTAGAGGGCCGAATTTTGAAGCTGAGTGTAGTACGATATTGCTGCCACCCACTTACCTTTCGCGTAGAGATCACAATGACAAGATAAGAGAAATTAGGGCTCGTACGGAGGCATATCGGCATTCTTTTTTTCCTCGTTCCATTTGGGAGTGGAATAGGAAAGGAAATGCCTAGTAGTGGTACAGTGTACCCTCCGCCACGCACCTTACGGTGGATTGCGGAGTATGTATGTAGATGTAGATGTAGATCCCATAGTTTTCTAACCCAAATTCATGATAAATCATCATCACTATACCAGCTGCAAGACGGTAATAAATTATTTATCCAGCAATGTACAGGCTTGCTCTACACTGACACACCGCTAACGCTCAACAGATATTTTACAATCCGTCGACAAATATACAGGTTGTATCAAAAAGATGGCGCAAACTTACACGGTAAAAATATCCCTGTAAACACGGGTCCGAAAACGATCTGTTTGGCAGATAATTACGAATGTATGGTTCCAAGACGCCACTGACGGCATTGTTTGAAACATCGTACGGTATACCCCTTGCGCACGTAACGCCATCCTATGTTCGTTTTTCGTGGTTCCCTTCACAAACGTCAGAGTATGTGGTACCTGCATGTTGGAGCTAGGGCATATTGCTGCTGCTGTGAGACGGGATCTAGCGCGCAGTCATGGTCAAAGATGGATAGCAAGAGGCGGAACTATACATTGGCCTCCAAGATCACCTGGTCTGAATCCTTTGCCTTTTTTTTCTGTATGGAGCCGCCTCAAAAGCGAAGTGTACAGCACATCCGTTAACATAATCGAACAACTGGAGCGGGGAGCTGTACTTGCTTGTCAAGAATTCCGAAATGATCCAGGGGTTTTCGAAAGAGTTCGAAATTCATTGCAGAGACGAGCACAGTATCGCATCCAGATGCAAGGAAGACACTTCGAACACCTCCTTTAACAGGTAACCCACACGTAAAATGAGAACTATACAGTGTGTTACAGTAAAGTAGCCAAACCTTCAGGAAACACATGTGTCTGGAAACGCTTAATTTCCATCTCAGAGCTACTTTTATTACTTCTCTTCACATCACATTAATCATGGAATGAAAACGCACAGCAACAGAACGTACCAGCGTGACTTCAAACACTTTGTTACAGGAAATGTTCAAAATGTCGTCCGTTTGCGAGGATACATGCATTGACCCTCCGTCGCATGGAATCCCTGATGCGCTGATGCAGCCATGGAGAATGGCGTATAGTATCACAGCCGTCCACGATACGATCACTAAGAGTCTCTACATTTGGTAGTGGGATTGCGTAGACAAGAGCTTTCAAAGGCCCCCATAAATGAAAGTCACGAGGGTTGAGGTCAGGGGAGGGTGGAGGCCATGGAATTGGTCCGCCTCTACCAATACATCGGCCACCGAATCTGTTGTTGATAAGCGTACGAACACGTCGACTGAAATGTGCAGGAGCTCCATCGTGCAAGAACCACATGTTGTGTCGTACTTGTAAAGGCACATGTTCTAGCAGCACAGGTAGAGTATCCCGTATGAAATCATGATAACGTGCTCCAGTGAGCGTAGGTGGAAGAACATGAGGCCCAATCAAGACATCACCAACAATTCCTGCCCAAACGTTCAAAAATGTTCAAATGTTTGTATACTCTATGGGACTTAACTACGGGGTCATCAGTCCCTAAACTTACAAACTACTTATGAACTACTTACGAACTAGGACGGCACAAATATCCATGCCCGAGGGGGGATTCGATCCCCCGACCGTAGTGATCGTGCAGAACGTAACTGAAGCGCCTCAGTCCCCGCGGCCACCGCGGCCGGCCCCAAACGTTCACTGAAAATCTGTATTGATGACGTGGAATAGAGGAAGTACAATACATACTAACGAAACAATTGGGTATTTTGACAAATGTCTGCACGAATTATTTCAATTTACATTTAAAGAGAAATACTAAAGTGAGCTCTAACATGTAAATTAAGCGTTTCCGGACACATGGCCACATAACTTATTTTCTTTCTTTGTGTGTGAGGAATGTTTCCTGAAAGTTTAGCCGTTCCTTTTTGTAACATCCTGTATGCGATGTAAAACCTAATAGTAAAGTCTAAATTTCGAAGTAATTTGTACTAACTAGGACGATGTTTATAATAAAGTCTGTCAAATGTGAACTACATGGATTGTTAGTTGCAAGTTAATGTGTAATAACTAGGACGATGTTTACAATGACTTCAGTGGCGGCCTGGAACTATACGGCTTGTTTGCGGTCCCATGTTTAATGGGAAATTTCGTGAACTTTCAACCGTGTAAGTTTGCGCCATCGTTTTGGTTACACCCTTTATAACTTCTACAATACTGTAATATTGGTAATTCATGTCCTTTTCAAATGACACTACCAGATAAAGAAATGAACAATCGTTTCTTCTGTGGGAGACATAAAGACGCCACGTTTAGTGATGTTAATCATTCATACTGAGTCTGGAAAGTTTTCTCTAATTTCTTACGCCCATGTTTCCTAGATAATAGTACTCGATGTTGTTTACGCTAGCCGCTAACACATGACTCCGAGCTTATACTACCTGACATACGCGTAGTATCATCTCCTTTCATATTTCAACCCTAAAACACACATTGATAAATACCAGTAGCTCAGGCACGAAGCTCTATCAATTAATACTACGCCACATTCATTACGTGTAACACTTCATTAAGACGAAAAAGGAAGTTTAATCATCGCTCATTAAGTTTACTTCCTGTAGTTACATCGATCATTCTTTACTGGCAAATTTCCTTGTTGTTTATCAAATATTTCTAAATACCATAATCTCCTTCTGTTACCGTCAATAGACGTTCCTGTGTCACAGATTCGCGTTATCTGTCTTTATAGTTGAAATGATGCTTGTGAATTTCGAAATTTCATGAAATCCACGAATTTTAGAGACATTTACCGATCAGAAGGCGTACGTTTGAAGCTGTTGGATGTATATTTCTCACGTTCTGTTTGCAATACGTAATAATCGTGTCATATAATTAGGGTTGTTGTATTAGGAATTTAAGTTCTGCCTATTTCGTACCGGGATTGTGTCGCTGTTATTCAAAGAGTAATTCCGAAGTGGAATACAGGACATATTGGTCAAATGCTGCAGTAGAAGAAATATAAATTAACTTATTCACCTCAGATCAACTCCACACCTCCATCACTTCAATCCAATCTCCAGGAAGAATAGAAATTTATTAATCGATACACAATATCAACAGCAAGGAAAAAAAAAAAAAAAAAAAAAAAAAAAAACGAGAGAAAGCATAAAACGCGACGTCACGTTCACGAAAGTATCTACTTACGAGTATTAGAATAGAAAAGAGATTGTCAGAACTAGCAGCTGATCTTTCAAAAGCTTCATAAGCACCAAACAGTAATGATTATGTTACGATAAAGTAAATCTTAACTATTAGAAATTAATATCATTTTTCTGTTGTTGCAGGTAAACACGAAAGAAATTGCTGAAAACGAATGCAGCTAGTGTCCGCAACAGGGGAAACTGGAGGAAGTTTCCAAGCGAGCAGAAAGGTATCTATTTGGCTGTAACGTACTTTAAAACTAAAATTTTTTGGGCATGTCCGAAAGAACAGGCAGCATTTTTGATCGTGCAGTCGGCGTCAATTCATATTCACGTAATTTACGAAATTAACTGCGAATGGGCAAAGTTGCAAATGTTTACCCAGGCGCTACTCGAACCCTGGCCTCCTTTTTGCTAGGCAGTTGAGCTGACCCCTACAAAGCTGGGGACACATCTATTATTACATCATATATCAAAAGGTCAGTATTATTTGAAAACTTAATAAATCAAGGAATAATGTAGATAGAGAGGTAAAAATTGGCACACATGCTTGGAAGGACATGGGGTTCAAAAAATGTGCGACAGATTGCAATCCATCTGATCAGAAAAGCAATAATTAGCATAACAAATTAAGACAAAGCAAAGATGATGTTCCTTACAGGAAATGCTCAATATGTTCACCATCATTCCTCAACGATAGCTGTAATCGAGGAATAATGATGTGAACAGCACTGTAAAGCATGTCCGGAGTTACGGTGAGGTATTAGTGTCGGATGTTGTCTTTCAGCATCCCTAAAGATGTCGGTCGATCACGATACACATGCGACTTCAGGTAACCCCAAAGCCAATAATCGCACAGACTGGGGACTGGGGACCTGGGAGGCCAAGCATGACGAAAGTGGCGGCTGAGCACACAATCATCACCAAACGACGCGCGCAAGAGATCTTTCACGCGTCTAGCAATAAGGGGTGGAGCGCCATCCTGCATAAAAATCGTGTTTATCAGTCAGGCTGGGAATGATGGAATTCTGTAACATAGCGGCGTACCTCTCACCCGTCACAGTAGGAGTTAGACAACCTGAATCACGAGGAAAAATGGCCCGATAACGGTAGATGTGGTTCTAATAAAACCCCATGTCATTCCAAACATTTGTGTCAATTTTTACCTCTGTTTACATTATTCCGTAATTTATTAAGTTTTCAAATTTATACTGACTTTTTGGATATATATATGAGTAGCCTCTTATCAATGGCTGACATCTGTCGTTTGCCAGAAACTGAGATGAACGTCATGTTTTGTTCCGAATCGTAGAGCTAATACATTTATAAGCTGATTTGAGCATTATCAACTTTAATATTAGAGGATTTATACCTGGAAGTGTCTAAGATCAATTTTATTACTCAAGCACCTTCAAATTGTGTTTGAAAATACAGATGTCCGTCTTTGGAACCAAAACGTGTAGGTGTCGGCTTTTGATGTGAACACGCTTTCAGATGTTCGGTTTTGATACACAGAGATTCGGTTACTGCTGACGAGAATCTTTTACATGTGTATAATCTGGGAAATTATAGGAATATTGACATAAAGTGGGACATATTAAATTCTAAACTCTATTACATAGTGTAAAAATGAAAACTACAATAATCATAATAATCTTCTTAATTTTATATACAAACTATTACGGCACTGAATCTCTACAATTATTAGCATAAGGTCTGTTGAAACTGTCGCCAGATTTTCCTGTAAACAACCTTACGTTATTTCTGACATCGAACTTCATTCCAACATGTGATAATTTTGTACAACACACCTTACAAAAGAACTGTGTGGTTTACAAGCTAGTCTTCCTTTATTTCTTTTCAATGTTTATTGTCCACTTTTCAGGTTCTCAACCGCTTCCTAGCTTTTCCTTCGGACGCTGGTGATATGTTAAGTTCCATTTTACTCGCTTTAAGATGGTTATTAGTAACAACACTATAAAAAAATTACTGAAAAACTTAAGTACGGGTTAATACATCTTAGTACCTGGCACATCCTGTCGCCATGTCTGATTTTTGTAGTCATGTGATCATATACTGTGTTCCCATTGGTGCACACTGCTTCATTCAACAGGTGTCCGAATTTGATATCAAGCTCTTATGTAGGTGTCCGATTTTTATGTAAACAGTCAATTTTTACGTGTGATTTATTGCATTTACGTCAGTTACGAGGTATGTCCACAAAGTAAGTTCCGTTTGGTTATATAAAACAAACGTGCACAGATACAGAAAAAATATTTATTGTACAAAAATATATAACTATTAAACTACTTTTATACATAGTTTCCGGAATTTTGTAGGCATTTGTCATAGCGTGGCAGAAGTATCTGTATGCCTTGTTCGTAGAAGGTTGCCGCCTGTGTATTGAACCATGTGGTAACATGTTCTTTCAGCTCGTCATCATCGCTGAAGTATTGATCCCCATGGACAGGTTTTAGGTGTAAGAATAAAGACGCTGGGAGCGATACTGTACGGAGGACGATCAAACACGTCCCAGTGAAATACCTGTAAGAGTTGTTTGGTCACATTCGCTTTGTGAGGTCGGGCGGCAACGTGAAGGGAAGAAGAAGATTCCTTTCATCTCTTCTTACACCTAAAATCTGTCCTTGGTGGTCAACACTTCAACGATGATGAGCTGAAAGAACATGTTTGCCACATGGTTGAAAACACAGGCACTCAAAAACTTGTCCCACGCTATGACAAGTGCCTACAAACTTTCGGAAGTTATGCAGAAAAGTAGTTGAACAGTTGCAGTTTTTTATACAATAAAAGTTTTTTTGTATGTGTTCACGTTTGGTTTATATAACCAAACGGAACTTCCTTTGTGGACATACCTCGTATATTACCTCTCTCGGAAATGGCTCTAACAATTTCGATGAAATTTTGTATTTACATTTTTTTTTTCATTTGGAGTTCACCTCCATGGTTGTACTTTTCGTAAAAACGCGATTTTCCAAAATTATCTATATATGTATAAAAAAATTAATTTCCTGTTTTTCGGATCACAGTAGATATGTTAGCCTGGAAGACGCGGTGATTAGTACTATGTACCACTAAAAGGTAAAACACTGAACAATGCTAGGATTGGTTTGAACACCACAGTGCTTTACTAGGATTGGTCCTGTTTGGAGGTGGTATGCCGTTGCCTTACTCCGACCTTCGAACTGTCTTACCCAGCCAGTTATAGGGGGACGTACAGTTTAACTTGGGTTCCGAACCACGGTGCTACTCGGTATTTTCACTTGAGCAATACTGCCAGAGGTGAAAGAAGTGGAAAGTGACAGATAAAAATCCTAAGACCTGGAGGGAATCGAACCCGCTACCATTGGATTTGCAGTCTGGCACTCTGCCACTGTGCTACCGATGTACCACTACGTTAAAAAAAAAAAAAAAAAAAAAAAAAAAAAAAAAAAAAAAAAAAAGAACAGCAACGGCCCACCCGATATTGGAGTCATAAAATGTGTAAAACGCCTGAGTAGCCCATTGACAGCCGGCCGCGGTGGCCGAGGAGACTCCCCCCTCGGGCATGGATATTTGTGCCGTCCTAGTTCGTAAGTAATTCATAAGTAGTTTGTAAATTTAGGGACTAATGACCCCGTAGTTAAGTCCCATAAGCTTTACAAACATTTGAATTTTTTTTTTATTTTTTTTTATTTTTTATTTATTTTTTTAATTTTTATTTTTTTTATTTTTTTATTTTTTTTTTAGTAGCCCATTTACGTGCTTTGGGTGGGCAAGTGCCGCTGCAGATCGCCGCACTCTCAGCTCAGGTCTGCCGGCACGTGTCGTGTGGTGCAACCACGACCACGCGAGCAAGCACGTGAGCGCCCGCGCCCCGTGTGAGCGCGCCCAACACAGAGAGGGGGCGGCGACCGCGGCCGCTGCCGCCGCGCCGGTGTCTCGGAGTTCGATTTCCGATGGGAGCGCCGCCCCACGCCGCCCCCGCCGCCCACGCCGCCCCCGCCGCCCCCCGCTGATTGGAATGCTGCAGCGGCGACAAGTCCCGCGAGGCCGCCGCCCCTGATTGCCTTTTACCGAACCCACCCCCTGCCGCGCCGCCCCCATCTTAGTTTTCTCCACGCGCCGGAACACGGGGGGATTCGGCCGAGCGAGAGGTCTGGTTACTGGCCGGGCGCTATCAAAACGTAACAACGGCTCCAAATTTGCTTAACTCTGATGATGCCGAAAGAGAACACGCTCGCCCCGTCGTGGGTAAACATAGGAAACGTGCTAACGGTGAACAGTAAGATCTCCCACGTAGCGCTATGCTTCTCGCTGATTCCGATACACTTCGAATAAGTTGCCAATTAGGTCAAATTCAAATGTTTGTATAGCTTATGGGACTTAACTACGGGGTCATCAGTCCCTAAACTTACAAACTACTTATGAACTAACTAATACTAAGGACGGCACAAATATCCATGCCCGAGGGGGGATTCGAACCCCCGACCGTCAAAATTTTGAGACACGTATTTTATTTATTTTATTATACGTGCCCATACTAGACTTGCGCATAATAGTTCGAAATCGGGAGCGCTCACTTTAGTTCGTTGCTCTGCCGTAAACTAGTTCGCTGTTTTAGTTCGTCCGCTCCCAGTGACGGCTGAGCGGCGTGGTCTGCGCGTGTAGGTGGAGTGGGAAGTTCCCCCACGTAGCTGCTTCATGCGCTTGATACTTGAGCCGCTAACGATATCACGCAAACCAAAAGAAACAGTGTGTGGATAATTTCTCGCGTTTAAGTTTAGAGTTATCTCTATATCTTGGCTTTATGGAATTTATTAGTCAGATATTGTAGAATGCAGAATACTTCAAAGCAGAAATTTTGTAGCACTGAACTATGTAATCTACCAGGCAGACGCTAACCTCTAAATGACTCATCAGCAGAAGGCAAATACGTGATTTTTAATTCTGCTACGCGCCCTCTCGCTATTGCCCGTCGGTCTTCGGAAAAGAATCCAACGAACTATGAAGCGAGATACGTTTGGCATAATCGTCTGCTACTCCTAGTTCGTCCGCTGCTCCTAGTTCGTCCTCTGCTCCTAGTTCGTCCACTGCTTCTAGTTCGTCCGGTCTTTTTGGCTTTTGCTACCGCTACTAAAAGAGCTCTTCTTTTATGACAGCTCTTTTATATAATGAATCAGTGTTGCCAAAGCGTGTGCTATTACCCGTATTTTTGGGAAATTTGACATCAAGTACTTAGGCAAATAAACCTGTTATTTACACGAATGGGTGATACAATGGTGTTCAACTACTTTGCATACAGAGTACTCGTAGTACTTTATGTTTAAAATAGATTTCTTGTGGTAGTGAGCTATGAAACTACAGCTGAGCTGCATCTCAGCACGAAATGAAGGTAACTAGCAGGATTCTGCGCGCTCTTGCGTCCTCTCGCTGTTCTCCGTCAGTCTTCGGGAAAGGAGCGAACGAACTGGGATCTGCAAACTAATTCACGTAGTTCGCCTTTTGGTTCGCTCTTCCGAACTAGTTCATTCGCGAACTACACAAGACTAGCACATATAGCGGCAGAAGTTAAAAAATAGAAACAAAAAATAAAAATAAATCCAAAAGCAATGCTGTTGTTATCCTTCGAGCACATATCGTCGAAACAATAGGAGATACAACAAAACTGTTGAAACATAACTCGCAAGGTTGCTACTGTATTTTACTACTACACGATCACATCTTTAAACATTCCCATATATACAATTTTAAACATGCCTGTTAAAGAAAGCAACCGTTAGTTGAAATAATATAAAATAATCACTTTAAAAATAGCTCGTTTGGTAAAAATTTTGACTTCACCATGGTTTCGGGTACACTAAGGGAGACTTCATCAGAAGTAGAACTGTTACCTATGAATAAAAAATTAATATTAGTACAAATTACAGAGATAGTATGAAACGTCATATCCTAAGATACAATTTCACAAATTACTTGCCTATGAATGATGATGGTCTTGAACGATAGAGCTCACGTTAAAAATTAAAAATGTGTGAACATTGCATATTTTAGACCCAGTAGCTTTATAAAGGCATTTGCTTTGAACGTCAAATGTGCAAAATTTTATCGCAATCGTAAGAATGATATTGATATCTGAGAGAAAGGAGCTCTTTCAGTTATCCACAAAATTTCATATTTTCTGGCCAACTATTCCAAACTTTTACTTCACTCAAACCTTCCTCTCGCTTTGAACGTCGAATGTGCAAAATTGTATCGCAATCATAATGAATGGTATTGATATTTCTCTTTCTATTTTTTCTGTATTTTCCAATTTTTCGGGACACTTTTCCAAATTTTTATTTCATAAGAATGTTACTCTTGCTTTGAACGTCAAATATGCAAACTTTTATCGCAACCAGACGAATTATAATGATATCCCATTGAAAAAAGCTCTTTCAGTTTCTCACGAATTTCCACATTTTCCGGGTAACTTTCCCGAATTTTTAGTTCATAAGGACGTTCATCTTTCGTTGAATGTCAAATGATCAAAATTTTATCGCAAGCGTGTGAACGGTTCTCAGCTTATAGTATTGAGTACATTTAGAAACACATTGGAAAAGAAACTTGTTTCGAATTTTGCGAATTTCCTTTTAACTGACTTTTTTTCGTTAAAACTGTTCCAAGACCATAATGCAGAAAACAACAAAAGAATTACTCCTCTCCAATCAATATCACATTGAAAAACGCACTTTCAGTTATTCTCAAATTTTCCAATTTTCCGGTAAATTTTACAAAAAAAATTATTTCATACAAAACTCGTCCTGTCAAGCCGTATTCAAATGATGTTCTTATAACCATGTGGCAATTTATTTTTATTCGTTTAAAAAAATCGCTTTCAGATTTTCCTAAATTTTCTTACTTTCGGACAACTTTTCCAAATTTTTGGCCAACTTTAGGTTACGGTAGTAACACTAAAAGTGGGACTTTGCGATCGTTTTTTGACAGCTCGAAATTTAAATGAAAATAACGGCTTAACCATTCATCTGACACGAAAATTGAGTAACCGAATTTGTAGAGCAGAAAATTCTCTAAACTTTGCTCTCTTATGTTCTTTTCATATCTCGTATCGTTTCAGAGTTAATTGCAAAAACAACGGCGATTTTGGGATGGATGTATGTATGTATGTCTGTCTGTCTGTCCGTAACGTGTTCCCTGTTTTTAAGACGAACCGTTCAACCAATCAACACCAAATTTTACAGACATAACGGCCGTTAGAGACCATAACCACCCTTTTTTCAAATTTTTCGAAAGAAAAATACGGTAGGAATACCAAAAAAAGCCGTTTGTAATATAATTGTAATTGCAAACGAACCGTTCATCTGACACGAAAATTGAATAACCTAATAGTTAGAGGGGAAAATTCTCTACAACTTCGCTCTGTTAAGGTTTTTTTTTTTTTTTTTTTTTTTTTTTTTTTTCATATATTGCATCGTTGCAGAGATATTTGCAAAAATAACGGCGATTTGACGATGCGGGTCTGGCTGTAACATGTTCCCACTTTTTAGGTCGAACCGTTCAACCGATCGACACCAAATTTTAGAGACATAGTTTTTGGCTACCAGGATCTCGCTTTTTGAAATATTTCGGACATGAAATACGTTAGTAATACCACAAAAAGCCGTTTGTAATGTAATTTTAATTGCAAATAAACCGTTCATCTGACGCGAAAATTGAATAAACGAATTTATAGGGGAGAAAATTCTCTAATACTTTGTCTCCTTATGTTTTTTTCATATCTCGAATCGTTTGAGAGATATTTGAAAAATAACGGAGTTTTGACACCCTCCATTAAATTAACGAAAACCAGCCGTTCGCAGATGTCACGTGACATTCCTCGCCCAGAATTCTCTCTGGCATACGCCATCGCGCGTTGCGTATTGATGATTTTAGTATTGTAACTTACACGTTGTCATTTCAAAGCAATGGTACACTGAAGAATTAAGAAAAACACGTCGTTCTTCGTACGATAAATGATAATCTAGTGTCTACAAATGCCATATTAGCATCAGTTAACAACGGCCACCAATAGTATGAGGATAAAGGACACAACTTCAAATTGTTGGCCGTAGCGTAGTGGGGAATGCCTTGGACTGTGACTCAGAAGGTTAGTGGTTCGGAACTCGCCACTACCTAATTTTTATTTCTTAAACGGTTTCAGACACTCTTATTAATTAATTTTTTATTATTTAGATATTATTTTGGTACAAAATGTTTGAAAAACTTATAAAACTACAAATCGAAAGTGGGCCGTAAAACACGTCAGTGCGATTTTTTCATCTTGCGTTCAACATGAAATGTGCAAAATTTTATCGCAATTGGAAGAACGGAATTGATAGCTCACTGGAAAAAGCTGTTTCAGTTTTTCCCGATTTTCCTTTTTCGCGGACCACTTTTCCATATTTTGTCACCGTTTAAACCCTCCCTGGACTTACAGGAATATTTCAAGACTAAAATTAGTCATATCGGTTCAGTCGTTCTCCAGTTTTAGCGAGACTAACGAACAGTAATTCAGACATATATTTGGTTGCAATGTACCTGTCGGCATTTTCCGATTATATGGGAGGGAAAAGGAGTTCAACACCTGCTTAGTACACAGATTTTGCGTTCGTAGGAGACGCGTTAGTGGAATTCAGTAACACCACAAATCGTAACACGTTTAGTACCAGAATGGCGACGCATAAACAGCCTCATACGCGACCGATGCCTGTCTGCCTTCCCGGTGGGATATGCCAATAACCCCCCACCGTTGGGCTTGCACGCTGTTTCTGCACAGACAGCGTCGTAATTGGCCAGCTCGGCTTCCACAAGACACCCACAGATTTCCTACGGAGGCCTGCCTGGTTCCACCACAGCATTTTCACACGATCCCCGTATCTCTTTCAACATCTCAAAAGAGCCCGGCACCAAATATTCTACCCTTTTCATATCTTAGAAGCCGCGTATTGCCCAGAAATTGAAAACACAATTAATAAGAACTGTAAATATCTTGAGAGATGGATTGCCATATCTCACTACGTGCCACTCGCGTGCTCAAGACTCCTACGTCGGCCGTCTGATTGCACTGCCGCCTTGCCCTCCATTTTCTCCTGAACTCCGTCCTAGCGAAATCGTCCGAAAGAAGACGGCCCTGAAATACAGCACCCGCTGCAACAGCACATCAACTTTGACAATATATAAAAGCAACGTGGACTGCTATACCCTAAAAACACACCAAAGGCTTTTTCATTGAATTCCGAGGACAGTAGCTATGGTTTTTGTCAGCAATTGCTCCACCAAGCAGTCAGTTGCTGAGGTGTATACGATATTTCTGAGCCCTAATATTTTTCACACTTCAGTTGGCTTCTCGAGGCTGAGTAAGCTCCGGTTCAGTTCTTCCACCGGCAATTGAATCCACACTCTCCGCATGAGAGTTTCCCGAATTGACAAACGTTTTCCTTTATTTTGAGAGTACTGATCCTTGCGGATGTGGAATCGTTTATTATGGAGACAGGAGAAACGTATTATAGCAAAAATAAATATGGCTTTAATAGTTAACGTTCGTCCTGCTGTTTGACTTTGTAAGGCGAGCAGACTATATTTATAATATTCACGTAATGTATGACAGTAATTCAAAATGTTCAAATGTTTGTATAGTCTATGGGACTTAACTACGGGGTCATCAGTCCCTAAACTTACAAACTACTTATGAACTACTTACGAACTAGGACGGCACAAATATCCATGCCCGAGGGGGGATTCGAACCCCCAACCGTAGTGGGCGTGCAGACCGTGACTGAAGCGCCTCAGTCCCCTCGGCCACCGCGGTCGGCTGACAGTAACTGGAAACGGATAAAGTTTAAATTGTTTACTAAGCCGGAATTCGAACCCGGTCTCCTGGTTTTTATCCTTCCCACTAGAACACAAACTATTAGTATTTGTAAACTGATTGCCGCAAGAGTAAGAGCCAAGGAGTGCTTCGGCACAGAAGAAAGAATCATTCCCCGTCATCGGCATGTTGGTACAAGCAATACACTACTCACCATTAAAATTGCTACACCAAGAACAATTAGTACCTATTGTGGGTAGGTAATAACTGTACTATGGTATGATTTTACGACCTGCGACGCAGCAGTGCTATGTTGGTTGCCTAGCGTGAGATGCGGCCTTCACTTTGGAATTCAGGGGTGAAATTCAAATGTTCAAATGTTTGTTAAGCTTATGGGACTTAACTACGGGGTCATCAGTCCCTAAACTTACGAACTACTTATGAACTAACTAAGACTAAGGACGGCCCAAATATCCATGCCCCAGGGGGGATTCGAACCCCCGACCGTAGTGGCCGTGCAGACCGTGACTCGAGCGCCTTAGTCTCCTCGACCACCGTGGCCGGCCGGACATCTCCGATAGAACAGACATCACTATTTTATAATGATGTCGAAATGTGACTACAAAAAAGACAAACGTTTCGAATTCCGTTCGCAGTTGCAATAATTCAATGAGACTGGAGATATCATTGCTGATCGCTTAATTTTTAGCGACGAAGCCACTTTTCAACACTAATGGGAACATGAACAGGAATAACTGTCGAATTTTGTGGTGCAAAGCATCCACACGAAAGCATTGGATTTCAGCCTGTTTCATCCGAATTAAATGCTTTTTGGACCTTGTCAATTCGAAAACTGTACTGGCCATCCTTCTTCACCGAGAACACTGTCACCGGATATTGCTACACGGACATGTTGCAGCAATGGCTGCTGTCTCAAATGGAATCGGACTATCCGAACATGTGTCAGGTGGATGGGACTCCGCCCCATTTCCATCGTGAAGTTCGTGGCTACCTGAACACGAAACTGGCGCATCGATGGATCGACCGTGCTACAGAAGGGGACCGCTGTTTCATGAAATGGCCTCCCAGGTCACCAGATCTCATTCCGTGTGACTTTGTTCTGAGGGGTCGCATTAATGATCTGCTGTATGTACCGCCTCTACTATGTGATGTAACAGAGCTCCGAGAGAGAATACGGAAAGCGACTGCCACAGTCGACGATTCCATAAAAAATAAATAAATAAATAATAAAAAAAAAAATTCTGAGTGTCTCTTCAAAATTTAATATGTATGGCATCTGTACAATGTTCAGTTCTTGTGCACTAAATAATTGAAAGTATTGCTGGACTTTATGTACACCCAATAGTGTTCATCCGCGGATGACCATCGAAAGTACAATAATTTCACAACTTACGGTGGTTCTTGAGTAATGACCAGGATCGTCAGGATACAAAAAAAGTTTCCTATTTTCAGGTTTAAATATAAAACATGCGTAGAATTATGTTAAGTAATGTCCTTCTTTATCGATATGAAATTAAGGATATTAGTACACAGGGTGTTACAAGAAGGTACGGCCAAACTTTCAGGAAATATTCCTGTCACACAAAGAAAGAAAATATGTAATGTGGACATGTGTCCTGAAACGCTTAATTTCCATGTTAGAACTGATTTCATTACTTCTCTCCAAATTACATTTTTCATTGAATGGAAACACACAGCAACACACGTATCAACGTGACTTCAAACACTTTGTTACAGGAAATATTCAAAATTTCCTCCGTTAGCGAGGATACATGCATCCACCCTCCGTGGCATGGAATCCCTGATGCGCTGATGCAGCCCTGGAGAATGACGTATTGTATCACAACCGTTCACAATACGAGCACGAAGAGTCTATACATTTGGTACCGGGGTTGCGTAGAAAAGAGCTTTCAAATGCCCCCATAAATGAAAGTCAAGAGGATCGAGTTCAGGAAAGCGTGGAGGCCATGGAATTGGTCCGCCTCTACCAATCCATCGGTCACCGAATCTGTTGTTGAGAAGAGTACGGACACGTCGACTGAAATGTGCAGGAGCTCCATCGTGCATGAACCACATGTTGTGTCGTACTTGTACGGGCACATGTTCTAGCATCACAGGTAGAATATCCCGTATTAAATCATGATAACGTGCTCCAGTGAGCGAAGATGGAAGATGAGCTCTAACATGGAAATCAAGCGTTTACTAATACATGCCCACATATCATATTTTCTTTCTTTGTGTGTTTCCTGAAAGTTTGGCCGTACCTTTTTGTAACACCCTGTCTACGGAAAGAAACTGTTACATCGTTGCATCAGCACATGTGTCCTTGTTCCCCAAGAGTGATCTAAAGCGCAGTATATCAAGGGATGTAGCTACCGCACCTACGGACATGATTCGTCCTGTTGAGCAGAATGCGATCCTACGCTTTCAGACATTTGTGGGCCCTGATGAGTGCCATATTCGGCCCCTTTTGTTGCAATAATGGAGCTGGTATGTAGTGCTATTCCGTACCCTAGCAGCACACTAAAAGTGCTTCACTTGAACTGCTCTTCATTATCTCTTTCCAATGTCCTTTACATTAATGCTACCGAGTTTGTATTTCTGTACGGTACATAATTTCCGCGTTATAACTTGTTAAATTGGGAATATTTATTTACAAATATCGGTTGGAAAATATAGATACGGTAAATGGTTTCGCAGTGTTGTAACAGTGCAGTTGATGTTGGCTCCACAGTCGTACTTTAGATGATGTGGTGAACACTCATAGAACGGCACTTGACGCACAAGAACAATCCAGTTACTTAATAGTGATGAAATGTTACATATATTAAGCAAATGAACAAGTTTGATGTCTAATACAGCAATGCAACAGTATCTACGACGACAAACTATTACAGATAAAATTGCACTAGCAAGTGATTAGGACCACGGCCACCTGCTGCTTATTCCTTGGTAAGTCTTACGAGTATTCCGGAGACCAAACCAAGACAAACAGAACTTTTTGTGTATTCCCAGGGACAAAGCAAGCAAAGTCTTTTAAGTGACCAACATCTACATAGATACCCTGCAAATCACGTTTACGTGCCTGGCAGAGGGTTCATAAACCACTTTCATAACTTTTCTCTACCGTTCCATTCTCTAATAGCGCGCGGAAAGAAAGAACACCTAAATCGTTCCGTTTTGGTTCTGATTTTGCCTATTTTATTGGGATGGTCATGTCCCCCTGTGTAGGAGGGTGCTAGCAAAATATTTTCACATTCAGAAGTAAAAGTCGGTGGTTGAAATTTCGTAAATAGATCTCGCCGCAATAACGTCTTTCGTTTAATGAGTTCCACCTCAAATCGTGTAACATCTCCATGACGCTTTCCCCCCTATAACATGATAAAACGAGCTGCCCTACTCTGAAACCTTCTCAATGTCTTTCGTCAGTCACACCTGATGAGGGTCCCACAAGGGACAACAGTACTCCAGGAGAGGACGCACAAGTGTGATGTAGGCAGCCTCTTTGGTGGAGCTGTTACATCTTCCAAGCGTTCTGACAATGAAAGGTAACCTTTGGTTCGCCACAATATTTTCTATGTGTTCTCTCCAGTCTAAGTTGTTCGTAATTGTAACTCCTAGGTATTTTGTAGAATTTACGACCTTAAGATTTGACTGATTTTATCGCGTAATTGAAGTTCAGCGGATTTCTTTTAGTGTTCATGTGTACTACTTCTAACTTTCCTTTATTTAGTGTTAAATGACAATTTTCGCACCATGTAGAAATTTTATCTCAATCGCTTTGCAGTTGTTTTTGATCATCTGTTTTCACTAACCGATAAACGACAGCATCATCCGCGAGCAGTCTAAGGGAGCTATTCAGATTGTCTCCTAAATCGTTTAAAAACACAAGGAAGAGTACGGGACCTGTAACACTTCACTGTGGAACGCCAGATATCACTTCTGTTTTAATCGATGACTTACCGTCAATTACTACGAACTGTGTCCTTTCTGATAGTTAATCGCGAATCCAATCGTACAATTGGGGCGTAAGCAGGCAAATTCATTAGAAACCGCTTGGTCAAAAGCCTTCCGGAAATCCAGAAATATGGAAACCATTTAACATCCCGTGTGGATGGAACTTATCACTTCCCGTAAATAAAGGGCTAGCTGTGTTTCGCAAGAGCGATACTTTCTGAATCCGTGTTGACTATTTGTTAACAGGTCGTTCTCTTTGAGGTAGTTCATAATGTTCGAACAAAGTATGTTTTCCAAAATCCTATGGCAAATCGACGTTATTGAGATTGGCCTGTAATTTTTGGGATCACTCCTATTGTTTATCTTGAATATTGGAGTGACTTTGGCAACTTTCCAGTCTTTGGGTACGGATATTTCGCTGATAGCTATGATATCAAAGTATGGAGCTATTGGATCAGCATACTCTGAGAGGAATCTAGTTGGTATACAGTCTGGGCCGAAGGATTTGTTTCTGTTTAGTGACTTAAGTTGTTTTAATATTCCAGGTTTCAATTTTCTTCTTTTCAATTTTGGAGTGTTCACTTCGTCTTCTTTGGTGAACAAATTTCGAAAAAGCTGTGTTTAGCAATTCTGCTTTAGCAGTACTGTCATCGGTAGTATTACCATTGCTATCGCGTAATGACGGTATTGTTTGTGTTTTGCCGCTAGTGTACTTCACATATAACCATAATTTCTTTAGATTTTTTGTAAGATTACGATGCCGCTGTGTATTGATGTACATGGATACGAGACGGTATTACATTTTAAGTCTGTGGTAGTGATGGATCATGTGCTTCGCTACTTCTTATTCACTGATAACCTATTTACCATGGCGCTCTGTCCACTGTTTACAGTCTAACTTACATCATTAGGATGAGAGTTGATGGAAGAAAGTTATTAGAGTAGATTACGTCGATGTTCCGTACGTCGTACATGGTTTACTTTAACAAATAGCCGGCCGCGGTGGCCAAGGAGACTGAGGCGCTCCAGTCACGGTCTGCACGGCCACTACGGTCGGGGGTTCGAATCCCCCCTCGGGCATGGATATTTGTGCTGTCCTAGTTCGTAAGTAGTTCATAAGTAGTTTGTAAGTTTAGGGACTGATGACCCCGTAGTTAAGTCCCATAAACTATACAAACATTTGAACAAACATTTTAACAAATAGAAGGTAGGAAGTGCCAAATGTTTGAATTGTTTGCCTAGTAGAGCATCCTCACATATTTCGTAGCATCGACTGTAAATAAATATCAGTGGTTAGTGGTGTCAGGATAGATTTCAGGTGTGATTCGTGTTCGCATGTCCGCCGATTCAGTGTTGTCGTCCCACTGGCAAATATGTGAATAAAGCCCATTCAGTGCAGAGAGGACGAATTCTTTTCAATGATACAATATTCAGTGTTTGTATGACGGAACAATTAACGAAAACAATGTCGATTCAGAGCAGGGCGTGCACAGTGATAAATTTATGAGAGTCGGTAGGGAGCCCAGCTATGGACATAGGATGCGGGAACTGTCGGCTGATGCCGACGCGTAAACACAATTAGCGGTGCCTATTCTGGAAATTCTGGCCCCATTCTGTGAGTGGCGTTCATATAGCAATTCACGGGAACTGCTGTTCTGTGAAATAATTACCGAAATTCAGTACCAGTCACCGGTAGCTGTACATCCTATTTTTAATTGCTGTTTTTAGAAGTAATATACACAGTTTCAACAGTATAAATAGTCGCACCCCTCAACACACAAAGCCTTGCTTCGTTAGTCGGCACGATAAATAAGTCTCACGTCATCGTCTTTTTCGTTTTCATCCTATTGTGTTTAATGTGTGTTCATTATTTCTGCACGTCGCCTAAAGTTAACGTATATTTGGCATATGTCCTAAATTTCTATTCAAATGTGTGTGAGGTCTTATGCGACCGCAGTGCGTGGTTATCAGTCGCTAGACTAACACACTAATTACTTGACGAACTTAAACTATACCACAATAATTATAAATTATTTTTACACTGCTTTAGAACTTTATTATCTCGCTATGAGCTTATTTCGGCCTTAGGCCATCATCAGGTGTTCTGTAAATACGAGTAATATAGAGGAGTTGTTACATATATTCTTATAACATAATAACATAATATTTTTACAAATTTTCACTTACATTACTTATAATATTGTTTCCGTTTATTTGCTGCCCAATTGATCTTAAAAGCTGATGTAATGATTATCTGTTGCTGCTTGTCTGCGCAGCACTGGTTATATTAATCGTTTTTTATCAGTTTTTATAGTGGCAGCCTAGCATAGACTGTGGTGATAGCATATTATAAGTTTACATGGTTACCAGTAATTTGTACATTAATGTCTTTGGTTTATTTATTGGTTTTGTATTGGAGTTTTACTATGGGTTTATGATACTTGGTGTTTATCCATTCTCTTGTCTGTATATAATGTGAATAAAATGTTTGAGTTCGGTTTGGTCATTTAGTACATCGTTCTGATTGTTGTGTATATGGGAATATAGTTCGAATTCCTCGAGAATATTCATTTTTCGCCCTTTTTGTATAATGTGCACAATTTTTAAGGCTTCCTATACAGGTTTTACATCTTGTTTTTCCGTGATTAAATGTTGATAGAATTTAGATATATTATTTTCACTGTGTCTTGTGTGTTCTTTATATGTAGCTTGGAAATTTCTGCCAGTTTGGCCTAGATATAATTTTTGTTTTAAACTAACTTACGCTAAGGACAACACAAACACCCATGGCCGAGGGAGGATTCGAACCCCCGACCGTAGCGGCCGTGACTGGCGCGCCGCAAACCGCTCGGCCACTGCGACCGGCCCTAAATTTCTAGTATTCATTTACAGCATACGTTAAAATTAGTATTACGGTGTTCCTGTGTGACGTGTTACAGGTCGTAGCATAATATTCCAACTTGGGCAAACGTCTTTTAGTTACTCCCTCAGTTAATCACACCTGAAGCAGTTAGTACCCAAAGCTTTAAGTTGGCGCAGATAGTCAGGGTGATACCACAAAAAATTATTTTTCTAAAAAGAATAAATGACCATATTAGTGCTTCAAATACCCAGTTAGGGTGGCTACGGCGAGACAAACTACGGGGGGACTACCACACGCTGTGACCTCCACTTCGACCGCTCAGTGAGCAAGCACCCCAGTACCTCGCCTCAGAATTAAGCATCTTTCGTGCCATCATAATATTAACAAAAGATCCCACTCATCTAGATCCCTAATTGTGCCCGTTCATAAGACGAAATAATTTTCAAACTCCTTCGCTGTCTCTGCTGTTCGCCTCTGGAACAAGCTGCCCTGTTCTCTTCGCACGATTGTCTTCTGCAAAACTTAAGAAAAAGCTGAAACACTTGCTTATCTCATCCTCTAAAACTCTCGCCAAAACTTACGTATACAGTCAACTTCCTCTCTTTGTGATAGTAAAATCAATGCTCTTCTCTCCAACAAATGTTCAAATATTTGTAAATCTATCGGACCAAACTGCGTGGTCATCAGTCCGTAGGTTACAAACTACTTAAACCTAGGTAAACTAACCTAAGGACAAACACACACACGCATGCCCCAGGGAGGACTCGAACCTTCACGGCGAGCAACCAAGCGCTCGGCTACTCCACCGCGGCGCTCTTCTCTCCGTTATTTCTCTTCCACCTCTTTCTTTCACCAAAATCTGCTCTTCCGTTTATCTCATCATGTGAGTATTATTACACTCATTTTTCTTCCCCTTTCCCATACCTACCTCCATGCTCATTGCTGCTAGCAGCCATAATTAAATCCTTTCCGTATTGTAATACTTGTCATGTTTCTTATTTATCAAATACGAAAGTAAACTGAGTGTATGTCCTTGTTTTACTTTTAAAAATAGTAAAGCAGTCAACAATCCGAAGATTGATTTGAACACCACAGTTCTTTACTAGGCATGGTCCTGTTTGTTGTTGGTATGCAGTTGCCTTTTCCCAACCTACGAACTTATATATCCAGCCAGTTATAGGGGGACCTGCAGTTTAACGTGGGCTCCGAACCACCGTGTTACTCGATATTTTTCACATCAACAGCACTGCCAGAGGTGAAAGAAGTGGAAAATGACACATAAAAATCCTACGACCTGGCGGGGATCCACCAGAGATCTTTGGATTTGTAGTCTGGCACTCTACCGCTGGGCTATCGAGCCGCAGCAAGTAATTGAAAATTACTAATTTTGTAGATTTAGTATAACTTCTGTAACATTGGATATGTAAAATATGGAGAACCATGGTTGGGTGTAAGAGAGGGCACGGAGGCCCCAATCTTGCTAGGATAAATAAATGAGAAAAAAAAAAATGAAACAAGATGCGGTTGAGGGAAAATCTACTTCCAATTTTGTGATTATGAATGGTAATAGCAAGCTCAAACTTAACGTAAAGCATGTTCCACTGAAAAATTTTCGTTAAGGACCCAGGGGTCGAGAAGCCTGCTTGCGAAACACAATAACATTAATGTGCACTCTTTCATTCACATTACATTTAATTGCAAATACCGTAATTGGCACAATGAACACGCCTCACAAATTGTGCTGAAACTGACAGCACTGAACCTCAACGCTAGCATGACATAGCTCAACAAGGTTCTGACGGACTCTGACAAATAGTTACTGTGTGTTTAGAATCACACCACAGGCAGCCACAATTCTGGCAACTAATTCCGTTTCCGTATCCAATGTGGTCTCACACACAAGTGACTTTAGATATCCCCATAGACCATGACTATTTCCTATTCAGATGACTTCACATTGCAGGCCATGAAATAGTTTTGTGTCCCAGCCTCGTCGCCACTTTTGTGTCCCGGCCTCGTCGCCGCTTTTGTGTCTCGTTTCCGTCGTAGGTGTCGGGGCCGAGTAGGAAGACCGACACAGGAATAAAGGATGCACGCTTGTGCAGGTAGGAGGTGACCAGCCAATGGGACAGCAGAAACTAGAAACACTAGAGTAAATTAGAACGAGATATATATTGCACAGAATTTATACAATACTTGACTTTTACATAGCTCAGTACTGCAGAATGCTGATACATAGTTGAGCTAGAGGCCTGCCTAGTGCCTATCCGATAGCCAAGTCTTCACTGGTGCCTATCTGATTCCGAAGTGTTAACTGGTTCCTATCTCAGTCCCAAGTGAACGATGTCTTTCAGTGGTGGCCACGATCGGAGTTGTAGCAGAGGGCGCTCGTGGCTGACGTCGTAAGAACGCCGCGCCGTGCGTGCATGGCGGCGCGCGGCGAAAGTAGGTGGCGCGCACTTTATACTTGTGCGACACCACAAATAGGATCTTCGCATCTAATCCAGCAAACTCGTTTCCTAGCAGGAATTAAAGAATGTACACCTAAATACACAGCACGTCACCTCACGGTGTGTGGTAAAGGGTATTTTACGTAGCACTGTCACATACTCCTCCGATTCTATTGGCCTATAGTTAGCGGAAAAAATGATTCCCGGCTTGCTTCTATGTGACACCAATCCCTGTAATTCTATCCCATTGGTCTTTTAGCGAGATGTACTTAGGAGGAAGCAATATATTGTTTGGCAGTTCGAGAAACGTATGCTCTGGGAACCATGACAGGTGCCCGTACTGTAATATAGAACGTCGCTCTTTCGGAACATATCTACGCCACTAGACAATGCTTTACTTGGGCCAATACGGGTCGGTACGGTGTACAACCTAAAATTCAAACTCGCTATTAGCGTACCGGCTAGAATTCTTTCTTAAATCTGTAAAAAAATATGCCAACTGAAAATTGTCGATTGGATTTCGGAAAGAAACTTGGAAATTTTTCGGTTCGTTCGAGTTGCGATCACAACCGTCGAAGCGTTCAAATTGCACTTTGGCACAATTCCAATGGAATCTGACTGGCGGTCAAATGTTCCAACTAGCCAATGGAAAGCTCCGAATGGTCTCAACCGAGACAGAGGAAATGCTTCTTACCGACTTCAAAGCGTTTAAGACCTTGCTCCAATGAGATAAGCCTTGTCCGTCCATTTTTGTAGTATTGCTGCCCAGTGTGGGATCCTTATCAGGCGGGTTTGACAGAGGACATCGAAAGATTCCAGAGAAGGGCAGCTCGTTTCGTATTGTCACGATACGGGGGAGACAGCGTTACGGAAATGATATAGGATCTGGGAAGGGAATCATTACAACAACAGCGCTTATCGCTTCGGCGTGGGATACTTACGAACCTCCAATCGCAAACATTCTCCTCCGAATGCAAAAATATTATTGTTGACTCCCACTTACATAGGTAGAAGTGATCATCAGAATAAAATACGAAAAATTAGAGCTCGGAGAGATTCAGGTGTTCCTTCTTACCGCGCGCTATTCGAGAATGGAATGGGAGATAAATAGTTTAACGGTGGTTCAATGAACCCTCTGCCAGGCAATTAAAATATGATTTGCAGAGTATCCCATGTAGATGTAGCCACAACATACGCAAATTCTCTTGTATGCAATGTCGTTGCCTATTCGTTGAAGAAAGCAAGTGGAAAAATTCCGGCAATTCTTTTAAAAATTTAAGGGCAAGACATCGCAAAATTTAGATTTAATTTCCATTGATTGAAACATTGCTCGAGATACGTATGTTTTCATGCTTAGCTCGACACGTTTTGAGGAAGACTCACTGTCAAAATAAAATATTTACCGACTTTTTGCACTGTAGTCAGTTTAAGATTATAAAATAGTGTGTCGTAGGTTTAGAAGCGAATTTTAATCTCTTTGACCAATACTTCCTTAACTGGCTGGATGTGTACAAGTTCAGCTGTTGGTAACGCTGACAGTTTTGCTTTTTACGGCTGTAAACTCTTGGTTCCGTCTTTAAAAGTTCGACGCAGTTTCATTGTCCGAAATTTGTATGGTTATCTTGTGATATTAGTCTGCTTTTTATTCCCGACAGCAACACGCACTCTTGTCTTCTAGAACGCCACTCCTGATTAGTTACCCTTGAATACAATGAAAATGAGTAAGAAATCACTAAATTATAGCTATATTTTGTTAGTGTATTCATATGCCGAAATGTGTAATTTGTTGATTTTCTGAAATGCCCATTTGACTCTTTTAATGTGGAATAAGCAGAGTACCGCGTAAATTTTTTTCCAACTAAAGCACTGCCACTAGAGTTTCGAAATCTCTGTGACGCTTTCGCGCTAGCTTAATGAACTCTTAACGAAGTGTACTGATCTCCTTTGGATCTTCTCTCTGTCTTGCAGCAACCCTATCCAGTATCGGTACCGCACTAATGAGCAATAATCAATAGTCAGGCAAATGAGTGTTTTGCACCATACTGTCTTTGTTCAAATGTTTGTAGAGCTTATGGGACTTAACTACGGGGTCATCAGTCCCTAAACTTACAAACTACTTATGAGGTAGGTAAGACTAAGGACGGCACAAATATCCATGCCCGAGGGGGCGATTCGAACCCCCAACCGTAGTGGCCGTGCAGACCGCGACTGGCGCGCCGCAGAGCGCTCGGCCACCGCGGCCGTCCTTTCTTTGTTGACGTACTACACCTCCTGAGGTTTCTTCCAATGAATTTCTGTCTGGCATCTGATAAAACCACGATTAATTTTACGAGGGTTGGAACTTAACCCTTATGCAGTCGCGCGGCTTTTCGTAACGTTAATAGTCGCGCGGGGTGTTGCTAACACCCCAAATAAAATTATCTATAATGTCAGTGTCGTGCAACATATCACTGATATGAATATATTTATTTCACAAATGGCTATTTAGAATGTTATCTCCTGCTACATTATCGTTTTATTTAATATTACTTTAATATTAAATTGGGTTATATGAAACATATGCAATGCTCCCCATTTTCGAATTTAAGTTGTGTTAGAATACTTACTCAGTTTTCATGTCTAATGCTAATTTTTACGAAAAATGAACGTATTTTTGATTATTTCTAATTTCGTACGTTTTATAGGAGGCTGCTAATAACGATGGTTTCAATCAAAAAGCATTAGTTACATTTTTTACAGTATTGGCTTCACTATTAGTTGACGACGGTAATCTTTGATTCTTCAGTTTGTGGAGAGCTAAGACGCTGTTTGCAATAAGTCATCTCCGTAGCTACTAATGGCTTACAAAGAAGCTAAGGTTCTCAACCATTGTTTTAGGTGACAACAAGGTGTTCAACTAGACTAAAAGGGAAGGTGAAGCTGTCAACAATTCGAAGATTGGTTTGAACACCACAGTGCTTTACTAGTCATGGTCCTGTTTGGAGGTGGTATGCCGTTGCCTTCCTCCGACCTTCGACTGACTTACGCAGCCAGTTATAGAGGGACCTACAGTTTAACGTGGGTTCCGAACCGTGGTGCTAGTTCACATGAGCAACACTGCCAGAGGTGAAAGAAGTGGAAAGTGTCCGATAAACATCCTAGGACCTGGCGGGGATGGAACCCACGGTCTTTGGATTTGTAGTCTGGCACTCTACCACTGTGCAACATCTCGACTACATACACATAAACGAAAGCTGATTCAACACGTGGAATTAAGAGTTCCCAAAATCTTTTTTATACCTGAATTCGAAAAGATCGAATATATATGGGTGTTTCACTACGTGTGTTTGCCTCTGTAACTTATAAAATAATAGGTGACGGGAAATTTTAATGCGGTAGGTCAACACAAGAAATGTTACACTTTCTACGCAGCTATGAACATAGTTTACTGTATCATTTTCCAGAGCGTTACAGCAAAAGACATAATTTTTTAAATGGAACAATAATTTTTTCTATCGTGCATTGGAATCTTTGAAACCAGCTGCGTCCAAATCAATTTAAACTACATTCATATCACTGTTAGTTTGGGAGCTACAAGCCTTCAAAGTTTCAGGGGCAGATACCACAAACGCTGCACACAATGCAATGCGCTTTCTAAATGTGGTGCGGCCGAGTTGTAACGTCGCCGGTGTCACGGAGCGAGAAGCTTCCTCGATGCGCTGTTAGACTGCCGACTGTCGTCGCGCACGGCCGTATACCCGACAGTTGGAGACACACAAACATCCGGTACTCAATATACCACAGTTACAGACATCGGATGACGATGGCATACACTTACAACGAGTACGTTGACATGTTGCTGATGCTCGGCAAGTGCCGACACGATGCCACTGAAGCAGCCACGGCGTATGCCGTGAGATATCCTTGGTGAAGAGCCCCGGCAGCCATTATGTTCTTACGTGCCGAACAACGAACTTCGGGAAACAGGTAGCTTGGTAAAGCGCCGCAGTAACAGACGAAGACCTGCAAGAAGTGAGGAGACGGAGGTGTTTGTGCACTACACCACTATCCTCATGTCAGTTTACGAGCCGTTGCTACAGTCGCTGGTGTCAGTCTCACATCTGTGTGGCGAATAGTACACGGCCACAGGTTTCACCTGTACTGCCTGTCACTGACCCAGGAGCCGCATGGAAACGATTTCCGTGCAAGAATGACATTCTGTGAGTGGGCCATGCGTAATTTCACGTTGGAGTCTTTACAAAGTGTTATGTTCTCTGATGAGTCCACGTTCACAAATTATGGTGCAGTGAATCGCCATACCATACACAACTGGGCCGCAGACAATCCTCGGTGGGCACGACCTGTCGACCGTCAACGTAAGTGGTCTATTAATGTGTGGTGTGGAATCTTTGTGGATTAAATCACCGGTCCACACTACTTCCCAAGTACACTGACAGGTAGTTATATCGCGCTTTTATAGCAGACAATTTGGGTGGTCTCCTTGAACATGTGTATCTGCACACGAGAGTCCATATGTGGATGCAGCACGATGGTCACCCAGCCCATTCTGCGCGTGCTGTTGTGGAAGAACTAAACAACAGGTTTGCAGGAAGATGGTTGGGGCGCCATGGTCCTCATTCATGGCCCACAAGGTCGCCCTATTTAACACCAGTAGATTTCATTTTGTGGGGGTATCGAAAGGATAGTGTTTATGTCACTGAGCCCACATCTCCAGATGATCTAAAACGGCGCATCGAGGACGCATATCGCTCCGTCACACCGGCGATGTTTCATCTCGTCCGCAGATCCTTTCGACGGCGCATTGCATTATGCATTGAGGAACATGGACACACATTTGAATATCTCATGTAAATCAACTTCCCATCGGCATAACATACACCACCTACCACACAGCCATGTATTATGTACAGCGTGAGGTATCTGCCCCTGAAACTTTGAAGGGTTGTAGGTCCCAAACTAACAGTGATTGGAATTTATTTTAAATTGATTTGGACGCAGCTGGTTTCAACGATTCCAATGCACGATAGAAAAAACTATTGTTCCTTTAAAAAAAAATTTTTTGTGCTGTAACTCTTTGGAAAATGATACAATAAACTATGTCCATAGCTCCGCAGAAAGTGTAACATTTCTTGTGTTGACCTACCGCATTAAAATTTCCCGTCACCTATTATTTTATAAGTTATTTTATAAGCAGCATGGGGTTCTCGCCTGAGTCTCACGACGTGCGCTAGCCGCGCGTTTCGCGTATTTCAAGCGTCAACTTCGCGTCGCAATATCTCGGGATGTAGTTAGAATATTGCGATGCAATCAATGTGATTTGTCATGCTATGGGTTGCTGAAGAAATAATATAGGGTGTCCATTTAAAAAAAAAACATAAGTTTGTGTTAAAAAACACATTTGCTTTCGTCTTAGAATGTTTCAAAATATGTTCATTCATGGGCCCCAGCCGTACATTGATACCGGTGAAAGTCGTTTTCCAATAGCTGCTGTTGTTCCAGAGATATTTTGGGTGGACAAGATAGCTGAGACACCCTGTATTTGTCACAGTGGGTTCCGAACCACCGACCTATGGTTATAAGGCTACCCATGAGCTAGACCAACAGATGCTGACACTATTTTAACTATTGGTACTTATGTGCACTTGCAAAACTTCAAAGTCGATTATCCCGAGAATTTTTGAGAGTTGCCTCGAATGTCTTTCAATGATTGTTATTTAGTTTCAGAACTTCATGTACCATAAATATAAAGAAATTCGCAAACCAGATATCCATGTGGTGTCCTTGTCAGACATGGAACTGCTGTTGGACATCTGGACTCGCAGGTAACGAATCCGTTACGGGCAGTGAAGAGGCGGAGAACAGAGTGCTGCGGAGTGTAGAGCCAGTTGCGCGCTGTTTCCATTTCCGTGTCGTGTCGCGGGGATGAATCGCGCCGTCGGACATTCATAACGGGGAGCCCACTGCCAGACAAGATTAATTCCCGGCTTTATCAGCGAGCCATTGTTCCGAGAAAAACTAATTTCCTGCAGTTTGCAACGGCAACGGCCGCTGGCCGGTATACGCGCTAATGTTACTGGGCGCTGCGCCGTCTCCTGATTGCCCCCGAGCATGAAAACCCGCTGCAGACCGCGCGGCGATAAGCGCGCCGTAGCTGAGAAACGGCCGCGCAGACGGGAGTTGCTGGGGGCATTAGGCAACTGCCAAGAATGCAAATAAAGTCCCTATCTCCCGCTCGACGAGTAAGCCGGCTGGAACGGAAGCACCGTTACGGGTGTACCTCTGGCTGAATAGAATCACTGTGTACTTAATTCTGAAACTTGGTTTTAACGAGAGCTATTAGTTTTTGTTATTTTTATAGCGAGCGTAAAGTTATTTACAATTTGTTCAAAAACCAGACAGCGGTTGTCAGAGTAGAAGGGCATGAAAGGGATGCAGCAGTTGGGAAGGGAGTAAGACAGCGTTGTAGCCTTTCTTAAATGTTATTCAATTTGTACATTGAGCAAGCGATAAAGGAAAGCAAGGAGAAATTTGGAGAAGGAATTAAAGTTCAGGGGGAAGAATTAAAAACATTACATTTTGCCGACGACATAGTAATTCTGTCAGATACAGCAAAGGATCTGGAAGAGCAATTTAACGGAATGGACAGTGTGCTGAAAGGTGCATATACCATGAAGATTAACAAGAGCAAAACTAGGGTAATGGAGTGCAGTCTAGGAAAATCAGGTGATACTGAAGGAATTAGATTAGGCAACGAAGCAATAAAGGAGGTAGATGAGTTTTGTTACTTGCGCAGTAAAATAACAAATGATGTTCGCAGTGCAGAGGATATAAAATGCAGAATGGCAATGGGTAGAAAAGCGTTCTTGAAAAAGAGAAATTTGTTAACATCGAGTATTGATTTAAGCCTACGGAAGTCTTTTATGAAGGCATTTGTATGGAGTGTTGCCTTGTATGGGTGTGAAACATGGACGATAAACAGTGCGGACAGGAAGAGGATTGAGGCTTTTGAAATGTGGTGCTACAGAAGAATGCTGAAGATTAGGTGAGTGGATCGCGTAATTAATGAGGAGGTACTGAACAGAATTGGGGAGAAAAGAAATTTCTGGCATACATTGACTAAAGGAAGGGCACCAAGGAATTGTGAATTTAGCGTTGGAGGGAAGGGTGTGGGGTAAAATCCGAAGAGGGAGATAAAGATATGGATACAGTAAGCAGATTCAGACAGATGTAGGTTTCCGTACTTATGTGCAGATGAAGAGGCTTGCTCAGAATAGGGTATTGTGGAGAACTGCACCAAACCAGTCTCCGGACTGAAGACCACAACAACAACAACATTTCTATACTTTGACAGAAACGATTACTACTCCAAGAAAGACGACGTCGATTCCCATACGACAGCGGCAGATGGGGGTGGAAGATACACCGATAATACAAGTCAATGGCCATTTTGCACTTGGGATGTGATGTGTCAACTATAGTCGGCGCCACATAGGAAGGCGAACCTCCCATAAAGCCGGGGCGATAGGAGAAGTGTAAGGGGAAGGAGCTACGGCCGAACGCCATCAGTTGAGGCTGAGGGAGAAACTAGACTTGTGCATAATAGTTTGCGATCGGGAGCGCTCACTTTAGTTCGCAGCTCTACCGCGAACTAGTTCGTTATTTTAGTTCCTCCCCTCCCAGTGACGGCTGAGCGGCGTGGTCTGCGCATGCCGGTGGAGGGAGAAGTTCCCCGACCTAGCTGCTTCATGCGCTTGCTGCTTGAGCCGCGCACAAAATCGCGAAAACCAAAAGAAACAGTTTGTGGATAATTTCTCTCGCTTAAGTTTAGAGTTATCTCTATATCTTGGCATTATGGAATGTATTTGTCAGATATTGCAGGCTGCAGATTATTTCAAAAGAGAAATTTTGTAGCACTGAACTATGTAATTTAGCAGACAGACTCACACCTCGAAATGGCTCTTATCAGCAGAAGGCAAACACGTGATTTTTAATTCTACTGCGCGTCCTCTCGCTATTGCCCGTCGGTCTTCGGGAAAGAATCCAACGAATTCAGAAGCGACATACGTTTGGCATAATAGTTCGCGACCGGTAACGCATGTTTTAGTTCGCGACCGATTGCACATATTTTAGATCGCGACCGATCGAGCATATTTTAGTTCGCGACCGATCTTGCATACTTTAGTTCGCGACCGGTAGGTCTCCTAATAGTTCGCAGTTCGGCTGCGAAGTAGGTTACTCTTTTTAGTTCGTCCGTTCTATTTGGCTTTTGCTACCGCTACTAAAGGGCTCTTTCTTTTGTTATGACAGCTTTTTATATAATGTTCAGTGTTGCCCAGGCGTGTGCTACTACCCATATTTTTGGCAATTAGACATCAAATACTTAAGCAAATAAAGCAGTTATTTACACGAATGGGTGATACAGTGGTATTCAACTACTTTGCAGCCGGCTGCGGTGGCCGAGGGGACTGCGGCGCGCCAGTCACGGTCTGCACGGCCACTACGGTCGGGAGTTCGAATCACCCCTGGGCATGGATATTTGTGCCGACCTTAGTATTAGCTAGTTCATAAGTAGTTTGTAAGTTTAGGGACTGATAACCCCGTAGTTAAGTCCCATAAGCTCTCCAAACATTTGAAAAAAATTTTCAAAATACTTTGCATACAGAATACTCGTAGTATTTTATTCTTAAAATATATTTCTTTATTTATTTAATAGGTCACTGAAGGAACATTACCTACAAAATATGCTAAATTCGACATCTTCGTGAATAAAAATGCATTTTTATAATTGACTTTTAATTTTTATTAAGTTTTGGAAGTGATCAACAAAAAATATTACTATGGCACGGGTCAAGTATTATATGGCACAAAGAATATACCTTTAACATTAAAAAAAGAAAATTTTGTAATTTGTTGCTTAACAGACGTGCTGAGGGAAGTCATTATTCAACCCCCCCCCCCTCTCACAACCAAGTTTCCACACGCAGAAACGCATTTTCGTCTTCGGTGCTGAGCGAGTCCAACCTTTTGTTTCGGAGAGGCGGCCGCCTCAATTGCATCAAAAGTTAAGCCAGTCCTGTCAACCTCACACTTATTACAGAAATTGATTTGTGGCAGTGAACTATGAAATTACAGCATCTCAGCTCGAAATGACGCCAGCTGGCTAAAGGGAATCAGGCGGTTCGACGCGCCTCTCGCTGTTCAACGTCAGTCTTCGGAAATGGAGCGGACGAACTAAGAGGCGAGGGATCTGCGAACTAGTTCGCGTAGCTGCCCTGTGAGAGCTCTCTTCCAAACTAGTTCGTTCGCAACTACGCAAGACTAGGAGAAACAATGCGCAACTCGCGGCCAGCATCATACCTAGAAACTGATATTTATTGGCTGCCATTTCGGTAATGCAGGGGGATGCACGGAACGGCTGAAAACCAGGTCGCCTTCCGTAGCGTCCCGGTATCTTGGTTAATTATTGGGAACACTACAATATATTTGCACTGAAAATTAGTTTCTTATTTATACATAACTCCTACTTAATTTACTTTTTTTCGTATCGTAGCGGAGATGTTAAACGAATGAAACAACATTTGTCTCAACTTCTTTTATTCAGATTTAGCTCCATCCAACTGACTAACATCAAGTAAAATCAATATCAACTGAACTAACTGGAATTAACATGAACTGAAAACTAGTTTCTATTTATACAATCTTGACAATGGTATGCGTTAGTACATTGTTGTCATTGTTTCCTTACCGTTAGTACTTTTTAATGACAATGAAAGTTGATGGTTACAGTCCAATTTTTCATTGATACATGTAACACAGACATTATTTCTGCCTGAATAATTAATTATACACCAGAAATTATTTAAAATGTTCCTATGACATAATCTAATTCTGACATTAAGAATTATCTAGATATACATTCATAAATGTACATCAACAGCACGAAAATATACAGAGATGATTTTGAATTTACACTTGTGATCTTTCGTACATACATTTTGGGTTTCAATTATTTTATGACCACTGTAGTATTAACTTCCTGTAATTGAAGTAATTTGAAACGAGTCAGTTCTCAGTTTGGGCCAGGGAACAAGGTTTTGTAGCGGGGAGTAACCGGTAGTTCACACGCAGCTTATTTTCTAATTTTAGTGATAAAACAAAACTCTTGTTTCGTACAGTGGTCGACTTTTACCACGCAGTTTGGTCCGATTTATTTACAAACATTTGAACACTTGATTTGGCCCGCCCTGCTGTAAGGCCTCGAATAGGGTCTGCGTGTTTTGTACGAATGTTTTCATTGCGATGTCTCTTCCCCTGTCTACCAGGACGTAAAATGCAGCCGTCATTTTCAAACAAACTGAACCTTTAATTGTCCAAAGACACTACCTAATACCCTTCCCATCGCTGGTGACATAATTCCGTACACCATCGCCATTAAACAGCGTTCTGCAATTTACTCAAAAGCAGGCGAAAATGTGGCAGATGCCCACTTAACCCATGCATCAATAAACTGAGATAGACCATCGCCCCTGGTGGTGTTTGACGCGTTGCAGTGTTGCGCAAGAGCCGGTGACGGAGAACTGTCCATTCCAGTGAGGAGTCGGTCTTCTCGGGAGAGGGGTGGAGTATGGGTTGGTATCTTCCGTTAATCATTCTGCTTGCACCCACTGCACTGTTGATACAGTCGCCGACCGAGCAACTAGTCCCCAGATGGAAGCGTCACGTTCTCCCGTAGCAAAAATTCGCCCTCTTTCAATCTCACAGGTTTGACGGAGAGTCTGCGATTGGCGCAAACGTCAAACAAGCATCCTGAACGTCTGCTGAAATCACACTCATCCCTTGCCTACTGTCAGCGGCTACAGCTAGAGCTGAAGGCAAGTTTTACCAACAGTTCGTGCTCTTCCCACGATATTGAAGTTGACTTTGAACAGTCGGTCCGTCATGTTTCAAATACTAATATTGTCTGCAGACATCTACTGCCGTACCTGTTCTGTGATTATGAACTTGTTACCTCTTATGTTTCGAAGTGATCATTTTTTTTCTAAACATGACTGTATCTTCAATCAACTTACGGGTATGCTGTCGGGTGACGTCGTCGACAACCGCCGATATTTCGGCAGGAGGACACCATGCCATTCTCAAGGCACAACTGCACTTAAGGAAGCAATGTGCAAGCGTATTTAATACCTCGGTTTGCAAAAGGTAAACAAGGAAGATAACACACACAGTACAAGTTACTCCAGAGTCAACACAACCAAAGATGACCAAACGTCAACAATATCGATAGTGACTGTTGATCAACAGGTGAGGCAGCATTAATTTTGTCCCTCTATTTTTGACGAGAGACAGTGCCGGATTCCAAGCAGAATTTAAACAAAAACCACCATCTCTGTTTATAAGGTCGCTTGCTAGTTTAATTTCAACAGCTTCCTTACTATCACTATCCCAATAGGTGGAAGTGCATGCCAGAATCTCCGTGTTGTTGTATTCCATAGGATGACCGGTGCCGAGACAGAGTTCTGCATCAGCGGATTTGTTTGGCTGTTGTAAGCGCGTGTAACGTTTATGTTCAATACACCGGTCTTCCACAGTCCTGACTGACCAATATATGACATGCCACAACTGCAAGGAATACGATATACACCTGCCTTACACAGACCAAGATCATCATTTACTGACCCTAACAGGGCCTTTAGCTTAGAAGGTGGTCTGAAAACACGTTTCATATTATATTTCCGCAAAATACGACCAATCTTGTTGGTATTAAATACGCTTGAACATTGCTTTCTTAAGTGCAGTTGTGCCTTGAGAATGGCAGGGTATCCTCCTGCCGAAATATCGGCGGTTGTCGACGACGTCACCCAGCAGCATACCCGTAAGTTGTTTGACCTTTCATTTCGCCGGGAAAAGTTAAGGTTTCACATGTATATAGCTGTCACATCTCATGTTCTTCATCATCTGTACACTGAGTCTCAACAGAAGGAATCGAACGCGGCCCAATGCTTTTCAGTCGCGCTCGCATACAGCTAACACCACAGCGATTACTCATTCCCTTGTGTTCACTCTGTGGCTATACAAGCCAGAGACGTTTTTAATCTCAACACATCGATAAGTTAAAGAGGGTATGTTGCAAGCACAGAGCCTCATTCCAGTGACTGTAAAGCAGGACGCTCTGGCCATTCAAACACTGGCAGTCTATACTACTAAATAAAAACAAATCAATCTTTATCACCCTTTCTGAAAAGTCAAAATTTTTTAACCAATTTGCTTAATAGTTTCTTACGTTTCTGTAATAGATTGTGAGCGAACGTGGTACATTAAACAGGATGGAGCAAACTTACACGGTTGAAAGTACATGATAATACAAGCAAAAATGTCCCAGTAAACATGGGTAAGCAGACGAGACGTTTGCAAGATAGTTGCGAATGTATGGTTCCAAGCCAGCACTGACGTCATTGTAAACTTCGTCCTAGTTAATACACGTTGATTTGAAATTCAGACTTTACTATTAATGTTTGCATGATATTTGCTTCTCATTTCACTGACTTTATTGTATAAATCGTCCTAGTTAGTGAAAATTAAATTGAAATTTAGTCTTTACTACTAGATTTTACATCGCACTTAGCTCTTATATCACGTTCTGGTTACCTGTTTAAAGAGGTGTCCGAAGTGTGTTCCTTGCATCTGGATGAAATACTGTGCTCGTCTCTGCAATTAATTTCGAATTCTGTTGAAAACCGCTGGATCTTTCCGGAATTCTTGACAAGCGCGTACAGCTCCTCACTTCAGTTGTTTAACCGTGTTAACGGGTGTGCTGTACACTTGGCTTATGATGTGATCCCAGACACAAAAAGTTCAAAGGATTTAGATCACGTGATGCTTGAGACCACGGTACAGGTGCGCTTCGACCTGTCCATATTTGATCGTATCTGCGCGGCAGAATGTGCCGGAGCTCCATTATGCGTGTACCACATCGACCCCAGCCGCTGTATGATTCACTTCCTTACAGGACATGGTCCATTTCCCACTCACCTGTTCCGAATGGGACTGGGCGACACCGACACTTGCACCTGCCGAAACACCGAAGGCTCCCCTTAACACATCGTCTAACTCTGCGGACGATACACACATGTCAGAGACACACAGCAGCTTGGCTTTACAACAGACGATACGATATATGACACAATAAGAGATGAACAAAAATGGACACAACTCAACATACTAGCAGACAAGGTATCCAAAGCAACCCACGAAACATACAAAAGCACAAGGCCCTACAGGTGGCGTGCCCATGTGCCCCGCAGAGTGGACACGTATAGTTGGTAGTTGGGAACAAACAGACGAGGAAGAAGGCCATGAAACTTACATAAATGAAGGAAGTGACACCGATGAGACTCAATATTGACACGGGAGCAATCTCCCTCTGTCATCAACCCAAACCAGACACTATTTACATTATTATGGATACTAACACCTGAGATACAAGAAAGAAAAAAACAATAAAGAACAGAGACTAATGCCACCAAAACCAGGGAAACTGTGCTGGGTGATCAGTACTCAACGTCCAGCACAGTACAATGCAGCTAACCATAAGGACAGAAAACCCCCTATATTTTTGTTTTGATACTACTTCTTTCTTTCCTATTACATTGTTTAGCCCAAAATTAAAATTAAAAAATTTCAGAATACATTGAATTTCGACATATGTATAACAACCATGTAACCAATCATGTTTTTATGTTCTCCAATACATCTAATTATTGTAAAATGCACGAATTGTAATTTGTTGTATTATAATTGTAGCAACAACTGTAAGCACTTGTATAAATGTATTTTCTCTTTGCTTTTATTTTATTTTTCCTTCTTATTTCTATTTATCTTAAATACTCAAATTATGTGACATTAATGAACTAATGTATAATATGTGAAACTACAAATGTACGTCCTACTTTATATTAAAAGGTAGCAAGATTATAAATCAGAAATAAAAAATATATAAATAAATATGTACCACATACTCTGACGTTACTGAAGGAGAACATTCCGAACCATCCTGGAAGATAGTGTAGTCTAAAGTTTACATTATTAAGTACTAACAAGGACGACGTTTACAAAGACGTCAGTGGTGGCTTGGGAACACACATTGGTAGTTATACCACCAACGGCTCGTTTGCTGACGCATCTTTGTTGTTGTTGTTTAGAGGGGACTAAACTACTTGGTCATCAGTCCCCTGTTCCTAACGAAGAAAGCCCATTTAATGGGAAACAATAGCCATATTTTCAAATGTTTGTAAATCTATCGGACCAAACTGCGTGGTCATCAGTCCGTAGCTTACAAACTACTTAAACCTAGGTAAACTAATCTAAGGACAAACACACACACCCATGCCCCAGGGAGGATTCGAACCTCCACGGCGAGCAACCGCGCGCTCATAGCCATATGGACCTGGAGACATAATATGAATACTCAAGAGGGGTACATATCAAAGATGAAGTTTCACCAACAGCACAAATAGAGAAACCAGCAGCACAGATATAGAAAATAAAACAATGTAGTCAATCATGCTAAAATTTGGCAATGAGAATCCGTGGCTGGCTGATCACTGAGATAATAATGGACGAACCAGTCGCACAGCACACACGAATGTCTGCTAGTCAGAAGACATAAAACACTAAATTACGGTTAAAAGTCAGGAGAAATCACCGTACATCAAACGGAATTGTAAAAACCGGCTGCACGGATAAAACGTAGCACAGACTCAGCCGTGGAGGCATCGTCCCCTAGCTCTAAGGATAGGGTTGGTGGTCGATTAAAAGACTGCCGCAAGGGGGCTAAAATAGTACAGTCCATCAGGAGATGAACGACTGTCAAGGCACTACCACAGCGACAAATGGGCGGTGGCTCATTTATAGCGATATAATGTAGAGGTACGTGGAATCCTATACATATTATAAATGCGAAAGTTTGTACGTTTGTTACCGCATCACGCTAAAACTACAGCACTGATTTAGATGAAATTTCGTATAGACATTTCTTATGTCTTGGATTAGGACATAGGCTACTTTTCAAAATGTTTATTAGAAGTTATTTATTTGAAATATATCCATAGAAATACGTAACGGTTGTAAGATGCTTCTAATATAACAGCAGAAGCAATCTGTAGGGTATGTCATGTTTAGCCGCGAGGGATAACGCGTCATGTTATAAACATCCGTATTTTGGGCAATGGTTCGGGTCCTGTTATAGTGAAATTTTTTTCTTTGTTATTGTTATCTTTTTTACTTTCGAATATACAAAAAGATTCTTGGATACTGCCAAAACGGCTTAACTGATATATAATTACATACACAAGAAATCTGAATGTTGGTGTTTATGCCGCATTCATTTTCATTTGTTGCAACAAATGAAAGAAGTATGTATATAAATTGAAAAATATATGCTCTAAGTACCATGGCAAGAAAACACATTGACTTTTGTGTAGAATGGGATCTAGATACCAAGCCCTATTTTGTGTACAAAGCGAGAAACGTTGTGTGTTCCGGCCAACTGCAACGATATATATTAATGTGAATGTTGTTCGGTGTACGCTTATCACGTCCGAACGACAAGACGCAGAGACTTAAATATTTGTATCGTTACTAATTTATACCTGATGAAGGTTTTAGGCGTGGTTTCATAGCCATCTGATAGATATTTAGCAATTTGAAGAATATAACTTGAAGTGCGGAACAATAATTACTCTTTGAAAATTATATTTACTCTTTGAAAATTGTTTTATTGGTTGCATTGTTGCTTGAGGGTTGATAATGATAAAAGGGTGGAGTATATTGGGATGGAAAGTTATCGGTGTATATAAAATTCTACGTGTGTGTTTGTGTTAATATTTTGCTCTGCAGCGAAAACTACACAACGTAAACGAATGGTCTGTGTGTAATTGTTGTCCGAAGTGTCCCGTTGTATACCATAGCAGTTCCATGCCGATAGCTATAAGAGGGTGGAAGATATGGTGGTTGAAAGTCGTCAGATTATAAAAAAATTCGGACTGAAGGCCAGCGATGACGTTTGCGAGTCTATAGCAAGGAGGTTACATACAGCGAAACGTGATGCCACAGACCATATATTTGGTCTATGTGTGCTACAATGTCTTCAGCTCTTTCTCTGTAACGATAAGCATACGAATAAGGAAATATAAGATTAAATAAGTAAAGCAGTAAACAAGAAATTTCTTTTAATACGCCTCTTTAAAAAATGGATTTAAAGTTTCGCGCATTACATCTAGTGATCGATTCGGATTCTTCGAAACGAGTGCATTTTTACCTATGATTGGATCTACACTACTTACGCTCCTGATAAATAGATAATCAACCAACACGCGAGCGGAGCCGCGGGTTTAAGCTAGTTGAACATACAGCTGACGGGAAGCCCCATCCATTTCCAGATTATTTTTTAAAAGTCTTACGAGTGTAATTGGTGTGTAGTACCCACGACCAGTGGCGAGAGGATCTCGCGCCGTATCGGCGCCTTCCGGTGGATATCCCGCGAGCAAACTTTGCAGCGGTCATTTCCTGCACGTAATGGGAGGCGAAGGCAGGCCACGGCGACCCTAACCAGCCGCCGTGAGCCGAATCCAAAGGCCGCCCAATTGCTCCCCCTAAACAACACGTATATGCCAGCTGCAGCTTCACCGTCTTCAACTGACGCTCTAGTTTATCATTACTCGCGGCTCCTTGTTCATAGGGTATTCTCTTCATTCCTGAGGATATATTTTCAAGTCTAAGTGATGATAAAGAGGTCAAGATGACGACAGTAGGCTTCTCAATATTTTTATCCCCTTACTTTGCACTTGACACCTACATAATATTTCAGAGCAATAATTCTACTTTGATTATATATTTTTATTTTATATTTTTGATGACGGTACAGCGTTCAATGAATGAAATAAATCGCAATTTGCGACCAGTTATGGCTTCACTGTACAAGAGTCCTCTGCAGGCGGACTGTGTACTGTGTCCTCGGTGGCGGAGTGGTCAACGCGTCTGCTTAATAAGCAGGAGATCCCGGGTTTGAATCCAGGCTGAGCACAAATTTTCATTCGCCGCACTTTGGTATTCCATCTAAACCTAGTACAGTGAAGCCATAACTGCCGCGGTGGAGTAGCCGAGCGGTCTAAAGGGTCTCGCTGCGGAGCGCGCAGTTGCTCGCCGTGGAGGTTCGAGTCCTCCCTGGGACATGGGTGTGTGTGTGTTGTCCTTAGGTTAGTTTACCTAGGTTTAAGTAGTTTGTAAGCTACGGACTGATGACCACGCATTTTGGTCCGATAGATTTACAAACATTTGAACATTTTTGAAGCCATAACTAATCGCAAATTACAATTACACTTTGGCTTACAATGACAGATTTCGTAGTTTTTCTGAACGAAATATTTATAGCGGTTACTTTCACGTTTTTTAAACAATGCCAATTTCGTCATGTTACCTTCCTTTGCGGGTAAGATAATGAATGGATGCTGGTAATTTTATGAAGGAAAACACAATTGGATAAACATTTTTAAAACAATATTATACTACGCAGTGCCAATAGCGAGGTAAGGTCAGCAAGGAACATAATAATAATAATAATTAACCGAAACGCTGCTATATAATATTATTTTTGAAACACGACGGCCCCTTTTCGGCTTAAGCTGCTATTTTCAAATGACCAGCGAGACAAATCGGGTGGTATTTAGGTTGAATAAATTGTTACGTTATAGAAAACTATAGTATTACAATATAGAGCTTAACGTTCACTTACGGTTATGTCTAGATGGACTGACATCCACAAGACATCTAAGGCGTCTTTATATTGACTGTCAAAATTGGTTGGTACTTTTAATTCAGATTCTGTATTTTGAGAGCTACAGCCACGATGTCGTAAGTTTGCAAAGTATGTATACGTCATATTTACGTTATTATAATTTGTATAATCTTTGGAATATTTTGCGTGCTAAGAATTTATAAGTGGTGGAACACGGACTGGTTTTTGTTGTTTTATTTTATACGTATATATTTATTTTGTATGTTTTATTGTAATTTATATATACATATCTGTTCGACTTTCCTTTGCGTTTATGTTTCCAGGTAATGCATAAACTTAAACTTAGAATAAAGAAACTCAGGAGGGTGAGTCACCTAACAGGATATATTTCGTAAACCACACCAAATACTGACGAACCGATTCCACAGACCGAACGTGAGGAGAGGGGCTAGTGTAATTGGATAATAAAAACTAAAAAAAAAAATTCACGGAAGTATGTTTTTTTAACACAAACCTACGTTTTTTAAGTGGAACCGCGTTAGTTTTATTAGCACATCTGAACATATAAACAAATACGTAATCGGTGCCGTTTGTTGCATTGTAAAATGTTAATTACGTACGGAGATATTGTAACCTAAAGTTGACGCTTGAAACCTCCGACGTTCAGCTGCGTGTTGTAACAGTCACGGGCCACGGTCGGCGAGCAGCATCTGCAGGGACATGTTTACGATGACGACCGTGTTTAAGAGTGTGGCTGTAGTGCACTGTTGTGGTATGGTCTAGCTGTCACAGTGTCCACATGTAGCGCTTGCTGCTATTGTTATTCTGCAGTCGTCTTTGCATGCAGACTAACTGTAGTACACTGTGTTACCAGACGTCTGTGATAGTCTAGTGTTGTAGGAACTGTGACGATGGTGTACTCGAACTCTGAAATGGCGGAGATGATACCCATCTATGGCGAGTGTCGACAAAATGCAGCTGAAGCCTGCAGGGTGGATGCAGAACGGTACCCGGACAGAGAGCATCCAACGTGCCGCACATTTCAAAACATCTACCGCCAACTGTATGCAACAGGTATGGTCGTAGCACGCAAACGGGTCCGTAACAGGTCCGTCACAGGAGAAGCGAGTGCAGCTGGTGTGTTAGCTGCTGTTGCCGTGAACCCACACAGGAGTACACGGTACATTGAGAGAGCCGGTGGACTGAGTCAAAGTAGTGTCATGCGCATACTGCATCGTCACCTCTTTCATGTATCGCTACATCAGCAATTACATGGTGATGACTTTAATCATCGAGTGCAATTCTGTCAAAGGGCATTAACAGAGAATGCGTTGCAGTTCTACCTGTTTACCGATGAAGCCGGTTTCACAAACCACGGGGCAGTGAATCTACGGAACATGCATTACTGGTCTGTGGACAATCCTAGCTGGCTCCGACAGCGACCGTGGACTGTAAATGTATGGCGCGGAATCATTGGCGACCACCTCATTGGTCCTCACTTCATTGCAGGGGCCCAAACAGCTGCAACATACATCGCGTTTCTACAAAATGATCTGCCAACGTTGCTCGAAAGTGTCCCACTGCAAATGCGTCGACGTATGTGGTATCAGCACGATGGTCCACTTGCACATTCCGCAATCATCACTAAGCTGACCCTAGACGGGATGTTCGAATGGCGTTACATAGGACGTGGAGGACGCATAAATTGGCCAGCCCGTTCTCCTGATCTTACACCTCTGGACTTCTTTCTGTGGGGTACGGTAAAGGAGAATGTGTACCGTGATGTGCCTACAACCCCAGAGGATATGAAACAACGTATTGTGGCAGCCTGCGGCGACATTACACCAGGTGTAATGTGGCGTGTACGACGTTCATTACGCCATAGATTGCAATTGTGTGCAGCAAATGATGGCCACCACTTTGAACATCTATTGGCCTGACATGTCGGAACACACACTATCCCACTCCGTAATTGAAAACGGAAACCACGTGTGTACGTGTACCTCACCCCTCATGGTAATGTACATGTTCGTCAGTCAAAAAGACCAATACAGGTGTTAGCATGTGGACGTAATGTGCTGTTCTAGTCTCTTCTGTACCTAAGGTACATCACCGTTCCCTTTGGATCCATACTTAATTCGGTGTTCTCCGATACAAACGATCGAAGAGCGGACGAGTGGTACTCAAGCGTCAACTTTAGGTTCCAATATCTCCGGATGTAATTAACATTTCACAATGCAACAAACGGCACTGATTACGTATTTGTTTAAATGTTCAGATGTGCTAACAAAACTTACGGGGTTCCATTTAAAAAACGTAAGTTTGTGTTGAAAAACATAGTTCCGTGCATTTTTTTGTGGTTTGTATTAACCAATTACACTAGCCCCTCTCCTCACGTTCGGTCTGTGGAATCCGTTCGTCAGTATATGATGTGGTTTACGAAATACATCCAGCAGTAATGTTAAGTGACTCACCCTGTATATAGATGTTTTCCCCTTTGTCAATGAAACCTGCTTTATGAACTTACAATCTTATTCATTTACACGGTATACGTCAGCCCTTTTCTGTTACTTAATTGAAAATTGTGAATAATGGAAATCTACAAAAGAACCAGCAGTGAATTACGGACCGGATGTAGTGAGAACGATATAAAAAAAAAGAAAATCCTCCGGTTCGCGGAACAAATTTTATTGAATACTTGCTGATCTCGCCGTGACACCGACTAGTTCATCCAAGTTTGTTTCCTTTTCTGTTTTTCGTCCTCCTTTTTTAACTGCATACACACCGTAGCTGTAGTATAAGCAACTGCTGAGCGTAACATGGACTTTTTGAAGCAACCCCGGCGGAGTGGCCGAGCGCATTGAGACGCTATTCTACGACGTGCGAGGTCGTTCCCCGTCAGGGTTCGGATCCCCCCCCCTCTGGTATGGATATTTGAGCCATCTTCAGTATAAGCTAGTTCATAAGTAGTTTGAAAGTATAGGGACTGATGACCCAGCAGTTTAGTCCCATAAGCTTTACAAACATTTGAATTTTTTTCCTTTTACCACAAGCAGTAATGCAATATAAACATAAAATAGGACAACAGCCCACTTAGACGAACACTCATTAAATTCATCTAGCCTTCAATTAAGCTACTCACTATGGTAACACACAAATATGTATACTTATTTATCATTACTCACGTTACTCTATGTATACCACAGCCTGTGCTATACAACGAAGTAAAATTGCTTTAAATAACTATATGTACAGCTCTCTGTGTAGTTTATAGCCTGTGTCACCGAATGTACAACGCACATGAATAACATTTATTCTATGTGAAATATTTTATGTCTCTCCTGTGAAAAATGTTCAAATGTTTGTGAAGCTTATGGGACTTAAATAAAATGTTCAAATGTTTGTATAGCTTATGGGACTTAACTACGGGGTCTCAGACCCTAAACTTACAAACTACTTATGAACTAGCTATTCCTAAGGACGGCACAAACATCCGTGCCCGAGGGGGGATTCGAACCCCCGACCGCAGTGGCCGTGCAGACCGTGACTGGAGCGCCTCAGTCTTCTCGGCCACCGCTGCCGGCGGGACTTAACTGTGGGGTCATCAGTCCCTAAACATACAAACAACTTATGAACTAACTTATACTAAAGACAGCACAAACATCTACGCCCGATGGGGGACTCGAACCACCGACGTGGAACGGCCTCGCGCATTGGAGAATAGTGCCTCAATGCGTTCGGCCTCCCCGCCGCGGCTGTCTCTCCTTTGTAAAGTACACCAATGTCAAATCAGTGTACATAAATTTGATATAAAACATCTTTAGCAGTTATACGTTGGCAATATAACCATATTTGTATTCTGTATGGCAAAAACATTTTGTTATGTGTGTGTGTGTGTGTGTGTGTGGTTAATCGCATTATGTTGCTGACATAAGAGAAATAAGTGATACAAAAAATGCCCGTTTCATCAACAACTGCAGTAATCAGCAGTACAACCTAATGGAAACGACTTTTCGACATGACTAAATGAATAACAAGAAAAATTATATCATATAACTTTGTTTACAACATTCGTCAGTATCATGAGTCATATTTATGCTCGAGTAAACAGTTCCAATCATCTTTTTGCATTGTAGGACATCATTAAACCAAGGACATTTTTCCACAAGCAAAATTATGTTCAAAACGTTCAAATATTTGTATACCTATCGGACCAAACTGCGTGGTCATCAGTCCGTAGCTTACAAACTACTGAAACTAAGGTAAACTATCCTAAGGACCAATAAACACACACACTAGTCTTGTGCAGTTCGCGAACGAACTAGTTCGGAAGAGCGCTCCCACAGGCGAACTACGCGAACTAGTGCGCAGATCTCTCGCCTCTTAGTTCGTCCGCTCCTTTTCCGAAGACTGACGGAGAACAGCGAGAGGACAAAAGAGCGCACAGAATCACACGATTCGCTTCTGCCAGTTACCGTCATTTCGAGCTGAGTGCATTTTTATTCACGAAAATAGATGCATTTAGCAAATTTTATAGGTAATATTCCTTCAATGACCTATTAAATAAATAACGAAATCCATCTAAAAAAAATAAAATACTACGAGTCCTCTGTATGCAGAGCAGTTGATTACCATTGCATCACCCATTCGTGTAAATAACAGGTTTATATGCTTAAGTATTTGATGTCTAATTGCACAAAAATATGGAAAATAGCACACCCTTGGGCAACACTGATCATTGTATAAAAAAGCTGTCATAACAAAAGAAAGAGCTCTTTTAGAAGCGGTAGCAAAAGCCAAAAAGAGACGACTAGCTGAAAACAGCGACCTACTTCGGAGCTGAGCTGCGAACTAAAACGAGAGCTACCGGTCGCGAACTAACATATGCGCGATCGGTCGCGAACTAAAATATGTGCAATCGGTCGCGAACTAAATCATGCGTTACCGGTCGCGGCCTATTATGCCAAACGAATCTCGTTTCTTAGTTCGTTGGATTCTTTTCCGAAGACCGACGGGTAATAGCGAGAGGGCGCGCAGCAGAATTAAAAGAACACGTATTTGGCTTCTGCTGATGAGAGCCATTTCAAGGTGAGCGTCTGCCTGCTAGATTTCATAGTTCAGAACGAGAACGGCTGAACCGTTTTGGCTAATTTTAGTCTTGAAATATTCGTGTACGTCCAGGGAAGGTTTAAATAGCGATAAAATATGGAACAGTTGTCCGGAAAAGAGGAAAATCGGGAAAAACTGAAACAGCTTTTTCCAGTGAGCTATCAATACCGTTCGTCCAATTGCGATAACATTTTGTACATTTCATGTTGAAAGCAAGAGGAAGCTTCGCATCAAATAAAATTTTGGATAAGTCTCCCGAAAGTAGGAAAATTTAGGTAAAAGCGAAAGCGATTTTTTCTATGAATAAAAATTAATTGCCACATGGTTTAAGACCATCATTTGAGTACGGCTTGACAGGATTATGTTTGTATAATTTTTTTTTTTTTTTTTTTTTTTTTTTTTTTTTTTTTTTTTTTTTTTTTGAAAAATCTACCGGCAAATTCGGAAATTTGAGAAAAACTGAAAGTGCGTTTTTCAATGTGTTTTTGAGTGAATTCAGCACTATAACTGAGTATTCGCACATACATTATTAGCAGTTCCAAAGCATTGCTGAGTCGACTAAATAACACAACAACTATTATTTTACATGTTTTTAATCTAAATTTTCCTCGCAGTTTTTCCATATTTTTATCACCGCTTAAACTTTACCTGAACTTCCACGAATGAGACTTGAACATTATCCTGGACATGTGTGCGTGATCTGCCCACTCTTTCTGCGCACTATCGAGTCGATACTTACAATATGTGATGATGTCTTTCAAAAGCTACTGGTTGTAAAAATACATATGATTCAAAATAATATGGTTTATATTAAGAGGTAAATGATACGAAGTTCATCGGGTCATATAGTTAGTAAATAAATGGCATAATCAAATGTGGTTGGTTGCTGTTTTCTTTATTGCAAGAATCATCCTGTATACCAGTACTACGTCACGATGAGCTTGGGTGAGACGAAGGCTACCCACCCCCAGGTATCATATAGTTTTATTTTTTTCTTTGGCGCCCGCCCAGCTGAACGTTTTCTAGTCTGTGGTATCATGTACTATAGACTTCGCGCTTGCTGCAGCTCATTTGTTCGTCCTTCTCCCTAATGCTAATACTTGGCAGTACCGTCTGAAAACTTCTGATTCCGCAGCTCCACAACATGTCTCGACGAAATAAAGGTAAAGAGATGTTCTTTTCCTAATTAAATGCGTTTTAAATGCCTAAATATCTTTTCGAAAGTGTTCATACATTTCTCAGTTAATATATAACTGTAAATCGAAGTAATAAAAAATTATAAGGCTTTAAACTTTCAGGTATCATACACGATAGCTCGGGATTCAATGCCGACTTTGCTTACTTCAATGGAAGTGAGGTTATACTTTTTTTTTCTCGCTTGATTCCCAGGGTTGACTGATTATGAGATATTTGTGTTGGTGAACAGCTCTAATCCAGATGATTCTGACAGAAATTGATGAATCTGACGATGAAGATGATGTTTCAATGCAATGACATGAAACTGAAGAAAGTTCATATCCAAATTCCTCGCCCATGGTAAAGGCATACAATACTAACATGGGAGGTGTATACCTGTTAGACAGGATGTTGGGGAAATACGCCATGAGATCCAGGACCCACAAGTGGACTATTAGTGTGATTCATCATTTCATGGATTTTTTAATTGCTGCTGCATGCTTGCAATACAGGTAGAATGCAATCTGATTAGTATTGCAAAGAAATATACAATGTCATACTACCAGTTCAAGCTTGATATTGTTGAAAACTTAATATATTTCCACAAAAGGTGAAGTTTGCAGATGGAACCTGTCGAGCAAGAACCAGACTCCGATGAAGATAGTTCCCATGAAAGAAAGATAACGAGATGTCCTGTTCCACTACCACCAATGGAGATAAGGCAAACAAGTATGAGTCATTTGCCTAAAATGGTGAACCATGTTCAGAAGAACAGGCCAAAATGCAGGGCAGAACGCTGCAAAGACCTCACATTTGTACGGCGTGAGAAGTCTAAGGACTTTCTTTGCTTCACTACTGACAGGAATTGTTTCAACAAATTCCACAAAACATAAAATTAATTAGGACTTTTAACACTTTTCTGATACATGGGGAAGAGTATATAGAGAGGCTCTATGAAGGAAATGAACTTAGCGGCAATATTGTAGAAAGGGGAGAAGAAGTAGATGATTGATGAAATAGGAGATACTATACTGAGAGATGAATTTGACAGAGCACTGAAAGACGTAAGTCGAAACAAGGCTCCTGGAGTAAATAATATTCCCTCAGGGCTACTGAAGTCTCCGGGATAACCAGCCATGACAAAATTGTTTCACCTGGTGTGTAAGATGTATGAGACAGGTGAAGTACCCTCAGACTTAAAGAAAAATGTTATAATCCCCATTCCAAACAAAGCAGGCGCAGTCAGGTGTGAAAACTACAGAACCATCAGTTTAATAAATCATGGTTGCAAAATATTAACACGAATTATTTACAGAAGGATGGAAAAGCTGGTAGAAGCCGACCTCGGGGAAGATCAGTTTGGGTTCAGGAGAAATGTAGGAACACGAGACGCAATACTCACTTTACGGCTTATCCTAGAAGATAGATTAAGAAAAGGGAAACCTACATTTCTTGCTTTTGTAGATTTGGAGAAGGCTTTTAACAATGTTGATTGGAATAAACTCTTTCAAGTTCTGAAGCAAGAAGGAGTAAAATATAGGGAGCTTAAGGTTATTTACAATTTGTATTAAAACCAGACAGCGGTTGTCAGAGTTGAAGGGCATGAAAGGGATGCAGTGGTTGGAAAGGGAGTAAGACAGAGTTGTAGTCTTTCTCCATTGTTATTCAATTTGTACATTTAGCAGGCTATAAAGGAAATCAAGGAGAAATTTGGAGAAGAAATTTAAGTTCAGGGTGAATAATTAAAAACATTGCTTTTTGCCGACGACATAGTAATTCTGTCAGATACAGCAAAGGACCTGGAAGATCAATTGAACGGAATGGACAGTGTGCTGAAAGGTGCATGTAAGATGAACATTAACAAGAGCAAAACTAGGGTAATGGAGTGCAGTGTAAAAAAATCAGGTGATGCTGATGGAATTAGATTGGGAAACGAAGCAATAAAGGAGGTAGATGAGTTTTGTTACTTGGGCAGTATAATAACAAATGATGGTCGTAGTACAGAGGATATAAACTGCAGAATGGCAATGGGTATAAAAGCATTCTTGAAAAAGAGAAATTTGTTAACATCGAATATTTATTTAAGCCTAAGGAAGTCCTTTCTAAAGGCATTTGTGTGGAATGTTGCCTTGTATGGGAGTGAGACATGGCCGATAAACAGTGCGGACAGGAAGAGGATTGAGGCTTTTGAAATGTGGTGCTACAGAAGAATGCTGAAGATCAGGTTGGTGGATCGCGTAACTAATGACGAGGTACTGAACAGAATTGGGGAGAAAAGAAATTTCTGGCATACCTTGACTAAAAGAAGGGATAGATTGGTAGGACACCTTCTTAGACATCAAGGAATTGTGAATTTAGCGTTGGAGGGAAGTGTTTGGGGTAAAAACCGCAGATTAAGACCAAGAGATGGATACAGTAAGCATACAGTAAGCAGATTCAGACAGATGTAGGTTGCCGTTTTTATGTGAAGAGGCTTGCTCAGGATAGGGTATTGTGGAGAGCTGCATCAAACCAGTCCCCGGACTGAAGACCATAATAACAACATTGACCCTTGTTTTCGTATTACTTTAATGTATGCACATATATAATGGATACAGTAAGCAGATTCAAATAGATGTAGGTTGCCGTTCTTATGTGGAGATGAAGAGGCTTGCTCAGGATAGGGTATTGTGGAGAGCTGCATCAAACCAGTCTCCGGACTGAAGACCAGAACAACAATGGGGAAAAATGAAAAAGGCAACCAAATTTTAAGCTTTGTAATGGTAATTGAGTTTGAAAATTTTTAATTGTTTACTTACCATTATGAAAAGTTTGTATTTTGAAATATTATTTAAAGCTACAGCAAATAAGAACTATAAGTGTAATGTTTGTGACGATTTATTTTTGTAATAACGCAATATGAAATTAAATAGTTGTCTGTGTAAGTGTCCTACTCAAGTCCTGAGGTATCGTATATGATACCAACTACAAAATAATCTGTATGCTTGCTAAATATTATTGTTAATTAGCATTAAAATAAACTGAATAGCAGAAAAGTAATTCATTTACATTTAGAATATGTGCTCGGGACTGAAGAGGATAAGTGACTCGTGATTTAGGAGACATCCTGTGGTGGAATTCCGCCGACGTGCTGTAGGAAGCGCGAGCAGGCTGTCGTCCTGGTGGGAGGACTCGAACCTCCGACGGCGAGTCGAAGTCTACCCACCCCGCATAAGCGCCTTGTGACATAGCAGAGTGGGGACGCGCCAAATCGGTCGTGAGTTTGCAGATAGCCTGTGGCGGAATTCCGCCAACGTACCGTAGGAAGCGCAAGAAGGCTGTCGTCCTGGTGGGAGGACTCGAACCTCCGACGGTGAGTCGAAGGCTATGCACATTGTATAAGCGCCTTGTGATGTAGCAGAGTGGGGCGCACGCGCTCGGTCGTGAGTTTGCAGACATCCTGTGCCGGAATTCCGTCCACGTGCCGTCGGAAGTGCGAGCAGGCTGTCGTCCTGGTGGGAGGTCGCCGCCTCCGCGGCCTATACTACCGGGTTTCGCTTTCCCTCTCATCGCCTCGCGACACACTGCGTGCTTCGCGACGTTATTAATTTGTCGGCAGATTCCCCGCCGCTCGCTCCGGTTTCCGCCGGCCTTCTCCTCGTCCGCCCTGTTTATTCTCCTCTTTCGCCTTCTTTCCTCCCTCCTAGTGCTTCAGCCTGGGCCTCGTGGCGGAATATCACGGCCTTATATTCTGACACCCGAGAGTTCATCCACAGGTAAACGAGTTTTAGAGGGAGAGCAGGGTTCATCGGTAATATCATATCCCCGCTACCTGCTGCGTGTTGCTCTCCCCTTGCACGTTCGGCATTCCACACAACACCACTACCGGTCTCCCTGTACCTGGAGATTGAAGTAAGAGCGAAATAAAACGTGATGGACACGAGCTATCTTATCACGGTGTTGGCATAATATAGTACGCCATTTGCTGAACCACGGAAATCCCGATATTTAGAAAAGCTCGAACCAGGCGAAAATCGATTAGAACATTAGCTAAAAGTAGTCAGACATTCAGTTTTACTTCTTTGCGTTTACAACGCCCTTATGATAATCTAATAATCTATATCTATAAATGTGAATGCCTGTTCGGTGTACGTTTAACACGTCTGTACCACAAGACATAAAGAGATAAAAAAAATTACAGTTAGAAATGTCTACCCGGGAAAGGCTTTGTGCGCGGTTTTATGGCGACGTGTGTGTGTGTGAATGTCTGCTTAGTGTATGCTTATCACTTTCGAACAACGAGACGTAGAGACTTAAATATTTGTTCAGTTACTAATTTATAACTGAGGAAGGTTTTAGGCACGGTTTTAAAACGATCGTAATTTGATGAATATAACGCGAAATGCGGAGCAATAATTACTCTTTGAAATTTATATTTACTCATTGAAAATGGTTTTATTCGTTGCATTGTTGCCCGAGGGTTGATAATGATAAAAGGAAGGAGTATATTGGGATGAAAAGTTATCGGTGTATATAAAATTCTACGTGCGTGTGTGTGATTACTTCGCTCTGCAGCAAAAACTACAGTATGCAAACGAATGGTCTGTGTGTAATTGTTGTCCTAAGTCTCCCGTTGTACACCATAGCAGTTCTATGCCGATAGCTATAAGGGGGTGGAAGATTTGGTGCTTGAGAGTGTCAAACTATGAAAAAATTCGGACTGAAGCCAGTGATGACGTTTGCGACTCTATAGCAAGGAGGTTACATACAGCGAAACGTGATGCCACAGACCATATCTTCGGTCTATCCGTGCTACAATATCATCAGCTCTTTCTCTGTAAGGATAAGCATACGAATAAGGAAATATAAGAATAAATAAATAAAGCAGTAAAAAAGAAATTTCTTTTAACACATCTATTTAAAAAAATCGATTTGACGTTTCGCGCATTACATCAAGTGCTCTATTTGCGAAATTATTACAATCATTATTGTTGAATTTCGCGATTGGGTTCTTCGATACGATTGCATTTTTACGTGTGATTTGATCTACACTACTTACTTTCCTGATAAACGGTAAGTGTATAGACTTCTGCAGTTGGATAGGAATAGTTTTCTGTTTGTTTCTAAAGAAGGTATTGTATTTCATTTCTTCCTTCAAAACCAGTCTCATACCACACTACTGAAAGGTAGCTTATCTATCATAATCAACCAACACGCGAGCGGGTTAAGGTAGTTATATATATGCCGCGCAAGATGAGTTGTTTATAGCCAACTAGTTTCACCCCACCGTCACAGTCATGACACTTGAGGACCCGCAGCACCTACGCCGCTATACATCATCTTGGAAAAACACCCTGAGGATGGCCCAACAGAGGGCTGAATGTAGTTGGTAATAAACAACCAATTTTTCCCCCTAGACTGTTTTATACAGCGTTGTGCATAAAGTCCGGAAACACTTTAAATTATTTATTCCACAATAATAAATCATTGTACGGATGTCATACGTACGTCAGTTTGAAGGAAACGCACAGGGTGTCCAGAAGAGGACTCCCTGATTTCAAAATTGAATATCTCGAAAACAAATATCGATAGAGGAATGCAGCAAACGGTATGTTTATTGTGAAAGCTGTAGGAAGTTTATACAGCAGTTTGAAATAATAGTTACAAAAGCTGCTAATAAATGCGCTGTAATCGCCATAGGTAATGCCTAGTATAGATAGTGATCCGAAGCCCAGAGCGATCAGTTCCACTATTGAAACGTGAAAGGAGGTTAGCGTACCGAAGGAAGAGATTAAAACCATGTACTCCATTGAACTACGCGTTTTTCTGATGCTTTAGTACCATAGGTTAAAAGAGAGTCCTACGGTGACAAGGCGAAGCTTTCAAGCACGATTTAATGTTCCAAAAGAACCAGATGCGAAAACCATTCGTACGCTCTTCGCAAAATTTCAACGAACAGGCAGCATAGCTAACTAGTTGGGCATGTTGGCCGCAAGCAAACCGCAGTTACGCCTCTTTCTGGAATTATTCAGCGAAATCCAATGTCATCCGTCCGTAGAATTGCATCCGAGACTGGTTTGAAGCGTTCCATCACGCAGAAAATACCGAGAAAGAGCCTACACATGTTTCCATTTAAACTTCAAACTCACCAGCTGTGCAACAAAGAGTTGCCTTTGCTAATCAGATGCTCACAATGATTGATAGTGAAGGATTTGATGTTGGCTGCATCTAGTTTATAGATGAAGCACACTTCCACCTGAATGGATACGTGAATAAGCAGAAGTGGCCATTTTGGGATTCCGAAAAGCCATATTGATGTGAAGCGAAACCCCCGTATTCTCCTAAAGTTACTGTGTGGGCTGCAGTATGCAGCACAGGCATTATTGGCTCTTTTTTCATTCGAGAAACAGTCACTGGTGCACGATACGTTGCAATTTTGGAACAATTTGTCGCTACACAGCAAGCGTTAGAGGATCGACCAGACACTGAATGGTCTATGTAAGATGGAGCCCGACCACATGTGACCGAACAAGTGTTTCGCTTTCTTGAGGAATACTTCGGGAGTTGAGTCATACTTTGGAGTATCCCAAATTTACTGGTGCAGGCATGAATGGGCCTCCATTTTCGCCGGATTTGACTCTCTGTGACTTTTTTTTTTTTTTTTTTTTTTTTTTTTTTTTTTTTTTTTTTTTTTTTTTTTTTTTTTTTTTTTTTGTGGGGCACAGTGAAAGACATGGTCTACCCGAAGCATCCCGTCACGCTGGACGAGCTTGAATCGGCGACCTCTGTGACATGTGAATCCATTTCGGTTGAGACACTACGAAATGTGATGGCGAATTTCATTCTACGTTTGCGCCACCTCTGTAGTGCCAATGGTGAACATTTTGAAAACATTGTGATGTTATTGTTTGCAAAGAGTGTTTTCATACGATTTTTTCACTTTTGTATGCTGCTATGTGCTGTACAGCGTACAGCGCCATCTGTTAACAGCTTTGTAACTATTATTTCAAACTACTGTATAAACGTCTTACAGCTTTCACAATAAACATATCGTTTACTGCATTCTTCTATCGATCTTTGTTTTCGAGATATTTAATTTTGAAATCAGGGAGACCTTTTCTGGACATCCTGTAGTTTGGTATTTGGTCACAACGTAGTTTCGTAATTTGCCGATTAAAGAAAACGACGTGTCTTCCATCTTTGACTTTAGACACATATAAACGATATTCCACACTACTGGCCATTAAAATTGTTCAATCAAGAAGAAATACATATGATAAACGGGTATTCACTGGACAAATATGTTATACTTGAACTGACATGTGATTACATTTTTACGCAATTTGCGTGCATAGATCCTGAGAAATCACTAACTAGAAAAAGTACCTCTGGCCGTAATAAGGGTCTTGATACGCCTGGGCATTAAGTCAAACGGAGCTTGGATGGCTTGTACAGCTACAGATGCCCATGCAGCTTCAAAACGATACCATAGTTCTTCAAGAGTAGTGACTGGCGTATTGTGACGACCCAGTTGCTCGGCCACCATTGACCATTTTGTGGCGTAATGTCAACGCCACACGCCAGACGTAAGAGAACGATCGTGGAGAAGGCAGCGATCGACCAAAAGCCAATCGGAAGAACGCGCCGTGCATCCTAGAGAGAGTAATCGAAGATGGTTGCCCTCTGCAAGCGGTTATATCTAGGCCGACATACGTCTGGACGGCCCGTCAGTTTCTAACCAGAACTCAGGCAGTTACTAGGTCAAACTTGGCTACGAACTTAGCAGTCACTAGGTCTCAGCGCAGCTAGCATCGTACGGAAGACGTTGTAAGAAGAGAGAAGAAGCAGGAAAATGTTATAAAGTACTCATTGTAATTTTCTGTCAATAAAACTTGTAATACTAATCTCTATAGAAATGTTTTTGCTGACCATCGATTCCAACGCCAGTACCTGTCTTGACAACTAGACTGGAACGACCACTCAGCTAATAACAGAAAGAATGAAACAACAACAGTTGGTGAGAGATCTGAAAACTGTGCTGGCTAGGGCAGCAGTCTAACGTTTTCGGTATCCAAAAGAGTTTTTGCAGGACCAGAAACATGCTGTCGTGCATTATCCTGCTAAAATGTTGGGTTTCGCTTGGATGGAATGAAGGGTAGAGCCACGGGTCGTAACACATCTGAAATGTAACGGTCGAGTGCCGTCGATGCGAGCAAGAGGTAACCGAGACGTGTAACCGATGGCACCCCATCCATCAGGCCAGGTGATACGCCAGTATGGCGATGACGATTACAAGCTTCCAATGTGCGTTCACCGCGATGTCGCCAAAACCGGATGCCTCCATCATGTTGTTGTGAACAGAACCAGGATTCATTCGAAAAAATAACTTTTTGCCATTCGTGCACCCAGGTTCGTCGTTGCGTACACCATCACAGGCGCTCCTGACTGTGATGCAGCATCAAGTGTAACCGCAGCCATGGTCTCAAGTTGATAGTCCATGCTGCTGCAAACATCGTCGTGACTGTTCGTGCTGATGGTTGTTGTCTTCCAAGCGTCCCCATCTGTTGGCTCAGTGATGAGACGTGGCTGCACGATCCGTTACAGCTATGCGGATAAGATGCCTGTCACCTCGACGGCTAGTGATACGAGGCCGTTGGGATCCAGCACGGCGTTCCGTATTGCCCTCCTGAAACGACCGATTCCATATTCTGCTAACAGTCACTGGATCTCGTCCAACGCGAGCAGCAATGTCGCGATACGATAAACCGCAATCGCGATAGGCTAGAATGCGACCTTTATCAAAGTCGGAAACGTAATGGTAAGCATTTCACCATAACGATGTTTCAGCAGGCAACGCCGGTCAACTGCTGTTTGTGTATGAGAAATCGGTTCGAAACTCTCCTCATGTCAGCACGTTGTAGGTGTCGCCACCGGCGCCAACCTTGTGTGAATGCTCTGAAAAGCTAATCATTTGCATATCACAGCATCTTCTTCCTGTCGGTTAAATTTCGCGTCTGTAGCACCTCTTCTTCGTGGTATAGCAATTTTAATGGCCAGGAGTGTAGTTTTCTGCACATATGTTGATGGACATCAGGTGCACAGAGTCAACAGCGTCTCCAGTTCTCATAAATGATCTGTATCGTCGATATAAGCACTGTAGAGATGTTGCTTCACGTAAACCAACAATAAAATCCTGGGAACGCAAGTGCAGGAATCGTGGTGGCCATGCCTTAAATCCACCACTTCTTATCGCTGGGCAACTTTGTGTCCAGAAACTACAAAACTATACTGGCGTAGTGTCCTGAAGCGCCTTCTTGTTGGAAACTGACACATTCACCTTCACCTAGATTTGTGTCATTTTATTCAATTGCAAATGCTCTAGGTAGCTTTTGATCTCACATTTTACTCCGCAACAAAAACGGTCCTGTAGAATTTCATGGAGAGGGTATCAAACGTTCAAATGTTTGTAAACGTAATGGACCAAACTGATATAGTCATTACTCCCTAAATTTACAAACTACTTACACTAACATAGGCTGAGGACAACACACACACATATGCCCGCGGGAGGACTCATATCTACTGTGGTAACGCCCGCCCCGTCCATAGCATGACGCCTTAGATCACGCGGCTGCGCGAGGGACACCTGACGTTCAGCTTAGTCCAATTAAGAAAGAGCAGGCAATAGGATTTTCAGCAGCCCCTTTTCTGATATAGCGCTGAACGGCAGCAGTTACATGGAACATGCCGTACCGATAAACACTGTAGCCCGGTTGTCTGATAGGAATGTTCCATTTGATGGAAATGCTACTCGCTCCCCCTGGAGAAGTGGCGATCAACACCTCACCTACAGTTCTGCTGCTGTCTGACCGTAGCTGGAATCGAACTCCGTCTCTTCTAGCAGGGTTTCAGTGCTATTGATATTAGTAATAAGGCAGCAGTGGAGGAGTTACAGACGAAGTAAGCAAACAGGTTTACCTGGTACAATTATCTGTATTGTTCCTTTACGCATAAGGAATGTGAGGTAGACTGTTACACATGATATACGGTTACTTTCTTAATCAATTATAGAAGTGATAATAACCACAGGACACAGTTCGTAGTAATCGATGGTAAGGCATCGACTAAAACAGAAGTGATATCGGGCGTTCCACAGGATAGTGTTATTGGTCCTCTGCTATTCCTTATTTGCATAAAAGATTTAGGGGAAAATCTAAGTAGCTTTCTTAGGTTGTTTGCAGATGTCGCCATCATTTAACGTCTAGTAAAATCATCTGAACATCAAATCCAACTGCAGAACGAACTGAATAAGATAGCACTATGGTGTAAAAATTGGCAATTAACTATAATGAGAAGTGTGAAGTCGTCCACATGAGTACGAAAAGAAATCCCTTAAACTTTGTTTACAAGATAAATTAATCAAAAGTGAAGGCCGTAAACTCCACAAAATACCTAGTAATTACTATTACTTCAGACTTAAACTGGAAAGAACACGTAGATAATGTCGTGGGAAAGGCGAACCAGAGACTGCGTTTTATTGGCAAAACTCTTAGATGCAACAGACCTACAAAGGAAACTGCATACGCTACGCTTGTCCGTCCATATTTGGAGTATTGCTGCCCAGTGTGGGATCCTTATCAGGTGGGTTTGACGGAGGACATCGCAAGAGTCCAGAAAAGGGCAGCTCGTTTCGTACTGTCACGATACAGGGGAGACAGCGTTACGGAAATGATACAGGATCTGTGATGGGAATCATTACAACAACGGCACTTATCGCTGCAGCGTGGGCTACTTACGAAACTCCTATCGTCAACATTCTTCTCCGAATGCAAACATATACTTTTCACTCTCACTTACATAGGTAGAAATGACCATCAGAATAAAATACGAGTAATCAGAGCTCGAACGGAGAGATTCAGGTGTTCTTTCTTCCCGCGCGCTATTCGAGAATGGAATGGGAGACAAATAGTATAATGGTGGCTCGATGAACCCTCTGGCAGGCACTTAAATGTGATTTGCAGAGTATCCCATGTAGATGTAGATGTAGGTGTAGTCTCGCTGCAGGACCAAGGCACAATGAAAGTCAGTGAGACAGTAAAATCATTTAAGTTGGAATAGCCCAATCCCCAGCAGAGAGAGCGCTGAGAAACATTACGTAGATTGGTAGTCATGACAGTTAACGGAACAGCCCAGGCAGGGGCAACGGCTACAGTCCTATCGGTAAGATTTTGAACACTTTCGCCCTTTGATTGGCGAACGTGTTTCCTCGTCTCGGCGGAAACATAACCGACAAATGTTATTATAATGGTAATTTTATCAAATTATTTTAATAAATCATTAAGCTACAGGTATTCGGTTATGTGACGAACATTTTTACTATGTGACTAACATTCAGTGTACTATTTTATTATGTAATTTGTACTCCGCTTGTTTTATTATGTAAGAAACACTTCAATCTATATTTTCTAAATGGGTACTACCCCAAATTACAATTATATAAGACCTACCTTAAGACCAAAACTGCTGATTCGTGACGTACTTCGACACAGCTTATGATTATAAAACAATTTGGAATGTTTCTATCAATATGTTCGGTAATCTCATAAAGAAAATCATAAAATAAAAAGTACAGAAATATGTACTTGAACTTTTAGCCTCTGTGTTAAACCCGAATAAATTAATTAAATTTCCCAACATCTCATAAATGTATTTCATGTAAAATTTTGATGTTAAATTAATAATCCTGTACATTACTTAAAATCTTAGATTACAATCAAGTGTTTATAAAATGAGCTTATAAATAATATCTTTTGTATCAATTAATGTATTCTAATAACTATTGTAATTTTCATTTTGTATTTTGTAATTTTCATTTATTGAATTATATATCATTTGTTATGTATAATAAAACTGCAGTTTTTTAACTGAAAAAGAGGGCAACTGATCCACCTCCACGTGGTGGGACATGGAAAACACCTTATCCACTAGACTTTGGATATAGTGGATATGGTGGCTAAGAGACCAGCCTCTGAGTATGTCGAACCCGTATTATTTTATAGACGGCGGGTCATATTGGGTAGCAGCAGTAAAAAAGAAATATCATTACACCAAACCGTAGCGCGGAAAACGATCCATGATCACTAGTCTACGCTCCTGTGCATTATGGCGGCAATGCACCTACAGACGATTACGACTGCGCTCAACTAGCACTGGGTAGAACTTCGCACGACTGGGGCTTCGGGAGCGTCTCCCGTCAATTTTGTGTCCGTCAGTCCAGGACACTGTATCGCTCCGCCGAGAAGAAGTGGGGCTCCGCAGCCAACCTGACAACGCGCCTTCTGCGCCCTTCCCCCGGCCCGAGCGGGCAGGGTCGGCGCCCTGGGCGGTTGGCACACCTAGAATAGCGGTTCTTCAGCCGAACGGCGCGAGGGCGTGTGTCCTTCCGCCGTTGGTGAGGAAGAAGCGAATTTAAACTAATGGCGAAATGGACCTTTCAAGAGAACGCCATATTGCTTCATTTACGTATAAATTAAATGGGCCTTGATAAAATTATAAATCCTCCGCCAGTAGGGAGTCAAGGCGTCAGCCAAGCCTGTAGAGGCTCTTACTTGTCGACAAAAATTCACTTTATGAGATTAAATTGGCAATGAATTTATACTACTTGTGCGAGGACGCCGAGTATACGGGTGCTCACGGGTGGGGTTCCTTTAGGAGGATGCTTGTCCACTGTCGAGCTGATCTCTACGAGTTTACAAGAGTAACTCGGGCGCCCGATTCTTGATTGTCGTGAGTGCACTCGTGCTCTTCCGATAATTCATTTGTAGCCTGGAGCAACGTCCCAGAGATAAATTAAATTAGTCTCAATCCCCCGGTACCGACCAAGGTTTTCGGGAGGTTTTCCTTGGTTGTAAGGCGTATGCCGGAACTAGTAAGCCTCTCCCACTACTTACCAATTGGGATCCCCCTTTGCCACACTATCAGCTTGTCTGATAATTGGCTGAATAGAACCGCGTCTCTTTATGGTCCGGATCTCAGACAGCCCGTTCCACTCCTCGGAGTGGAGAATGAAAAGAATATATACTACTTGTGGAGTACTGGGCCGATCAGCCAGCGACTGATACCATTCGATTCGTAGTTTTACGTAAGGGTCGAATCTGCTGTCAAAATCACGGGACTAATTTTATTACATCACTATGCCTTTGTCACAGGGCTGGACTATCTGTCACTATAATTTGCCTTCCTTCAGCATTAGGTAGCCCAAGATATTGGAACTACAATACTACACTCTTTATGAAATGTTCGCCGTTATTCGTCTCACGCAGCATGTATGAAGCAAATTCACATTGTTTGGTCCTATCCGTAGGAGGTATATGGAATAAAAACTGCAGTCTGTACATTTAAACGGAAGCGTTTCTTTAAAATGTATAGGCTGTAGTTTCCTTTATGTGTAGTTTTCTAACACATGTACACATCGACTTAAACGTTCCAACTTTAAATAAGTAAGGGTCGGAACGGCTAAGGTCATGAGTACGGTAACTTACAAATTACTTAAGGTAACTTACGCTAACGATAACACAAATATATATACGCACACGCAAACATAAGTTTAAGTAACTTAAAAATTGCACCCACCTAAGTGCCTCGTTTAAATTAGGGAAAACAATTAGGGAAAAAAATCTACTTGTTCTAATAGGCTTTCAATGCATTTTAGAAAAGTCATGGACAGTTACAAAAATGTAAATATTAAATGATGTAGATTGATTCTAAAAATATACAAATGACAATTAAATACTCACGACAATTATATCTCTTGCCGTTGATAAAAACAGCAGATTTGCCTTTATTACAAGATGATAGCAAAATGCCAATTACTGGTTATTGGCGCTGAACAGAATACAGTTCAAAAACTGTCTGAAAGATCACTTCAGTCAACCGTTCCTTTGGAAGCGCCCGTTCGTGAACGACCACTCTCTAGTAGTGTGCAAGTTCCATAAATAATAACTGAGCGATAAGAGAGGAATAACGCATATAAGGAGTGATCAGATTGGCTACACAGTCTACATGAGTATTCAAATAAGATTTTCGGTATTATTATGAACGAATTAACAGAACAGATCCCTTTATAAATCAACTACTGCAGTTACCACAGGTAATATTGATTGTCAAGTGTAGACTACATTTACTAAACTGACACGTTCCACATCGTTACGAAACGTCGTATATATGATCTGTGGAACAAATATTAATCTAATCTAATGCTTCTGCTTGCGACCCTCACTTGTGCAAAATATTTACATCCACATTACGATTCACCGAATAAAATATGTTTGGAAGAGCAAGAAGGTAGTTCCCGAGAACCTTTGGGAATCGAAGCCGGAACGATATACAGGGTGTTTCACTAAGTGTGTTTGCCTCTGTAACTTATAAAATAATAGGTGACAGGAAATTATAATGAGGTAGGTCAACACAAGAAATGTTACACTTTCTGCGGCGCCATGAACATAGTTTACTGTATCATTTTCCAAAGAGTTACAGCACAAAGATGTAATTTTTTAATGGAACAATAATTTTTTCTATCGTGCATTGGCTTCGTTGAAACCAGCTGCGTCCAAATCAATTTAAACTACATTCCTATCACCGTTAGTTTGGGAGCTACAACCCTTCAAAGTTTCAGGGGCAGATACCACAAACGCTGCACACAATGCAATGCGCTTTCTAAATGTGGTGCGGCCGAGTTGTAACGTCGCCGGAGTCACGGAGCGAGAAGCTTCCTCGATGCGCTGTTAGACTGCCGACTGTCGCCGCACTAGGCCGCATTCCTGACAGTTGGAGCCACACAAACAACCGGGGCTCAACATACCACAGTTACTGACATTGGATGACGACGGCATACACGAACAACGAGTATGTTGACATGTTGCTGATGCTCGGCGAGTGCCGACATGATGCCACTGAAGCAGCCACCGCGTATGCCGTGAGATATCCTTGGCGAAGAGGCCCGGCTGCCATTATGTTCTTACGTGTCGAACAACGATTTCGGGAAAGAGGCAGCTTAGTAATGCGCCGCAGTAACAGACGAAGACCTGCAAGAAGTGAGGAGACGGAGGTGTTTGTTTTAGCTGCACTACACCATGATCCTCATGTCAGCTTACGAGCCGTTGCTACAGTCGCTGGTGTCAGTCTCACATCTATGTGGCGTATAGTGCACGGCCACAGGTTTCACCCGTACCGCCTGTCACTGACACTGGACCTACATGGGAACGATTTCCGTGCAAGAGTGACATTCTGTGAGTGGGCCCTGGGTAATTTCACGCTGTACTCTTTACAAATTTTATGTTCTCTGATGAGTCCACGTTCACAAATTATGGTGCAGTGCATCGCCATAACATGCACTACTGGGCCGCAGACAATCCTCGGTGGGTACGACATAGCCGGCCGCGGTGGCCGAGGAGACTGAGGCGCTCCAGTCACGGTCAGCACTGCCACTACGGTCGGGGGTTCGAATCCCCCCTCGGGCATGGATATTTGTGCCGTCCTAGTTCGTAAGTAGTTCATAAGTACTTTGTAAGTTTAGGGACTGATGACCCTGTAGTTAAGTCCCATAAGCTTAACAAACATTTGAATTTTGTACGACATAACGACCGTCAACGTAGGTGGTCTATTAACGTGTGGTGTGGAATCCTTGGGGATGAAATCATTGGTCCACACTACTTCCCAAGTACACTGACAGGTGAGTTATATCGCGCTTTTATAGCCGACAGTTTGGGTGGTCTCTTTGAACATGTGTGTCTACACACGAGAGTCCATATGTGGATGCAGCACGATGGTCACCCAGCCCATTATGCGTGTGCTGTTGTGGAGGAACTAAACAACAGGTTTGCAGGAAGGTGGTTGGGGCGCCATGGTCCTCATTCATGGCCCGCAAGATCGCCCTATTTAACACCAGTAGATTTCTTTTTGTGGGGATATCTAAAAGATCGTGTTTATGTCATTGAGTCCACATCCCCAGATTATCTAAAACGAATCGAGGACGCATGTCGCTCCGTCACACCGGCGATGTTACATCTCGTCCGTAGGTCCTTTCGATGGCGCTATGCATTGTGCATTGAGGAACATGGACACACGTTTGAACATCTGATGTAAATCAACTTCCCACCACCCACCATACAGCCATGTATTATGTACAGCGTGTGGTATCTGCCCCAGAAACACTGAAGGTTTGTAGCTCCCAAACTGACAGTGATAGGAATGTAGTTTAAATAGATTTGGTCGCAGCTGGTTTCAACGATTCCAATGCACGATAGAAAAAACTATTGCACAATTTAAAAAATTATATCTTTGTGCTGTAACTCCTTGAAAAATGATAAATAAACTATGTTCATAGCTCCGCACATTTCTTGTGTTGACCTACCGCATTAAAATTTCCCGTCACCTATTATGTTATAAGTTACAGAGGCAAACACACTTAGTAACTCCCTGTAAATGCAGGATGCCGGCCGCGGTGGCCGAGGGGACTGAGGCGCTCCAGTAACGGTCTGCACGGCCACTACGGTCGGGGGTTCGAATTCCCTTTCGGGCATGGATATTTGTGCCGTCATAGTTCGTAAGTAGTTCATAAGTAGTTTGTAAGTTAAGGGACTGATGACCCCGTAGTTAAGTCCCATAAGCTTTACAAACATTTGAACATTTTGAAATGCAGGATGAGTCACCTAACATTACCGCTGGATATATTTCGTAAACCACATCAAATACTGACGAACCGATTCCACAGATCGAACGTGCGGAGAGGGGCTAGTGTAATTGGTTAATACAAACCATAAAAAAATGCACTGAACTATGTTTTTTTAACACAAACCTACGTTTATCTAAATGGAACCCCGTTAGTTTTGTTAGCACATCTGAACATATAAAGAAATACGTAATCAGTGCCGTTTGTTGCATTGTAAAATGTTAATTATTAATATTTCTCTTCTTAAAGATAGAAGTGTTTTCAGAAGTTTACGCCAGACAGACAATTACACACCTCAGTCTCAACACATATTTACAATCAATTTACATCGTCCCGGAGTACGGACTTAAAGTAATTTCACTTATTGTATGAAAACTTTATGAACATTCATCGTTTTCGACGATGACTTCTACTTAAACCTGACATCTTCGCTACGAGAACTGAGTTCAATGACAGAGCGATCCAACAAGGATTCTGTTTTTGCTGAGCTAGGTCCGTAACTCTAAAACCCATGATATACGGAGGTCCCTCTATAGCAACCGCTGCGGAGCACGGGCATATAAGCTATTCCATATCTATAAATGTGAATGTCTGTTCGGTGTACGTTTATCACGTCTGAACCACAAGACATAAAAGAGCTAAAAATTTACAAAGTTACTAATGTCTACCCGGGGAAGGCTTTGCGCAAGGTTTTATGGCGATCGGATAGCTATATATATATATATACATACATATATATATATATATATATATATATATATATATATATATATATATATATATATACAGTTACTAATTTATACCTTAGGTAGGTTTTAGGCAAGGTTTTATAGCAATCTGATAGATATTTAGTAATTTGAAGAATATAACGCAAAATGCGGAACAATAATTACTCTTTGAAAATTATATTTACTCTTTGAAAATGGTTTTATTGGTTGCATTGTTGCTTGAGGGTTGATAATGATAAAAGGGTGGATAATATTAGGATGGAATGTTATCGGTGTATATAAAATTCTACGTGTGTGTATGTGTGTGTGTTAATATTTCGCTCTGCAGCGAAAAATACAGAACGCAAACGAATGGTCTATGTCTAATTGTTGTCCGAAGTCTCCCGTTGTACACCATAAAAGTTCCATGCTGATAGCTATAAGGGGGTGGAAGATATGGTGGTTGAAAGTCGTCAAATTATTAAAAAAAATTCGCACTGAAGGCCAGCGATGACGTTTGCGACTCTGTAGCAAGGAAGTTACATACAGCGAAACATGATGCCACAGACCATATCTTTGGTCTATGCGTGCTAGAATGCCTTCAGCTATTTCTCCGCAAGGATAAGCATACGAATAAGGAAATATAACATTAAGTAAATAAAGCAGTAAAAAAGAAATTTCTTTTAATACATCTCTTTAAAAAAATCTATTTGACGTTTCGCGCCTTACAGCAAGTGATCGATCTGTGATATTATTACAATCATTATTGTTGAATTTCGTTATTGGATTCTTCGAAACGAGTTCATTATTAGGTGTGATTTCTTATTTCTTATATATTCTCTGATAAATGTAACATGTTTTTAGAAGAAAAGGAGATGGGCAGAGATAGTGGATAGGATGTGCTAACTCAAGCTTCGAAAAAATAAATAAATACCAGGGCAACGCCGGGTTTACAGCTAGTTTTGATATAAATTTCGAGTTGTCAATTGGCTATCGCAAAGGTCCACTTTTAGTGTTACTACCGGAACCTAAAGTGGGCCAAAAAGAAAACACATAATATAAGTCGTAAGACAGAGATTTTCATACCTCCACATTTCTCTTGTCATGCTCCTGCTATATATCTAGAGTCGTAGGCTCGTTCATTTGGGTCGCAACCGCAGCTTCCTGTAGAGATGGACGGTTCCGAGAATCGCTACGGACATTTCCGTAACTTCGGTCGCCGTACAGCTTCTGGTTACACGAGCAGTATCCTCCACACACTTGCCGGCAGTGACCAGACTAACAGCAGACTGCTGCAGCGAACACAAACTCAAAAAACATCTTACCAACTTAGGATCTCGGTGCTACCTATCGCCCGGCGTCTAACAACGGTCCGTTACTATGAGACGGACCGAGTTCTGTTAAACGTTTCTCATTTGTTTTACGCTTCCGTGCTGCGGCGATACTTTAAAAAGACAGTTTGTCTTTTGCGTAGAACTTAACGTCAAGGAATAAAGTTTCCTCTTTCTCTTCGCTGATAAATGTTAATAGATGAGGTGCGGCAAACGAACTACGAAAGTAGTGCCAGAAACGGGTAGCAAGAAATTTTATCTTCTTCAACGTCGTTTCCCTGGTATCTTTAAGAAGCTGCATGCCAGACACCGCTTATTCAAAGCGACGCTGAAGGACTCCACCTTTCATCCTCTCCAACAACTTAGCCGTTCTTCAGTTTACTTTCTGAAAAGCCTGTAAATGTGTTTCCATCGGAGCATTTATTTTATTTTACTTTGTTTTTACTTTTGAGAACTAATACAAGCAACAGGATCCAGATCTGATTAGCAAGGAGGTTGCTCGAAATGTACTTGTGCATTAAAAAATGTTTTCATCAAATTAAAACAAGTGAGCATCCTGCAGACATTTATTTAGAGATCTAGGGATCTTCACAATGTATATATTCACTCATGATATTTGTTATTAACAATTCGACACAGTTCAAAAGTAATAGCAGTGTGCATAGCTACAACACTAGGAGAAAGGATGATATTCACTGTTCAAGGTTAAATCTAACTTTGGCTCAGAAAGGGGTGAATTATGCTGACACAAAAGGCTTTGGTCACCTACCAAGTAGCATCAAAAGTCTGACAGATAGCCAACTAGTATTTAAAAAGAAATTAAAGGAATTTCTAAATGGCAACTCCTTTTACAATGTAGATGAATTTTAGATGAAACTCAAATGAAAAAATAAATCCTTTAAATACTGATTGTCAAGTGTAGACAACATTTACTAAACTGACACGTTCCATATCATTACGATATGTCGTATATATGAAAAATGTTTGTACAGCTTATGGGACTTAACTACGGGGTTATCAGTCCCTAAACTTACAAACTACTTATGAACTACTTACGAACTAGGACGGCACAAATATCCATGCCCGAGGGGGGATTCGAACCCCCGACCGTAGTGGCCGTGTAGACCGTGACTGGAGCGCCTTAGTCCCCTCGGCCACCACGGCCGGCCGTATATATGATCTATGGATCAAGTATTAATGTGATCTAATCTGAAATCAGATCAAAAACTGAATGATTTAGGTGTTCTTTTTTCCCTCGATCTATTAGAGAATGTCACTGTAGAAAAATACGATAAAAGCGGTTCGGTGAACCCTCTGTCATACATTTCAATGGGACGTGCAGACTTAATGTAGTTGTAGAACTGTTCCCTCCGGTACCACATACAGAGTAACAATTATTTAATTGTATGCGACAAAAACCAAAATTGAAACTCAGAAACTCCCTGACAGATTCAAATTGTGTTCCGGAACCGGGACTCGAACCTGGGACCTTTGCCTTTCGCGGTCAAGTGCTCCTCCCCGGTTCCGGCACACAATTTGAATCTGTCAGGAAGTTTCATATCAACGCACACTCCGCTGAAGAGTGAAAGAAGTATTCTGAAAGCCTAAATTAGTTACAATCTACGACGTTCACACAATTTGTTCATCATCTAAACGTCACTGCAGTAATGGGTTATGACACGTTCTATGTGTCTTGCGTGGTGGTGATATGAGGCAGACGAATAGCCAAATTAGTCGCGTTGTGCTCATTCCGCATCCACGAATCCTTTTTTCACGAATCTGCCCTTTTCTTCCTTACTGTTTCCCTCGACTTGATTCAGAATTCCTTGTAGTATATCTGATCAATAGTTTCACCCCCAAACATAGGCTCAATCCTGACAAAACTCCCTTTTTATTGACGTTGTATTGCAGCAGGAGTTGGAAACACACGCATTATTGGACATGATGAACTATCTGGAACACAAGCAGATACTGACCGAAAGACACGGAGAGAGTATCATTCTTGTGAAACACAGATAGCTCTTCATTCACATGAAGTGAAGGGTGCTATCGACAAGCGATCCCAAATCGATTCCGGAAGGCTTTTGACAATGTACCTCACAAGCTACTCCTAATCAAATTGCCTGCTTTTGGAATTTCGCCATTGTTGTATGAATTCATTCGCGATTTCCTCTCAGAGAGGACACATTATGTAGTAATTGACGATAAGTGACGATAATTGACGAGTTTGTGGCGGACAATCATCGTATCACTGGATATATTGGTCCTTTTGTTCCTTGATACATTACTCACCTATGGGAACAAACCTGTACAAGCAGTGACTATGGTGACAATTTCACTAACTGGAAGCGAGACGTCTGCAGTGCCTCCGGTTCGCAGCGAGCGCCCACGTAGCTCATGGCAGTGCACAAGCAGTCAGGACGACGTGCTCGGCTCGCTGTCGAAGCCGAACCGTGCCTTGAGACCGGCTGCCACCCTGCGGAATGCGCACTCGACATTCCGGGCCTCCCGCCGGCGCACTTGCTAGCTGACGCCGGGAAAGTAGGCTGCGCCAGTGGCATTTCTCAATCAGGGCGCGGGCATTCCGCGTCCGCCAAGTTGGCGGCCCTGCGCCGGGCATTAGCGCCCGACCGACCGCCTCCTATCCCTCCCCTCCGCCGCGGGCGACTTTCGCTGCTGTCTTCCGGCGTCTGCCAATAAATGAGACCCTGAGAGATGCGAGGGGAATATCCGACAAAGCGAGAGAGAGGCAGCAGCGCGACCCGTATTATTAACGGCCGACCTAATAAAGAAAATTCGATTTGCGAACTTTGCCTGCAGTCGTAATGCGAGGCCCGGGTTTATTGCGCGTGAGACGCCGTCCCGAGGGCAGGGCAGTTTAATGGGGAAAACATCGGCGAGTCGGGCAGCATGCTGAGAGCACCAAAGTCACGACGACTGGATTCATGATTTCCTGTCAGAAGGAACTCAGAACGTTGTAATTGACGCAAAGTCATCAAGTAGAACAGGAGTGATACCTCGCGTTCCCCAGGAGAGTGTAATGGGGCCACTATTGTTTCTCATTTTTATAAACGACTAGATGACCCGATGAACTTCGTATCACTTACCTCTTAATATAAACCATAGTAATTTAAATCATATGTATTTTAGACCCAGTAGCTTTATAAAGTCATTTGCTTTGAACGTTAAATGTGTAAAATTTTATCGCAATCGTACGAATGATGTTGATATCCCAAAGAAAAGAGCTATTTCCGTTTTCGACAAATTTTCCTTTTTTCTGGCCAACTATTCCAAACTTTTACTTCACTCAAACCTTCCTCTTGCTTTGAACGTCGGACGTGAAAAATTTTATCGCAATCAGATAAATGGTACTGATATTTCATAGAAAAATCTCTTTCTATTTTTTTCTGAATTTTCCAATTTTCGAGCAAACATTTCCAAATTTTTGTTTCATAAGAACGTTCATCTTTCGTTGAACGTCAAAAGATTAAAATTTTATCGCAATCGGATGAACGATTCCCAACTTATAATGTTAAGTACATTTAGAAACACATTGAAAAATGAATTTGGTTCGAATTTTGCGACATTCCTTTTTGGTGTCCCTCTTTTTTAATTTTTTTTTTTACTCATTACTTTTCCGGGACCATAATGACCAAAGCAAAAAAAAAAAATAATTACCCCTGTCTGTCGTGCAAATAATCAGTTATAGCTTTGAATTCAATCAAAAACACATTGAAAAAAGCAGTTTCAGTTTTTCTCAAATTTTCCAATTTTCCGGTAGATTTTCCAAAACCTTTATTTCATCAAATCTTGTCCTGTCAAGCTGTACTCAAGTGATGCTTTCAACATGAAATGTACAAACTTTTATCGCAATTGGACGAACGGTATTGATAGCTCACTGGAAAAAGCTGTTTCAATTTTTCCGGCTTTCCTCTTTTCCGGACAACCTTTCTATATTTTATCACCGTTTAAACCCTCCCTGGACTAACACAAATATTTCAAGACTTTATTTCTAAATGATTGCAAATATTTTGGACCAAACTGCGTGGTCATCAGTCCGTAGCTTACAAACTACTTCAACCTAGGTAAACTGACCTAAGGACAACACACACACCCATGCCCCAGGGAGCACTCGAACCTCCACAGCGAGCAATCGCGCGCACCGCAGCGAGACGCCTTAGACCGCACAGCAATTCATTTATATATATAGGAGACAATCTCTCTTAGACTGTTCGCGGATGATGCTGTCATTTATCGGTTAGCAGAGTCACCATACAATAAAAAGCAACTACAAAATAATTTAAATAAGATATCAGCACGGTTCAGAAATTCGCAATTCTACATCTACATACAGGGTGTTTCACTAAGTGTGTTTCCCTCTGTAACTTATAAAATAATAGGTGACAAGAAATTTTAATGCGATAGGTCAACACAAGAAATGTTACACTTTCTGCTATTAACATAATTTATTGTATAATTTTTCAAAGAGTTACAGCACAAAGATATAATTTTTTAAATTGAACAATAGTTTTTTCTATCGTGCATGGGAATCGTTGAAACCAGCTGCATCCAAATCAATTTAAACTACATTCCTATCACTGTTAGTTTAGGAGCTACAAACCTTCAAAGTTTCAGGGGCAGATTCCACACGCTGTACATAATACATGGCTGCGATGGTGATGGATGTTATGGCGGTGGGAAGTTGATTTACATGAGATGTTCAAATGTGTGACCATGCGCTTCAATGCATAATGCAATGCGCCGTCGAAAGGATCTGCGGAAAAGATGTAACATCGCCGGTGTGACGGAGCGACATGCGTCCTCGATGCGCCATTTTAGATCATCTGGGGATGTGGGCTCAGTGACATAAACACGATCCTTTAGATATCCCCAAAAAAAGAAATCTACTGGTGTTAAATTGGGCGACCTTGTGGGCCATGAATGAGGACCATGGCGCCCCAACCATCTTCCTGCAAACCTGTTGTTTAGTTCTTCCACAACAGCACGCGCAGAATGGGCTGGGTGATCATCGTGCTGCATCCACATATGGACTCTCGTGTGTCAACACACATGTTCAAGGAGACCACCGAAACTGTCGGCTATAAAAGCGCGATATAACTCACCTGTCAGTGTACCTGGGAAGTAGTGTGGACCGATGATTTCATCCCCAAGGATTCCACACCACACTTTAATAAACCACCTACGTTGACGGTCGACAGGTCGTACCCACCGAGGACTGTCTGCGACCCAGTAGTGCATGTTATGGCGATGCACTGCACCATAATTTGTGAACGTGGACTCATCAGAGAACATAACACTTTGTAAAGACTCCTGCTTGAAATTAAGCGTGGCCCACTCACAGAAAGCCACTCTTGAACGGAAATCGTCCCCATGAAGCTCCTGGGTCAGTGACAGGCGGTACGGGTGAAACCTGTGGCCGTGTACTATCCGCCACACAGATGTGAGACTGACACCAGCGACTGCAGCAACGGCCCGTAAGCTGACATGAGGATCGTGGTGTAGTGCAGCTAAAACAAACACCTCCGTCTCGTCACTTCTTGCAGTTCTTCGTCTGATACTGCGGCGCATTACCAAGCTGCCAGTTTCCCAAAGTCGTTGTTCGGCACGTAAGAACGTAATGGCTGCCGGGGCTCTTCGCCTAGGATATCTCACGGCATACGCCGTGGCTGCTTCATTGGACATCGTGTCGGCACTCGCCGAGTATCAGCAACACGTCAACGTACTCTTTGTTCGTGTATGCCATAGTCATCCTATGTCAGTAACTCTGGTATATTGAGCCCCGCTTGTTTGTGTGGCTCCAACTGTCGGGTATACGGCCGTGTGCGGTGACAGTCGGCAGTCTAACAGCTCATCGAGGAAGCTTCTCGCTCCGTGACACCGACGACGTTACAACTCGGCCGCACCGCATTTAGAAGGCGCATTCCATTATGCGCAGCGTTTGTGGTATCTGCTTCTGAAACTTTGAAGGGTTGTAGCTCCCAAACTGTGATAGGAATGTAGTTTAAATTGATTTGGACGCAGCTGTTTTCAACGAATCCAAAGCACGAAAGAAAAAACTATTGTTCCATTTAAAAAATTATATCTTTGTGCTGTAACTCTTTGGAAAATGATACCATAAACTATGTTCATAGGTCTGCAGAAAGTGTAACATTTCTTGTGTTGAGCTACAGCATTAAAATTTCCCGTCACCTATTACTTTATAATTTACAGAGGCAAACACACTTAGTGAAACACCCTGTATATACTTCGCAAATCACCATAAGGGGCGTGGCGACGGGTACACTGTACCACTACTACGCATTTCCTTTCGTATTCCACTCCCAAATAGAACGAGGTGAAAAGAGAATTTCTAAATGTCTCTCTATTAGCCCGAATTTATCTTGTCTTTGTTATCTTTACGCGAAATGTAAGTAGGCGGCAGGAAGTTCGTTCTACACTCAGCTTCAAATTCCGGCCCTCTAAATTTCCTCAACAGAATTTATCAAAAAATTGAGCCTCAATAATGAGAATTGTGAAGTCTTCCATATGACCACTACAAGAAATCAGTTAAACATCATTTACGTTATAAATTAGTCAAAAGTACAGGCTGTAAATTCAACTAAATTCCTAGGAGTAACAATCACGAACAACTTAAATTTAAAAGAACTCACAGAAAATATTGTAGGGAAGGCGAACCAAAGAGTAGGTTTCACTGGCAGAAAATTGAGAAGATGCAACAGCTAAAGAAATCGTCTACGCTATACTTGTACGTCCTAGTTTGGAATGTTACTGCGCATTGTGGGATCCCTACCAAGAGGCACTTACAGACGATCTAGAGAAAGCTAAGAGAAATGCAGCTCGTTTCGTATTATCACTATATAGGGGGAAGAGTGTCACGGAAATGATGCACGAGTTGGGGTGCAAATCCTTTCACCAAATTCTCCCCGGAAGCGAACATTGTTTGTTAGGAATCACCTACATAGGAAGAAATGATCAGCGAAATAAAGTAGAATAAATTAGATTGAAAACGGAGTTTTAGGTGTTCCTTCCTCCCGCGAGCTATTAGGGAATGGAACTGTAGAGAAATATCGTAAAAAGCGATTCGCTGAACTGTTGCGGTGTACTTCAATGTTAGTTGGAGAGTATTTATGTAGATCAAGGTGTTGAACGCTACCCTCCAGTGCTGCTACCCTTGTCTAAATATATGATGACAATTAAGTAATTACATGCAACAATACCTAAATTAGTTACAATCTACGGCGTGTATACACTTTATTCAACATCTAAACCCAATTATAGATGTTCGGATGTGGGTTATGACACGTTAGATATACCTGTCTTGCGAGGCGGTGATGTGACGCAGACGAATAGCGAAATTCTGCATAACCCGCTGAAGGACATCGATGCTGTCGATGACGTTCTGAATGACAGTTTTTATGTTAAAAGGAGATGGCACGGCAGTTGGTTCGGGGCTTTGTCCGAAATTTTGTATGGTGAAAGAGGTCCGCTAACACCTCACGTGGTTAAGATATTATGACGCACAACTCGGAAAATCCCGAGAAAAATCGATCCGAAGTTTCTTAGGTGTCTTATGAGTATACAATGTTAGTCCTTTGCCGAGCCGCCGTCTTTCCTAGATGATTAGGGCTTGGACTCTTACACCAGAGGTCTTGGGTTCGATTCCTCCTCCGGCAATTTTTTTTTCTGCTTCATTTTTGAATAGACAGATGATGATAATGACAACATAACACTGTCAAAGATGTTTCCTCTCAAAGATTTGTACATTGATTTGACATTGACGTATTTTACAAAGGAGAGACGTAAATTCTTTTACACAGAATAAACGCTATACATATGAATTGTACATTCACTGACTTAGGCTTTAATTACATTCAGCTGTATTTACAGTTTCTTAAAATAATTTTACTTAGCGATATAGCATAGGCTGTGGTATACATATAGTAATGTGAGGAATAATAAATAAGTGTACATATTTGTGTGTTACCTCCGTGTATATTATGTTTCTAATTCAAGGACAGGTATATTAATTGATTGTGCATCTAAGTGGGCTATTATCTTATTTCATATTTATATTACATTACTGCATGTGGCAGAAGTAGCATTGCAATGGAAAACTCTGTTTGTTCATTAAGGAGATGTTGTGGTGATTTATGTTTATGTATATAAATCTCTATTTCTTCAAGTAAATTCAGACGGCTGCCTTTGTCTGCATAATGCAGTATTTTGATGTGATCCTCAATGCTTTTTATTTTATGCCTGCTGTAAGTTATGTGCATGACAAATGTAGATTTTGATGGGTTTCCTAGACGTATAGCATCTAAATGCTATACAACAACTAGCCACTCATAACTTAACAAACAACAGTCCTCCATACAAAAGGTCAGGCATATATAAACTCAGCTGTCAAAGTTGCCCCTCCTACTATGTAGGACAAACTGGGAGAAGCTTTGACGTTCGTTTTAAAGAGCATCTAAAAACCGTGAGTGGCATCGAAGGCTGACTGTCACAGTGATTGTAGCAGAATTCCAGGCAGTTCATGTCGTGAAACACTGACACAGCCATGTGGAATACATCATGTTACAATGAAGAACGTTTCAAGGGTCATAACTCAAGTCCAGAAAGAGGCTTAGGGCTTAACGTCCCGTCGACAGCGTGGTCATTAGAGACAGAGCTTACGCTCGGCGTTTTAGTCAAGAATGACGAAGGAAATCGACCGTGTCCTTTGAAAGGAATCATCCCGGCATTTGCCTGGAGTAACTTAATAGGAAAATCACTGAAAACCTAAAACTGGATGGCAGGAGGTGGATTTGAACCACCGTCCTACCAAATGCGAGCCCAGTGTTCAAAATGTGAAGAAGCTCGTCAGGTCAGGACAGGTCAGGAGTCAAGGCAGTGACAAACGTTTGTAAACCTTTTGGACCAAATTACTATGATCATATTTTCCTAAACTTACAAACTAATTAAACTAAGTTACACTAAGGACAACACACACGCATAAACAAACACACACACACACATACATGCTTGAGGGAGGACTCCAACCTCCGGCGGGAACTGCCAACAAATATCCGTAGCATGACGCTTTAGACCACTTGGCCATTCTGCGCCGCTATCAACTCAGTGTTGACAGTTTTCTCTCTCTCTCTCTCTCTCTCTCTCTCTCTCTCTCTCTTTTTTTTTTTTTTTTTTTTTTTTTTTTTTTTTTTTTTTTTTTTTTTTTTTTTTTTTTAAAAGTATTACTTCACCATGAATTGAAGGCACGGGAACGATCTGTTAATCGATAGTACTGTCGTGACGTGTTCTCACATCTGCCAGAAACTGAGAGAAGGGACCGGTCAGAAATGTCTTTTGAACGATAACTGTGTCTCTCATTTGCTTTCTCTGCGCCAGAATTGCGTCTCTGCGCGCTAATTGGTGTCGTTTGAGCTGATGTAATTGTTGTAGTTCTGAGAATTGCCGCAACTTCGTCCTCGACCTCGGCTTCGAAAATGGCCACCATTGTTTGATTGTTCACGTGGAAGTGTGTCATTTGTATTGTACTTGGATTCATTTGTGCGGTACTGTTTACAAATTCCATCTCTTTCATTACTTCTGTTCGGTCTATCGGTTTGCTCCACGGAGTGTCTGTCACTTGGCGGGATTTTTGTAATCTAGAACTATGTATATTGTTGACTTTATTATTGTTTAACATAGATTATAGATTGTTTTATAATACAGTGAGTTAATGATGAATATGTGCGAGGTCTGAAAACTGTTTTAAGAAATCAATCGATTGGTAAACGAAATTTAATCTTAAAAAAAGAAAAAAAAAAAAAAAAAAAAAAAAAAAGAAAAAAAACTACTTCTTTACGAATGTCTATACAGTAGGACCTTTCTTAATGAGTATACTTCACTTGTGAGTCTTGCCAGATATGTGAAACAGTCGTTAAGAAAAACATATTTTTCTGTCGGAAATTATATAAAAACAGGATAATTTTGAAACGGTACCGTTTTTACCGTCATTTAATTACAGTGTTGTTTGTTATCTGTTTTAAGAAACTCACGTGTTTATTCAAAATCACTAAGTTCATAACGCCCATCATTTAGAATTAGGAATGCTTGTTGTGAGAGGTATAAGTAATAACCAGAAAAACAAGGAGCCTGGCTCGACAGATCGCAATTCCCTGTCCTTGTGTGAGTGAATGCGGTGAGGCCTGTGGCTGAATGAGTGGCTTAGTAATGTCTGCTAACAGGGATGAATCTGTGGAGGGTTTCTCAGTTTCTTGTTTCCGCGCAGATCTGCAGAGTGGTTCTCTTGAGTTTGGAAGCAGGCAGTCGAAGGAGGGGTGAGTAGGTTGTCAGCGGTCACGAGTTGGCCTGGACCAATGAGAGCGCGGCTACTAGGCAAGTTGAAGAGAAAGGAGGTTGAGCTGGCGGATCGGCCATGTTTAGGAGAATCGGTCTGAACTAAGTATGGGGAACTGTGAGGTAAAGGTGAAGAGTAGGACAAATTGGGATTAATTTTGCATTTTTCCTGAAGAGTTCGGACAGGACAATGTTTTGCTTCAGGTTTTCGTCAAATTCGGGAGATATTCTAGTTGTTTTATGTCGATAATGTGGGAACTTTGTGTTTGAATCTGAAACCTGCTACAAGACAAATTACCCTTCGGTCTAAGTCTCTTTTTGTAAACACTTAGTGGGAAATCAGGGGAATAATATTGTAGGAGAGTGTGGACAAGTATTGTAAGGATGGTGCTCATAAAATTGGATTTCTTATTGCGTTCATTGTGTCAGGCGAAGGTTGGCGCCATTTCTTCATTGTAAGGGAGGTCCAGTATTATTGATTCTTTCACCGGGATTTTCACGTCAGAAACAGCAATAACGAGTGCTTTATTAAATTGAGTGTTTTTAGTTTTCGTATCTTTCATGTTAACGTGCTTGTTTGTTTGGATGATGTGGTGAACTTCTACTGGGTTTAAGAGCATTTTTTGTGTTACGCGATCGCAAGGTATTTCTGGTCTCTGCTGATTCTCGAGGATACAAGGTAGTTGATATGAATGTGGAGCTATTAGTAGCGTGTTAGCGAGTCTGAAACAAGTTGTGCGTTTGTATTATCAAGGTGCCCTTTGCGTCCTGTCCAAATTATGTTTATTCGATACAAGAATGTTAATATGTTTGTAAAGCTTATGGGACTTAAATGCAGGGTCATCAGTCCCTAAACTTACAAAACTACTTATGAACTAACTTATACTAAAGACAACAAAAACATCCATGCCCTTGGGAGGATTCGAAACTCCGAAGAGGGAGGCAGCGCGATCCCCAACGTGGCACTCCAGACCGCTCATCTACTCCCGCGCAGCCGCTATTGTTACTACAATGTTGAAGTTACGAGTCGATTGTTCATATGTGGCGACCTGCTACATCGCAGTTCAGCGGCGCCACGGATTGGAATCGTATGAACAACAACAGTGTTTTTAGTTCAATTTTTACACATGCAGTCCCATGTTAATTAACACGTTCGGGACGATTGACTGGTGATTTATTGTCACTTGGGCCTGACTTCTTTTGTGACTTAAATTGATTCTCTCGTGGCCAACCATATATACCAAGGAAAAAAATATATACCACGAAATCAGTATAATTTTGACGTAACGCCACTGTGGCGTCCGCGGGCCTCTAGGATAGCAAACAACCAGCAACGAACCTCTATCTACATCGCAAATTGTTGTTTTCCAGTTTTCAAAAATGTTCAACTGTTTGAAAATCTATCGGACCAAACTGCGTGATCATCAGTCCGTAGCAGACAAAGTACTTAATCTAAGGTAAACTAACCTAAGGACAACACACACGCACCCCCATGCCCCAGGGAGGACTCGAACCTCCACAGCGAGCAATCGCGCGCACCGCAGCGAGACGCCTTAGACCGCTCGGCTACTCCACCGCGGCTTTTCCAGTTTTAGTTCATATTTTAACAGTATATTTAATATTCTGATTTGTTTAGTAACGTTACTAATTTTTCTTTTTTCTTTTCATGGGATACTTCCCGTTCACATTTAGACACATGAGTTTCAGAAAATTGGGTACAAGCAATTATCGAATCTGTTTATTAAACAAGAAAATAGTTTATATAAAACAACTGTAAGTGCATGAAGAAAAAACAGTATGAACTTTTGATATGTAGGTTTGTTCTGAATGCACACACACACACACACATGTGTGTGTGTGTGTTCAAAAGTTCAATGAATATACACAAGAATGAAACCGTACAAACAATATATACATAATTTATCTAAATGTACAAGAACAAAGAAACAGAATTATAGTATGGGACACACAAGTCCAGGGCGTAGCCACAAGTGTTTCGTCCCCATCCGCATCTTCGTCAAAAAGCCCAGGCCCTTGGTACCTCTGAAAAAATCTTGGTAAAGTCTTTGGGGAAATTGGTCTTATGAGATAACTTACCTTTAAGAAAGAAAAAATATGAAAAGGTGGAGTAATGAAGATGCATATTCGAAGCACTAGCTAAAATCAGTTGACACTTTAACTCACGGACGAACCAGTCTTAATAACAGCTAACTGTCTCCTGAAGGCCTGTTGAGGACCGAGCCTATGAGCCTTGGTCACGTGAGAGTTCGGTGACGTCACACAGACGTGCGCCGTCCGGGAGGCAAGGCGGCCCTCACGCCACAGTGACGTCAGCCGTCACGAACGTGTTAAACTGTGAAGACGTTTCTCTTGAGCTAGTAACATACACTGTTTAATTAATTGACAGGGTGTCCAAAAAGGGACTCCCCGATTTCAAAATTAAATATCTCGAAAACAAAGATCGATAGATGAATGCAGTAAACGGGATGTTTATTGTGAAATCTGTAATAAGTTTATACAGCAGTTTGAAATAATAGCTACAAAAGCTGCTAACAGATGGCGCTGTACGCTGTACAGCTCATATCAGCGTACATACGTGAAATAAACACTTTTTGCAAACAAAAACATCACAATGTTTTCAAAATGTTCACCACTGGCAGTACAGAGGTGGCGCGAACGAAGAATGAAATTCGCCATCACATTTAGTAGTGTCTCAACCGGAATGGATTCACATGCCAGAGAGATCGCCGTTTCAAGCTCGTCTAGCGTGCGGGATGCTTCGGGTAGACCATGTGCCCAATAAAAAAAAAAAAAAAAAGTCACAGGGAGTCAATTCCGGCGAATATGGAGGCCAATCCATGCCTGCACCAGTAAATTTAGGATATTCCAAAGCAATGACTCGATTCCCGAAGTATTCCTCAAGAAAGCGAAACACTTGTTCGGCCCGATGTGGTCGGGCTCCATCTTGCATAAATCATTCGGTACCTGGTCGATCCTCTAACGCTTGCTGTGTGGCGACAAATTGTTTCAAAATTGCAACGTAACGTGCACCAGTGACCGTTTCTCGAATGAGAAAACGGCCAATAATGCCTCTCCTGCATACTTTAGGAGAATATAGGGGTTTCGCTTCACACCAATATGGCTTTTCGGAACCCTAAAATCGCCAGTTCTGCTTATTCACGTATCCATTCAGATGGAAGTGTGCTTCATTTGTAAACCAGACGCAGCCAACATAAAATCCTTCACTATCAATCATTGTGAGCATCTGATTAGCAAAGGCAACCCTTTGTTGCACAGCTCGTACGGGCATGGCCTGGTGCGTTTGAAGTTTGAATGTAAACATGTGTAGGCTATTTCTCAGTATTTTCTGCGTGCTGGAACGCTTCAAACCAGTCTCAAATGCAAGTCTACGGACGGATGACATTGGATTTCGCAGAATAATTCCAGAAACTGTCGCGATACTTTCAGGCGTAACTGCGGTTTGCTTGCGGCCAACATGCCCCACTAGGTCATCAGTTACGCTGCCTTTTCGTTGAAATTTTGGGAAAAGCGTACGAATGGTTTTCGCATCGGGTCCTTTTGGAACATTAAATCGTGCTTGAAAACTTTGCCTCGTTGCCGTAGGACTCTCTTCTAACCTGTGGTACTCTAGCACCAGAAAAACTCGTTGTTCAATGGAGTACATGGTTTTAATCTCTTCCTTCGCTACGATAAACTCCTTTCACGTTTCAATAGTGGAACTGATTGCTCTGGGCTTCAGATCGCTATTTATACTAGGCATTGCGTATGGCGATTACAGCACCATATGTTAGCAGTTTTTGTAACTATTATTTCAAACTGCTGTATAAACGTCTTACAGCTTTGACAATAAACATACCGTTTACTGTATTCCTCCATCGATCTTTGTTTTCGAGATATTTAATTTTGAAATCAGGGAGTCCTTTTCTGGTCACCCTGTACGAGCTGATTATATACACTCCATTCCCACCACGTTGCTCCTCTTCCACTTTCAAATTAACGCGAGCCTACTCATATTGTTTCTTGTGCAATTGTTTCTGTAGTGTAATTGGTTAAATTATAAAAAGTTAAAAATAACTCATAGACTAATAAATTCCACAGGCTTTATTTTTACAAAATTTAGCCCCCCCACCTGAACTAAAACCTGGCTGCGGCACTGGCAGCCTAGTCCCTACGCTCCATGTTGGGCGACGATGGGAAGCCTTTCCAGGTGTGCTATTTTTTATCCGGCAGTGCGAAGGAAACTTAACGAGCATGAAAGAGCGAATTAAGATTGCGAAGAATGTGTACCGAGGTGTGAATAAGGAAAGCGTGGAGTGGTTGTGTAGGCTGGAGGACAGTGTAGTGTAGTGTAGTGTAGTGTAGGCGGATTGGAGTCGGCAGCCGCTTGCGGCTTTCCGCGCCGGACGCTGGCGTCCTTCCAAATTAGCACTCGCCACCATACCCCTCCCCCCCTAACTCCCTCCCCCTCTCACCCCCTCCGCACCCCACCCCCTCCTCTCCTCGCCTCTTGCCCCTCCGTACATATCCTTGCGACGATTCCTCTCTACAGCGGCAACCAGTAGCGTATTAATTTTAAGGGAGGGATGGGCTTCCGAGTTTCAGCCCTCCCATTCCGAAATATGAAATTGTAGAAATGCGTTTTTCATATACGTGCACACATTACCATAGTACTAGAAAGAAGGGACAATAACATCTCGAATTAAGAAGTTGTTTGTATGCTACTATAGTCGGCATCACGTAAAAAGGTGACCCAGTTTTCAGCCGTTCTGCGCTTCCCCTCCATTACCGCACTGGCAGCCAATAATATTCATTCTCTAGGCCAGAGGAAGCCAACTGCAGGTGGTGTGGCGTGTGAGCAGGAAGAGCAAGCTTGTCAATCCGTGTGACGTCAGGCGAGAGCCGTCTTCGCGATGTTGTTGGATGAACGGGGCCGCGGGTACGGAGCTGTAGGGCTCAGTCAGCAATAGCACTCTTGACACAACGTGGCGGTTTAAATACCTCACTCCAAGGCAAAGGCCTTTTCATGACAGTTATGTACTTCAGAATTGAAACCTGCAAAATGGCACTGAGTCTGTAGATTTTCTGAAGCTATCGCAGGTGCATGTTCCTCATCTTACTCTCTCTCTCTGAAGGATATGTGAAAATTCTGGAAGCTCTTCGTAACCACTTTGAGTCAAGGTTTGAAAATGTGGAAAATGTTCAGATGTTTGTAAATCTATCGGACCAAACTGCGTGGTCATCAGTCCATAGCTTACAAACTACTTACACTAAGGTAAACTAACCTAAGGACAACACACACACCCATGCTCCAGGGGGACTCGAACCTCCACGGCGAGCAACCGCGCGCTTCGCAGCTAGACGCTTTAGACCGCTCGGCTACTCCACCGCGGCTAATGTGGAAATACTGTCTACTATGTTTCAGCTCTTTGCAACAGCGTTTTCAGTGGATCTAACAATGTTCTTACCAGGATCCAAACGGAACTGTTAAATTTACAGTGCATCGATTTATTGAAGGACAAATCTAAACACAATAAAGGCTCGGCAGATTTCTATAAGAATGTTCCTCAAAACAGATTTCTGAGGTTATATGCCCTTGCTTCAGGGATATTATGTATGTTCGGTTTGACGTATGTGTGTCAACAATTGTTTTCGATCATGAATTTAGCGAAGTCCCAATACCGAAAAACCTTGTCAAATCACAACCTTACATGCAGTCTTCGATTAAAAGTATTTCAAACATTTCGTCCACAGATTGAAAAACTACCCAAGGAAAATTGAAATGGAAAATATCCGAATATTTTTACTTAATTGTACTGTACAGATTTGCCTTAAATTATAGAGAAATGGTATTACGTTCCATTCTCTTCATTTTATAACGGTGTTATCCTCACATTAAATACAACGACAATGTAATGTTGTCATGGTTTAGAGATGATACGTAATTGTCGGGAATATGTGTCTATTATTTAAATAAAACCTGTAAGTTATTTAATTGGGATATTCTTCACGCCAGATCTGTTCCCTATGTTTCCTAAATTGCTGCTCTCCACACGCTGCGTTCTAATCCTCCGCGGCAGCAGTACAGAGCGCGTGACGTCACACGCTCAACTCTCCTTCCTTGTGAGCCTGTCATCCCCTGCTCTAGGCGCTCAGCTGGCCTCGAGTTACCGAATGTTTCTCGCACAGGTTCTACTGTTGGCGCACGGGCATAGCTCCCCTTTCCATGCTTTCTCTATTCTTAAAATTTGAGACTGAGTAAAATATCCACTCTTGATTTGAAGGAATATTTATTTACAACTAGCTGAAAACCCGTCGTCGCCCGCTTACTTACGTATTCCAATCTTAAGTTAGTTTACATTTACATCTACATGGGATACTCTGCAAATCACATTTAAGAGCCTGTGCAGAGGGTTCATCGACCCACCGTTATGCTATTTTATCTCCCATGCCATTCTCGAAAAGCCCGCGGGAAGAATGAACACCTGAATCTGTCCGTTCGGGCTTTGAATTCTCGTATTTTACTCTGATGATCATTTCTACCTATGTAAGTAGGAGTCGACAATATATTTTCGCTTTCGGAGGAAAATTTTGCTGATTGTAGTTTCGTAAATAGCCCACGCCACAGTGATAAGCGCCGTTGTTGTAATGATCCCCATCACAGATCCTATATCATTTCCGTAACGCTGTCTCCCCTGTACCGTGACAATACGAAATAAGCTGCCCTTCTTTGGACTCTTTTGATGTCCTCCGTCAAACCCACCTGATAAGGATCCCACACTGGGCAGCAATACTCCATAAAAGGACGGACAAGCGTAGTGTATGCAGTTTCTTTAGTAGTTCTGTTGCATCTTTTAAGGGTTCTGCCAATAAAACACAGTCTCTGGTTCACCTTTCCCACGACATTATCTACGTGTTCTTTCCAATTGAAGTAATAGTAATTCCTTGATATTTTGTGGAGTTTACGGCCTTCACATTTGATTATCATGTAAACAAATTTTAACGGATTCCTTTTCGTACCCATGTGGACGACTTCACATTTCTCATTATTTAGAGTCAATTGCCAATTCTTACACCATACAGATATCTTATTCAAATCGTTCTGCAGTTGGTTTTGATCTTCAGATGATTTTATTGGACGGTAAATGATGGCGTCATCTGCAAACAACCTAATAGAGCTACTTAGATTTTCCCCTACATCGTTTATGTAAATAAGGAACAGCAGAGAACCAATAACACTACCCTGTGGAACGCCCGAAATCACCTCTGCTTTAGTCCATGCCTTACCATCGATTACTACGAACTGTGTCCTCTCTGAGAGGAAATCCCCTATCAAGTCCCCAACTTGTGGCGATATACCATAACCACGCAATTTGATTATAAGCCGTTTGTGAGGTACGGTGTCAAAAGCCTTCTGGAAATCAAGGAATACAGAATCAATTTGCGAACCCTTGTCGATAGCACACATCACTTCGTGTGAGTACAGAGATAGTTGTGTGTCGCTTGAACGATATTTTCTAAATCCATGTTGACCTTGGGCCATCTCTCCTTTCCTTTTCGCTCTCTGTACATCCTCTCTTTTCTTCTCTATCTGTACATCTCTTCCCCACCTCCTCTCAGTCTCTCAGTCATCACCTTCCCTCTCTCCGTGTATTTCCTCTTATTCCGCTTTCATTCTCCTCCTCTCCCCTCTCTCTCTTCCTCTTCCTCTACCCTCTCTCTTTCCTTCTTCTACCTCATCTTTCTGCCCGTCTCCTCCTCCATCGACTTCCCTACCTCTTATAAATGAAAACATACTAATATTGTTGGGAAGGCGAACCAAAAGTTTCGTTTCATTGGCAGAACGCTTAGAAGATGCAACAGCTCCACCAAAGAGACTGCCTACATCACACTAGTGCGTCATTTCCTGCAGTACTGTTGCCCAGTCTGGGACCCTCATCAGGTGGGACTCACGGAAGACATTGAGAAGGTTCACAGAAGCGCAGCTCGTTTTGTTTTATCTCCTTACAGGGGCGAAAGCGTTACGGAAATGTTTCAGGTGGAAATCATTGAAAGAAAGACGTTATTTGTTGCGGCAAAATCTATTCACGAAGTTTCAATCACCGATCTTTACTTCTGAATGTGAAAATATTTTACTAGCAACGACCTAGTTAGGGAGACATGACCGTCCCAATAAAATAAGAGAAATCAGATCGAACATGGAACGATTTAGGTGTTCTTTCTTCCCGCGCGCTATTAGAGAATAGAACGTTAGAGAAAGGTGATGAAAGTGGTTAATGAACCTTCTGCCAGGCACTTAAATGTGCTTTGCAGATTATCTATGTAGATGTAGACATACGCCAAGTTTCATGGTGGCTGGTCAAACGGTGTCAAAGTCGCAAGGTACCCTGCACCATGCTACATTCACTGGCTTGCAGATTATAAAAATCAACTGCATGAAAACGTACTTTCTTGTGCTGACTTTCATTGTCACCAGTCAGACAATTTGGATGTTTGTTGTAAAGTATCGTCCATCATGTCCCTAAGGGGGCTTACAAAAGGTTGTCCATGTATTCATCAGGGTATAAGCTACCTCTGTACTAAATTTCATTCTTATCCGTCCAGCCATTTTAGCGTGAAGGCGTAAGAAACGAATTAAATAATTGTAAAGCACCGTCCGCCAAGCACTATACGAAGTTATTTTTAATATGCTTATAGACTTCGCGCGAGTACAAGCAATGAGTTGACAAAGTTCTATCGCAATTGGATGTACGGTGTGACGGTGAATTAATTACGAACGAAAAGACAAACAATCATTAATTTTATACATTATATTTGTGTATTTATTTTCAAATTCGCTTTAAGGCCATACGCTGGTAACAACAACTTCCTTCTACTGGTGGTTTTCACCCCAATGCTTCGGTACGCTTGGTATGCATCAAAGCTGACAGCCAAAAAACCGACATTTAAAAATCTGAATAAAGTATAATTTCCACTGAAGTTATTTAATAAATAAATACATAAAAATAAAAAAAAATAAACTTACATCAAATTTCTTACATAAAATTCACATGGTGTGACAATATTAATGTTTTAAATGTTTATTTGATGATTTTCACCCTGATAAATGTGACGTAACTTCCAGAGAGAGCTGCTAGAATTTTCAGAAATTTTATTTCATTCGAAACTTCGCCGAAATCTGAAAATTAACTTTATAGTCACGTTAATTAATAGAAATTATTGTAGATAATCTGAATATATCAATAGTGCACTGATAAACTGAATTTTTCAATCATATTTAAAAATTTCATCAGAATCGGAATACAACTGTGAAATCTGACGAAGTCCATACGTAAAGTATCCTCCGTCATCAACCATCCAAAATTTTATTCGCGTGTCACAGGATTCAAAATGTTTTCAACCATACAATTGTCTATGTCGTCATATCTCCTGAACTATATGTCGTGAGCAGTTCTTACCCCTATGTCCAAAGGAAGGAAGGAAGGAATATGTGTACCAGTTTTGTTTGAAATAGGTACAGTGGTTTAGAAGCAGACGTCGTATGATGCAACACTTTTCCGCGCATTTCATTGTTCATATCGTCATATCTCCTGAACTATATGTCGCACTGTCACTTAATGGTGCCTATGGCCATCGCGGAAATGCAAGCAATATGTTGACAAAGTTTCATCACAATCGGTTGAACGGTACGGCCGCGCATAAAATACGAAAATACAAACATTTATTTTTATGTATTAGATGAGCCGCGCGAGGATAGCAACTCCCGGTCGGACCGAGTTTGGAAAAAGAGGGAAATCACTTTTCCAATTTTCCACTGTGAAAACTTTTACCAACTCATTTACTCCTTATTTGTTTTCCATTGTTTGTGAAAAACTATAATGCCTAATTTTTTTCTATTATGAAGAAAGCATATGCTTTAAAAATCTCATTTTTTGACACGTAGTAAGTAGTTCAGCATCTTAGCTTTCTAATAAAACATTAAACTTTCCTTAATTCGTACAGTCATTTTAAAATGACACTCTTTGTCAAGTATGTGTACGTGACTCCTGAGAGACTACCTGTCAGGAGTGAAAGCAGAAAGAGGACAGTAGGGTGTAGAGATTTATAACAGGAAAGCATTCGAACCCATCGTAATTGCAACAAGGTATGGAAATGAAGGACTGATGTGGTGGATAGATTTGGCTTTCTCCAGCAAGAAAATTAGGATTTTCTTAAGTGTATTCGCCCTGCGAAGAGACAGAACAAGATGAGATGGACAGATTTTACGAAGTACTCAGTGATGTAGTTGTCAGAGTAAAGGAGAAGGACAGTGTTTTGATAGCGGGGGACTTCAATGACGGGATAGGAAATCCAACAGAAGGATATGAAAAGGTTATGGGTCAGTTTAGAGAGATTGTGAAGTCCAACAGAAACGGAAAACAGCTCTTGGATTTTTTTGCCTGTGTGGACGTAGTTATAACAAAATCCTGTTTAATGCTTAAGAACATCCACCGGTATACCCGTGAGGGCACGGGAAGTTCTATCATCACTATAGAATAACAGATAAGGAATTCAGGAAGGCAGTCAAGGACGCACGTGTTTTCAGAGGGTCCTTTGGTGATACTGATTATTATTTAATCTACAGTGAAATTGGTTTTGTGAGACCAAAAGTGCAGGACGTCAGGTCCACATGGAGAAGGATAAGTGCGGAAATGCTTCAGGACAAGGAAATTAGTGGCAGAATAACGTGTTAAAAGAAAAAGAAGGCATTTCAAAAATGGCTCCATAATAGAAATCAGGAAGACAGAGACAGTTATGTCGCAGAAGGAAACAAAGCCAAGCGGATAATTGTAGAATCCAAGCAGAGACTATGGGTAGACTTTGGATTTATGATGCAAACTCTGGGTCAAGCCGCGGGAAAACCATTTTGGAGCATATTTAGCAATCTTCGAAAGGGAGGGAAGAAGGAATTAACAAGTGTTTTGGACAGGTCAGGAAAGCTGCTAGTGAATCCTGTGGATGCCTTGGGCAGCAGGAGGGAGTATTTTGAAGAAATGCTCATCGTAGGTGAAAATTTCAAGAGGAAGCGGAGACAAAGTTCAATGGATTACAGTGCAATAAAGCGGCCGGGATAGATGAAATTAAGTCGGAACTCATCATATGTCAGGTCTCAACTGGTTAAACAGGATAACTGAAATGGCTTGGAAGTCGGGACAGTTTCCGTATAACAGAACGAAAGCAGTAATCATGTATGAACACAGAAAAGTTGTAACAGCTATCGAGGTACTTCTTTAATTAGCGTTGTTGGCAAAATATTCAAAGGTATTTTTGGAAGGTGGGTGAGAATATGAGTTGAAGATAATAAGGATGAAAACCAGTGTGGATTTAGGCCTCATAAAGTTCGTTGGGACCAAATCTCTAGCTTACGGCTGATAATGGAGAAGTGCTATGATTGGATCTTTGTTGTAATGATCTAGAAAGGCCATGTTCCTAGGAGGAAGCTATTGTCAGTTCTACAAGATTATATAATAGGAGGCAAACTTCTGCAGGCAATTGAAGGTCTTTACGTAGACTGTCATGTAGCAGTTAGACGGCAAATTTAGTTCGTGGTTAAGGGTAGCTTCAGGATTAAGACAAGGTTGTAACCCGCCACCGCTGTTTTTCATACTATTGGTTGGTCGTATATTGAAAACAGTAGACTGGCAGGGTAAGATTAATATAGGTAAAAACAAAGTAAGTAGTCTCGGATATGGAGACGACTTAGTTGAAATAGCAGATTCGAAGGAAAGGATGCAGTCTAATATTTCAGAGCTAGATCAGAGGTGTAAGGGCTATGATATGATGATCAGAATCTCTAAAACGAAATAGTGTCTGTGTAAAAGAGATTTTAACAGATTGATTGCCAAACAGTAGGTTCAAAGTTAGAACAGGTAGACAGTTTGGAGCACTTACGACGTATTTTCCCACAGGATGGCAACATAGTGAAAGAACTGGAATCAAGGTTTAGCAAAGCTAATGCAGTGAGTGCTCAGCTAAGGTCTACTCTCTTCTGCAAGATGGAAATCAGTCTCAAGAGTAAGTCAGCAGTGCACCGCTCTATCTTTCGACCAAATTCATTGTACGGGAGTGAAAGGGATTTGTATTTAGTATTTAATTAAATCAACTGAGTACAATTTGGATCACTAAGTTGCTGCAATAATTATCTATAATTGATAAATGAGTAACATACGTAAAATTGTTTCAAATGTTAGGGTCAATGTTATTTCTCAAAGTAATAAAAAGAAAATGCTTTAAGCATTTTAAAATTATAAACAGACGAAGGAACAGAAATAAGTATTTATATAACTTAAAACAATCATTTCTTTCGTAACTCTGATGAAACGGAGGAAGAGGATTTATTCAAAATATTCAAATGTTTGTAAAGTTTAAGGGACTTAACTGCGGGGTCGTCAGTCCCTAAACGTACAAACTACTTATGAACTACTTTATGCTAAAGACAGCATAAACATGCATGCCCGAGGGGGGATTCGAACCCCTGACGAGAAACGGCCTCGCGCATCGGAGCATAGCACCTCAATGCGTTCGGCTGCTCCGCCGCGGCGAAGAGGATTTGTTTTCTTTGAAAATTTATGTAAAGAGAATGAATATTCTTTCTAAGTACTGATGTTGCATATGCTATAATTATTTCACTCTCTTACAGATATTTTGTGACATTGTGTGACAGGAGAAACCTCTACGGAGGTTATTGTAAATGATATAGTCTACTGATCAAGTGCCATTTACTGATCACTTTCTTCATAGTGTTCTTCTTCATTGTCATCCGAATCTTAAAACTCTATCTAGTAACTATCATTATCATCTTCATTGAAAACTACCTCCAACAGCCTTCTAATATTCTTTCGCTGCTCCTGGTAAGACATCGTGGTATATACTGCTTACCACAAAATATCGCAGTATTAGGTAAGTGAAGTGTTATTAGCACCCCAGCAATTAAAACCTTTGGTGTACGTTGTTGCGAAGCTTTAAAAACACAAGCAATTGTATCGCAACGATGTGCCTTCGATCTGAACGAAAATAACGAAGCGTTCAGTAGTGTGACCAACATGAATCCTTAAACAGAAGCCAACTGTTACATTTAGGGTGTTGTGCACACCCCACATTTCCAATAGTTTTACAACAACTGCACGGCATTAAGGAAGTATTAACAAAGGTGTACATAAACAAAACATTGCTTCCTAGAGTAATTAACATGTGGGAAATGATAAAGGTAACCTTATGATATAATATCTCAGTGCGTTGCTATATTGTTCGATTTTATAAGATTGTCTTAATAGAAACGCATTTTGTTCATGTTGAAGTGTTCATCTCTTTTGGCAAATACCTAAATCACTATATCGGAGGCACTTCTGAATTTGTTTCCCTCTATGCACAAAAATTGAGTACAAGGTATCACTCGCATCTCAAGTGTGCATCAAAACAAAATGGCGGTCAAAACAAAGTTTGTTTCGATATGACTATCGATACGTCGACTTATGTGTAGTCTAGGTCTTATGCTGACCATGCTGTCACTTTACTGACGAAATATGTCACATAATGAGATTTTGTTGCGTATTTACGTTAGCTATTAGAGTAAAACTTTATATATAAGAATTGCATAGGTATTGTTGGTTTCTGGATGCAGGTGAAAACAAAACACTATAAAGACTTTAATACAAATAAACAATCCCTGAGACGGATTTTCGTCTCGAATATGTCAAAGACATTATTGATAAATCTGAAGCATTGAATTAAAATTTGTGATGCGGCCGGGAATCGAACGGTAAGACGTCTGCCTAGTAAGCATGGAGGTCCGGGTTTGTTTCCCGGCCGCATCACAAATTTTAATTCAAAGCTTCAGATTTATCAATAAACTATAAAGACTGTTTAAGAGTGAATAAGTATAGTTGTAAAACTCTTATTTCTTTATAGTGTCGACTCTTTAAAACTTGCGTTAATTTCCACTGTTGTCTGCATTCATCTGCGGTGCATTATATGTTGACAAGTGTTAGACACCCTGCAAAATTAAAATTAAATTGGGTGATTAATTTGATCTTCACTCTTGAAAGCTTTTTATTGTCATCCCTACATAACTTACTGCGTTTAGTATTGGGCTATTATAAAAAAAATAATGTGCTAAAAATAACACTTTACAGAGAATAATGGGTAGTGATTTACATGTGCGTTTGAAAGAATAAAAACTGTCACAACAAAAATTTGCAGAATATGCATAAAATAGATCAGATTTTATCGACGATCACTCTGTAACACGCACGTACACACACACACACACACACATGTACATGTATATACAAAAAGGTACGGCCAAACTTTCACGAAACATTCCTCACACACAAAGAAAGAAAATATGTTATGTGGACATGTGTCCGGAAACGCTTAATTTCCATGTTAGAGCTCATTTTAGTAATTCTCTATAAATGTAAATTGAAATAAATCGTGCAGACGTCAAAATACCCTATTGTTTCGTTAGTATGTACTGTACTTCCTCGATTCACGTCATCAACACAGATATTCTGTGAACATTTGGGCAGGATTTGTTGGTGATGTCTTTATTGGGCCTCATGTTCTTCCACCTACGCTCACTGGAGCACGTTATCATGATTTCGTACGGGATACTCTACCTGTGCTGCTAGAACATGTGCCTTTACAAGAACGACACAACATGTGGTTCATGCACGCTGGAGCTCCTGCACATTTTAGTCGACGTGTTCGTACGCTTCTCAACTACAGATTCGGTGACCGATGGATTGGTAGAGGCGGACCAATTCCATACCCTACACGCTCTCGTGACCTCAACCCTCTTGACTTTCATTTATGGGGGCATTTGAAAGCTCTTGTCTACGCAACCCCGGTACCAAATGTAGAGACTCTTCGTGCTGGTATTGTGGACGGCTGTGATACAATATGTCATTCTCCAGGGCTGCATCAGCGCATCAGGGATTCCATGCGACGGAGGGTGGATGCATATATCCTCGCTGACGGAGGACATTTTGAACATTTTCTGTAACAAAGTATTTGAAGTCACGCTGGTACGTTCTGTTGCTGTGTGTTTCTATTCTATGATTAATGTGATTTGAAGAGAAGTAATAAAATGAGAAATAACATGGAAATTAAGCGTTTTCGGACACATGTCCACATAACTTATTTTCTTTCTTTTTGTAACACAGGGTTTATCTAACGCGATGGAGCAGACTTACTATAATAGCAGCAAAAATGTGCCACTAAACATGGGCCCGCAAACGATCCGTTTGCGAGATAATTACGAATGTGTAGTTCCAAACCGCCACTGACGTCATTGTAAAAATTGTGCTTGTTAGTAGACATTAATTTGAAATTTAGACTATGCTGTTACGATTTACGTACATCGCGTATAGTTCACATTCCACCAACTTTGTTGTAAACATCGCCCTAGTTAGTTAGCTGGAGATCCGGCACATTTTCCTGCTGCTGTGAGAAGGCACCTAACGCGCAGATACGGCCAGAGATAGATAGGTCGAGGTGGACCTGTACCTTGGCGTCCAAGATCACCTGATCTAAATCCCTTCGACTTTTGTGTCTGGGATCACCTCAGAAGTGCAGTTTATATCACACCCGTTAAATCGGTTGAAGAATTGGAGCGAATAGTTGTAAACGCTTGTTAAGAATTCCGAAATGATTCATTGGTTTTCGAAATAATTCGAAATTCATTGCAGAAACGAGTATTGCAAAAGATGTAAGGAAGACACACAAGGAGAGGCAATGAATTAAAATTCATGCGGTGGATGGAATTCGAACCCAGGACCTCCTACGTACTAGGTATGTGCTTTACACCACTCAGCTAACACCGCATTGTACCCAAAGCAACTACACGGACTGTCTTAAAGCACGTCTCTTTCCACACCTTACACTTTAACTCCGCCTCTTGTTCCCTGGAAATGCGTATCAAATTGCCAGGGCTCTCCTACATTGGAATAGCACCCCAGCAAAGTACGCGAATAGGAGCTATCCCGCCTTATTCCTCAGGCCAAGGTGATATAAATATCAACAAACAATACAACCCCTTGAGACAGCATTGTCTCATTATACCAAAGGTATTAAACATAAGGAGAGGCAATGAATTAAAATTTATGCAGTGGCTGAGGTGCTATTCCAATCTAGGAGAGCCCTGGCAATTTGATACGCATTTCCCAGGGAACACGAGGCAGAATTAAAGTATATGGTGTGGAAGGAGACGTGCTTTAAGACAGTCCGTGTAGTTGCTTTGGCTACAACGCGGTGTTACCTGAGTTGTTTATGCAAGGCTAATTGAAGTACAGAAAAAAATAACATAAAATAAAAAATAAAAAGTGGGATAAAGCACCTACCTAGTAAGTAGGAGGTCGCGGGTTCAAATTCAGGCGTGAATTTTAATTCATTGCCTGTCCTTATGTTTAATACCTTTATTATAATGAGACAATGTTGTCTCAAGGGATTGTATTATTTGTTGGTAATGACGACACTTGGAACACCTCCTACGTCAAATGTGAACTAAATGCGATTTAAATTCTATTAGTAAAGTTTAAATTTCAGTTTAATGTTTACTGATTAGGACGGTGTTTACAACGGCGTGAGTGGCGGCTTGGAAAATACATTCGCAATTATCTCATAAACGGCTCGTTTGCAGCTACATGTTTACTGGGACATTTTTGCCTCTATTATCGTGTACGTTCAACCGTATAAGTTGGCGCCACCGCTTTTGATACGCCCTGTGTTTATAGTGATATAGGTTAGTAGTTTTAGTTGCCAGAGCGAAGAAAGAATAAATCCTAATGTAAAACTTTTCGAGTGATCTGTTGCGGGTAGCGCATTTTCCCTACTGCAGTAACTTGTTTTTGTCAAAGGGAATTACGAGCTATTGCCCTTATTCCCCCGAGCATCGTAGCAATGATTCGTTGTGCTATTATTTCCACCGATTCATGAAAACGCATATATCTGTATGTTCATAATTAATACCGGTAACCGGATAAGTGAGGAATTTACCGTTAAAGCGTAAGCCATTACGTTAATGGCACTCGGACTAATTTGTTATGCAAGGCTAATGATTGCGAATGTTCGAGCAAATTGACCGACAGCGGCAAACGGCCTGTGAAACCAGCGACCGTGCAGCCGTAAATCTTCAAGGCCGCCGGCGTGTTGGCGACCAACATAAGGGCGCAATGATGGCTGAAATTGTCCCTGATTAGCCGCACGTCAATACCAGGAAGTGATGAGGTCGAGGACAGCAATATTTACTTGTAAATTACACTCATTTACGATGCATTGCTCTGTTTGAGGCACCGTGATATTCGCTCCTACTGGCGTATTATCATTCCTGTCCAACAGACAGCATTTATGGTGATATTGCGTATAAGTAAGAGCACCATAATTCTCTCGCTGACTGTGCTGTGGTCTGTTTTAAATCTGGACAGATGATTTATTCCACCTTGTGTTTCGAGCAAGGATTGATCTATTGATCTGCAAAGTTTTCCACCTTCAAACCATGGCTCTGCAGGAGGAACAAGTCTACTGTGACACACAGCCTTAGACATCAGAAAACACTGCACGTTTCAATTCGAGACAGACAAGAGGTCCTTAAACATACTCGAAATGAACCGACTACTCCTGTAAGTAGAAAAATGAATCATAACTACTAAAGGACTCCACCAGGTACTGTGTTTTGTGTAGAACTCCAAACAGTGATTTCTTTTTTTCTCTTAAATAATACGATTTTGGGTATTAGGCAGCATCATTCCTTAAACACTAAGCAAATGAATTGTCGTCGTTTCGACCACTGTGCAGCGGTCCTCTTCAGAGCGGTTAACTGTAGAATGATGCTGATTGTATACCCTTATATACTGTGAATTCTTCGGTTATCTACATCTACATACATACTCCACAATCCACCATAAGGTGCGTGGCGGAGGGTACACTGTACCACTACCAGGCATTTCCTTTCCTATTCCACGCCCAAATAGAACGAGGAAAAAAAGAAGCCCTAATTTCTCTTATCCTGTCTTTGTGATCACTACGCGAAATGTAAGTAGGCGGCAGCAAGATCGTACTACACTCAGCTTCAAATTCCGTCCCTCTAAATGTCTTCAACAGAAATTCACGAAAAGAACGTCGTCTTTCCTCCAGCAATCCCCAATTGAGTTGCCGGAGCATTTCCGTGAAGCTCGCGCATTGGTCGAACCTACCAGTAACGAACCTAGCTGCTCGCCTCTGAACTGCTTCTATGTCTTCCTTTAAACTGATCTGCTGCGGGTCCCAAACACTTGAGCAATTCTCAAGACGTGGTCGTACAAGCGTTTTATACGCGGTCTCCTTTACAGATGAAGTACATCTTCCCAAAATTCTCCCAATAAACTGAAGTCGGCTGTCCGCCTTACTCACAACTGTCCTTACATGTTCGTTCCATTTCATATCGCTCTGCAATGATACGCCTGGATATTTGAAACGATGTGACAGCATCAAGAAGCTCACTACTAATGCTGTATTCGAACATTACGGGATTGTTTTTCCTAATACAGACGTCATACATGTAGGATGGTGATTGGTGGGCAGTAGCTTATCAGTTGTCTCTTACGTTTGCTACCCTGGTAGTGAATGATAGGCAAAATCTTGTATCTGATTGGAGCCACAGTAGAACTAACGCTCGGCCTGAACATCCGCAGCAGGAAACACCATCCTGTGGATGCTAGTTGCTGATTGGCTGTTCCCTTCCAATCAGATACAAGATTCACTGTATATAAGAGTACACATTCAGCATCATCCTACAGTTAACCACCCTGAAGAGGACCACGGCAGAGTGGTCGAAACGTCTGCAATTCATTTACTACGAGTTTAAAAAATGAACCGGCCTAAGTTCCAGAATTGTTTTATTCAAAATGACACCGATCTTGGAAGCCTACGAAGTTATATCCAAACAGTACGCATTCGTGATATCAGCGCCCTGTTTCTATGATGAACTGGTGTACTGCCGTCAGTCATGCAGTGAAGCAAGGCAATGCAGATGCGTTAAACACCCTATCCACGAAGTGACTGCATTTGACAGAAGCCGTATCATTAGAACTACATGAAGCAGTGTGGTTGTGTCATGAAAGTGCCAGTCATGTGGGCTGTTCCGATGTACCAGTGGCCCCATGTTGAAACCAGAGGACACATGACGATACCCAGTCACTATGTAACTATTTGTAACTATATCTACATTTCTTTTATTACTATTACACACATTACAGGCCCTTTATAAGATCACAACAAACATTCATGAGTAACTGTTCTTCCAGTATTCCATCGTCCTTTCACTAAAGGCACTCTTCCATTCTGCAGTCCACTCTGGTCGTTGGGCTAGAAGGTGCTGTTTTTTCTGACATCACTACCCAGTGGTGCACGTTGTCTGTGACGTTTGCTGAATCTGTATGTGCCCTTTACAGATCAATTTTGGCTTGTATCATCCAGGGTGTAGTGGTCTTAAAATCGTGGATATACCTGAGGATTCTATGGCAGTCTGCTGAGGTGTCCATAAAATTTTAGTTGCTTCTTTTTAATGTTTGCAGTGAAGTTGGAGAAATTCTCTTATTATTATTATTATTTTTATTATCATAATGATATTGAAATTTTACTATTTTCCTGTAAATTGCTCAAATGTGTGTATAAATATGTAAAAAATGTGCTATACAAAATGAAAAATGGTAAACTGTACAGCCTGTTACATAATAGCAAGCAACGAGTATTCAAATATACAATATATAAATATAATTGTAATAATAACAATCCTAATAAGTAAGTATTGTGTTACGAGATTCGTGCTTACAAAACGTTCACACACTCTTACATGCATAACACTATGTGCAGACATTTGGGAAGACTTACGTCGTCCAATGGGTTATATGGGTGGGGAAAGGAAGGGCATCCATACATACATAATCCACCACTCTAGCTTATCATGCCAAGTCCATATTGACAATTCCGACCACACGTCAATGGGGGTTATGGCAAAAAAAAAAAAAAAAAAAAAAAAAAAAAAAAATATCCACGTGAGTCATAGATTTGAGAAAATACAGGTTGGTGTCGCTGCTTCTAAACTAAACTGAACAGTAAACTACAGTAATCTTTCTGTAACCTAAATTGTACATTAACAATTTGAGTTATGAATGCGTATGAAAATCACCCAAAAGTAGGTGGACAAGGGTCTATGACAAATCATTTTGGGATGACACTTAAGTAAGGAATTAAAACAAAATTTAAATGATAATGCATAAAAAGAACGAGTACTACCCATCATACAAGGCACATTTGTTTTGGAAAGGAGTGACTGACAGTCACATTGCACAGTTTACGGATGATTACAAAGAAAATAAAAATTTGTTAACAGGATAAAAGATTAGGAGAACAGCTCAGTGGACTGTAGGGTGTCCTTATGGGAGAGTTCAAGATGAACACTAACAAGACCAAAACAAGGGTAATGGAATCTAGTGGAACTAAATTACTCGATGCTAGTGAAATAGATTAAGAAGACAGCAAACGTAGTAGATCACTTTTGTTACTTACTGAGTAAAACAAATACTTATGACCAGAGACCATATAGAGTGCAAAATGATAATGGGAAGATTACCACTTCTAAGGAAGAGCAATTGGTTAACAACGAATATTAAATGTTGGGAAGTCTTTTCTCTAGACATTTATAGACATTTATCTGGAGTGTAGCCTTGTACAGTAGTGGACCGTGGACGATAAGCACTTACAAAAAAAAAAAAAAAAAAAAAAAAAAAAAAAAAAAAAAAAAAAAAAAAAAAGATAATAGCATCTGAAATTTCGTCCCAAAAATGAATGTTAACATCATTGGCAGATCGCCTAAATAATGAGGAGCTACATAAACAAATTGTGGTATCTTGACTAAAAGAAAGGACCAGTTAGTAGGACCCGATCAGAGACATTGGCAGTTTGGTTTTGGAGTGAAGTGTGGAGGGTAGAAAACGCAGAGATAGGTGAGGAGACGAATACAGTAAGTAGATTCAAGAGGACGTAGGTTGCCGTTTATGTTCAGACATGAAGAGCCTTGGTCAGGATAGAGTACCTTGAAAAGATCCATCAAATCTGTCTTCAAATTGAAGATTATACAACAACAATAATCAATTATGCTCATGGAAAATAGCGTAAGGAGACAAGAAGTGACACAATGGACAGTTTTAGTTGTTTTATTTAATTTTTTTTAACAAAGCAGACGCAATATCAACTTACTTCCTGAGTTGCTTTGTCCAGGAACAGTCGCTGTGCAATAAATTTAGAGACGTGCCTCATTCGTTACCTAATGCGGGCGAAAATCTGATTCTGCCGCTCTACATGACTGAAGAATTAGCAGGCTACTCGCATCCCGTTCAGTGTGCGGAAACTGAACAATGTAAATCATTTGGCAATTGTGTGTATTGATGGAAGGGCCATTAACGTAATGGCTTACGCTTTAGCCGCAAATTCCCCGTTAATCGCTTATTGGTATTAATAATGAGTATACGTGCTCACTCGTTTGCATGTACCGGTAGCACTAATGACGCAATAGACGCGCGAGGAACTGCCAAAACATTGATGAATTAAGAGCAGTCAGTGACTTACGGATGACTGTTCAGTGGAGTAGTATATTAAATTGGGTATCTTTTAGTTGACAAAGAAATCGACTACAGAAAGATATCAGGAAGGTAGTTCTTTTACGTTGTGCTGGATAATGGAAGAAAGTCAAGAAAATGAAGACACCACTTCAGGATTTGTCAATAAAATTCGACAGTAGAGGTTCCCCTAACATGTGGAAAGTTCTGATAAAAAATTTGTGTAAACTTTTGAAGGAAAGTGGTAATACCACGTCACAACGAAGACAGAAAATAAGAGGGGAACACAATAAATAAACGAGTTAGAACTGGGACTGTTTCAAGGCAGGAATGCGGTCTGTCCCCTTTACAGTTCAATCTTTGCGCCGAAGAGGTTATAGATAAAATATAATGTAGATCAAGAATTGCGATCTCTAGCCATCTAGCCACCCAGTAAAGGAACTGCCTTCCATGTGAACTTTATACGTCCACCACCCAGATTTACTCTGAAATTCTAGTTTTGATTAATTTATTGTGTAAATGAAGTTCAGCAGATTTGTTTTAGTGCTAATGTGGATGACTTCACAGTCATTATTATTTAGGGACAAATGAAAGGCCAGCCGCAGTGGCCGAGTGGTCTGCGGACTGCCAGTCACGGTCTGCACGGTCGCTGCGGTCGGGGGTTCGAATCCCCTCTCGGGCATGGATGTTTGTGCTGTCTTTAATATAAGCTAGTTCATAAGTAGTTTGTAAGTTTAGGGACTAATGACCCAGTAGTTAAGTCCCATAAACTCTACAATCATTTTAACAATTCAAATGAAAATTTTTGCACAATGCAGATATTTTATCTAACTCGTTTTGTAGTTACTTTTGATCCTCTGGCGACTTTCCTAAGTGACAAATGAATCCTCATCGGACTACTGTCTGAGAGATGTGTTCAGAGTGTCTCCTAAATCTATATCTATAAATGTGAATGTCTGTTCGGTGTATGTTTATCACGTCTAAACCACAAGACATAGAGAGCTAAAAATTTATACAGTTACTAATGTCAACCCGGGAAGGCTTTAGGCACGGTTTTATGGCAATCGGACAGCTATTTATGTATATATATTAATGTGAATGTCTGTTCGGTGTACGCTTATCACGTCCAAACTACAAGACGCAGAGGCTTAAATATTTGTACAGTTACTAATTTATACCTGAGGAAGGTTTTAGGCACGATTTTATAGCGATCTGATAGATATTTAGTAATTTCAAGAATATAACGCGAAATTCGGAACAATGATTCTTTGAAAATTATATTTACTCTTTGAAAATGGTTTTATTGGTTGCATTGTTGCTTGACGGTTGATAATTTTAAAAGGGTGGAGTATATTGGGATGGAAAGTTATCGGTGTATATAAAATTCCACGTGTGTGTGTGTTAATATTTCGTTCTGCAGCGAAAACTACAGAAGGCAAACGAATGGCGTGTGTGTAATTGTTGTCCGAAGTCTCCCCTTGTACACCATAGCAGTTCCATGCCGATAGCTGTAAGGGAGTAGAAGATATGGTCGTTGAAAATTCGGACTGAAGGCCAGCGTTGGCGTTTGCGACTCTATAGCAAGGAGGTTACGTACAATGAAACGTGATGCCACAGACCATATCTTTGGTCTACGCGTGCTACAATGTCTTCAGCTCTTTCTTTGTAAGGATAAGCATACGAATAAGAAAATATAAGAATAAATAAATAAAGCTGTAAAAATGAAATTTCCTTTAATATTTCGTTTTAAAAAATCGATTTGACGTTAAGCGCATTACATCAAGTGATTCATCTGTGATATTATTCCAATCATTATGGCTGAATTTCGTGATTGGATTCTTCGAAACGAGTGCATTTGTACGTGTGATTTGATCTACACTACTTACTTTCATAATAAACGTAAATCATTAAGCACTTCATATATATATAGATAAGGGTATTGATTAAAAATGTTTGTTTCTAAAGAAGACCCATAGCACACTACTGAAAAATAGCTTATCTATCATAATCAACCAACACGCGAGCGGACCGCTGGTAAGTCAATAAATAAAAGAAAGCTTGCCGAACACGAAATACGGTATGTATTCGGTTTGACGTTTCGCGCATTACATCAAGTGATCCATATGTGATATTATTACAAATTACGATCATTATAGTTGAATTTCAAAACGAATAAATACCCGGGAAACGCCTGGTTTTCAGCTAGTCATTTATAAACATAAGGAACAGTAGGGGTCCTGAAATTCGTTCTTGGGAAACTCCGGATATCACTTCTGTTTTATTTGATGAATTTCCGTCTATTCGACGTACAGTGAGGTACAGTGTCAAAAGCCTTCCGGAAGACTAGAAATATGGAATCTATTTGAAATACCTTGTCGATAGACTCATTACATCATGCGAGTAAAGAGCTAACTCCGTTTCACAAGAACAGAAGAGTCGGAACCCATGTTGACTATCAGACAATAGGTCGTTCTGTTCGAGGTAGTACACATTGTTTGAGGAAAGTATATGTTCTAAAATCCTGCTGAAAATCGACGTTAGTAATACAGGTCTGTAATTTTGCGGATCACCTCTATTGCCTTTCTTGAATATTGGAATTGCCAGTGCAACTTTCCAGTCCTTGGCCAAATAGCTTATAAAGATTATAGCGGAAACTCCGAGGCATTTAACACGCGTTTGCCAGGCGACGCCGCTAGCAGTGCCCTCTGTTGACTAGAATTGTACACTATACCTGGCCTCACGTTTGCTATTCCGAATTTTATTTCCCTGCGTACCGCAATTACAACGCTGGTTTTTATTTGTTGCGCTATTTAAAATTATTTTAGATGATAATTCATTTAATGTGTAGGGCTGGAAAGAAACTAAAGCAATCGGTTCCGTACAGTTTATTCGGGTGGAATTCGAACTGAAATTTATGCAATATAAAGTTTTAATCATATACATGTACGCACATTTTGTGAGCATTTAGGCCTATTGGTGAGTTATCTTTCGTAACAAGAAACTTCTCTTTCTGATTTGTGATGCTGATGAATCATTTTTCTTACTAACAAATGCTTTGATTACATCTACAAAATATTTTTTAGCCAACAAAAAATAAATATTACACATGCCTCCTAATTCGGCTCATTCATTCAAGAGCTAGGAAACGATTGTGCTTCTCACACCATAAGTGCTTTCAATAACGCCATCAAATTGTTGTCGAAATTTTGTGACTTTTATATGCATACTCTGAGCACAACCACTGGGAAAAGCATTATGTTTGTTATATCACTCACGTGTGCATTGAATGGCAGTTTCTCAATTCATTTAATGAGAGGAATGATGCTGCATCTACTTCACAGTTACTATCTTGAGAGGGAGACAGTAAACTATTGACCATAACTGTCGTTATTGCACTGCGAAATTTACAAGCATACCAAATCAACAGACTGTATTAATACCCAAAGCAGTTATTTGTGATCAAGGTGCAAACAATGTGAAGATGAGGAAGCTTGTAGGTGTGACTTATCATTAAACCTTTGTTGTTATATTACAATAACTACCTTTTTTAAACACACGGAGCCGGCCACGGTGGCCGAGGGGACTGAGGCGCTCCAGTCACTGTCTGCACGGCCACTACGATCGGGGGTTCGAATACCTCCTCGGGCATGGATGTTTGTGCCGTCCTAGTTCGTAAGTAGTTCATAAGTAGTTTGTAAGTTTAGGGACTGATGACCCCGTGGTTGAGTCCAATAAGCTATACAAACATTTGAACATTTTAAACACACGGAAAGAAGAAAGTACAGCACTTATCCTTGGCTTAACAAATTATCATTTCTGAAATCTTTCTCTACAAATTAGTCTGAGCATACTACGTAGATTTTATTCAAATGCTCGGGACTCTTCTTTCTCAAAAATTAATCCAAGTCAGCTCTTAGACTAGGAATAATGATAACAAGGAATATCAGAGCGTAAAACCAAATGATCTGAGTAGACATACTGGTTGCCTGATTAAGACATCATACTTACATCTCTTTATTTTTTGGAAACCTGAAGAATGATTTTGGAGTACTTTGCTCTTTAAGTAGTTATTACAGTCCTATATACCGTATATACTACCTCTTCCAACCATTGTCTAGTTGTATTAAGTAAGACGACGTATCAAGTACGTCTTCTGGGTGTAACAGTGTAAAGCTACTGTTCATGCACTGTGATAGTTTACAACTCGTGCCACTAAGAGGTATTCGGGTGCGCTATCGCCAGTTTTATAGCTGAGTTTCCGCTATTATAGGCTATTTGCTTTGGGTACGTATCTTTTGCTGAGCGAGCGGTTGTATATGATTTCTAGGTATGGATCTATTGTATCGGCATACTATGAAAGTTGCGTAATCGGTATACAATCTTGACCGGGAGACATACTTTTGTTAAGTGATTTAAATTGTTGTAATACTCCAGGGGTTTCTACTTCTAAATTATGGACGCAGGCAAGTTGCAGCTTCTTTGCTGAAGGAATTTCGGAAAGCTATTTCTAGCAATTCTGCTTTAATAGATGTCTCATCAGTAGCATCACCGGGGTATTGCCTAGGGAACGTACTGATTGTGTTTCGCTACTAGCCTTTCAGATACCACCAGAAGTTTTTCTTCCGATTTAAGTTACCGGGTTCGTTTGTGGAAATTATTATAGGCTTCTCGCTTTGAAGTTCGTGCTATATTTCGAGTTAACAGACAGCCAGTGTTCGGCAATTTGTGTCTGCTTAAATGTGCGATGCCTTTTTCTTTGCTTTCGAAACGTGACCTAACTTGTTTCGTGTACCACAACGAGTAAGCACTCTCCTTTATTAATCTTTCTGGGATAAATCTGTCAATAGCTCTCGATATTATTTCTTCGGAGGTAACCTAAATCTGATCTACAATCACATTGCTAGTTTCGAAGGTCTGGAGATTGTCACTCACGAAAGCGTTAATCGTATCGTCCTTCTGTACTGGCACCATTTTATGAAGTCCTTGGATAGTTGTCTTTTGTGGTTGTACGGCCAAATGTCTGATAAGCTTCTCAGACACTACAACTATTCGAACAGGACTGAAGATCCAGGCGAGGTCTCCAGGCGTGAATAAAACTGGGCGATGGCAGGCGTCATACCATTCATAGTCCTTATTCTAAAAGCCTGTTGCGTACGATGTAGAGACAGCTGCTTGTACTCGTCAGCGATCCATAACAGTTATACCCGTTCTTTTATATAAACTTCAGAATTAGGAACTACAAGAAACTAAAAAATCGCACTGACGTGTTTTACGGCCCACCTTAGATTTGTAGTTATATAAGTTTTTGCAAACATTTTGGACCAAAATAATAAGCTAAATAACAAAAATTAATTAATAACAGTGTCTGAAACGAAGGAAAAATAATTTAGGTACTGGCGGGTTCCGAACCACTGAACTTCAGCGTCACAGGTGAACACATTGTCCACTACGCTACAGCTAATCGTTAGGAGTTGCGTTCTGTAATCTCATACTATTGATGGCCGTTGTTAACTGATGTTAATGTGGCATTTGTAGACACTAAATTATCATTTATCGTACGAAAAACGACGCCTTTTTGTTAATTCTTCAGTGCGCCATTGCTTTGAAATGACAACATGTAAGTTACAATAAGAAATTCATCAAATACGCAACGCAAGATGGCGTTTGACAGAGACAGTTCTGGGCGAGGAATGTCACGTGACATCTGCGAACGGCTGGTTTTCGTTAATTTAATGGATGGTGTCAAAACTCCGTTATTTCTGCAAATATCTCTCAAACGATAGGAGATTTGAGAGAAACAAAAGGGAACAAAATTGTAGAGAATTTTCTCCTCTACAAATCTGTTTATTCAATTTCCGCGTCAGATGAACAGTTTATTTTCAATTACAATTACTTTACAAACGGCTTTTTATTTTATTTATTTATTTATTTATTTTTTATTTTTATTTATTTATTTTGTGTGTGTGTGTGTGTGTGTGTGTGTGTGTGTGTGTGTGTTACTAACGTATTTCTTGTCCGAAATATTTCAAAAAGCGAGGTTCTGGTCTCTGGTAGCCAACAATTATGTCTGTAAAATTTAGTTGAACGATTCGACCTAAAAAGTGGGAACACGCTACAGCAAGACAGACATCGTCAAATCGCCGTTATTTTTGCAAATATCTCTGCAACAATACAAGATATAAAAAAAACATAATAGAGCCAAGTTGTAGAGAATTTTCCCCTCTACCATTTAGGTTCTCTACCAATTAGGTTCTCTACCAATTAGGTTATTCAATTTTTGTGTCAGATGAACGGTTCGTTTGCAGTTACAATTATATTACAAACGGATTTTTATGGTAATACTACCGTATTTTCTGTCCGAAAAATTTGAAAAAGGGAGGTTCTGGTCTCTGGCGGCCTACAATTTTGTGTGCAAAATTTGGTGCTGATCGGTTGAACGGTTCGTCTTAAAAGAGGGAACGCGCTACGGACAGACTGACAGACAGACATCCCAAAATCGCCGTTACTTTTGCTAATATCTCTGAAACGATACGAGATATGAAAAAAAGATAAGGGAGTAGGGAGTAAAGTTGTAGAGACTTTTATCCTCTACAAATTCGGTTATTGAATTTTCGTGTCAGATCCATTGTTAAGCTGTTATTTTCATTTAAATTTCGAACTGTCAAAAGACGATCGGAAAGGCCCGCTTTTAGTGTTACTACCGTAACCTAAAGTGGGCCATAATCTGTTGCAAAACTTGGTTCAGCTTTAAACATGTTTTCCACGCACACCCAAAATGCCGCCCCTCAAATTTGCCGCCCCGGATAAAGGCCGGAATGTCCTGCTCGTACGCATTGACAAGTTTAGTGTTGATCCTGACTGCAGCAATTACGTACACTCATCGCAAGAAAAGGAAACATTACTAACTACAGAGATGTTCTACAGAGTAACAGCGCAGACAACAATGCCTAACTCACACAATAATACTTGCTTCTGCTACTTGCGACTCAACTTCCAAAACACGAAAATTGAATTTCAGAAACCGTTTTCGCTGTCGTGTGTACAGGTCAGGGCCAGATACGGTTTTATTGAATCGATTGAAAACGGCATCTGTAAATAGGTGCTCGGATATCTGATTTATCTGGCTGTTCCCTTTCAGTTCAATATTATCACATTATTTTTTATTTTATGTATTTATGACAAGTGATGAATTACTATTTAAGTTCAATTGTTCGGTTCTTGCTTCACCACGACTTCGGAAGTCCTGACATATTCGGAAAAAAATGGATAAATATTTGTGACAAGTAAGAATATTAATGACATTTCTGGTCCCAGAGTCTGTTACATACAGGAAACTGAGAGAAAAAAAATAATAACGAATACCATGGTTGGAACCAACGATCACTGCATTTAAGATACTACTCTCCGTTCATCACCCGGCCATACTGCATACTAAACATCGCGACTGAATAGCTTTAGTCAGTGGGCAATTGTAACTGCTTTTACAATATGTGACAGCTTTTACAGCCACTGTGTTATTGATTGACATTTAATTGTATGAAACACTACCGAGGGTGAACGTGTCTTTGATAAATCCATTGAAAAAGTGCCTAGGTGCAGCTTTTTGAGAAGGAAAGCAGACTACAGTGAAGGTTTGTTCAAGCAGCTGCCATTTCTTGCAAACTTCGCATGGGAAGAGCTGTTATCGAGTATCAGCAGCAGCTCTGCTCATGCGCAGTTTGCTGGAATCTGGCAAGTGGCAGCTGCTCGAACGATCCCTGAGTGTCTACTGCTGCTGAAGCAGAGCTGCCGCCTAGCGGCTGAGCACGCAATTAATGTGCACCGATCATTCCTTTAATCGTGATCTGTGGTGAATTTTTGAATGAAGAGAAACATGATTAGCTGCAGGCGAGTCTTCAGGGCAGTATGAAGAGAAGGATATTTTGTGTTATTTTATGACAAGTTTTTTTGTTTAGAGTCTAAATTTGTTAGTCTCGGCGACACCCGTGATACTACTACGCGACACCCCAGGGTGTCGCGACATCCAATTTGGATAGCTCTGGTGTAGAGACAGTTGCCTGTACTCCTCGGCGATCCATAACAGTTATCCCCCTTCTTTTATATAAACTTCAAAATTAGGAACTACATGAAACTAAAAACCAATCGGCTTCTTCACCCCCTGAAGCGGAGTGTTCCGGATTACAGCCATTGCAGTCGACCAACCTTCACTCCGTCGCCAGGGCGAGTTGAAAGACACCTCGTTGTAGGCTTTTGGCAACTATGTGGTTTCAAGGAAGTTACGCGGTGTAACAGTGCACTGTTGTTGTTGTTATGGTCTTCAGTCCGGAGACTGGTTTGATGCAGCTCTCCACAATGCCCTATCCTGACCAAGCCATTTCATCTCCTCATAAGTACGACAACCCACATCCACTTGAATCTGTTTACTATACGCGTCTCTTGGTCTCCCTCTGCGATTTTTGCCCCACACACTTCCCTCCAATGCTAAATTTACGATTCCTCGATGTCTAAGAATGTGTCCTACCGAGCGATCCCTTCTTTTAGTCAAGGTATGTCAAAAAGTCCTTTTATCACCAATTCTGTTCAGTACCTCTTCATTAGTTATGCGATCTACCCACCTAATCTTCAGCATTCTTCTGTAGCACCACATTTCAAAAGCCTCTATCCTCTTCCTGTCCGCACAGCTTATCGTCCATGTTTCACACCCATACAAGGCAACACTCCACACAAATGCCTTCAGAAAAGACTTCCTTACACTTAAATTAATATTCGATGTTAGCAAATTTCTCTTTTTCGAAAATGCTTTTCTTCCCATTGCCATTCTGCATTTTATATCCTCTGTACTGCGACCATCATTTGTTATTTTACTGCGCAAGTAACTAAACTCATCAACCTCCTTTATTGTTTCGTTACTTAATCTAATTCCTTCAGCATCACCCGATTTTCTAAAACTGCACTCCATTACTTTAGTTTTGCTCTTGTTAATGTTCATCTCATAAGCACCTTTCAGCACACTGTCCATTCCGTTCAATTGCTCTTTCAGGACCTTTGCTGTATCTGACAGAATTACTATGTCGTCGGCAAGACGCAATGTTTTTAATTCTTCCCCCCTGAACTTTAATTCCTTCACCAAATTTCTCCTTGCTTTCCTTTATAGCATGCTCAATGTACAAATTGAACAACATTGGAGAAAAAGGCTACAACCCTGACTTACTCCCTTCCCAACTGATGCTTCCCTTTCATGGCCCTTCGAGTCTAATAACTGCGGTCTGGCTTTTGTACAAGTTGTAAATAACTCTCCTTTCCCTGTATTTTACCCCTGCTGACTTCAGACTTTGAAAGAGTGCACTATGGCTGATCAAGTCCGAGCCCGGGTGGTTTCGCGGCTGCCGGCAGTGATTCGCGAGTGGTGGAGGAGGACCCCTCGCTTACACGGCTTTTAAGTTTCCGGCGAGGAGCGGCCGCTAACAGGGCGCGTTGTTGCCGTGAAGCTAATTTGTGCCGTTTTAATGAAGGTATTATGCAAAACTGCCGCCGACGCCGCCTCATGTTTTATTCAGCGCGTGTTTCCGTGTCCGGGTACATTTCAGGCGTGCCGTCGCCGGCTGCGATTCTTCTAGACGCATGTCTGCAGGGGCTAGGCGCCGGAATCTGGCAGATCGCCCGCGCACAGGGTCGGAAGGAGAAGAGCACTCGCTAAGAACTGCTATCGCAAGTCACGCTCAGTTCATATCTCTAACACCTCAGTGCATCTCTCGAGTATCTGTGATTAATAATAATAATGAAACAATCGTAGAACATCTGGAGATAACACTTACTTACTTCTTTCCGTGTCCGGAACTTGACTTCTAACTTCCAAAAATTAGCAACCAATATGGCTTTGTCGTTAGCCTCCCATAAGTCTTCCATTGCACAGGGCTTTTCTAGATATGGACAGATAAGCAGGTGTTGAGGATCCTGTACAGCACCACAAAGACACAGAGTGTTCTCATTATCTTTTAGGAAGCCCCATCGCCGCATTTTAGTCTTGCACTTTGGCACTTCTACCCTCATACGTTTCAGGGTTCTCCATACTGTGTATGGCAGGTCTCCCCCAGGTGCCAGTTCTTCTTTTGCTGCCTTATGGGGGCTTCTCAAATCCATTTCCCACCTTGCAATAGGGTTTTCTGCGGCCGACCCTTCCAGTGCTAGGGTACATGACAGGAAGCTCTTCCTCGAACGAAGCCGTCGGTCAGCAGGCTGGTGTCCATATAGAGGGTGACACATGTCCTTTTCTTGCTTCGTTTTTTCAGCTTCGGCAGCAATGTCACGTCGTATGTTGGGCGGTGCGATCCCCATAATTAAGTACATCTTGTGTACTGGTGTTGGTTTCAGGCACCCAGTCACAATCCGTGCCATTTCATTCACCGCGATGCCAAATTTTCTCGCGTGTGTTGACGAACTCCATACTGGAGCGGCGTATTCCGCAGCTGACACACTAAGCGCGAGGGCTGAGGCGCTCAGGACTTTTGGGTTTGCACCCCAGGACCCGTTAGTTAATTTCCTGATGATGTTGTTTCTCGCTGAGACTTTCTCCCTTGTGGCATTGCAATGATGTTTATAGTGCGGTCCAGAATGACACCGAGATATTTGGGCGTCGGGCAATGCGCGAGTCGTTCACCTCTCCATGTAACATTCAATTCCCTATTTGCCTCCGCGTTCTTTAAATGGAAAGCACAGACCTGAGTCTTGGAAGGGTTCGGCCGTAGGTGGTTTGCCTCATAATACTGGGAGAGGGATTCCAAGGTACTGGATAATTTCTCCTCTACATCCAGAAAATTCGTACATTGTGCTGCAACTGCAGTGTCATCGGCATACATAAATTGGCGCGTGGTGTTTGCCATTGGTTGGTCATTTGTGTATATATATAATAATTCTTCAACAACATATCAAATTATTCCTTTTTCATCTAACAAGGAAAGTACTTGGGCTCAAACAAACACATATACATCAAAATCGTATGAGAGCTCTAGCGATACTCCCGCATCTGCAAAACTCTGCAGTCGTCCGTTAGAGGCCTCTGCGTGTTCCTTGTGAGGGGGCTGACATGGAGCCATTTATTTCGCCTCTCAATGTATTGGGTGTTAAAGAAGTTTTCTTGGTTGGAAGTGTGACGTAACAGAAAGGGTGAGAGAGAGAGATGCTAGATGAGCTAGTATCCCGTGGGAAAGCTCCGCCCCTATTGCAAGTTGAAATCTGATTGTCTCCCGCCTATACTAGTTGTCCGCCAAAACTTTTAGCTTCTTTTATTAATATTTAACTTTCTTATGTCTATTAAAAATTATCCGTATACTTTCTGTAATGCTTTTGTGCTAATCTATATTTCAGTTAATTCAAAGATTTAATTATTTGTATATTTTGTAATAAGTTGAAGAATATTAGTCCAGAAGTTTCGCTTGGCGCCAAAACGGTGGCTTGTGGCGCGCAGCGAGAGGCGGCGGCAGTCAGTCGAGCGCCGACCGCGATACCTTGCACATTCATGTTAGTTCAATGAGGGCCAGGGACAGATTATACGTTATGTATCGCTTATGTATTCAACATTACTCAGTCTGTATATTTGTGATTGGATATACACTGGCATTTATTAAATAAAAACAAGCACTGGCATCCTACAAAAGCTAAAGTTAATCGTAGTGCAGTACTTTCTAGCCACATTTCAACACCTCTTTTAGCATCACTTCAAGTACAACGGATGCGCGACCCGTGTGCTTCATCTGCGCAATGGGACATCAACTACGACAGAAGACACAAGGTTAGTAAAAGAGTGATTTTAGATATCACGGAAGTTGCATATCGACACGGCACCTCGCGTGCAGTGCTGCCCTGTTTACAAACCAGGGCACTGGCACGAAGTGCGTTGGTAACATCGCCGAGGGAAGGCATGAAAGAGGGGATGTGTTTTAGGAACTCTGTCAACTATGCACTGACCTTCCCTCCCTGTCTTTTTTAAAAAGAAGCCCCGCCGTAGCCTTGCCACGTTGCACTTTGACTTGTCGGTTCGCCAGTAGGGACGGTGCAGTGTGCCTCCAATGATGCGTTTTGTGACGTTATTTGTGTGGTGAAGCGTCAGATGGGGCGGCGATTAGTAATCAATCATGATAATGTATTGCGATTGGTTGAGATGAAGTTACGAAGAACCCTCCTTCGTGAAGATGGTATTAGTGTAGAAGATGAATCATTCGCATGTTACCTAGTATCTATCATAGCGTTTCTAATCTATGCTCATATTTATGCACTATAATATATACCAGAAAACATGTGAATGATTCATCTTCTACACCAAGACCGTATTCACGAAGAACGGCTCTTAGGAATTTCCTCTCAGCCAATCGCAATACATTAGCAGGATTGATTACCAATCGGCGACCCATCTGACACTGCACTACACAAATAACGTCACAAAACGCAACTTCAGAGGCACAACGCACTGTCCCTACTGGTCCCGACTGGCGTACCGGCAGGTCAAAGTGCAATGCGGCGTAGCACACGCAGAGGCCTCTAATGGGCGACTGCAGAGTTTTGCAGAAGCGAGAGTATCGCTAGTGCAATAAGGGACCTCTACATTATCTCTCGCACGATTTTGGTATATTTGTGTTTGTTCGAGCGCGAGTACCTTCCTTATAAGTCAGTTAACAGACCGGTTCCAATATCATACTCTGGCCTGTTTTCTAATTTCTTCTTCCATTACTGTTCATTAGGTGACCCTGTTTTTCCATTCAGTCTTCTAACCACTTCTTATACTTTCGTTTATTTACTGAACTTTTTTCTTCCTTTTACTCTTCCAACTTACATGCCAGGCAGAGGAACGATGGATGTAACGCCGTGGTGGAGTAGCCGAGCGGTCTAAGGCTCCTCGCTGCGCAGCACGCGGTTGCTCGCCGTCGTAGGTTCGAGTCCTCCCTGGGACATGTGTGTGTGTGTGTGTGTGTGTGTGTGTGTGTGTGTGTGTGTGTGTATGTGTGTGTGTGTGTTGTCCTTAGGTTAGTTTACCTTAGTTTAACTAGTTTGTAAGCTACGGACTGATGACCACGTAGTTTGGTCCAATAGGTTTACAAACATTTGAACGTTTTGATGGATGTAACCTTAATCCTGAGGCAACTGATGGAAAAGTGTGGGGAATGACAAGGAGACCTACACCTAGTGTTTATAGACCTGGAGAAGGCGTATGATACATACCGAGAGATGTACTGTGAAGAAGTCTCGTGATAAGATAAGTAGGTAAGCGGCAAGATCCAGGCGGGATGGACAACTGGAAAAGGGTGCAAAAAAGAATGAAACCAAAGACAAAAGGAAATTTTTTTAAGTTCATATTTGTAACCTGTACCTTATGAATAAAGTGCCGGCCGCGGTGGCCGGGGAGACTAAGGCGCGCCAGTCACGGTCTGCACAGCCACTACGGTCGAGGGTTCGAATCCCCCCTCAGGCCTGGATATTTGTGCCATCCTAGTTCGTAAGTAGTTCGTAAGCAGTTTGTAAGTTTAGGGGCTGATGACCCCGTAGTTAAGCCCCATAGACTTTACAAAAAAAAAAAGAAAAAAAAGAAAAAAAAGAAAAAAAAAGAAAAAAAAAGAAAAAAATAAAGTAACCTGTATCCACCCAACTTTCACTCCCACACAACAAAATTGGTCGCAAGATAGAGCGGTGCACTGCGAACTTAGTCTTGGTACTGACCTCCTTCTTGTAGAAGAGAGTAGATCTTAGCTGAGCACTCATTGCATTATCTTTGCTGCACCTCGATTCCACTTCTTTCGCTATGTTGCAATCCTGTAAGGAAATACATCCCAGGTACTTGAACCTGTTCACACTGTGTTACTCCTATTTGGCACTCAATCTGATTAAAACTCTTTACCACAGACATTACTTTTGTTTTGGGGATGCTGATCTTCATATCATAATCCATGCACCTCTGATAGAGCTTTGAAATATTAGTTTGTAACCTTTCAATCGAATCTGCTATTACAACTAAGTCATCCGCATATGTGAGACTGCTTATTTTGTTTTCACCTATTTTAATCCCGCCCTACCAGTCTACTGTTTTCAACATATGATCCATGAATAGTATGAACAGCAGTGGTGAAAGTTTACAGCCTTGTCCTACCCCCGAAACTACCGTGAACCGTGAGCTTAATTTGCCATCTACTCTAACTGCTGCCTGACAGTCTACGTCAGGGGTGGGCACGAGAGCTTTTCGCGCGGCTGCCCGCGAGCAGCGAGAGCCGCGAGGGCAGCGCTGAGCGGCCTTGAGAGCCAGCAGTGCGGGTAGCAGGGCTGTGCGGGGTGGCTGATGCACAGTGCACATGCATCAGTGCTTTCATCCAATGCTAAAGAAAAGAAAACCAAAGCTTTGATCCTGTGTCTCAACTGAGCTACCACGCCGTTCGCCATTTCTTCAATGCGCCTGCTAACCGTTCTCCGTGAAAGAGGAACGGTTTCAAAAAGAGGAAGATTTTCTGGGCACAAAATTGTTGCGGCAGCAACAAAACATTCTTTCACAAATTCTGCATCGCTGAAGGGCCGCGCAGTTTTAGGTATGTTAAGAGCTACACGATAGCTTACTCTCATCGCTGCAGCGTTGTGGATTAGGTTTTCTACCTTTAAATACGTACAGGAGAAGGTAAAATTGACGGAAAAGGCACACAGCATATTAATAACAGCAGTAAATTGAATTAATAACATAATTATCTAAAAGTATACTTACGCCTTTCTCCTTTTTGTGCTTCATTTCTATAAGTTTGACTTTTCGTTCTTCTTTAACTACATCTTTTTCGTGAAGGAGTTGAAAATGGCGCTTCACACTGTACTTATTCCATGGAAACAGTGTTGAATCGCAAAAGAAACACTGGGGTCGCTTTGCGTTCCAACAAAAAAGTACTCTTCTTCCCACAGTGGGTGTTCAGAAGACGTTCTTTTCAAAGATTTTACGTCCTCCTCAGCCATTTTTCAGACTCTAGTTCTGCTTTATCACGAACACATGACGCGATTTCCACAAGTAAACAGAACGAGTGGTTCCGCGTGGTGTAGTGAGGTGCGCGGCTAGTCGAGTATGAGTGGGGGGCACTGCTGGCTGGCGAAGTGGGGGGGGGGGGGGGGAGCCGCGAGCAGGACGCGTCAGTCGCTGAGAGCGCTCGCGCTCGCCAAACTGCATTTGCCCAGCCCTGGTCTACGAAAAGCCCTTTAATTGCCTGCAGAAGTTTTCCTACTATACCATAATCTTTTAGAACTGACAGTAGCTTCCTCCTAGGAACACGTTCATAAGCCTTTTCTAGATCTATGAAACATAGATATAATTTCCTGTTCCACTCATATCACTTTTTTTTCTTCTAGATTTGTTCTGAGACTCCAAGGCATTTTGGCAACAATCAGAGCAAAATACCTTGGAATCCCAGAACAAATCTAGGAAAAAAACAATAACATTCATTACAGTTACTATTCTACATAAGAAAATACAAGGATGTTATAATAGGGAGAGGTGCCCTAAACGCCACAGAAGTGAAGCCACTGATGCCGTACTGCGGAGCCAACAACATTTGTGGTGACGAGTGTCTATTAATAGCATTCTGAGTTGAAAGTGGTATTTTATCTAAAAAGAAAAAAAAAAAGACAAATTTCATTTGCTTTACCTACGGACAGAAAGTGATCTGCTATTTCAGACAAAAAAAATTTATGGCTAAATTAATACTTATATTTGTTTCAGAGTTGCTCCCTCAGTGACGTCTAATTTTCGTTTTACGAGATACAGGTTCCCTTAATAGGTCAAATATTTGGTGATAAAAAATTTTAATATTAAAATTTAATGACGTGGAACCTGTAGAAAGAATTTTCGCATGTGGTCAACATAAACATTGCCTTTTCAGAACTGAACTTACGAAAATGATATAGCTTGGGTTTGTCTTCGATGGAAAAATCTTGTTCTGCATTTCCAGTGAACCACTAGAGCTGACAATTTTACTTCTTGTAAATCATTTGAGTACTATACTTATATGCAAGTCACTATTTTCGAAAGATATTTTGCGTTAGTAAATCACTGTTCATCTATTATAAATTTATCCTGGATACATCCAGTCGTTCTTGATATTGGAATTTGGGTGGCTATTAGTGGATTGGCATATATTTTGGTTAACAGCATTCGTAATATCTAAAACTACCACTGATGTTTTCCTCATTGCATCTAATAGTTTATGTACCTGCCGATGAATTCACCATTTCAAACACCTTTCCATAATTTTTCAAATATCTTTTTGTGTCCCAACTTCGTCGCCGCTTTTGTGTCCCAGCCTCGTCGTAGGTGTCGGTGGCCGAGTGGAATGAGACCGACACGCTGGTGCAGGTACGGAGGGGAGCAGCCAGAAACTATAAACACTCGAGTAAATTAGAAAGAGATATATTGCACAGAATGTAACAATACTTAACTTTTACATAGTACTGCAGAATGTTGATACATAGTTGTTAGAGGCCTGCCTAGTGCCTGTACAATAGCAAAGTCTTCACTCGTGCCTATCTGATTACGAAGGTCCTAACTCGTTGCTATCTCAGTCCGAAGTGCCATGTCTTTCCGTGGTGGCCACGAGCGGGGTTCCAGCAGAGGGCGCTCGTGGCTGTCGTCGGAAGAACGCCGCGCCGTGCATGCATGGCGGCGCGCGGCGAAAGTAGGTGGCGCGCACTTTGTACTTGTGTGACACCACACCCCTCCCCCCCAAACCGCCGCGCCGTCGTGGCATAGGGCTGAGGGCCACGGCGACGGCACTGGGAGGAGGGCCTGGGCGGGGGCGTTACTGGTGGGACGGGCGTCGTAGCTGAGGCCGGGATCGAGACGCCGTCCGCGCCCCGGCATCCGCCTTGAGATCCTCCAGGGAACCCGCCGAAACCAGGGGAAGGGCGCCCGCCCCCGCCCAGAGGGAGCAGGTCATCTTCTTCTGAGGCGCGTGGCCCAAGCTGGGGGGGCACGCACGGTCCCGGAGTCCCTCTCGGTGACGCTGTCATCTGCGGCGGCGACAGCGGCGGCGTCGCGTCGATCTCCATTGGGACGATCTCGTAGTCCGGGGACGCTGGACCCGTTGACGAACGATGTGGTTGTGGTCCCTGGCGGTGAACTGGGTCTGGAATCAAGAAACCGGAGACAGGATCGCGCGGCCTATGCAGACGCAATTGGTTTGCGTGGCGCCGCAGCTCCGACCCTGTGGAAGAACGTACAACATACATATTGCTACCGAGCACGCGCTGAATGGTGCCCGGCAACCATGTCTTCTTGTTTCCAGCAAACACCCTGTACAGCACCGGCGTAGAAACCTGAAAACGCGTAGCGCCATACGAACCGACTCGGTGCGTGGGAGGCTGCAGCAGGTGAAGGAGAGTGCGGGGACGGCGGCCGTGTAGCAGCTCGGCAGGAGACGGGCCGTCACGTGGCATGCACCGATACGTAGACAGGAAAATTTGAAGAGCTTGCTGCCTGGAGTGCTGACCTTTCATCTTCTCCATGTGAGACTTGAATGTTCGAGCGAAACGTTCTGCTTCACCATTGGACTGAGGGTGAAAAGGTGCAGTGGTGATATGCTGAATGCCATTCACACGACAAAACTGTTGAAATTCCGCACTAACAAACTGAGGTCCATTGTCACTGACGATAGTTTCAGGCAAGCCTTCGATGCAAAACACTGATGTTAAGACACTGATTGTACTAGAAGCTGTCGTTGAGTTCATGGCAATCACAAAAGGAAACTTGCTGAAAGCGTCTACAACAATTAACCAGCGCGTATTCCAGAAAGGTCCGGCAAAGTCAATGTGTAAACGTTGCCATGGTCCCTTGGGGCGTGGCCAGTCTGAGAAACGTTGCGGAGGAGCCGCCTGATGCTCCGCACAAACTGTACACTGTGACGTCATGTGCTCTATCTGAGCGTCCATACCAACCCAGGTACAATGACGTCTGGCCAAATGCATTGTCCTAACAATACCCCAATGTCCTTGATGCAGGAGGCGTAACACTTCTCGTTGCAGGGAACGAGGAACAATCACTCTTGCTTGGTCGTTGTCGGTATGCAACAACAGTACACCCTGACTTAAAGATAATGCATGACGTTGTGCAAAATAACGTCGAACCAGAGGCCGATCAATGTCTTTGGCTCTGGCAGGCCACCCTGAGCGAACAAAACGTGCTACCACACTTAGGTCTGCATCCGCAGCTGTTTCCTGTGCAACCCGACGAGAGTTCAAAGGAAAGTCTGCGACAGCGGAAGCATCTCTGGAATCTATCTGACAACATGCCATTTCTGAAGAATCAAATGATACATCCTGGCCAACCGGAAGTCGAGAAAGTGTGTCCGCGTTGGCGTGTTTAGTGGTAGGTCGGTACAAAATCTCATACTGATAATTTGACAGTATCAAGGACCATCTCGGAAGCTTTTGTGCCGTTCGTGGCGGAATTGGCTTTGTGGGTGAGAACAACGACGTGAGAGGCTTGTGGTCTGTCAACAAATAGAATTTTCTGCCATACAGATAATGATGAAACTTTGTGACGCCGTAAATGATTGCTAAGGCCTCCTTTTCTATCTGACTGTAATTCTGTTGCGTCGGCGTCAGTAGCTTGGATGCAAAGGCAATAGGACGATCGTGACATCCAATACGATGCGACAGAACTGAACCCACACCGTACGACGAGGCGTCAACTGCTAACACTACAGGCTTCTGTGGGTCAAAGGGAATCAACCATGCATCACTGAGTAGTGCAGACTTTAATTTGTCAAAGGCAACCTGACAATCTTTGGACCATACAAAAGGAACATTCTTCCTACGTAAGTGATGCAGTGGAGCTGCAATCTGAGAGGCATTGGGAATAAACCTGAAATAATAGTTAAGCTTTCCCATTACTGCTTGCAATTCATGCACATTCTTAGGAGGAGGCAAGTCTTTGATTGCTCGAAGATGTGACTGTAAGGGATGAATTCCTTGGGCATTAATCACGTGGCCTAGGTACTCTATTTCAGTTTGAAAAAACGAACACTTTGCTTTATTGCAACGTAGACCTGCTGCAGTCAAAACTTTGAAAAGGCACTCCAGGTTTGCTAAATGTTCTTCAACTGTACGTCCGGATATCACAATATCATCTAAGTAGTTTGAGCAACACGGTACAGAAACTGTCAGCTGTTCCAAAAAGCGCTGAAAAATAGCGGGGGCGGAAGAACTGCCAAAGGGTAGGCGTTGAAATTGAAAAAGGCCCATGTGAGTATTAATGACGAAAAACTTTTTTGACTCGTCATCAAGTGGAATTTGTAAGTATGCCTCTGCTAAATCAATCTTGGAAAAGAAACGAGACTGTCCTAATTTGTCCATCAGTTCGTCAGGTCTGGGCAGGGGATAAGTGTCGACAATTGTTTGACTGTTCACTGTTGATTTGAAGTCCGCACAGAGACGAAGTTTTCCTGACGGCTTGGGTATAATTACTATAGGCGAGGCCCACTGACTCGCAGAAACAGGAGAAATCACCCCACTATCTTGCCAACGTTGAAGTTCTTCGGCAACTGTATCACGCATTGCGATAGGCACTGGTCTAGCTTTACGAAATTTTGGAACTGCAGATTCTTTTAAAGTTACATGTGCCACGAAGTCTTTTGCACAACCTAGTTCCGGCGAAAACAAGTCACTATATTTGTCACACAATGCATTGATTTTATCCTGAGGCACTATTGACGAAATTTGAAGCACATCTCTTTGAATTGATAAACCAAACAAGTCAAAAGCATCTAGTCCAAAAATGTTCTGTGTAGATTTGGCCTGAAGAACAACAAAAGCAACTGTTTTTGTTACACCTTGAAAAGAGGCGGGCAGGCTACATGTTCCTAGCACGGGAATATTTTCACCTGTATAAGCTGTTAACACTTGCTGTGACGGCGACAATTTTGGCGAACCCAGAAGTTCATAAGCATCTTTATTTATTAATGTGACAGCGGAACCAGTATCAAGCTGAAATTGCACCGTCTTATTTTCTATGAAGAGAGTCACAAACAGTTTTTGCTTGCGGCGCTCGACAGGTGCGCGAATGTGGGCAACGTCTGCTACGGTTTGTTTGCTGCGTCTGCGCGGGCCGCGTAGTGAAGTAAGCGGCGCAGACTCGGCACGCAGCGGATTAACCACACTGTCACTAGATGACACTACCGCCGGATCGGCGTCCGCGCAATGCGAAGCTACTCCAGATGTACTAACTACTGCACTACACTTTTGTGTAGCTACTTGGTGTCTACTGTCACTAGCTACACAGTACTGGGCACTATTACAAGGAGCAGTTGCAGAAGGCACTATTTTCACTACAGGAATGCACTGTTCATAGTCATTTTGCTTGTCCCGAACCCTTGTCCGTTGCACTGTTTTACGCGCTCGTCGGCGCTTGCTACGTGGTGCACTATATAGTTTTGCCATAGGCGCAGAACTACTTTCTTGCAATGGAGATCCAAGGAAAGCACTGTTCAATTCCACAGCCCGTATAACATTTACAGAATGAACTGTTCTCGCACTCTGCGAAGCACTGTTTCTAACGGTACCGTTCTTTGAGTTTTTAATTTGCATACACACAGACTGTACATGACCTGATTTGCCACATTGATAACAGGTTGCGTTGCGACTAGGGCAATGAGCACGCTTGTGGCGAGACACACACCGGGGGCAAGATTTACGTACATTTTTCTGAAATGAGCGTTGGCGTCCGTTATGCAAATTACTGTGTCTAACACTACGGGGCGACCTTTGCGTCGCACTTTTACTCTGGCTACTGTTCACTGTCTGTTCAGCACGGCCGGTAGAAAAATAAGAATCACTAGTGCTATACTGAGAACTACGCCTAGGAAAGCGTCCGTTGCGGCGCACTGAATTTACACTGTGGCTTTGCATTTCTACATCTGCTAAGTCAAAAGTATCATGCGCTTCTATAAGCTGCAGTACACTGTCTAATGAGGGGTCAGACTGTTTCAGAATTGCTGCTCTAATTCTGGGGTCTTGAATATTCTGCGTAATCGCATCCCTCAACATCACGTCACTATACGAAAGTCCACAAGAGCAAGTAAATTTACATTGGCGGGTTAAGCCCTTCAATTCCGTAATCCACTCTTGGTGTGACTGCTGCGGTAATTTTTTTAGTCTGAAAAATCGGTACCGTGCCGCAGCTACGAGAACTTTTCTCTCATAATGAGCATTCAGTGCTTCTACTATTTGTTCAAAGTCTACATCACGAGGAGATGCTGGCGGGAATAGTTTCTGCAGTAATACGAAGGTTTTGGGGCCCACCACAGATAATAGCAGATGCTTCACTTTCTGACCTGTAATTTGATGAGCCGCGACGAGTTCTTGAAACTGTGCGAAGTAGTCGCTCCATTCTTCCTCACGTTCGTTGTACTGGCGGAACGTCGGAAGCGGTGCGGCGGCAGGTGTGGGCTGCTGATGCGACGGCTGTTGTTGTTGGTTAGCTGCCTGCGCTGTGAGCTGGGACACCGCCTGGAGGAGTTGCGTTATTTGCGCCGTCTGTAACTGAATAATTTCCATTAAGTTTGGGTTCGGGGTAGTGGCCATGCTGACCGATTAGGCGCCGCGCATACAAGTAAATTATAACAAAACACAATTGCAATATGAAAGAGGACGCTCTGCAACAAAAAAGTCCACAAAACACGTAACTGAAAAAGTTCCCCCAAAATTCTTATATTAAGGGTGGGTGGGCGGGAGCAATTTCTGCGTGCTCCGACTGCTGCCGTCTGGCTGCTGCAAGCGGGCTGGTCCAAGGTTCTATCCCATCCTCGTCGCCACTTTTGTGTCCCAACTTCGTCGCCGCTTTTGTGTCCCAGCCTCGTCGTAGGTGTCGGTGGCCGAGTGGAATGAGACCGACACGCTGGTGCAGGTACGGAGGGGAGCAGCCAGAAACTATAAACACTCGAGTAAATTAGAAAGAGATATATTGCACAGAATGTAACAATACTTAACTTTTACATAGTACTGCAGAATGTTGATACATAGTTGTTAGAGGCCTGCCTAGTGCCTGTACAATAGCAAAGTCTTCACTCGTGCCTATCTGATTACGAAGGTCCTAACTCGTTGCTATCTCAGTCCGAAGTGCCATGTCTTTCCGTGGTGGCCACGAGCGGGGTTCCAGCAGAGGGCGCTCGTGGCTGTCGTCGGAAGAACGCCGCGCCGTGCATGCATGGCGGCGCGCGGCGAAAGTAGGTGGCGCGCACTTTGTACTTGTGCGACACCACATATCTGATATGCATTCCACTCACATTAATGTAAGCAGCCATCAAGAATTTGAATAACTACCTTTGACAGCGGAAATCCCTGCGAGTCGTGTGGAAAGATGGCCAACGAGGAACTCAAATGTAGGCACAGGGATATGAACCCGTGACCACTCCATCGTCGTTGGCTGGAACTCAATAGAGCCAGCATCCATCGTGCAAGTGCCACACACATTTCTAGTGGGTTTAAATCTGTTGGGTTGTGTTGCCAGGGGAGTACGGCAAACTCAGCCCGGTAGACTTAAAACCATTGACTAACACTGCGAGACCTGTGAAACATAGTGCTGACATGACGATAGATGTCATCGTTACGAGGAAAAGTAAAATACATTTACAGGTTGATTTGGTACTTCGGGTTAAGCTTACTTCTGTTGATCCACTGCGCCATCAACAATAACGACGTTACCTGAAATATGACGATAAATCGTTCTCCTTTCAACGATTGCTGGGTGCTCTTTCTTCAGATATTTAATGCCAATAACCATCTGTTCCCATGCAGCATCAAAATTTATTCATATGAAAAGGCCACCTGTAGCAGTATTTTCGTTCAAATTCCAACCTTTGCTATCACCATTGGTACATGAAGCAGACACCTGTTGTGGAGGTGAATATGAAGTAAAGGCCGCTGAGCAGTCGTTGAAAAGACACAGAAGCGCTGAATTGGCCGAGTGTTCTAAGGAGTCTTTATGCGGAGTGCCCGATGCATCTACATGCGATACTCTGCAAATCCCGTTTACGTGCCTGGCAGAGGATTCATCGAACCACCTTTACACTATTCATCTGCTATTCCATTCTCGAATAGCGCGTGAGAAGAAAGAACATCTGAATCTTTCAGTTCGAGCTCTGATTTCTCTGGTTCGCATTTCCTACGACATTATCTACGTATTCTTTCCAGTTTAAGTCGATGTAATAGTAATTTCTAGGTATTTACTTGAGTTTACGGAGTTCACATTCGATTGATTTATCTTCTAAACCAAGTTTAACGGATTTCTTTTCGTACTCATATGGACGACTTCACACTTCTCATTATTTAGAGTTAATTGTCAATATTTACACCATACTGATATTTAAATCGTTCAGCAGGTGGTTTTGATCTTCAGATGACTGTACTAGACGATAAATGACGGCGTGATCTGCAAACAACGTAAGAGAACTGCTCGGATTCTCTCCTAAATCGTTTATATAGATAAGGAACAGCAAAAAACCAATAACACTACCCTGTGGACGCCGGCTATCACCTCTGTTTTAGTCGATGCCTTTCCATCGATTACTACAAACTGTGCCCTCTCTGACAGGAAATACCCTATACAGTCACGCAATTTGATTAAAAGCCGTTTGTGAGACACGGTGCAAAAGACTTCCGAAAATCTAGAATTACGGAATCAATTTGAGAACGCTTGTCGATAGCACTCATCATTTTGTGTGAATAGCTAGTTGTGTTTCACATTAACGATATTTTTTTAATCCGTGTTGACCTTGGGTCAACAGATCATTCTGTTCGAGAAAAGTCATAAAATTTTGCTCGCTGTTGGAGGTTCGAGTCCTCCGTCGGGCATGAGTGTCTATATTGCCCTTTGCATAAGTTAGAATAATTAATTTGTAAGCCTATGGACTGATGACCAATCCCTTAGATTTACAAATATTAGAACATTTGAGCCTGACATTAAATACCCCAACTAATATCATTATTAGATTAGCTGGATATAGGGACGTCAATTCTTAATCGTCAAAGTAACTGTAAAATATTTTGGAATATGCAAAATATCGATTATGGAAACCACTAAAGCGGTCATTAGATTTACAAACATTTGATGTTGAAGAGAGACAGTTCGTACCCTCTTGGTTCATTTGGGTGGTCTGCACGACAGTCAACATTGCGAAATTCTGTAAATATGCAACCGCTGTAATTGTTTTTCAACCTATATATTCGACTGCTTAACTAAGCCCCGACTGTGGGTTGATAATGAACTAAAAAAAGACGAAGAACATCAGGAGTGCCAAAATGAAATCAACGGTAATCTCACCATCAGGAGTGGGGTGTACGAAGTAAATGATGTTAATGGCAGTCTAGCGCAGGCAGTGAGGCATTCATAGTCAACCAGTACCTACCAAAAGCCTTAATTTGAGGAAGAAATTACTACTACATCTGGAGGTGTAATTGGACGAAAACTTATCCTGCTACTGCCTTACATCAGCGAAGTTTTGCAGGTAAAATCATATTTATTTATGCTTTTATTAATAATTTTTGATGTTAATGATTTTTATTATATGATTTACAAAGCATACTGTATTTTCTTTCTCATGTGTCGTAGATGTCTGCCGCCTGTGAATGTAACTGGCGCATGACAGTCGTCTTCAGGTTTTTGTCGTTGTCGAAACGCTATCCGAAGGACAGAAATATCAGTTCCTCCCCCAAACATTTTGTTTCGTGGTCGAGATTGCTATTAACCAATAGTCGACACGTATTCAGAAAGTACCGCTCTTGCGAAACACAGCTTGCCCTTTATTCACATGAAGTGATAAGTGCCATCGACAAGGGATCTCAAATCGATTCCATATTTCTGGATTTCCGGAAGGCTTTTGACACTGTACCTCACAAGCGGTTTCTAATGAAATTGCGTGCTTATGGAACATCGCCCCAATTGTGCAAATGGATTCCCGATTTCCCATCAGGAAGGACACAGTTCGTAGTAATTGACGGTAAGTCATTGAGTAAAACAGAAGTGATATCTGGCGTTCTCTAGGGAAGCGTTATAGGTCCCCTACTCTTCCTTGTGTTTATAAACGATTTAGGAGACAATCGGAATAGCTCCCTTAGACTGTTCGCGGATGATGCTGTTGTTTATCTGTTAGTGAAGTCAACGGAGGATCAAAAGAAACTGCAAAGCGATTTAGACAAAATTTCTACATGATACGAAAATTGTCAATTAACACTAAATAATGAAAAGTGTGAAGTAATATACATGACCACTAAAAGAAATCCGCTGAACTTCAATTACACGATAAATCATTCAAACTTTAAGATCGTAAATTCTAGCAAATGCTTTGTAATTACAATTACGAACAACTTAGACTGGAGAGAACACACAAAAAATATTGTGGGGAAGGCGAACCAAAGGTTACGTTTCATTGGCAGAACGTTTCGAAGATGCAACAGCTCCACCAAACAGACTGTCTACATCACACTTGTGCGTCCTCTCCTGGAGTACTATTTTGCATCAGAGCAACGTAATCGTGTTGCGAGGTCATCGAGGTCGGGCTGCCGCACCATCTCAACCGGGTGATCACTGTTGACGGACGTTCGCCCACTTTTTTCTTCTCATCATGGACACTTTGAAGAATTTTGGGAGAAAACTTACATAAGTGACGCTCCATTAGTTTGCTCCTTATGAACTGCCCGTAGACCCGTCATACCTGACGGTGAATGTCCATGTTTTGTGCATTAAGGTACTTTATCGTTGATCGAACCTGACAGGTGGAAAAGGAAGGAATAAGAGAAGCCATTTTGGAGCCCCAAAAACCAGGATGCCGGAAGTTGTCACAGAGCGCGGATTTAGGTCGGCTGCTATCGACTTGCATCATCGAATCAAGTCACTCGACGCCATGACTACGACATTTTCGTAAATAAACAGACGGCTATTTATGACCTGGACGAAGATGAATTTTACTGCTACTCGTTGCACTCGCAACTGATCTCTTAGGGTCTTACCTAATCACAAACTCTGAAATCGCTACAAACTCGAAAATAAGCAGCCTACATTTTCTTTTAAGAGAACGCCAGGTATTTGACAGTCACCACTTTAATTTTAAATTCACAATTATGATTTCAGCCTTTCCTATTATATATGATGTTATATGACGTGTGAACGAAAACAAAACAGTACCATATTGGTGTAATGGCCACGAAATAGATTCTACTTTTCAGTTATGTCTCGTTTCTGTGCCTTGATGCAGTAAATTCCTTTTCCATTTGTGCTCAATTGTAGAACTTGACGACTCCTACGGAGATTTGAGGATGACATCTTTAGCAGGCTATTCTGACAAATTGAAATTTTGATGTCGCACATAAAAATGGCTTTTTTGGTGGGGATCATAATTGTGAATTAAAAATTAGTTAATGATAATGTAAGGGTCTTAAAGAAATTTTATTTGAGTGTCTTCCTCCACAAATTAAAAATCTAGAAACAGACAAGATAAAGGTGAATGGTACTCGTTTCGGTCACAGTAGTTCAAACTGTTTCCTTATGTTTCTGCCTAATTACGCACTCGGAAATTGGCACATATTCATTTATAATTGTAACAACACATAGTTTAAACGTTGCTGATAGGCATCTCGTATCAGCCGCAATAATTTAAACTTTCTTCTTAGGCTACTACATAAAAACGTACTCGGCCAAACGGCCCACCACATCTTTGCGGGAAGGAGTAATGTAAAAGCCATTTTTTCTCGTATCAATCACAAAAATTTAAACTATTCAAACATATCTTTCAAATGTTTGTTTAGCTTATGGGACTTAATTGGGGGGTTTTAAGTCCGTAAACTTGCAAACTACTCCCGAACCGGACGCGACTGGATGGCCAAGAAGATTTTATTTATTCAATAATATTATCATCCCAGAATCTTTTACTAACGTAAAAAGTAACGAAAAGATTTTGTTCTCCTAAGATTCTAATCCAAAATTTTCCATGACAGACTCCAAAATCCCTCTAACCGCATTTTTTTTATTATTTTTATTATATAGCTCGGTTCCTTGCGGACGTTGATATCACACTTGTCCCATGTTGATTCTTGCGTACTGCCATCAGTTCTTCTTTTATTGTTATTAGGGAGGACATGCAGCCCTCTCACTTAACACTCTGAGATACCGTTCCGGCGAACCTGCAATTCTTGTCGCTTATTTTAATTCATAGACTTTATGCTGCGGGATTTGTCCTTAGTGCATCATTCCTTGATATAACGATTTTAAACATATCTTGTCAAGAGTTGCAGCAACCGTAGTAAATTAACAATGATTGTAGAAACAGCCCAACAAGTTGCACTTTGTTTAGATACTTTACCTTGTTTTCGGAACCAGCTAAGAGTGCCTTCATCATAAGATTAAAATTATTACCTAAAACTGAATGTTTGAGTAAATTAACAGACAATCGTATGAAATATTTTATACAATATTTTTATATACAAAACCATATGTAGAAATACGTACTCACATGCGCGATATAGTCAAGTGCAAAAGATAAAAAGCATTGGAGCACATACTAGCCAGAGGCTAGTAAGTCACATTTTACAAATGAGCGACTGGCCTTTGTCGGCCTGCCGTAGTACAGCTCGCCAGCCAACTGCGGCGAGGCGCATGCGCCGTACAAAAAGTACTTTATTCCTCTCCTGGGCCCCGTACCTTATAGAAAATAACGTCTTCTTAGTAAGAAGTATAATTGCAATGTAGTTTTTTCTACCTCCAAAAGCCTCAAGAGTAATCTCATTCATATCTTGAAATCTTATGAGCCGCCTTTACAAAAATACGGCGTCTATAAAATAACATATAGGTCGTGCCCTACATATTACACTGGACAGACTGGTCGAGCTATTGCTACCAGATGTAAAGAACACTGTATAGGGAAAAAAGGCACTAACGTTTACAATTCTTCCTTTGTCGACCATCTGCTAATTGCAAATCACTAACCAAAAGATGTTCAGGATGTTAGTATTTTGCATACAGAAAGTGAAGGGAGTAAACTTGATGTTCTTGAGGAATTGGAAATTTTCAAACATTTTTCTTTGAAAGATAATTTCATTCCTAACGAGCAGCTACATTCACGCAATAAAGAATTCTTCAGTGCTTTGAAGCCGTTACTCAGAGATCCCTAATTTTGTCTTTTTTGTTTGGGTTATTCGTGTATCTCCGGTAATAATAATGTTTCAAATGTTTGTATAGTCTATGGGACTTAACTACGGGGTCATCAGTCCCTAAACTTACAAACTACTTATGAACTACTTACGAACTAGGACGGCACAAATATCCATGCCCGAGGGGGGATTCGAACCCCCGACCGTAGTGGCCGTGCAGACCGGTAATAATATTTTCTACTTACATTCAATATGATATTCACTGTTTAATAAGCCTATTATTTCAAGTCTTGCCTGTTCTTTTACTACTTATCTGGAAACTTTTGTTTAACGCCATATTTTATGTCAAAACTGTGGTGTATTTGAATATTTCTGTACCCAAATCTTGTAAATCAACTAATGTTAAATCAGAAAAATCCTGTCTGTTAACTGCTTATTCTCAGTGTGTAATGTTTTCCATGTTCCACATGATCTGTATTAATCAAGCCCCCACAATCGCGTAAGCGGCCGACTGCGAACAAATTGAAGAGCGCCTTGGCGGTCATTGTAGTGGCAAACTTCCACGCGAACTTTAAATGTTCGTAAGATTCTTTTGATTAGAGAGAGTATTCATTTGAGTTAAGTCGCGAAAACTATGTCTAATTGAACTATGTAACCACAAAACGGCTTCAGGCTCCTTCAATATACAGCAACAATCGGTTGTGTGTAAATTTATTACACGTGTACGGTGTAGAAATTGGCCATCAGCTTTTCCTCTTCCTAACGAAACCGAACTGTACCATGTAGATTTTTTTTTTACGTTATGACTGCAGTACATGAACGGAATTTATCGTCAGACACGATTTTTTGGCACTTTCTCCTACTATTGTGAAACTTTTGTACAAATATTAATTTCGGAAGAGTTTCACACATTACGTCTTTGCTTTAATGCTGTATCCTTCAATATTCAGATATTTCATAGCGTCAAAAAATCAAACAGGGCTGATTGTGAAGTGAAATATGCCATCAGATACATAACTGAAAAATAGCTTCTTACGTTGTGAATACGGCAATCATCCACCACCAAATTCTTTTAAGAACACGAAGTATGCCTTAACGTTTTCCTAATTAAAGCATCTAGCATTAGCATTAGGGTATCTAGCTAGAAAATTATCATTTTTAATGCTGTAAGCCAAATATCGTATAACAGAGTGAACTGCTCAAAAGTCAGCCACTAGGGTTGAACTTCACAATGTGCATCCACTGTGGCTATGTGCCGTTCGTATATGGAACTATATACAGGTCTGCAAACCCCTTTCAGTTGTTATACCTATATGTAAAGCAGATTACCTTTAAATTCTGCGTCACTAGTTGCTAATATTAATTTCATAAAGAAAAATTCGAACTGCAGTGTAGCAACTAATTTCGTACCCTAATAGTTATTTTACACAATCATAAAATGAAACGTTTTGAGCTTCCTGTCCACCAGTACTGCCTAATGTAGTTCCTTTTTAAGAGCTATAAGTATTGTAAAAGCCTGTTATTTATTTCATTCAATCCTATATTATCTTGACTAACAGTCTGTTAAGCAAGAGTAACTATCTCTGAACACAAGTAGTAGGGCTACTTGTATTCCTGAGAGATGTAAATGGGAATATAGTATTCGATCTTTTTATTCCTTTCTTAAATTGATTTATGTATTTAAACGCTGAGAAGCTCTTCACCATCGTTCATCATGTACACTGCGATAGTCAAACAATACAGACGTGACTATCAATTGTGTATATACCTCGCAGTAGCTATTTAATGCATGATTTACCTGCTAATAAAACTCGTATTTATGTGACGCTTGCCACTACCATGGCGGCCGGGCGAAGGTTCAAATTATCCCGCGACAGCAGCGCCGTCAGGGAGTCTAGTTATTTTTACAAGGTCTTTGGTATTAATGCTTCTGTCACTCATAAGCACTAAGAGAGGGAGTCAATGTGCGGCAGTTGGCTTGCGAGCAGTACGGCAGCCCGAAAACGGCTTGCCGCTCTTTCGTGAATGTGACTTACTAGCTTCTTGCTAGCATGTGTTCTAATATGTGAGTGCATGTTTTCGCGGCGATAGCCATTAATAAGATCTTCTCTGATTACAAGCCGCGTCATGTGGTTTACTGCCCACGAGCTTTCGACAGAGAGAACTCCTCTGCCATTGTCAAGTAGATGACCAAATATTTACTCCCTCTTCAGACAATACACGTCTCCGACTCCTCGTTCTCAAACAAAATGGCTTATTAGAAACAATATAAGACGTACCATAACTCTTGATGGCTACCTCAGAAATATTCCAAGAGCGATAAGCAATAACATCTCTCTCACAGAAAGACTCAAGACCAGGCATGGCAGCATTAGTCGTACGAACAAAAGCCACAGGAAGCCATCCAGAACCACCCAAAACTTCATTAGTCTTCACCGTAAAATCAAATCATGCAGATACAAAAGTGCAAAACTTCTTCTTGAGCAGTAGTCCCAACACCATAAACACCAGGTGAAAGATCCACATTATTGCCTTCTACACTACTTCTCTTATAATAACGACGGCGTGGCATCGTGATACAATGCTGTTGCTCGCGCGGCTGCCTCAAACACAATGAGCTACGATGGCTGCATGTTGCAACGACCTTCTGCCTGGCGCACATGCTGTCTAGAACGCCACTTTTTAGTGGTTCTGGATGGCTTACTGTTGCTTTTGTTCGTACCACTAATGCTGCAATGCCTGGTCTTGAGTCTTTCTGTGAGAGAGATGTTATTGCTTGTCGCACTTGGCATATTTCTGAGGTAGTCATCAAGAGTTATGGTACTTCTTTTTTTTTTCTGATAAGCCATTTTGTTTGAGAACGAGAAGTCGGAGACGTGTATTGTCTGAAGAGGGAATACATATTTGGTTTAATGTTTCAACACCATTTCAAAAAACAAATTCCTAATTAAATATCCTTATCCTTAAAAACTTATTGCTGGGCACATGACATCCACTTGACAATGGCAGAGGAGTTCTCTGTCGATAGCTCGTGGACAGTAAACCACATGACGCAGCTTGTAACCCGAGAAGATTTCATTAATGTGTTCTAATGTTATTTATCTTTTGGACTTAAAAATATTGCTCATACGTTTACGTCTCATGTGAGTACGAATTCCTACACACGGTTTTGTATATAAAAATTATTGTATAAAATATTTCATATCATTGCCTGTTAATTTATTCAAACAATTTTAGGTAATAATTTTAATCTTCTGATGAAGGTACCCTTAGTTGGTGCCGAAATCTAAATAAAGTATCTAAACAAAGTGCAACTTGTTGGGCTGTTTCTACAATCATTGTAAATTCTTGGTTATTAGTTCTTAATTCCATTTAATGAACGAAAGTAAATCATTAACTTACTATCGCCTTAAACTATTATACTTGTTGTATCATCCTCGCTGCCATTTGTTGAGTAGTCGTCACTGTCTCGTTGTCAGGAAAGGTCCGGTGCAGGATTCGTAGATATCTATAAAAAAATTCTCCGATTAGTAATACAAGTTATTTATTGACTCAAGGATACAATACTAAACTTCCATCTGCTCTTCTCTTCTCGCGGCGTAGTCTTCTGTACGATGCTAGCTAGTTACTGCCTAGTTCTGACGGACGTCCAGTCGCATGTCGGCCTAGATATAGCAGCTTGCAGAGGGCGCGCGTCTACAGTTACTCCCTCCAAGAGGCGCGGCACCGGCGTGCGATTCATAGACCAAAGATAACATAGACTGCGCGTGACCCTATCTCTGCCGTGTTGTGGTTCGAAACCAACATCTGACATTGCCTGTAGTCTACAGTTACTCCCTCAAAGAGGCTCGGCACCGGCGTGCGATTCATAGACCAAAGATAACATAGACTGCGCGTGACCCTATCTCTGCCGTGTTGTGGTTCGAAACCAACATCTGACATTGCCTGTAGTCTACAGTTACTCCCTCAAAGAGGCTCGGCACCGGCGTGCGATTCATAGACCAAAGATAACATAGACTGCGCGTGACCCTATCTCTGCCGTGTTGTGGTTCGAAACCAACATCTGACATTGCCTGTAGTCTACAGTTACTCCCTCAAAGAGGCTCGGCACCGGCGTTCGATTCATAGACCAAAGATAACATAGACTGCGCGTGACCCTATCTCTGCCGTGTTGTGGTTCGAAACCAACATCTGACATTGCCTGTAGTCTACAGTTACTCCCTCAAAGAGGCTCGGCACCGGCGTGCGATTCATAGACCAAAGATAACATAGACTGCGCGTGACCCTATCTCTGCCGTGTTGTGGTTCGAAACCAACATCTGACATTGCCTGTAGTCTACAGTTACTCCCTCAAAGAGGCTCGGCACCGGCGTGCGATTCATAGACCAAAGATAACATAGATTGCGCGTGACCCTATCTCTGCCGTGTTGTGGTTCGAAACCAACATCTGACATTGCCTGTAGTCTACAGTTACTCCCTCAAAGAGGCTCGGCACCGGCGTGCGATTCATAGACCAAAGATAACATAGACTTCGCGTGACCCTATCTCTGCCGTGTTGTGGTTCGAAACCAACATCTGACATTGCCTGTAGTCTACAGTTACTCCCTCCAAGAGGCTCGGCACCGGCGTGCGATTCATAGACCAAAGATAACATAGACTGCGCGTGACCCTATCTCTGCCGTGTTGTGGTTCGAAACCAACATCTGACATTGCCTGTAGTCTACAGTTACTCCCTCCAAGAGGCTCGGCACCGGCGTGCGATTCATAGACCAAAGATGACATAGACTGCGCGTGACCCTATCTCTGCCGTGTTGTGGTTCGAAACCAACATCTGACATTGCCTGTAGTCTACAGTTACTCCCTCAAAGAGGCTCGGCACCGGCGTGCGATTCATAGACCAAAGATAACATAGACTGCGCGTGACCCTATCTCTGCCGTGTTGTGGTTCGAAACCAACATCTGACATTGCCTGTAGTCTACAGTTACTCCCTCAAAGAGGCTCGGCACAGGCGTGCGATTCATAGACCAAAGATAACATAGACTGCGCGTGACCCTATCTCTGCCGTGTTGTGGTTCGAAACCAACATCTGACATTGCCTGTAGTCTACAGTTACTCCCTCAAAGAGGCTCGGCACCGGCGTGCGATTCGTAGACCAAAGATAACATAGACTGCGCGTGACCCTATCTCTGCCGTGTTGTGGTTCGAAACCAACATCTGACATTGCCTGTAGTCTACAGTTACTCCCTCAAAGAGGCTCGGCACCGGCGTGCGATTCATAGACCAAAGATAACATAGATTGCGCGTGACCCTATCTCTGCCGTGTTGTGGTTCGAAACCAACATCTGACATTGCCTGTAGTCTACAGTTACTCCCTCAAAGAGGCTCGGCACCGGCGTGCGATTCATAGACCAAAGATAACATAGACTGCGCGTGACCCTATCTCTGCCGTGTTGTGGTTCGAAACCAACATCTGACATTGCCTGTAGTCTACAGTTACTCCCTCAAAGAGGCTCGGCACCGGCGTGCGATTCATAGACCAAAGATAACATAGACTGCGCGTGACCCTATCTCTGCAGTGTTGTGGTTCGAAACCAACATCTGACATTGCCTGTAGTCTACAGTTACTCCCTCAAAGAGGCTCGGCACCGGCGTGCGATTCATAGACCAAAGATAACATAGACTGCGCGTGACCCTATCTCTGCCGTGTTGTGGTTCGAAACCAACATCTGACATTGCCTGTAGTCTACAGTTACTCCCTCAAAGAGGCTCGGCACCGGCGTGCGATTCATAGACCAAAGATAACATAGACTGCGCGTGACCCTATCTCTGCCGTGTTGTGGTTCGAAACCAACATCTGACATTGCCTGTAGTCTACAGTTACTCCCTCAAAGAGGCTCGGCACCGGCGTGCGATTCATAGACCAAAGATAACATAGACTTCGCGTGACCCTATCTCTGCCGTGTTGTGGTTCGAAACCAACATCTGACATTGCCTGTAGTCTACAGTTACTCCCTCAAAGAGGCTCGGCACCGGCGTGCGATTCATAGACCAAAGATAACATAGACTGCGCGTGACCCTATCTCTGCCGTGTTGTGGTTCGAAACCAACATCTGACATTGCCTGTAGTCTACAGTTACTCCCTCAAAGAGGCTCGGCACCGGCGTGCGATTCATAGACCAAAGATAACATAGACTGCGCGTGACCCTATCTCTGCCGTGTTGTGGTTCGAAACCAACATCTGACATTGCCTGTAGTCTACAGTTACTCCCTCAAAGAGGCTCGGCACCGGCGTGCGATTCATAGACCAAAGATAACATAGACTGCGCGTGACCCTATCTCTGCCGTGTTGTGGTTCGAAACCAACATCTGACATTGCCTGTAGTCTACAGTTACTCCCTCAAAGAGGCTCGGCACCGGCGTGCGATTCATAGACCAAAGATAACATAGACTGCGCGTGACCCTATCTCTGCCGTGTTGTGGTTCGAAACCAACATCTGACATTGCCTGTAGTCTACAGTTACTCCCTCAAAGAGGCTCGGCACCGGCGTGCGATTCATAGACCAAAGATAACATAGACTGTGCGTGACCCTATCTCTGCCGTGTTGTGGTTCGAAACCAACATCTGACATTGCCTGTAGTCTACAGTTACTCCCTCAAAGAGGCTCGGCACCGGCGTGCGATTCATAGACCAAAGATAACATAGACTGCGCGTGACCCTATCTCTGCCGTGTTGTGGTTCGAAACCAACATCTGACATTGCCTGTAGTCTACAGTTACTCCCTCAAAGAGGCTCGGCACCGGCGTGCGATTCATAGACCAAAGATAACATAGACTGCGCGTGACCCTATCTCTGCCGTGTTGTGGTTCGAAACCAACATCTGACATTGCCTGTAGTCTACAGTTACTCCCTCAAAGAGGCTCGACACCGGCGTGCGATTCATAGACCAAAGATAACATAGACTGCGCGTGACCCTATCTCTGCCGTGTTGTGGTTCGAAACCAACATCTAACATTGCCTGTAGTCTACAGTTACTCCCTCAAAGAGGCTCGGCACCGGCGTGCGATTCATAGACCAAAGATAACATAGACTGCGCGTGACCCTATCTCTGCCGTGTTGTGGTTCGAAACCAACATCTGACATTGCCTGTAGTCTACAGTTACTCCCTCAAAGAGGCTCGGCACCGGCGTGCGATTCATAGACCAAAGATAACATAGACTGCGCGTGACCCTATCTCTGCCGTGTTGTGGTTCGAAACCAACATCTGACATTGCCTGTAGTCTACAGTTACTCCCTCAAAGAGGCTCGGCACCGGCGTGCGATTCATAGACCAAAGATAACATAGACTGCGCGTGACCCTATCTCTGCCGTGTTGTGGTTCGAAACCAACATCTGACATTGCCTGTAGTCTACAGTTACTCCCTCAAAGAGGCTGGGCACCGGCGTGCGATTCATAGACCAAAGATAACATAGACTGCGCGTGACCCTATCTCTGCCGTGTTGTGGTTCGAAACCAACATCTGACATTGCCTGTAGTCTACAGTTACTCCCTCAAAGAGGCTCGACACCGGCGTGCGATTCATAGACCAAAGATAACATAGACTGCGCGTGACCCTATCTCTGCAGTGTTGTGGTTCGAAACCAACATCTGACATTGCCTGTAGTCTACAGTTACTCCCTCAAAGAGGCTCGGCACCGGCGTGCGATTCATAGACCAAAGATAACGTAGACTGCGCGTGACCCTATCTCTGCCGTGTTGTGGTTCGAAACCAACATCTGACATTGCCTGTAGTCTACAGTTACTCCCTCAAAGAGGCTCGGCACCGTCGTGCGAGTCATAGACCAAAGATAACATAGACTGCGCGTGACCCTATCTCTGCCGTGTTGTGGTTCGAAACCAACATCTGACATTGCCTGTAGTCTACAGTTACTCCCTCAAAGAGGCTCGGTACCGGCGTGCGATTCATAGACCAAAGATAACATAGACTGCGCGTGACCCTATCTCTGCCGTGTTGTGGTTCGAAACCAACATCTGACATTGCCTGTAGTCTACAGTTACTCCCTCAAAGAGGCTCGGCACCGGCGTGCGATTCATAGACCAAAGATAACATAGACTGCGCGTGACCCTATCTCTGCAGTGTTGTGGTTCGAAACCAACATCTGACATTGCCTGTAGTCTACAGTTACTCCCTCAAAGAGGCTCGGCACCGGCGTGCGATTCATAGACCAAAGATAACATAGACTGCGCGTGACCCTATCTCTGCCGTGTTGTGGTTCGAAACCAACATCTGACATTGCCTGTAGTCTACAGTTACTCCCTCAAAGAGGCTCGGCACCGGCGTGCGATTCATAGACCAAAGATAACATAGACTGCGCGTGACCCTATCTCTGCCGTGTTGTGGTTCGAAACCAACATCTGACATTGCCTGTAGTCTACAGTTACTCCCACCAAGAGGCTCGGCACCGGCGTGCGAGTCATAGACCAAAGATAACATAGACTGCGCGTGACCCTATCTCTGCCGTGTTGTGGTTCGAAACCAACATCTGACATTGCCTGTAGTCTACAGTTACTCCCTCCAAGAGGCTCGGCACCGGCGTGCGATTCATAGACCAAAGATAACATAGACTTCGCGTGACCCTATCTCTGCCGTGTTGTGGTTCGAAACCAACATCTGACATTGCCTGTAGTCTACAGTTACTCCCTCAAAGAGGCTCGGCACCGGCGTGCGATTCATAGACCAAAGATAACATAGACTGCGCGTGACCCTATCTCTGCCGTGTTGTGGTTCGAAACCAACATCTGACATTGCCTGTAGTCTACAGTTACTCCCTCAAAGAGGCTCGGCACCGGCGTGCGATTCATAGACCAAAGATAACATAGACTGCGCGTGACCCTATCTCTGCCGTGTTGTGGTTCGAAACCAACATCTGACATTGCCTGTAGTCTACAGTTACTCCCTCAAAGAGGCTCGGTACCGGCGTGCGATTCATAGACCAAAGATAACATAGACTGCGCGTGACCCTATCTCTGCCGTGTTGTGGTTCGAAACCAACATCTGACATTGCCTGTAGTCTACAGTTACTCCCTCAAAGAGGCTCGGCACCGGCGTGCGATTCATAGACCAAAGATAACATAGACTGCGCGTGACCCTATCTCTGCCGTGTTGTGGTTCGAAACCAACATCTGACATTGCCTGTAGTCTACAGTTACTCCCTCAAAGAGGCTCGGCACCGGCGTGCGATTCATAGACCAAAGATAACATAGACTGCGCGTGACCCTATCTCTGCCGTGTTGTGGTTCGAAACCAACATCTGACATTGCCTGTAGTCTACAGTTACTCCCTCAAAGAGGCTCGGCACCGGCGTGCGATTCATAGACCAAAGATAACATAGACTGCGCGTGACCCTATCTCTGCCGTGTTGTGGTTCGAAACCAACATCTGACATTGCCTGTAGTCTACAGTTACTCCCTCAAAGAGGCTCGACACCGGCGTGCGATTCATAGACCAAAGATAACATAGACTGCGCGTGACCCTATCTCTGCCGTGTTGTGGTTCGAAACCAACATCTGACATTGCCTGTAGTCTACAGTTACTCCCTCAAAGAGGCTCGGCACTGGCGTGCGATTCATAGACCAAAGAAAACATAGACTGCGCGTGACCCTATCTCTGCCGTGTTGTGGTTCGAAACCAACATCTGACATTGCCTGTAGTCTACAGTTACTCCCTCAAAGAGGCTCGGCACCGGCGTGCGATTCATAGACCAAAGATAACATAGACTGCGCATGACCCTATCTCTGCCGTGTTGTGGTTCGAAACCAACATCTGACATTGCCTGTAGTCTACAGTTACTCCCTCAAAGAGGCTCGGCACCGGCGTGCGATTCATAGACCAAAGATAACATAGACTGCGCGTGACCCTATCTCTGCCGTGTTGTGGTTCGAAACCAACATCTGACATTGCCTGTAGTCTACAGTTACTCCCTCAAAGAGGCTCGGCACCGGCGTGCGATTCATAGACCAAAGATAACATAGACTGCGCGTGACCCTATCTCTGCCGTGTTGTGGTTCGAAACCAACATCTGACATTGCCTGTAGTCTACAGTTACTCCCTCAAAGAGGCTCGGCACCGGCGTGCGATTCATAGACCAAAGATAACATAGACTGCGCGTGACCCTATCTCTGCCGTGTTGTGGTTCGAAACCAACATCTGACATTGCCTGTAGTCTACAGTTACTCCCTCAAAGAGGCTCGGCATCGGCGTGCGATTCATAGACCAAAGATAACACAGACTGCGCGTGATCCTATCTCTGCCGTGTTGTGGTTCGAAACCAACATCTGACATTGCCTGTAGTCTACAGTTACTCCCTCAAAGAGGCTCGGCACCGGCGTGCGATTCATAGACCAAAGATAACATAGACTGCGCGTGACCCTATCTCTGCCGTGTTGTGGTTCGAAACCAACATCTGACATTGCCTGTAGTCTACAGTTACTCCCTCAAAGAGGCTCGGCACCGGCGTGCGATTCATAGACCAAAGATAACATAGACTGCGCGTGACCCTATCTCTGCCGTGTTGTGGTTCGAAACCAACATCTGACATTGCCTGTAGTCTACAGTTACTCCCTCAAAGAGGCTCGGCACCGGTGTGCGATTCATAGACCAAAGATAACATAGACTGCGCGTGACCCTATCTCTGCCGTGTTGTGGTTCGAAACCAACATCTGACATTGCCTGTAGTCTACAGTTACTCCCTCAAAGAGGCTCGGCACCGGCGTGCGATTCATAGACCAAAGATAACATAGACTGCGCGTGACCCTATCTCTGCCGTGTTGTGGTTCGAAACCAACATCTGACATTGCCTGTAGTCTACAGTTACTCCCTCAAAGAGGCTCGGCACCGGCGTGCGATTCATAGACCAAAGATAACATAGACTGCGCGTGACCCTATCTCTGCCGTGTTGTGGTTCGAAACCAACATCTGACATTGCCTGTAGTCTACAGTTACTCCCTCAAAGAGGCTCGGCACCGGCGTGCGATTCATAGACCAAAGATAACATAGACTGCGCGTGACCCTATCTCTGCCGTGTTGTGGTTCGAAACCAACATCTGACATTGCCTGTAGTCTACAGTTACTCCCTCAAAGAGGCTCGGCACCGGCGTGCGATTCATAGACCAAAGATAACATAGACTGCGCGTGACCCTATCTCTGCCGTGTTGTGGTTCGAAACCAACATCTGACATTGCCTGTAGTCTACAGTTACTCCCTCAAAGAGGGTCGGCACCGGCGTGCGATTCATAGACCAAAGATAACATAGACTGCGCGTGACCCTATCTCTGCCGTGTTGTGGTTCGAAACCAACATCTGACATTGCCTGTAGTCTACAGTTACTCCCTCCAAGAGGCTCGGCACCGGCGTGCGATTCATAGACCAAAGATAACATAGACTGCACGTGACCCTATCTCTGCCGTGTTGTGGTTCGAAACCAACATCTGACATTGCCTGTAGTCTACAGTTACTCCCTCAAAGAGGCTCGGCACCGGCGTGCGATTCATAGACCAAAGATAACATAGACTGCGCGTGACCCTATCTCTGCCGTGTTGTGGTTCGAAACCAACATCTGACATTGCCTGTAGTCTACAGTTACTCCCTCAAAGAGGCTCGGCACCGACGTGCGATTCATAGACCAAAGATAACATAGACTGCGCGTGACCCTATCTCTGCCGTGTTGTGGTTCGAAACCAACATCTGGCATTGCCTGTAGTCCACAGTTACTCCCTCAAAGAGGCTCGACACCGGCGTGCGATTCATAGACCAAAGATAACATAGACTGCGCGTGACCCTATCTCTGCCGTGTTGTGGTTCGAAACCAACATCTGACATTGCCTGTAGTCTACAGTTACTCCCTCAAAGAGGCTCGGCACCGGCGTGCGATTCATAGACCAAAGATAACATAGACTGCGCGTGACCCTATCTCTGCCGTGTTGTGGTTCGAAACCAACATCTGACATTGCCTGTAGTCTACAGTTACTCCCTCAAAGAGGCTCGGCACCGGCGTGCGATTCATAGACCAAAGATAACATAGACTGCGCGTGACCCTATCTCTGCCGTGTTGTGGTTCGAAACCAACATCTGACATTGCCTGTAGTCTACAGTTACTCCCTCAAAGAGGCTCGGCACCGGCGTGCGATTCATAGACCAAAGATAACATAGACTGCGCGTGACCCTATCTCTGCCGTGTTGTGGTTCGAAACCAACATCTGACATTGCCTGTAGTCTACAGTTACTCCCTCAAAGAGGCTCGGCACCGGCGTGCGATTCATAGACCAAAGATAACATAGACTGCGCGTGACCCTATCACTGCCGTGTTGTGGTTCGAAACCAACATCTGACATTGCCTGTAGTCTACAGTTACTCCCTCAAAGAGGCTCGGCACCGGCGTGCGATTCATAGACCAAAGATAACATAGACTGCGCGTGACCCTATCTCTGCCGTGTTGTGGTTCGAAACCAACATCTGACATTGCCTGTAGTCTACAGTTACTCCCTCAAAGAGGCTCGGCACCGGCGTGCGATTCATAGACCAAAGATAACATAGACTGCGCGTGACCCTATCTCTGCCGTGTTGTGGTTCGAAACCAACATCTGACATTGCCTGTAGTCTACAGTTACTCCCTCAAAGAGGCTCGGCACCGGCGTGCGATTCATAGACCAAAGATAACATAGACTGCGCGTGACCCTATCTCTGCCGTGTTGTGGTTCGAAACCAACATCTGACATTGCCTGTAGTCTACAGTTACTCCCTCAAAGAGGCTCGGCACCGGCGTGCGATTCATAGACCAAAGATAACATAGACTGCGCGTGACCCTATCTCTGCCGTGTTGTGGTTCGAAACCAACATCTGACATTGCCTGTAGTCTACAGTTACTCCCTCCAAGAGGCTCGGCACCGGCGTGCGATTCATAGACCAAAGATAACATAGACTGCGCTTGACCCTATCTCTGCCGTGTTGTGGTTCGAAACCAACATCTGACATTGCCTGTAGTCTACAGTTACTCCCTCAAAGAGGCTCGGCACCGGCGTGCGATTCATAGACCAAAGATAACATAGACTGCGCGTGACCCTATCTCTGCCGTGTTGTGGTTCGAAACCAACATCTGACATTGCCTGTAGTCTACAGTTACTCCCTCAAAGAGGCTCGGCACCGGCGTGCGATTCATAGACCAAAGATAACATAGACTGCGCGTGACCCTATCTCTGCCGTGTTGTGGTTCGAAACCAACATCTGACATTGCCTGTAGTCTACAGTTACTCCCTCAAAGAGGCTCGGCACCGGCGTGCGATTCATAGACCAAAGATAACATAGACTGCGCGTGACCCTATCTCTGCCGTGTTGTGGTTCGAAACCAACATCTGACATTGCCTGTAGTCTACAGTTACTCCCTCAAAGAGGCTCGGCACCGGCGTGCGATTCATAGACCAAAGATAACATAGACTGCGCGTGACCCTATCTCTGCCGTGTTGTGGTTCGAAACCAACATCTGACATTGCCTGTAGTCTACAGTTACTCCCTCAAAGAGGCTCGGCACCGGCGTGCGATTCATAGACCAAAGATAACATAGACTGCGCGTGACCCTATCTCTGCCGTGTTGTGGTTCGAAACCAACATCTGACATTGCCTGTAGTCTACAGTTACTCCCTCAAAGAGGCTCGGCACCGGCGTGCGATTCATAGACCAAAGATAACATAGACTGCGCGTGACCCTATCTCTGCCGTGTTGTGGTTCGAAACCAACATCTGACATTGCCTGTAGTCTACAGTTACTCCCTCAAAGAGGGTCGGCACCGGCGTGCGATTCATAGACCAAAGATAACATAGACTGCGCGTGACCCTATCTCTGCCGTGTTGTGGTTCGAAACCAACATCTGACATTGCCTGTAGTCTACAGTTACTCCCTCAAAGAGGCTCGGCACCGGCGTGCGATTCATAGACCAAAGATAACATAGACTGCGCGTGACCCTATCTCTGCCGTGTTGTGGTTCGAAACCAACATCTGACATTGCCTGTAGTCTACAGTTACTCCCTCAAAGAGGCTCGGCACCGGCGTGCGATTCATAGACCAAAGATAACATAGACTGCGCGTGACCCTATCTCTGCCGTGTTGTGGTTCGAAACCAACATCTGACATTGCCTGTAGTCTACAGTTACTCCCTCAAAGAGGCTCGGCACCGGCGTGCGATTCATAGACCAAAGATAACATAGACTGCGCGTGACCCTATCTCTGCCGTGTTGTGGTTAGAAACCAACATCTGACATTGCCTGTAGTCTACAGTTACTCCCTCAAAGAGGGTCGGCACCGGCGTGCGATTCATAGACCAAAGATAACATAGACTGCGCGTGACCCTATCTCTGCCGTGTTGTGGTTCGAAACCAACATCTGACATTGCCTGTAGTCTACAGTTACTCCCTCAAAGAGGCTCGGCACCGGCGTGCGATTCATAGACCAAAGATAACATAGACTGCGCGTGACCCTATCTCTGCCGTGTTGTGGTTCGAAACCAACATCTGACATTGCCTGTAGTCTACAGTTACTCCCTCAAAGAGGGTCGGCACCGGCGTGCGATTCATAGACCAAAGATAACATAGACTGCGCGTGACCCTATCTCTGCCGTGTTGTGGTTCGAAACCAACATCTGACATTGCCTGTAGTCTACAGTTACTCCCTCAAAGAGGCTCGGCACCGGCGTGCGATTCATAGACCAAAGATAACATAGACTGCGCGTGACCCTATCTCTGCCGTGTTGTGGTTCGAAACCAACATCTGACATTGCCTGTAGTCTACAGTTACTCCCTCAAAGAGGCTCGGCACCGGCGTGCGATTCATAGACCAAAGATAACATAGACTGCGCGTGACCCTATCTCTGCCGTGTTGTGGTTCGAAACCAACATCTGACATTGCCTGTAGTCTACAGTTACTCCCTCAAAGAGGCTCGGCACCGGCGTGCGATTCATAGACCAAAGATAACATAGACTGCGCGTGACCCTATCTCTGCCGTGTTGTGGTTCGAAACCAACATCTGACATTGCCTGTAGTCTACAGTTACTCCCTCAAAGAGGCTCGGCACCGGCGTGCGATTCATAGACCAAAGATAACATAGACTGCGCGTGACCCTATCTCTGCCGTGTTGTGGTTCGAAACCAACATCTGACATTGCCTGTAGTCTACCGTTACTCCCTCAAAGAGGGTCGGCACCGGCGTGCGATTCATAGACCAAAGATAACATAGACTGCGCGTGACCCTATCTCTGCCGTGTTGTGGTTCGAAACCAACATCTGACATTGCCTGTAGTCTACAGTTACTCCCTCAAAGAGGCTCGGCACCGGCGTGCGATTCATAGACCAAAGATAACATAGACTGCGCGTGACCCTATCTCTGCCGTGTTGTGGTTCGAAACCAACATCTGACATTGCCTGTAGTCTACAGTTACTCCCTCAAAGAGGCTCGGCACCGGCGTGCGATTCATAGACCAAAGATAACATAGACTGCGCGTGACCCTATCTCTGCCGTGTTGTGGTTCGAAACCAACATCTGACATTGCCTGTAGTCTACAGTTACTCCCTCAAAGAGGCTCGGCACCGGCGTGCGATTCATAGACCAAAGATAACATAGACTGCGCGTGACCCTATCTCTGCCGTGTTGTGGTTCGAAACCAACATCTGACATTGCCTGTAGTCACGTGACTCACTTTTCGTCAATATGAGCAACAGTTTTTCTAATTTTCAACTTAAGTCATGCATTGATTTTAACAATAAAACGACTTTTTTACGCTTATTACACATATAGTACTAAAGGTAATGCAGTTTTTGGACACTTATCCTAATATTAATGCGATAATTGTTTTTATATGTGACGAGTTGACACTTATTCACAGTGTTTTTTACTATAAAAAGAATTACAGATAGTGTTTGTGCAGCGTTATGATTTTTTTAACTGTTAAATGTAATTATCGAGGGGAGGAGAATTCCAGTTGTCTAAATATATATTTCATCAAGTAAGTTATTTCTAGTGCAGATCTGCTTTTAATAGCGTTGTACACCGCTATATTTGAGTATACAACATTCAGTGTAGCTATAAAATTAGACTTAGTTATGTTTGCACATCAATTATTCTAATTGATACTGCGAGTACTTTGAAAGGTTTACGTATTGACATCGATGTATATGCAGAAGTCGTAAAATACAGACGCTTGTATTGTGTAAAATTTCTGATACTAAGGATAAACACCGTGTTTAGTTCCTATAAAGGCATAACATAACTTTAAGACGTATTGTTGGCAAAACGTAAGAAAAAAGATGTTGTTTGTAAAACTGATTTCTCGTCTTTTACTCCCATGGAAGTTGCTGAGTGACTTACAGAGTAACAAAAATAGCTATTCACTTCGTAAGAGGAAGTCATTTATACGTTTCACCTAGGCACATGTAAAACAATAACCATGGCATTAACATTAGGTATTACGGAGAAATAACTTTAACTGTTCTCCTAAAAATGTTTTAGGACAGGATTAGAAGATTTGTTGTTGAAATCAACGCCTCATTTCTGTTATAAATGAGAAAAACTACATCCGCCAGCTTCACTTCACATTTCTTGCAACGACGAAAACGACTTGTTGCCCCGAGTCACGTGACATAGATGTTGGTTTCAGTGTAATGACGTCACGCGCAGTGTATATTATCTATGCTCTATCCGTGCGATAAGCTGTCGGACGTCATCCGCTGCAGTCTCCAAGATAGTTCTCTTGTGTCTGGCGTGTGGCGCTGACGTTACGCCACAACAATACTTTCATTATTTGCATTTCAACATGTAATCTTCAAAGCAGAGGACACAGACATTACGGCTCCAAGTGACCACAGATACGGTATTAAGGTGCTTCCGGCCATCAATTTCGGCTATTCTCGGTTTTTAGCGTCCATTCCGCCTTTCACGGCGGTCCGTTGATTTTCACGTCGCATATCTGTTACGCATGCGCAGTTTTCCCAGGTAAATACGTCCAAAGTGAACAACATCAGGAAACTAACTTTCTGGATGTGTCTCGTACGCAGTGAGCAAAGTCATAACCTATAGAAATGTTTCCACTGTTGGTTTTCTTCTGGTCTTCAGTCCGAAGACTTTTTTGATTCAGCTCTCCATTCTACTCTATTCTTAGCAAGCCTCTTCATTTCCTCATATGAACAGCAACCCACAGCCATCTCAATCTGCTTACCGTATTCGTCTCTTGGTCTCCCTCTCCGATTTTTTCCCCATACACTTCCCTCCAATTTTAAATTGACGTTTCCTTGACGTCTAAGAATATGTACTATCAATTCATCCCTTCTTTTAGTCAAGGCATGCCAAAAATTACTTTTCTCTACAATTCTCTTCAGTACCTCCTACTTAGTTACCCGATCTGTTCACCTAATCTTGAGCATTCTTCTGTAGCACCATATTTCAAAAGCCTTCTTCTTCTTCCTGTCTAAACTTTTTGTAGTTCATGTTTCGATCACGCACAAGACAACACTCCATGCAAATGCCTTCTGAAAAGACCTCCTACATTCAAATTAATATTTGATGTTAGCAAATCCCTCGTTTTCAAGAACGCTCTTTTCCCATTGTATTCTCTATTTTACATCCTCTGTATTGCGACTATCGTATATTATTTTACTGTACAAGTAGAAACTCACCACCACCTTAATTGTTTCGCTGCTTAATTTAATTCATTTAGCATGTCTGATTTTCTTAGACTGCATTCCACTACCCTTGTTTTGCTCTTGTTAATGTTCATGTTGCACGCTTCCTTCAGCACACTGTCCATCCCGTTAAGTTACTCTTCCAGATCGTTTGTTGTTTCTTCAGAATTACAATGCCATCAGCAAAATCGCAATGCTTTTATTTCTTCTCCGAATTTTTCCTAGCTTTCCTTCACAGGTTGCCCGATGTACAGGCTAAATAACATTTGGGAAAGACTACAACCCTTTCATAATCCCTTCCAAACCAATGCTTTCCTTTCATGCCCTTCAACTTTTACAATTGCAAATAACACTACATCCTTATGGCCTCCCGTGTTGCTTCATTTCTCCTGATTCCAAACTGATCTTCCCTAAGGTCACCTTCTACCAGCTTTACCATTCTTCTGTAAATATTTTGCAACCCTTACTTATTGAATTGATGGTCCTGTAATGTTCACACCCTGATTTCTTTGAATTGTGGATTATTACATTTTTCTTAATGTCTTACGGTATATCGCCTCTCTCATTCATGTTACACAACTTATGAAATAGTTTTGTCATGGTTGGCTCTCTCAGAGACTTCAGTAACTCTGTGGGAACGTCATCGACTCTAGTGGTCTTGTTCCGACTTAGGTCATTCAGGACTCTGTCAAATTCATCTCCCAAAATAGTATCTCCTGTTTCATCTTCGTCTGCTTTCTCTTCTCTTTTTGCAATATTGTCTTTAAGTTCAATTTCTTTATAGAGCCCCTCTATATACTCTTTTCACCTTACAGCTTTCCCTTCTTTTCTGAAAACTGGTTTTTCATCTGCTTTCTTGATATTTATAAAGTTGTTTTCCTTGTATCGAAATGTCACTTTTATTTCCGTGTATGCGGTATCTATTTTTCCCCTAATTATATGTTCTAAGCTTCCATGAATTAAAAAAAAGTAAATAAATAAAACTTTCATTTGTGAGTTGGCGGTAATATGTAGTCAATTTTTTTTTTTTTTTTTAATAATTAATGCTGCAGCAGTCACTTTTTACTACTTTTATTTTATTAGCACGACGCGTTTCGGCAGCAAGCTTCCATCATCGGGTGCATTTCACAGTTACTGATTCATTACTGTTTTATTATGTTTTGATAATACAAGGGTAAGTCAATTATTATCCGCAATTTAGTTATATTTTTGTTTATGTTGGTAGTACTGTCGTTTTACGTTGGTGACGTATGCTTTGTTGTCATTTCTTTGCAATTTTCAAGCTTCTACGTTAGTTTCGTTGCCGCTGCCGTGCTGTTAATCATGGCTGCTCCACTGTCTATTTGCACCAAAGAAGAACAACGTTCAGTGATACGTTTTTTGTGGGCGGAAGGTGTATCAGAGGCCGAAATTCATAGAAGACTTTCAGTACAGTACGGGAGCAGTGTTTTGCCACAATGAAGTGTGTACGAATGGATTGAAAAATTCCGAAATGGTCGCACCAGTGTTAAGCACAATGAAGGAGCCGGACGACCGTTTACCGCCACAAATGAAGACACCATTGAGCGATCACGTGGAATGATTATCTTAGACATACGATTAACTATTTATGAAATGGCTCATCGTCTTCCAATTAGTTATGGTTCTGCCTACGAAATTATTCACAACGGACTTGGATTTCGTAAAGTTTGTGCAAGATGGGTCCCTAAACAACTCACATAGATGCATAAGCAAACGTGCCTCGACATCTGCAAAAAAACATTTGGATCGCTATGGTAACGACGGGGACAACTTCTTAGACAGAATCATTACTGGTGACGAAACATGGATCCATCATTACGAGCCGAAGAGTAAACGGCAGAGTATGGAATGGAAACATCCAAATTCGCCGTGCAAAAAGAAGTCCAAGACCAAACCGTCCGCAGTAAAACTGATCTTTACGGGTTTTTGGGATGCACGAGGTCCTGTACTGGAACATTATAGGGAAAGGGGCACAACAATAAACAGTGTACGTTACAGTGAGATGCTTACTGACAGGCTAAAGCCTGCAATTCGAAGCAAACGCCGAGGATTGCTCTCATAAGGTGTTGCACGACAATGCCCGTCCGCATACTGCTGTCCACACTGCTGAAAAGCTCAAGAAACTCAAATTCGAAGCACTGGATCATCCTCCATATAATCCCGATCTTGACCCTTCTTTCACTTGTTTGGGCCACTCAAACAGGCATTTAGGGGCCGTCGATTTGACTCGCAGCTCAACCAAATACCTTCTTTTATGAGGGCATAAGGAAGCTTGTAGAGCGATGGACAAAGTGCATTGAAAAGCAAGGATACTATGTCGAAAAGTGATGTTCTTGTGCCGGCCGCGGTGGCCGAGGGGACTGAGACGCTCCAGTCACGGTCTGCACGGCCACTACGGTCGGGGGTTCGAATCCCCCCTCGGGCATGGATATTTGTGCCGTCCTTAGAATTAGCTAGTTCATAAGTAGTTCGTAAGTTTAGGGACTGATGACCCCGTAGTTAAGTCCCATATGCGATACAAACATTTGAACATTTGATTTGATGTTCTTGTAAGTTTCGTATTATATTACAATTAAATTTTATAACTACTTTGCGGATAATAATTGACTTTCCCTCGTAATAATGAACCAGTAAGTATAAAAATGCACCCGATGATGGCAGCTTGCTGCTGAAACGCGCCGTGGTAATAATAATATTAGTAAAAAGGGACTGCTGCAGCATTAATTATTCCAAAAAAGTTTATAATACAGTCGCAGACCTCAGAACAATCCACATAACATGGATTAATTTATGTTCAATTTTTTGTATTACTTAATTTTTTCCGGCCGCGGTGGCCGAGGTGACTGAGGCGCTCCAGTCACGGTCTACACGGCCACTACGGTCGGGGGTTCTAATCCCCCCTCGGGCATGGATGTTTGTGCCGTCTTTAGTATAAGGTAGCTGATAAGTAGTTTGTAAGTTTAGGGACTGATAACCCCGTAGTTAAGTCCCATAAGCTTAACAAACATTTGAACTTTGGTACTACTTCTGTTTCTATTGGGGCATAAAAAAGTCTTTCAATTATACCAGTTTCTTAATGATTTTTTCTACGATTCTTTCCGATATCTGCTGTCCAGTGAACAACCTGGCGACAGTAAGGGGACAGCTAGTGTGTTTTCTCTCACGTAGCCTCGACAGTTGGCATATTGGGGTCCTTAAATTAGCGTGTTTGTGCCTTTGCCTTCGTAGAACTTCTCTGTTGGGAGACTGCCGCCTCGGCTGTGGAAGGGACGGCGTCCTGTCAAGGCCTGCTGCCTGTGAGGTCCCGTTCGGTGGGCAGTGGATGGTGAGAGCGGTTGACGAGGCCGACCGCGGCTACCTGAGATGTATTGTTTGCTATTACTGGTAAGCAAGTCAATGGTCTGCAGACGCACTGCAGGTAGCCCGCCGAAGCGTCGCCACTGCAACACAGTCGGACGTCCCGTCTCAGAACGAAGTTCGCAGAAATCTGAATAGCACCTTCGCCAGAGTGGCACGTCGCTTTCACGGTAATGAATGTCTGGACGGTTTCTTAGAATTTGGCGAGATGGGTGTTTGTGGAAACGTTCTTCTGCGTACCGGATGTTAAGCAATTTGTTGGGCGCATATTCGGTCGTCTGGACCAGAGAGGCCTTGGAGCCGATGCATTCATGTTCAAATGTTTGTAAATCTATCGGACCAAACTGCGTGGTCGTCAGTCCGTAGCTTACAAACTACTTAAACTAAGGTAAACTAACCTAAGGACAACACACAAAGAGTATTCTGCGGCATTGGCCTCCTACTTAGCTTGCATTTATCGCAAATCTTTAATTCAGCTAAAAGTTCCTAGGGATTGAAAATAAGAGCAGGTGACTACCGTTTATAAGAAAGAGAAAATTCAAATGTTTGTATAGATTATGGGACTTAACAACGGGAGCATCAGACCCTAAAGATAGAAACTACTTACGAACTAGCTGACACTAAGGACGGCATAAATATCCATGCCCGATGGGGGATTCGAACCCCTGACCGTAGTGGCCGTGCAGACCGTGACTGGCGCGCCGCAGTCGCCTCCGCCACCGCGGCTGGCAAATGAAAGAGAACTGATCCACACAATTACACGTCAATATTTTTGACATCAATTTCATGTAGAATTTTGGAGCATATTCTCAGTTCGAATATAGTAAATTTCCTTGAAACAGAAAAGCTTCTTTGTATGAGTCAGAACGGGTTTAGGAAACAACGTTCATGTGAAACTCAGCTTGTCCTTTTCTCACATGACATCTTACGAGTCATGGATGAAGAGCAACAGACGGATTGTGTTTTTCTCGACTTCAAAAAGGCGTTCGACTCGGTGCCACACTGCTGACTGTTAACGAAGATACGAGCTTATTGAGAGGTTCACAGATTTGTGACTGGCTGCAAGACTTCCTAAGAAATAGAACGCAGTACGTTGTTTTCGACGGCGAGTGGTCATCAGAGACGAGTGTACCGTCAATCGTGCCCCAGGGGAGTGTGATAGGACCGCTGTTATTTGCTATCTATATAAATGATCTGATGGACAGAGTAAGTTGTAATTTGCGGCTGTTCGCTGATGATGCTGTGGTGTATGGGAGGGTATCGTCTTTAACTGACTGTAATAGCATACAAGATGACTTAAAGGAAATTTCTAGTTGGTGTGAAGAATGGCAGCTAGCTCTCAATGTAGAAAAAATTAAGGTGATGCGGATGAGTAAGAAAAACAATCCCATAATGTTCGAATACAGCATTAGGAGTGAGCTTCTTGATGCTGTCGCGTCGTTCAAATATCTAGGCGTAACATTGCAGAGCGATATGAAATGGAACGAACGTGTAAGGACAGTTGCGGACAGCCGACTTCGATTTATTTGGAGAATTTTGGGAAGATGTACTTCACCTCTAAAGGAGACCGCGTATAAAACACTTGTACGACCACATCTTGAGTATTGCTCAAGTGTTTGGGACCCGCAGTAGATCTGTTTAAAGGAAGACATAGAAGCAGTTCAGAGGCGAGCAGTTAGCTTCGTCACTGGTAGGTTCGACCAATGCGCGAGTACCCGGAAGTGCTCCGGCAACTCAATTGGGGATCTCTGGAGGAAAGACGATGTTGTTTTCGTGAATTTCTCTTGAGGAAATTTAGAGGGCCGGAATTTGAAGCTGAGTGTAGTACGATCTTGCTGCCGCCTACTTACATTTTGCGTAGTGATCACAAAGACAAGAGAAATTAGGGCTCGTACGGAGGCAGTGGGAGTGGAATAGGAAAGGAAATGTCTAGTAGTGGTACATTGTACCCTCCGCCACGCACCTTACGGTGGATTGCGAAGTATGTATGTAGATGCCCCAGGGAGGACTCGAACCTCCGACTGCGAGTAACCTCGTGCTCCGCAGCGAGGAGCCTTAGACCACTTGGCTACTCCACCGCGGCTGAATTTATGTATTTTGAGACCTGGGAACGAAAGAGAGCGTCCGAAAATTTCGGAGAGGTCGTGGACCTGTGTACGGTAACGTATCTGTGGGAACTTTGCTTATGTTGGAGAAGCTTGTAGGGGCGTCTGCAGAATGCTCTGTGAGTCGACGAAGCTTAGGATTGTGACAAATTTGTCAACGGCTTCTCGCGATATCATTGGGCAGGCTGTATGTGGTAATTGGAACGCTCTGGTCGCGACCAGGAACTCTGGCGTGGAGACAGATTTTGAGGGGATTCGCTTGTAGGTCTCCGCAGTGTGCGGATCTACTTAGGTCTCGTGGTTTGTGCTGTTGTCTGAACTTTGATTTTTGTCATGTAGGTTCGCTTCCGGCGGCCACAGTTGACTTAGATATTCGGGATATCTCACTTTGACCGTTCGCACTTTGTAGATCGCGGATATATTAAGATTTTGTGTCGCAAGTTTGACTTGGTGATTTGCACTTGTGAACACTGTTTCACAAGTACACTATGATCGACTTGTATGCTCGCGATATAAAATTGTGAAGTCATTGTCTGTCTAGCAGCGCCGACGCTAGAGAGGCTGTTAGTTAAACATAGTTTCTGCTTCTCAGAACGAAGTGAGGAAACGGTCGCGTTTTATTTCAGCTCTAATCTGCAGTTGTCACCTGCCGCTGCATACCCATATTCTGCTCTAGATATTTGGTAATGTGTCGTCTGCATCACCGCTAGGGCCAGTATATTGCGGTTTGTTGAAGGATTTTCTTTTTATTTTTATAACCGGGGTTATTTGTTCAAATTGGGAAACTTCATCTGTCCTTTGAGTTTGTGTAGGCCTATGTGCGATAGTAGTTTGAATAATTATTCTTCCTGAGTAGGTTTCCTTCTTCGTTGACTCAGCCAGTCATTTGTTGATGATATAATAGCCAATGTAATTTCACGTTGTTAATTTTAAATTTTTTAAATTATTACGCACAGGATATCTTTATTTCAAAGAATGTGTAATGTTTCGTTAGCTTTGTCATTTGACAGGTTGAATTGTTTATGGTAAGTAAATTGCATCTGAAGTAGGTATATTCTTTCAATTGAAAATTGGGAAGGGTTCTCAAATGGATTCCGTATTTCTTTATTAGCAGAAAGCTTCTGACACCGTACCTCACAAACGGCATTTAATCAAATTGCGTGGTTATGGTATTTCGCCCCATTTGCGACTGGTAAGGGGATTTTATTTCAGAGAGGACACAGTTCGTAGTAATCGATGGTAAGGCATCGACAGAAAAAGAGGTGATATCGGGCGTTCAACAGTGTAGTGTTATTGGTCCTCTGCTGTTCCTTCAAATGTTTTAATGTTTGTAATTCTATCGGACCAAACTGCGTGGTCATCAGTCCGTAGCTTACACACTACTTAAACCTAGATAAACTAGCCTAAGGACAAGACACACCCATGCCCCAGGGAGGACTCGAACCTCCACGGCAAGCAACCGGGCGCTCCGCAGCGAGACGCTTTAGACCGCTCGGCTGTTCCTTATTTACATAAACGATTTAGGGGAAAATCTAAGTAACCCTCGTAGGTTGTTTTCAGATGACACCGTCATTTACCGTCCAGCGAAATCATCTGAAGATCAAAACCAACTGCAGAACAATCTGAATATGATATCAGTATGGTGTTGAAATTGGCAATTGACTCTAAATAATGAGAAGTGTGAAGTCGTCCACATGAGTACGAAAAGAAATCCGTTAACCTTTGTTTACAAGATAAATCAATCAAATGTGAAGGCCGTAAACTCCACAAAATACCTAGGAATTACAATTACTTCAGACTTAATCTGGAAAGAACTCGTAGATAATGCCGTGGGAAAGGTGAACCAGAGATTGCGTTTTATTGGAAGAACCCTTAAAAGATGCAGCAGAACTACAAATGAAACTGTATACACTACGCTTGTCCCTCCATTTTTGGAGTATTGCTGCCCAGTGTGGGAACCTTATCATGTGGGTTTGACGGAGGGCATCGAAAGAATCCAGAGAAGGGCAGCTCGTTTCGTATTGTCGCGATACAGGGGAGACAGTGTTACGGAAATGACACAGGATCTGGGATGGGAATCATTACAAGAATGGCGCTTTTCGCTGCGGCGTGGGCTACTTACGAAACTCTAATCCCCAACATTCTGCTCCGAATGCGAAAATATATTGTTCACTCCCACTTACATAGATAGAAATGATCATCAGAATAAAATACGAGAAATCAGATCTTGAGCGGAGAGGTTCAGGTGTTCTTTCTTCCCGCGAGCTATTCCAGAATGGAATGGGAAATGAATAGTACAAAGGTGGTTCGATGAACCCTCTGCCAGGCATTTAAATGTAATTTGCAGAGTATTCCATATAGATGTACATTCTTACTTTTGAATGGGCAACCAGATGTTAGTTAACGTGAGGGTGTACGGATTAACTTAAGTCTTCATTGATGGTACCTCTCAGTGTGATATTGGATAGGAATTCATAAAATAAATGTGTCTGACCAAATTCATACGCCACCGTGCAAGTGAATTCAATAAACAAATAATTTTCCATGATTTTATATTCAAGGTGGCGGCCCACAATTAATGTAATTCAGAACATCGTATCAAATGGGGAATTTTCATACTGAGTCGACAAAACTTGACTCACTAGTAAAGAAGTTTCCACACACAGTAGCATACAGTTTACACATTATTTACTGCAGATTTTCAACGAAATGCTTCTTATCAAAGGTCAACTGTACCGCGAAAAGGAAATAGAGACAAACATGTTAAACATGGCTGCAGCAGAGCAACGGTAGAATAGTATCAATTTGTAGACAAACGCCCAAACAGTTGCATGAATTTTTTTCTTTCCTTGTTAAATCCTTGACCAGGTTTGAACAAAAAACTAATCTCATGCCTCTGTTTGGCTATTGTTTCTCTACAAATTGGTGGAAACAGAAAATATAATGACCCATATAGTGTTTTCCATAATTTATATTTTGCATATTCTGTAATATTTAACGATCTGTATTACTGTCTCTTTTCTCATACTAAACTAACCTTTTTACTTATTCTCTCTCCGTTGTTTTGCAGATTGTTTCGAGAATCTACGCCGCAGCTGCATAGTATAGCCGATGGAATAAAGGTAAGATCTAATACAACTAACGCACGTCATCGATTCTCTTAGAAGACAAACGGTAAATTCACTTCTCTTATGTTAGGTCAGACACAGGCTATCAACGAAAGCTACCGATGAAGAAGAAATGCTGTCGTAAATGTAGAAAATAAAATTACAACTAAAGCTGTTTCTCCCGAATGCAATATAAGAACCATGTTTAATGCCAAATACAGAAAATCTGTAGTCACAAATTGTACAGTGAAACAACTGAAGAGGTCGCTAAATTTTGCGCTTCACACCCCATCGATAGATCCACAAACACTGAACACTTGTTCAGTTAGACCAGATGGTGCAAGAAAATGTTCCTTGAATAACGATCTTGTCTAAATACATCAAGAACAACCGTTGAAAATGGAGAAAGTTGAACAATTCAAAATTTATTTCAATGGATGTAATTAATTACCACTGTCAACAATTTCTGGATATATATATATAATCTTGATATTGTCATGTTCATTTGTCAATTTAGTACTTTATGTGCAAGCACCAGAATGGTAACCTTCATAAGCACATTGAAAAGAAAAACATATTTTGGTATCTAGCACAACTTACGAAAGATGATTGTTTACAGGAACAACGTTTCTTTAAAAGATCTGTGGAAAAAATACTTCGTTTACATTTCTGAAAACTTCTCTTTCATCCGAAAGCCTGCAGGCATACCAGGCATATCATTTCCGTAAAAACTGGCGACGACAATTAATGATGGACTATTGATTGTATCTTTATACAGTCTTCACGAAAATTTATTTCTCTCTTATTTTCAATGAGATAAGCGGAATTTTGTACATGCTTTATCACCTTTCTAACTTGTCTATAAAAGCGGACGTCGCACCGTTGAAAAAGTGGAGTACATTTCCAAGGAATCACTTTGATTGTACATGTTGATATCTCGTCATCCTGAAAGATTTCGTTATATATTTCAGGCTCTGTTGGTCGATTACAAGAGACAATAATCAACAGAAACTGTTTTTGACCTACAAAAGACTTCAAACAACCGATTAAAAATCAGTATACATTGTTGTGTCCTAAGCTTCCCTGATTTGGAAAACGTTATTACGTTATTATATTGTCTTACTGTCTTCTGGCGTCGAGGGCTCTTGTAAACAAACACTTGAGGTAGGACGTGATAGCACATTGAGCGGTATAGCTATGTGTAAGTTTATTCATGTCTTGTCATCTGACGAAGACAGTTTTACTGCCTCTGACAACCAGCTTCCTGTTGTACACCGACTGATACTGACACTAGAGATAAAAAAATAATCGAAAATCAAAGATTTTGTTAGAAAATTGTAAAAGCAAATATAAACAAAATTTTAAATACTCTGCAATAAATGTCTGTCTCGTCAGTATTGATAACAAAATCATTGTTAAAATTCGATATCAATTTTAACATCTGGGTTCAAAAAGTGTCTGCAGCAGCTAAGATTTCTTCGATCGTCGCTTTTTGTTTCCTTGAAACAAATTTCGTAACTTTTCGCTTAACAATTCCGTTTTTATTTGCATCTGTAAACCCAAGTGTCAGAAGCTTTAAATCCAAAATATGTAAACTGTTGTGCTGCTGATAAAGACCACGGCTGTAACTTCCGTGTAGTCAGTTGTTGATAATTCAAATGTTTGTATAGTCTATGGGACTTAACTACGGGGTCATCAATCCCTAAACTTACAAACTATTTATGAACTACTTACGAACTAGGACGGTACAAATATCCATGTCCGAGGGGGGATTCGAACCCCCGACCGTAGTGGCCGTGCAGACCGTGACTGGAGCGCCTCATACTGATAATTCTCTCGCGCTTCAACAAAATGGATCATAACATCCAGGAACTGATTGCTGCATATTTATCGGTTTTTCCTTCTTCTCAATTGGGTAAATACTCCACCTTTTTTAATGGGCTGCATCCATTTTTGTATTCTAGGGTGAGCCTTTACGACATAAATAATTATAATGTAGAGGAAGATGATCTACTTCTGTTACCTTCCTTTCTTCTCGTTCGTATTCTTGTTATACTATCAAGAGGTCCGAAACGAATAATACGGTCTGCTGCCATCCACTCTCAACTTGCTCGTTTCACTAAAATCATCAACATGAATTTCACTGTTATGAGTGAAATATTCACTGTCACTTGCGCTAGATCTACAGTAAAATAAAGTTTTAACGTTGAACGGCATTACCTTTTTAGTAACGGATTAACGATAAGCGAAGTTAACTTTGTGACTAACGTTGCGGAACACAGATATGTTACAGAACCGCATCACCCCTAGCCTATGGGATAAATACCTGCTGGAATGTTCGACTTCAATGCAGGATGGCAGCAGACCGTATTATTCGTTTCGGACCTCTTGGTAAGTATGGAAGTGCGATTACGTATGTCAATCGCATCGCGGTTACGAGCAGCATGGAGTTCACGCCTGAGCCTCAGGACGTGCGCTAGCAGCGCATTTCGGGTTTTTAAAGCGTCAACTTCGAGTCGCAATATCTCAGGACGTAATTGGAATATTGCGATGCAATCAACGCCATTGTTTATGTAATTTGTCATGTTATGGATTGCTGAAGAAAAAATATAGTGTGTCCATTAAAAAAAAACATAAGATTGTGTTGAAAAACACATTTGCTTTCGTTTTAGAATATTTCCAAGTATGTACATTCATGGGCCCCAGCCGTACATTGATACCGGTAGAAGTCGTTTTCCAATATCTGTTATTGTTCCAGAGATATTTTGGGTGGACAAGATAGCTGGGACACGCTGTATTGGACAGACGATGCGTACCGTCGAGGATCGATGCGTTGAACACCAGAGGCACACATGCTTGATGTATCCGAGCAAGTCGGCGGTCGCTGAACATTGTTTGTCGGAGAATCACGCGATGGAGTATAAACGCACTAGGATTCTGGTACAGACGTCGAGATACTGGAACTGCGTCGTTAGAGAGGCCGTTGAAATTCGCAGAAGTGACGACCTCATAAACCGTGACTGTGGCTATAATCTTAGCAAAGCTTGGGAACCAGTGATTGGGTTAATTAAGAGTAATTCGATCAAACGTAACGTAATGACGACCACGGCGGACAGAGCCCTCACATCGACGTCATCTCAGGCACCGTCGCAATCGGTTCCACTGCGCGACCACAGCGCGGGGCGCGGACCAGGGAGGGGTCGCTCCGCGGGCCGAGGGTATTTCAATCGCCCGCTACCGGGCTAGAACCCAGTTCCCTTCGTACCGGCGCGTTTCCAGGAGCTCAGTCCGTCAGTTCACCTGATCATGGCGACATGTATGATCGCCGAAATATTGTGCCCGTTGGACACTATCGACCGGCAGTACACCCGTGGATATTTTGATAATCTTCCTTGTACTTGTTCAGGAACTAGTATGAAAAAATTCTTTGGTGAGCGCAGCCTTGAGCAAGCAAAATAAAGCTGTCCGTGTTAGAACCATAGAGATGTCAAATCAAGTCAACAGTATTAAATAGATTGTCCTATGATTTATTAATCATTGTAGAAAGTGCAAGTGTATTTCAAAATTGCAAGCTTTTGAATTTAAAAGATAGATGTTTCGAAAACATTGACTGTTCTTTGGACGTACCCTTTCCATGTAGCTCTATAGAAAACTATTGCTTTGGCTTGCAGCCGTGTGCGCTTCACAGATCACATTAGATTCATAGTTGGCAGCATCACTATCAGCTTGTAGGATTTTCTTTAAGCCGACTGGAATACAGGAGTTTCTTAGTAGTAAAGCGTTAGTGCATGACGTGACAGTCTTTCACCCATTCCAATATATATGACTAATAATTATTCAACTATTGTACAAATGTATTCATTTGTGTAAATGTTGCATGTCTGTAAAATCTGTTGCTAAAACAGTTAGTAGTAAAGAAGTAATAAATCAACACCTGGTGGTTAAAGGCGAGGTTTTCCATGAACGTTACTGTTTCTATCCTCAAATCTGATAAACAAGTCGTACTGTGATAGAATTTCTAAGGTATATTCAGTTGTATATGTGTATATTGCCTGTAAACATTTCTGCGAGTGCAATTTGTATTGCAGAAATTATAAATAACATATCACCAAATGCCATACTTTTATTCCATAAACAGTGGAAAATAAATAAATTTATTTCATTTCATCATTTTGCTCTGGTTTTCAGCGAGAAAAAATATAATGAAGGTTTGAGATTATGCTTAGTTTGGTGCGAGTCGCGAAGTACTCTCATTCTCATAAAGTGTATGAATAAAATCTTGTCGCATTGTGTTGCAGTTTTTCGGGAATCCTACAGTTTATGACGTCATATCTCCTAATCTATGTGTTACACGTGCTCACTACACTAGTCCTGTGTAGCTCGCGAACGAACTAGTTCGAAAGAGCGCTCCCACAGGTGTACTACGCGAACTAGTTCGCATATCGCTCGCCTCTTAGTTCGTCCGCTCCTTTCCGAAGACTGACGGGTAATAGCGATAGGAAGCGAGAGCGCGCAGAATCGTGTGATTCACTTATGCCAGTTGCCGTCACTTCGAGCTGAGATGCAGCTCAGCTGTAGTTTTAGTTGCGGTAGCAAAAGCCAAAACGAGTGGACGAACTAAAAAGAGCGACCTACTTCGCGGCCGAGCTGCGAACTAAAAGGAGACCTACCGGTCGCGAACTAAAATATGCGCGATAGGTCGCGAACTAAAATATGCGTCATAAGTCACGAACTAAAATATGCGCGATAGGTCGTGAACTGAAATATGCGTGATAAGTCGGGAACTAAAGTATGCGCGATAGGTCACGAACAGAATTAAAAATCACGTGTTTGCCTTCTACTGATGAGGGCCATTTCGAGGTTAGCGTCTGCCTGCTAGATTACTTAGTTCAGTGCTACAAAATTTCTGTTTCGAAATTTTCTGCTCTCTGCAGTATTTGACTCGTAAATTCCATAATGCCAAGATATAGAGATAACTCTAAACTTAAACGCGAGAAATTATCCACAAACTGTTTCTTTTGCTTTGCGTGATATCGTTAGCGGCTCACGCAGCAAGCGCATGAAGCAGCTACGCGGGGGAACTTCTCCCTCCACCTGCACGCGCAGACCACGTCGCTGAGCCGTCACTGGGAGCGGACGAACTAAAAGAACGAACTAGTTCGCGGCAAAGCCACGAACTAAAGTGAGCGCTCCCGGTCACGAACTATTATGCGTAAGTCTACACTACAACCAAGGTAACCATCCTCTTGATATGGAGCTCAAGTGTGCAAAATTTTATTAAGATCGGAACCAAACTGTCAATATGTATGGAATAAAAACGCCACCCCTGTGTGGCAGCATGGTCTAATGCATTATCCAACTGTCTGGGAGGTCGCTCGCGCCGGAGATTCGAGTCCTCTCTCGGGCGGGGTTGTGTTTATTGACTTAAGTGTAAGTTAGTTTAGTTAGTTTGTAAGTCTATGGACTGATGACCATAGCAGATTGGTCCAATATATTTAAAAACATTTAACATTTTACAATTCATACACGTAATCACAGGGCACTCTGCTTCACAGGGGATGTCGCAGTTGCTTTTTCACCCGAGATATCTCTGGAACTACAACAGATATTAAAAACTACTTTCATGGTCATAAACATACTTCTGGGGCTTGTGAAAGCAAGTATCAGGGTACACACTAACACGTAAACAAATGTAATATTCAACATAAACAATGTTATTTAAGTAATTTATTTTTAATTATTTTTATTCTTTTTTATTTATTTACTTTAATTTTTTTCATAATGTCGCATCGCAATGCATCAATTACACTCGGAGAATTTGTGAAGCCAATTTGCCTTTTAAAATGCACTGAGTGCACTGCTATCACATGTCCCTTGACTCAACATTGAATCTCTCTAGTCTCGTGAGACGGTAGCTGCGCACTCAACGTATTTCAAACGACAAATTGGCTTCGCAGATTCTCCGAGTGTAATTGACGTATTGCGATGCAACCAACGACATTGTTTTTGTGACTACTGATTTCGTAAGGAATAATATGTTGTTGTCGTCTTCGGTCAGCAGACGGGTTTGACGCAGCTCTCCACGCTACCCTGTCTTGTGCATGCCTCTTGAACTGAGAATAAGAACGACAGCCTACATCCTTTTGAATCTGTTTACTGTATTCGTCCCTCGGTCTCCCTCTACAATTTTTAGCCCACACACTTCCTTCTAATGCTAAGTTGACTATTCCTTGGTATCTCAGAACGTCTCCCACCAATCTATCCCTTCTCTTAGTTTGGATATTCCAGAAACTCCTTTTCTTCCCCATTATATTGAGCACCTCCTCAACAGTTACGTGATCTACGCTTCTAATCTTCATCATTCATATGTAGTACCATATTTCAAAATATTCTATCAGCCTTTTGTCTGAACTCATTATCGTTCATGTTTTGCTCCAACACAATGCAACAGTCCAGAAAAATGCTTTCAGGAAGGACTTCCTAATATTGAAATTAATATTGGATCTTAACAAATTTCGCTTCTTCAGAAACATTTTTATTTGTTCCAGCTCTTAGAGCATCATGCTCCACACATTGTGATAAGTAGCTTAATCCGCTCAAAGAATTAAAATTTGATAAAAACTACTTGTTAAAATTTTAACTATTCCATTATAGTAGTGCCTTCGATGAAGTGAAGAGTTTAATTGTGCCTTACTACATGCAATGCTCACTCACTTTCGTTGTTGCATTTTCAGAATTTCATCACCATTTTATTCCTGGAGGAAGTAAGATGAAAGCTGATACTGTATTTGCATGTCAGATTAAAAACGTTTATACAGACTGTGGTAATATTACATCATGTTTGTCACCTTGAGCACCGAAAAATATTCCATTACACTTATTGAAATGTAGTTAAGAAGACACAGAAAACTTGTCAAAAACAGATTTTTTAATAGTTATCCTATCACCAAATGTAGTACCAGCTTAAAACAAAAACAACGTCTACTGCTTGCGAATTTGTCATTTTGAAATAGTCAGAAGATGTGTATCTTTTTTTCTTCTTTTGTATTTAATGTAAGAAGACCGTCATTTATTCGCAGATGATGCATTGTGAAGTTGACATGTAAGCAGTGTGAGATAGCGTGCCGTACACAAATAGTTTGTAAATCTATCGGACTCAGCTGATGGTTTATTAATTAGTCCGTAGCTTACAACCAACTTAAACTATGGTAAATTAACCTATGGACAACACAAACATCCATGTCCGAGGGGGTACTCGAACCCCCGACGGCGAACGGCCGTGCGCACCGCAGCTCGGCGCCCCAGTGCACACGGCCAACCTTCCGCGTCACACAGTTTCGGCGTGTGCTGTTAGACCAACAGTTTTAAAATTTCTGGATTGCATGACGCTTTTGCCATTTTGCGGGACTTTTTCAGTAATCATCCCAATGCGGGACATCGAGTCCAAATGTGGGACTGTCCCGCAGAATCCGGGACGGTTGGGCGCCTTATTTTAATCCAAAGGCATGTGGGGTGAAAAAGGTGAATGGGACAGTGAAAAAAAGATTTAACAGCTGAGGCTTTTGAAATATGGTGCTGCAGAAGAATGCTGAAGATTAGGTGGGTGGATCGCGTAACTAATGAGGAGGTACTGAACAGAGTTGGGGAGAAAAGAAATTTCTGGCATACCTTGACTAAAAGAAGGGATCGATTGGTAGGACACATTCTTAGACATCAAGAAATTGCGAATTTAGCGTTGGAGGGAAGTGTGTGGGGTAAAAACCGCAGAGGAAGACCAAGAGATGGATACAGTAAGCAGATTCAGACAGATGTAGGTTGCCGTTCTTATGTGGAGATGAAGAGGTTTGCTCAGGATAGGGTATTGTGGAGAGCTGCATCAAACCAGTCTCCGGACTGAAGACCACAACAACAACAATCATCACTGGACCAAAGCAATGAGGAGCTAGTGGAGTGCAAAAAAATAAATAAATAAATAAATAAATAAAATAAAATGTTACAATAAGCTTATTTAACCTATAATTCAATAAAAAAATAGTCAATAGCAGGTTGAGGATAGTAATTTGGTAGCCTCTGTATCTCGACTAGTGCACGGCCTGCTCAGTAGTTTTTCAGCGATAAGGCAGATTACGTTGGCAGCCCTGCACGCACAGTGGCCGCCGGCGTCAGCTGTGATTTGCGCCGGTGCCGCGGGGCGCGCTCGCGTGCCGGCCAATCAGGAGCCAGCAGGCGGTGGAGTGGGTGGGGGGGGGGCGGCTCTTTCTGCGCCGCTGGACAGATACGGAGTGGCGCCAAGATTACCTCAGCCCACGGCCGGCGAATCTCCCCTGGGCCCCCACTGGCCGAGGTCAAATGGCCACGCCTGAGCCGGCCACAGCGGCTTACCGCGTCAAGAGGAACCTCCCAGCCTCCCCACTGCACAGTACTGCGTCCCGCCCCGTACCACACCAACTTTCACACGGCCCGGACACTTCTAATCGACTAGGCAAACTGACAGTGCTTCTCAAACATCTGAACAGGGGCGCCGACTCCGTGGGTGCTTCGGAGCTCGTGCACCCCGCCCCCCCCCCCCAAGAATATTTTGGGGGTTCTGAGCACCCACATAAAATTGAGGTGGAAAATAAAATTGTATAAATTAGAAAAAAATGGGGGAACAATAAAACCTACTTTATGACTCAAGAGGTAATGCAAAACGTGACCATGACAAGAGACGATATATCCATACGTCGAAAAAAATGATAAGTTTTGTACGCGGGTCCCCAAGCGAGTAGTAATGAGTGTCCGTGTTTTACCCACTATGATAGCTTTATTCATCCTGAAGCACATCGGTCTTTTTGACCTATCAGGTGTACGTATTTATGAAAATTTGTGTTCTTTCAGGAATTTAGCTTGAAGAATCTGAGGCTGATGGTAAACTTAATCGTATTTCATTTATGTTTGACACTTCCCTTATTATTAACATTATAGATTCAGTTGAAATTTGTAATGCTTTTCTCTCAGGCTTAAGATAACCATCGACTATATTAATACTGTCAGAGATGTCATGAAGTTATCTCCAAGTATATACCTCTTGCTTGGGACTGACTACAAAAATTTGTTGTCGGACTTCAAACTCGCAAAATATTGCAAAGATTTCTTTAAATCTTGGTGACGACGTTCTCCCAAACGCTTTTGTCAGAAAGAATAACTTCGCACAAAAAATGTTACGTTAGTGTCCAGTGGAAAATTATTTCATTGGTCGTGTAGAAGTTTTGGGATGTTACTTATATCGTAATACCCAATTAGATCGCTTTATTGTAGTGTCCTAATCCAGCCATGCTTATCTTTTCTTCCTGCCGGCGGAGGTGTTCAAATGTTCAAATGTTTGTTAAGCTTATTGGACTTAACTACGGGGTCATCAGTCCCTAAACTTACAAATTACTTCTTCTGCGTCTTGTCGTTCGTACGTGATAAGCGTACACCGAACAGACATTCACCTTAATTAATATATATCGTTGCAGTTGGCCGGAACACACAACGTTTCATATGTTAACTGCAGCGTACCGTCTGCCATCTGTTGAGTGCATTTGCTACTACTTTCGTTGCAGTTTACGTACGCTATTTATACGTGGCAGTTCGAGCTTTGTACCCAAAATAGGGCCTGGTATCTAGATCCCATTCTACACAAAACGTCAATGTTTCTTCTTGCCATGGTACTTAGAGCATATTTTATTTAAAGTCTTCAATTTATATACATACTTCCTTCATTTGTTACAACAAATGAAAATGAATGCGGCATAAACGCCAACATTCAGATTTCTTGTGTATGTAATTATATATAAGTTAAGCCGGTTTGGCAGTATCCAAGAATCTTTTTGTATATTCGAAAGTAAAAAAGATAACAATAACAAAGAAAAAAATCACTATAGCATGACACGAACCATTGCCCAAAAATCGGATATTTATAACATGACGCGTTAATCCTCGCGGCCATACATGACATACCCTACAGGGCACTTCTGCTATTGTATTAGAAACTTCTTACAACCGTTGCGTATTTCTATGGATATATTTCAAATAAATAACTTGTAATAAACATTTTGAAAAGTAGCCTATGTCCTAATCCAAGACATAAGAAATCTCTATATGAAATTTCATCTAAATCAGTGCTGTAGTTTTAGCGTGATGCGGTAACAAACATACAAACTTTCGCATTTATAATATGTATAGGATTGCTGGAAAAAACAGGTTTGATGCCAGCTCGTCTTAATATTTTTCCAATGCGCTCACTAGTTCGCTTAATGTATGGCAAACGTGATACCGGTAATTCTTCGACTTCTGTGTCGTTTTCCTTAGTTCGCCGTGGTTTTATGGGTTTCTGGATGTCTCTGTCGCTATATCCATTGGCGTGGAATGTCGATCGCAGCTTGGTGAGTTCTTCGTTCAGATTATTGTCAACACTGATTGGTTGTGGCTTGGTGATTAGTGTGCGTAGAACTGAGTTCTTTTGCGCCGGATGGTGATGAGAGTGCGCCTGCAAGTATCGGTTGGTGTGGGTTGGTTTCCTCAGTATTCCCTGAGGATGGATCCTGCAACGGATCCAAACGTTGGAAAGATTTTATTATCATGACGTGGCAAATAGCTGAGAAGAATTTTAACGTCAAATTATTCCTGATTTACAGTTGTTATAGATTACGTTACCGACTTTTGCAACTGTAAATTAATCTAGAGAAGACGCGTTTCGCTTTACTTTAAAGCATCCTCAGCTGTCAACTGTACAGAAAACATGACCTGTTTTACATTTTTGTGTGGTTTTTACTAAATTCGATAATCATCAATTCTCATCTTTGGGTTTATTTGATTCTGTATGAAATGAACTATTAAGATTACTCTCTTTTTTATGTTGTCCTCTTTATTTGTATCTTGTAGCACATTGCCACTTGCTGTCACTGATTACAATTATACTATTTACAATTCCACCTTTTTAAAAAGTTTACGAAAAATAGCCATCTCTGAAGTCTGGCGGTTGAGTGTTTTCTTTTATTTTCTTTTTTATTTATTTCGTTTTTTTTGTGTTCGTATGTGTGTCTTTTGCTTATACGTTCTTTGGTTCGCACAGTGAAAGATCTTCTTGTTTCGTTTGTCAAAGAAGACGCTTGCTAGCTATTTGTATGTGATGTTCTGACTAAATTGTATGTATGTTTATAAAAAAGCTTTTGGTACAATAGCGAAGCGCTCTCTCTTTCTCTTTCCCTCTATCTCTCTCTCTCTCTCTCTCTCACACACACACACACACACTCTCTCTCTCTCTCTCTCCCCCCCCCCCCTCTTTCTGTGTGTATGTGTGTAAGGTTCTGATATATTCAGAATTTCTGCAAGAGCGTGGGGTGGCGGGAGATTGGGGGGGGGGATGTTTGCTTTCTTATGTGGTCATATTTTGTCGAGGGTTTGAGGGTGGGGGAGATTTGTCCATGTCTACTGTGTGTTTTATTGCTTAAAATAGTGTTTGAATTCTGATGTTTACTTGGTCATTTAATATGTCTTTCTTTCCTATTAATTGTAAATAGTGGCAACAAGTGGTAAGACAAACATGAAGAGGACAACATAAAAAAAGAACCGTGAGTCACCTTAATACTTCACTTTATACAGAATAAAATAAACCCATACCATGACACCTGTTGATGATCGAAGTTAGTAAAAACTACACAAGACTGTGAAACAAGAAATGTTTTCTTTTCAGCCGACCACTAAAGATTCCCATCTATTGCCTGGTCCTCGTGTTATGTCGTCTCTCTCAATCGACATCTGCTTTGTTGCCGCTGTGTTCCGCCGTGGTTTATTCATTTGCTTGTAGTTGGGAGCTTCAACGTTAGGCGGGTGATGGAGCCTCTTAGAGAGAAGGCTGCCAAGGAGGGGAAGAAGGCCAACGTGCACTCCGTGTGCATACCGGGTGGAGTCATTCCAGATGTCGAAAGAGTTCTTCCGGATGCCATGAAGGATACGGGATGCAGCCAACTGCAGGTGGTGGCTCACGTCGGTACCAATGATGTGTGTCGCTTCGGATCTGAAGAGATCCTCTCAGGTTTGGAGCGGCTACCTGAAGTGGTAAAGTCTGCCAGTCTTGCTTGCAAGATGAAAGCAGAGCTCACCATCTGCAGCATAGTTGACAGGACCGACTGTGGACCTCTGGTACAGAGCCGAGTGGAGGATCTGAATCAGAAGCTCAGACGGTTCCGCTGAATAGGCAGGAGTCCACTATACGCTGGAAGCGGCTACACGGGTAGCGGGGGCTGTGTGGCGCGGACTGGGCGGTTTTTTTAGGATAGAGGGCTGCGGGGGAAAACAAAATGGGTAATCTCAAAGGGTGCAGGTGGATCACAGGAGAAATGCAGTTCTAGGAACTATCGGTAAAACAGTTGTAAATTGTCGTAGCTGTGTCGGGAAAGTACAAGAACTCCAAGTGTTAATAGAAAGCATCGAATTACACATAATTGTAGGCAGTGAAAGTTGGCTCAAATCGGAAATACGTTCAGCGGAAGTTTTCGCAAAAGATCTAAATGTTTTCAGAAAGGACAGATTAAACAAAATAGGTGGAGGTGTGCTTGTTGCTGTCGAAAGTAGTCTTGCGTGTAGCGAAGTTGAAGGTAATAGTTCCTGTGAGCTATTATGGGTAGAGGTTGTACCTGAAAATCGTAAGAAGTAAATAATTGGTTCCTTTAACCAACCTCCCGACTCTGACGATACAATAGCAGAAAGGTACAAAGAAAACCTGAGTCTATTTACAAAAACGTACCCTACTCGTACGACAATAGTAGGCGGAGATTTTAATTTACCCTCAATCTGTTGGCGAAATTATATTTTCAAATCAGGAGGTACACATAAAACATCGTTTCAAATTGTACTCAACGCATTCTCCGAGAATTACTTCGAACATTTAGTTCATGAGCCAACTAGAATTGTAAATGGATGTGAACACACTCTTGATCTCGTAGCAACAAACAATCCTGAGCTCATAATGAGCATCAAAACGGATACAGATATTAGTGACCACAGAGCTGTCGTAGCGAGATTGAATATCGAGAGTCCTAAAGTTACCAAAAACAAACGAAACGTATATTTGTTCCGAAAAGCACATAGAAATAAAATACATTGCTTCTTGAAAGACAGCTTCCACTCATATCTAACACTAAATGTAGGTGTGGACCAGGTGTGGCTCAAATTCAAAGAAGTGGTATCGACAGCAATTGATAGTTCTATACGAAATAAATTAACAAAAGAAGGAGGCGATCCTCCTTGGTACACAAAACAGGTCAGAACACTGTTGCAAAAGCAACGGAATAGGCATACTAAATTTAAACGAACAAAAAATCCCCAGGATTGGCGATCCTACACAGAAGCTCGAAATTTAGCGAGGACTTCAATTCGAGATGCCTACAATACTTATCACAACGAAACTCTCTCTCGAAATTTGACTGAAAACCCAAAGAGATTTTGGTCATATGTTAAATATACAAGGGGCTAAACAGAAACAATACCCTCACTACGCGATAGTAATGGCGATCCTGCCGATGACAGCGCTACTAAAGCAGAGTTACTAAACATACCTTTTAGAAACTCATTCACCAAAGAAGACGAAATCAATATCCCAGATTTCGATTTACGAACAGAGGCCGTAATGAGTAACGCTGAAGTAGATATCATCGGAGTAGTGAAGCAACTAAAATCAATTAACAAGAACAAGTCTTCTGGTCCGGATTATATACCCATTAGATTTCTAACTAATTATGCTGAAGCGACAGATACTTACTTAACAGCCATATACAACCGCTCTCTCAAAGATGGATCTGTACCAAAAGATTGGAAAGTTGCACAGGTCACACCGAAATTCAAGAAAGGCAGTAGGAGTAACCCATTAAACTACAGGCCTATTTCATTGACTTAAATTTGCAGCAGGGTTTTGGAACATATTATGAATTATCTCAAATAGAATGATCTATTGGCCCAAGGTCAACATGGATTTAGAAAATATCGTTCATGCGAAACACAACTAGCTCTTTATACACACGAAGTGATGTGTACTATCGACAAGGGTTCGCAAATTGATTCCGTATTCCTTGATTTCCAGAAGGCTTTTGACACCGTACCTCACAAACGGCTTTTAATCAAATTGCGTGGTTACGGTATATCGCCCGAAATTTGCGATTGGATAGGGGATTTCCTCTCAGAGAGGACACAGTTCGTAGTAATCGATGGTAAGGCATCGACTGAAAGAGACGTGATATCGGGCGTTCCACAGGGTAGTGTTAATAGTCTTCTGCTGTTCCTAATTTACATAAATGATTTAGGGGAAAATCTAAGTAGCTCTTAGGTTGTTTACAGATGACGCCGCCATTTACCGTCTAGTACAATCATCTGAAGAAAAAAACCAACTGCAGAACGATTTGAATAAGATATCAGTTTGGTGTAAAAATTGGCAGTTGACTCTAAATAATGAGAAGCGTGAAGTCGTCCACATGAGTACAAAAAGAAATCCGTTGAATTTTGTGTACAAGATAATTCAATCAAATCTGAAGGCCGTAAACTCCACAAAATATCTAGGAATTACTATTACTTCAGACTTAAATTGGAAAAATTACGTAGATAATGTAGTGGTAAAAGGCGAAACAGAGACTGCGTTTTATTGGCAGAAACCTTAAAAGATGCAACAAAACTACTAAAGAAACTGCATACACTACGCTTGTCCGTCCTTTTATGGAGTATTGCTGCCCAGTGTGGGATCCTTATCAGGTGGGTTTGACGGAGGACATCGAAAGAGTCCTAAGAAGGGCAGCTCGTTTCGTGTTTTCACGATACAGGGGAGACAGCGTTACGAAAATGATCCAGGATCCAGGATGGGAATCATTACAACAACGCCGCCTATCGCTGCGGCGTGGACTACTTACGAAACTACAATCGCCAACATTCTCCTCCGAATGCGAAAATATATTGTTGACTCCCACTTACATAGGTAGAAATGATCATCAGAATAAAATACGAGAAATCAGAGCCCGAACGGCGTTATTGAGGTGTTCATTCTTCCCGCGCTATTCGAGAATGGAATGGGAGATAAAATAGTATATTGGTGGTTTGATGAAATATCGGCCAGGCACTTAAATGTGATTTGCAGAGTATCCCATGTAGATGTAGATGTAGAATTACCGTCCAATGGCGGCTGCGATTCTACTCGAAAGTGTGGCAATTCTTCTATTATTCCATCTTGTATCTTTCAGCTCTTCTGCACGTCCCCTGTCAACAACTGATATTTGCGTTATTTTTACGCACCTGTCAGGGAGGCGAAGGTTTTGTCCAGCAGAGTACACGATATGAAATCCACGAAGTCTTCATACACAGGTATCGACGTATCCCCTGTAACGTGTATTTGACAGCTGCGCCGTGAAATTGCGCTTCACCGTTGATGTCCGTCCATCAGCCGCGAAACCCTACAATTTTGCATATTCTGTCGATACCTAAAAGAATATCATACTCTTTGAGATGGCGTGTATCTGTACTCCTTATACCCAACAATAATAGTCGTAAAAAATGTTCTATTTCATGTGAGAAGAATAATGCACTGCTTTTCAACCTTTTCGAATGTGCTACCCTTTACAAGTGAAAATATTCCGGCGACTCCCTTTCAAATAAAAATATTCTGTGTGATACCCACTCCTCACGAACAGTAACAAAACTATATTATCTCAAAGGAAAGAAATGTAATTTCCAGTATTTTGGTAAGGTGCGTGTTGTGGCGTAAAGTCAGCGCCACACACCAGACGTAAGAGAACGATCGTGGAGAAGGCAGCGATCGATCGAAAGCCAATCGCAAGGAGGGAGTAACCGAAGATGCGCGCCCTATACAAGCGGCTATATCTAGGCCGACATACGTCTGGACGCCCGGCAGTTTCCATTCAGAACTCTGACAGTTACTAGGCAGTTACTAGTGAGAACTCTGGCAGTCATTAGGTCAAAACGCGGCTACGAACCAAGCAGTTACTAAGTCAGAACGCGGCTAAGAACTTGGCAGTAACTAGGTCTCAGCGCAGGTAGTATCATACGGACGACGCCACGAGAAGCAAGAATAGAGAAGAAACAGACTTAAGTTCTAAATTTGAGTATTGTACATTCCAGTCAATAAATATCTTGTAATACTAACAATATCAATATTTGAGATGTCAACGGATCCTGCAGCAGTACCTTTATTGACAACCAGACCGGGACGAGTACTAAACAAAAGACGACGAAATCATAACAGTGTGAGTTAACAATCGTTAGATATTTCATAAAATACTAAACAGCTGTTTACTAATTCCTTAAAAATCGACTAGTTTCGGGCGTAGGCCATCATCACAGATAAATAGGTATATAAATGATTAGTAAAATGCATTAGATAAAATTAATCTGGCTGATAACAGCAGAAGTCAATTTCACTGAAAACGAAGTTGTCATATAGAATTAACCTATCACTCAAGCAAACATAAAAGACGAGAATGGAGTATTTTCAGTATCGAAATCATAATCGAATCTTATACCTGTAGTGCCGTCTAAATAATGTATATGAGAGTGTTGTTAATTGTAAATCTGTCGGACTCAACTGCGTGGTTAGAGGTTTGTTGTAATAGCGAACTATGCAAAATAGTTTTTGGTCTCTCTGGATATTTTCCTCGAAAAGCAATAATTTGGTTTTATTAGTGGATGCTTCTGAGTTCTACATCTTGCATATCTCGTTTTTCGTAGTGACATTTTACTAAATCTATTAGGTGACAAGCATGCCCACATTCAGATACAATCTTCCATAGGCTACTACGGCTGACACGGTAAAACAACTTATTGAAGTCTAATAAGTGTCTTAACGGTTTCTCTGTGTTTTTTTTAAAGATTATCTGAATATTTTGTCTGTACATTAATGACCTGATCTAAATCCATTTTGTTCCCCAGAAATACCAACTTCTGCAATATTGTTCCGACGTAGTTCTTGTACTATTTTTGAGTATAGGTAATAGCCAACGTATATAACACTCATGCCACTATCGTAGCCGTCGTGGTCGTAGACTGCAATCAAACGACTAGGCCTATACGGTACAGAGATGACATATCGGCAACATTTAGGTGACGGATTCGTCTCAACGGAAGGCGAATCCCGCACTCATCTTCACATCTTGTTAATAGCTTCCTTCATGATAGCGAAATCGTACGATGAGAATAGCGAACATGTTCTCGTGACATGTACCCTTTCGAACATGCTTGGGATACATTGAAAAGGGTTGTTTTTCGCCGAGAAGGGGCACCTACCAATTTGAGAGATCTACGCCAAATCGCCGCTATGGAGTGGAACAGTTTCGAAAACAGTCCCTTGATAATCGAGTGCAGTAGTTCCCAATCTTTTATGTAGTGCCACGCACTATCTTTCTGGTAAAAATTTCGTGACTATTTATGTGTGTGTGTGTGTGTGATTTATTTCATGGCAATTAACGTCGAATTATGTGTGATATCAAACTGAAATTATCGTTATACGCAATTGCTTTGCTGAGTAAGACTTTTGAAACTGTCGAAGGGGAACACATTCAGGGTGAATCACCTAACACTTGGCAAGTGAAGACGCAGACATTCTTTCAGAACGAAGGCGTGATATAAGTGGCTTCCATGCATTGTCAAGGTGCAATCATGGAAGCCACTTATATCACGCCTTCGTTCTGAAAGAATGCGTCTTCACTTCCGATTGATGTTATCGCTTTTAATGATTGATTATTCATTTGTAAGCACTGTGGATACGTAACAGCTCTCTTTATTGTAAAAAGTAAACTTTCACGGCCGTAATGCTCAAAATTACTAAAAATTTCCGTGTTGTTATGCCGTGGTCCTGTGGATTTATTATTGAAACCCAACGTTTCGTCCCCGACTGCGGAGGACATTCTCAAGGGGGATCGTGGTACTTTTAGATGTCCGTTTCACACCCTGGCTCGCTACTGACTGAAGCCAAATTCCGTTTACTAGGGCTCGCGCGCAGTGGTGTGACGTCAGATGTTTTTGACATGCGCGCGCAATTCGTCGTTGCCGTTGTCCGTTAATGTCGTCCCATGGTGGAAGACTGTAACATTTTTTCTTCAAAACCGGTATCCATTTCTGACTGCTAAAACCTGACTCTTATCAAATTGAATAAGGTGGTCCCCTGGTTGAAAAAAAAATGTTCAGCAACAGCTGATCTGTCAATCACTCCCCTTCTATAGTTCCCCTTGTGCTCATGTAGTCGTTTTTTGACAGTTTTTTTTTTTTTTTTCTTTTTGTGGTACCCACATATACGTCCCCACAGCTACACTGAATCCTATAATTTCCTGCTTTTTCCAGCGGTTTGCGAGCAACCTTTGCCGATTTCATTTTTAGTAGCTCTGTTTATGTTTGCACTCAGTGCTCACATGTTTATCTTTGAACTATATATATTTATCTATGAATAGCGCAGCAGTTACGAATGTGATATCTTCGAGCATGCGCAGTCTAATCCTCAGTAGCTTTGCATCACGTGGTTTACCGTATAGATAGGCACGTCCAGACGCTGAGAACTCAGTCTTGGACTCGCCTTGAAGATGGCTGTAAGGTTTGCAGCCGAAATATCGGACGAAGAATTGTCGCTGTCTCGGGTGCACTCCGGAAAGATGATGGAATAGGTGCTTTGGTGAGGCGAGTGTCAACAGCCGTAATATATTTCATAAAATGCATTTTTTAAACCATCAGCTGTTTATTAAAAACCTTATACATCTACCAGTTTCGGCCATGGTCCATCTTCATGGATAAAAAGGTGTTAAAACAGAATGGTAAACTGCATCAAATAAAATACATCAAACTGAGATAAACAGGAGTCAGTATAACTAAAAGTGTCATCTTAGATAAAATCTATCAGTCAAACATGACATGAAAGGTGAGAACAGACTGTCATGTATGTCATGTTTGACTGATAGATTTTATCTAAGATGACCATAGTAATTTTTTACACTTTTAGTTATACTGACTCCTGTTTATCTCAGTTGGATGTATTTTATTTGATGCAGTTTACCATTCTGTTTTAACACCTTTTTATCCATGAAGATGGTCCATGACCGAAACTGGTAGATGTATAAGGTTTTTAATAAACAGCTGATGGTTTTTTTTAAAAGAAATGCATTTTATGAGATGGAATAGGTGTTTCGTATCAAAATATGGCCATTTGATAGGAGTGAGTCCTATTTATTTTCATTATGATACCGTAAGACAGGTGAACCTCACGCAAATTAGCGATAGGACTGTCCATTCAATTTCGCCTACTGTGGCACAATCATTATAAAGTAATGGCACAGTTGCTGCTTTCGCGGTATCTTACTGGTGGCCATTCGCCGCAACTTAGTGTCGCCACCTACGCCACAAACGGACGCGTCTTCTTCGACTGGAAGGCCCAGGAGCCACCCATTATACAATTGGCCGTTACTGCGTTAGGGGATTTCGGCAGACAGCGGCAGCGGCCCGACAGTAACGCGATTAGGGAGGCGTGGCGCGAGGGCGGGCGGGGGCGGCGGGGGGCGGAGGGTGCTCCGGCAGAGTGGCCGGGGGCGGCCGGAGGCGGCGGAGGGCGGGCGCCGGGGGCGGCGCCGTAATGAGCGCCGGATTAGGCCCCCGGGAGCGCTAAATCCGCGTCGCGGCTAAATTCTTTAAAACATGGATCGCGCTTAAAGGTCCTCCGCCGGCCGGGGTCGGCGCGCGCCTGAAAAATGCACGGCCGCTCCGGCTGTGTGCGCTCCACCGCGGACCCTCCCCTCCCCACACTTCCCTTGTAGGCCTTACGTTAACGAGGCCGTTCCCCGCGCGCGTTATAATAACTCTCTCCCGCGCCGCTCTAATCCGTGTCCGGCGCTTATCCTTTGTTCGGGGTTGTCGCGACGCTTTGCTCCGAGAGGGAAAGGCGGACGCCGACTGCACGGCAACAACCCTGTCTACGAGGCAGGCGCGCACGCTTCGCTCACAACAACCAGAGCACACGCGAATCTGCTTTTTAAATATTTTGCACACTCAAGTTCTTTCAGATCGTAAGGTTATTCGAATTTCGTGACTGTTTCAATTACGAAGGTTTCCCAGAAAGCATTCCACCGTATTTTTTGCTTCGACAATCATTTATTGTACGCCGGTCGCGGTGACCGAGGGGACTGAGGCGCTCCAGTCACGGTCTGCACGGCCATTACGGTCGGGGTTTCGAATCCCCCCACGGCCATGGAAATTTGTGCCGTCCTGAGTATTAGGTAGCTCATAAGTAGTTTGTAAGTTTAGGGACTGATGACCCCGTAGTTAAGTCCCATCAGCTCTAAAGACATTTGAACATATGAATTTATTGTACACCAACTAAAAATCTGGCGTCGCCAGGCTACATATTGATTCTAGTCTAGATTTACTTAATCTCCCTTTGAAAAATGGGAATACTCAGATTTTCGCTAACTTAATCACATCAACTATGTCGTCTAATATACAGGGAGTCCCAGCTATCTTATCCACCGAAAATATCTCTGGAACAATAACAGCTATTGGAAAACGACTTTCACCGGTATCAGTGTACGGCTGGGATACGCGAAATACGCGAAACGCGCGGCTAGCGCACGTCCTGAGACTCAGGCGAGAACCCCATGCTGCTCAGGACGTGCGCTAGCCACGCGTTTCCGATTTCAAGCGTCAACTTCGCGTAGCAATATCTCGGGATGTAATTGGAATATTCCGAGGCAATCAACGCCATTGTTTATGTTATTTGTGATGCTATGGATTGCCGAAGAAAAAATATTGGGTCTCCATTTAAAAAACATCAGTTTGTTAAAAAACACATTTGCTTTCGTTTTAGAATGTTTCCAAATATGTACATTCATGAGCCCCAGCCGTAAAATCATACCGGTGAAAGTCGTTTTCCAATAGCTGTTATTGTTCCAGAGATATTTTGGGTGGAAAAGATAGCTGGGACATCCTATATAAAGCAGTGTGTCCGTATGTTTGTACGTGTTGCATACAAATCTACAATTTTGTTTCAATCTTTTTCAAATTTTGTACGCGTAAGCTTCAGTCAATGAGGACGGTCGTCGTAAGTGTAAGAATCACAAGATAGACAGTTCACGAGATATGACGTCATAAATAATGAAATGCTCGAAAAACCGCTGTATTTAACGACAATACTGCTCTTTTTCTCCTAAACTACTGGACCGATTTCAACCAAATTTGGTACACACATTCCTTACCGTGATATACCAATTGCTGCAGGGTTCAGAATCACATACAACGCATGGTTCAGAAGATATGTCGACATAAACAGTAGGAATCACAAAAAAGAAACTGCCACATAATGCGGCGAGATTTTATAAATACGATATATGAGAATGAGAGTACTTAGCGACTTGCAACAAACTTTAAACATAATTACAAACCTTTATTAAACGTTTTCTTGCTGACAACCATAGCAAAATGATAAAAGGAGAAAAGTTTCTCGCTTGCCACTTTTCCGCACCTTATGGGCTAAAACTACGGCATTAGGTATGACGTTACAATTTATAATATGTGTACATGTGTTCATGAAATAAACCTACCATATTATGAAGTTAAATGTTTACATTTTGAAATGAAATACGTGGGACAGAATGGTAGGAAGTTTAAAATTCGATTTAAAGAGCATAACAACGTTGAGTATGGCTCTTCGGCGGTGGCGAAGCATCTAAAATATGAACGGCATTCGTTGGGCAATATTAATAACAGTATGAGGCCAATACATTATGAGGATAAGAGATGGTTGTTGTCTAACTTGGAGGAGGTTGAAATGTTTTGGGTGTTAAGAAAAGAACCGAACAGCATATTAAACGAACAGACGGAACTGTCTAAAGGACATTTCTGGTCTCATTTTGGTAATCTCTTCTCGATAAACAGTGAAACTTCCCATCGAATTTCGTTCCTTTGGGTTGGGTTTGGCTGATTTACTGTAGAAGCTTTTTGGATACATTTTAAATTGTGTTTTTGGACGGATTTACTTTCTGTAGTACCAATATGGTAGGTTTGTCTTTGGTAGTGGATAGCGTCTGGACTATCTCTGATATAGCGGAGTGGATAGCAGTCCACAACTGTGCGTCCAACTAGCAACATGTAATACTGTGACGAATGTTTATCTGTTGATATTGCGCATATGCCGCAAATATTGTGTGCTTGACATTGCCTTAGGGCGGATATGTTTTAGACTTCAAGGTAAGCCAATCTTGGATGAACGTACTTTGTTATATTGCCATGGTTCGTATTTAAGGTTTTAGTGTTTTCGTTTCAATTTACGTTTTGCTTGGCTTTCTTTTTAGAACTTGAGAATTGGCTAATGTAGGCCCGAAACATGTCGTTCTGACATTTTTACATTGTGACAACTGGAGCGGAAAATTTAGTGACGATAGTTCACATGGCATCCAAACAAACGAAGAGGTACCTTGGATAAACAGCAACCGGTCGCTTTCATGTAGAATGTTTTTACTATTCTTTTTCCATTACCGTTTTCGGTGTCCCTAGCATATCATCAGATCGCGAGAAGGTTATTTTTATACTTCAATTGGTGTAAAGAAAGAGTTACGTATCTCTCTCAGTTAGAGATCAACACAAATAAATCCACTCTTTGGCAAAAATTATTCACATTATAATGTCGACTTAAAATCGCTACTTTCAATTCGTAACTTGTATACATCCATTGTGGTCTATTTATTCCAAGACTTTATGTTTTGCAGTTATATACTACACACTTTACAACATTACCAACATGCTATACAGGACGAAAAATAAATAAATAAATAAATAAAAAGAAAGAAGGAAAAATAACATGGTCACCAAAGATGTTGCACAAAGATTTTATATTTGGACAGTAACTTTTGGATGACACTAGCATTATTTTGAAAATTACACATTTGGTTGAGAATATATTATTAGACTGTTGACGTCCACGTCCGTAGTCCAGCGGACAGCGTGCTAGACTGCCCGGGTTCGAGTCCCGGCCGGGTTGGAGATTTTCTCCACTCGCGGCCTGGGTGTTGTGTCGTCCTTGTCATCATTTCATCATCATCATCATCAACGCGTAAGTCGTCCTTAAGACTTCCACCAGGCAGGCCGAACACGATCGGAGCTGAAGTCCAACGCCCAAATGTGCCACACCAAATCACCATCATCATTGTTTATGACAAGTTGATATTAAATCGTTATGGCAGAATTGTTCAAGATTACTACAAGCTTTATTCTTTTCATTTTCTGTTAACGTAATGGATTGTCTATTATCTATATAGCCTGCGGGAACTGTGCCAAATAGTTCGTACCGTACAACTGCAGAGCATAAGCATTTGGAGTAAATATCACAAATGGTGTATGTATGTCACCAGCTGTATATAGCGACTTTAAGTCAATCTTATTATGTTAATTATTCTCGCCACGTCGTAGACTTATTTGTATTTCTATCTAATTATTACATATACGTAAATCCCACTCTATACCACTTGTAGATCAACCATTTTAGCATTTTACGATGATATGCCAGGCACGTAGCAACCACTAATGGGAGAAGAAGAATAAAAACATTTTACATAAAACGCTACTGGTTGCTGTTCATTCAAGATATCATTATATAGCTTTTTTAACTTTCAGCCGGCCACGGTGGCCGAGGAGACTAAGGCGCTCCAGTCACGGTCTGCACGGCCACTACGGTCGGGGGTTCGAATCCCCTCTCGGGCATGGATATTTGTGCTGTCCTTAGTATTAGATAGTTCATAAGTAGTTTGTACGTTTAGGGACTGATAACCCCGTAGTTAAGTCCCATAAGCTATACAAACATTTCATTTCATTTAACTTTCATGTTGATTAGTGAGGTGGTGTCTCAGTTTATTGGAAGGTACCCTCCGCAACGCACCGTATGAAAATTTAGTTTGGAAGATTAAATGGGCAGAATTTCATTAAGATCATCATAAAACCGAAACTTTTGTTACAGTATACAGAATTTTACGCAGCAGCCAGCCGCAGTGGCCGAGCGGTCTGCGGCGCGCCAGTCACAGTCTGCACGCCCGCTACGGTCGGGGGTTCGAATCCCCCTCGGGCATGGATGTTTGTGTCGTCTTTAATATAAGGTAGTTCATAAGTAGTTTGTAAGTTTGGGGACTGAGGACACCGCAGTTAAGTCCATAAGCTTAACAAACAATTGAATATTTGAACATTACGTAGAGGTTGACTCTCCTCTTGTTTTGAAGATCAAGTATGCAAAGTTTCATCGCAGCAGAATATCGGTATGACAGCGCATAACACAAAGAAACATTTTTTTATGTATTAGATAATCAGTTTTAATATTTTAGCAGAAACATGTTTTATGTATTAGATAATCAGTTTTGATATTTTAGTAGAAACTACTGTTCACTGTTCTTGTCATCCGGCGTCAACACCTGTAGCAGAACAGCCATAAAATTGCCCCGACGTGTCTTTAAGCGACGTTTCATTTTGCTGCTGGCTTTGGTCAGAGCGCGGTACGTTATTGATGTTACAGCGCAGGAGACATTAGCACTAAGGGCCATAAGGGTTTATGACTTCCAGTGTGCCGAAAGCACTACACCGATGTGTATACTGCCCTACCGCTACGCTCGCTTCTCCCTTGCCTGTTTGTCCTCTCCAGCAGTAGTCAGACTAAGTAAGGTTACATCAGAACTATTGACCATCTTACCTTCGCATTTTAACACGAGAAGAACTTCAGTACATAAGATGTAACAACACTGATCTACATATGACAGACACACATAAATTATGTGTTATCTAGACCAGCTAAACTTCACAATTGCCCCCTTTCAGCACCTTACATTTTTTATAGAACACACTAAGTTACTAGTACAGTCTATGATGTAAGTCCAAATAACTATATTCGAAACAATATTTTTTTGAATAGGAGTTAATATTAGAAAAACAAAGTATGTGGTGGCGATTTTGAATGCCAGTTTGCATAATGTAAACAAAATAAACTATTGATCTGGTAAAATAGGCATATGTATAGGTTGTGTTGTAGAAATTAGTAGCGTTGTTTCTACACTACGTTTAACAGAATTTACAAAATAGTACATTTACATCGGCATAATAAATGGTTTGTCAATTAGTGTCTTGAAATTGACTTACTGGATAATCTGCTTTTATCAAATACCGTTTTGGTGACATGTAAATATGACATATTTTACGTTATGAATTATTATTGAATAAAACTTTCACTTTGCAGCGGAGTGTGCGCTGATATGAAACTTCCACGCAGATTAAAAATTTTTGCCGGAACCGGGACTCCAACCTGGTACCTTTGTTTTTTGCGGGCAAGCACTCTACCAGCTGAGCTTTCCCAGCACGACTCACGATGCCGTCTCACAACTTTCTTCCGACAGTATCTTATCTCCTACTTTCCAAACTTCACAGAAGCTCTCCTGCGAACCTTGCAAGATTAGAACACCTGGAAGAAAGGATATGGTGGAGACATGGCTTAGCCACAGCTTAAGGGATGTTTTCAGAATGGAACTTTCACTCTGCAGCGGAGTGTGCGCTGATATGAAACTTCCTGGCAGATTAAAATTGTATGCCGGAACCGGGACTCGAACCTGGAACCTTTGCCTTTCGCCGGCAAGCGCTCTAACTCCATTATTTTGGAAAATATCTCTCAAACAATACGAGACATTAAAAAAACATAAGGGAACAAAGGTGTAGAGAATTTTCTCCTCTACAAATTCGTTAATTCAATTTTCGCGTCAGATGAATGGTATACTTGCAATGAAATGTACATTAAAAACGGATTTTTTTGGTATTACTAACGTATTTCTTGTGCGAAATATTTCATAAAGCGAGGTTCTGGTCTCTGGTAGCCAAAAATTATGGCTGTAAAACTTGGTGCCGATCGGTTGAACGGTTCGACCTAAAAAGTGGGAACACGTTACAGAAAGACAGACATCGTCAAATCGCCGTTATTTTTGCAAATATCTCTGCAACGATGGAAGATATGAAAATAACCCAATAGAGCGAAGTTTTAAAGAATTTTCCCCTTTACCAATTAGGTTCTCTACCAATTAGGTTATTCAATTTTCGAGTCAGATGAACGGTTCGTTTGCAATTACAATTGTATAACAAACGGCTTTTTTTTGTGTTACTACCGTATTTTTTGTCCGAAAAATTTGAAAAACGGAGGGTCTGGTCTCTATCGGCCTTCAAGTATGTGTGAAAAATTTGGTGCTGATCGGTTCAACGGTTCGCCTTAAAAACAGGGAACACGTTATGGAAGGACAGACAGACAGACATGCATCCCAAAATCGCCGTTATTTTTGCAAATATCTCTGAAACGATACGAGATTTGAAAAAAAGAAAAAAAATAACAGAAGAGAGGAAAGTTGTAGAGAATTTTCTCCTCTACAAATTCGGTTTATTCAATTTTCGTGCCAGATGCATGGTTAAGCCGTTATTTTCATTTAAATTTCGAGGTGTCAAAATACGATCGCAAAGACCCATTTTTAGTGTTACTACCGTAACCTAAAGTAGGCCAAAAGGATTCTTTTACGTAGTGGCATATTGCAGTGCACTAAACGTGAATGCCGCTCTAGTTTTAGGACATTTGGACTGTGTATAAGACATTTACTCGGCGAATTTCTAGAGAATTTCGCATATCGCTTTAATCCAAAGCGTTTAAAAACTTCCATCTCCGCTGAACGCTTATGAGAAATTCTCTGTCCCCGTCTCCTAGAAGCAGACTGAAGCTGCTTAACAGAAACTTTCCCTCGTAAGCCGAGCACAGATTTTTTTTTTTTTTTTTTTTTTAACTAAATCTGAAGTTTGCGCTCGAAAAGAGATGGGATAAAAACGAGCTTATATTCAACAGCGCCCGGAATCAGATCTCAACCGCCCGCGATTTTGCGTAGTTTAATAATGGGCTACTTTCAACGTGACTGCTCATGGTGAGACACAAACCGCGTTTGAATCCTAGTTCAAAACAAATTTTTTGCCCGGAATCAGATCTCAACCCCCCGCGATTTTGCGTAGTTTAATAATGGGCTACTTTCAACGTGACTGCTCATGGTGAGACACAAACCGCGTTTGAATCCTAGTTCAAAACAAATTTTTATGTATCGCAGAATAAAATATACAGCTGATCCTGATTCATAAATGTGAATACACCTCTTCTAGCAAAAACACAGTAAATTATTTGTACGCCAAGGGAAGTAATACAAGAGGTTAGGCTCATAACTGTACAATCATGGCAGTCGACTACTTACAACTAATAAAGGATTCTTTTACGTAGTGGCATATTGCAGTGCACTAAACGTGAATCCCGCTCTAGTTTTAGGACATTTGGACTGTGTATAAGACATTTACTCAGCGAATTTCTAGAGAATTTCGCGTATCGCTTTAATCCAAAGCGTTTAAAAACTTCCATCTCCGCTGAACGCTCATGAGAAATTCTCTGTCCCCGTCTCCTAGAAGCAGACTGAAGCTACTTAACAGAAACTTTCCCTCGTAAGCCGAGCACAGATTTTTTTTTTTAAACTAAATCTGAAGTTTGCGCTCCAAAAGAGATGGGATAATAACGAGCTTAGATTCACAGCGCCCGGAAGCCGCGGGGGATGAGTGCCGGGGCCACTTATCTTCCTCCCCTGCATTCCCGTCTCGTGCTCCATTTCCCGACCTCGGCAGCAGTGCCGCGAATGAACCCGTCATGTCAACACGAGCACGCCCGACACTCGAATTAAAAAGCCGCCACTGGGTTACGCGGACGGCAGTCGGGAGCTGACGCCCCTACAATTAGCTGGCTTTTCCTCCCGCCCCCATCACGCCCACCCCTAGCCCCTCCACACACACACACACACACACACACACACTGTCACCCTGTCACCCCAAATACCCCTCTGCCCAACCCCTCGCCCCCTTGTTAGCTTAATGCGCCGCCGACAGGCCCCTACCCCTTGATATTTTCTTTTCGCTTTGTGTGCTGTAGTGGCGCGCTGTTGTTTTATTCCCTTTCCGAGTGGAGCTGAGCGAGCTGTATAATTTTCACGGTCCATCCTCGCGCGTCTTACTCGGCTGTTTCTCGCGGAAAGATAAAGTGACTAGCGCCGGAACGAGGACACAGAGACTAGCGGATAACCGCGCGCATTAGCAACGGCGATCACGTCGCGCGAATGACTACGCTGCCGCAGTCCGACGAACCAGTCGAGACACTCGAGCACATGTTTGTTACCCTCTACTATAGCAGAGTGCCAAGCGGCCAGCATGGACACTACTGAGTTGGCGGTAGCTCGTGCCTTATTAGTAGTGATGGGAAAAACCGACCAGTTAAAACCGATACCGCTATTCTTTTCTGAACAATGGGTTTTTCGGTATTTACTTCGTTTCGGTTGTAACCGGATTTTCTTAGTTATTGACAATAATCAGGTAAAACCATCGGTGTAACTACTTTATGTAATAGTGGTTCCAAATGTTTTATTTTTACTGGTATTGCCTGTGGTCGAAAATTGACCAATTGTGTTTACAATGGTCACTGTGTGTAAAATTTTACTTATCATGTCGGCGGCCTCGCGTGACTTTGTTGGCAACATCAACAACACGATAGAAAATCTTTGCCCATTTGTTCGAACCACATATAATGACTCGATTAGTGTATCGTACAGACCATGAAGTAAGCAAATGTTCAAATGTTTGTATAGCTTATGGGACTTAACTACGGGGTCATCAGTCCCTAAACTTACAAACCTAATCCTAAGGACGGCACAAATGTCCATGCCCGAGGGGGGATTTGAACCCCCGATCGTAGTAAAGCGAAGATTCCATGAGAAAACTTCAGCGTTGTCAAGCGATTGGCTAAAATGAAGACTCACAGGATTCTCACTATTCAGCATCTGTTGCCAACATTCCTATAGGAGGCCGCTGGGATATTTGGTAAAATTTAACCGGCACTGGGAGGTATGAAACGGTATTTTTTGCGTGTTAAGGAAAATCCCTGACACAATAACAACAAATAAAAACGGAAGTATATACTTCTCATGCCATTTTCGAATTATGTAACTTTCATTAGCCTAATATTTGAAATGGAACTACAATTTCGGTGTTCGTATATTTATACAACGCAGAGAAATAATGATATTTCGATACTGCGATATTCAGAATTCCAGAGCTGACAAATCGGCATTCATATGAAAACATCCATTTCCTTTAACCACTCTTAATCACTGCGAAAATGAAGCATTTGAACCGCACAAGAAAGTGAGTTGGGAGCAGTCCATGTTTCGATATTCACTTATTTTAATACTGCAGATGCGCTGCATTACAGCGTCATATGTCGAGGCGATAGCCAATCAGTGAGCTGATTGCTGGAGAATGTAGAACTTGAACCAAGCTGTAGATAGGAAAATGACTAAATGCACACATAATATTTATATTCGTGAAATCTACGACAAACAATCTTTCGATTTATGTAACTTTCATTGGCCTTCTTGTACGAATAAATTAGTAATCTGTACCATAATGTTCATGTTAGAGTATTTATATAATGATTCTTAAATAATTTCAAAAATTAAAAACTAATTGTATTTATTAACACGTAAGTACTGAGGTGTTGTCTCCGAGACCGGTCTGTAATTCCAAAGTTTGATTTTGGCTCGTTGTTTTGTTTTTCCTGTTGAGGTGTCACTTTACCTCCACCTGTTAACGAGTTAGAGATGAAGGGTTGTTATTGACAAGTGCAGTCTGTGTGAAGTACCTAAAGAGGTGTAAAATTTTAAAAGGTGAATAAATTGTTATATATCCAACTTCAGTGGTTCAATAAGTATCCATTTGTCTCTTATTAGTCAATGTATTAATAGTTTTACTAATCCACTTAGAACGAACACAAAAAATTACAAAAAAGGAGCAAAATACAAGCATAAATAAAGAATGAGTTGGTAAGTATCTTAAACATTCAATTAGCTACTGAATCATTAAAATAAAAATTTCATATTTTAATTTATTCTTTTTATTAAAAACTTAAATACGCAGTATTTTTGTTCCACAATATTATTTATTTGCTTGTTATTAGCAGATTTCGGCTTCTTAGGCCAGCGTCAGATAACTTAACTTCACACTAAACAGATAGTCCAGACGTAACATTGAGGTTACATATACAAAATGTTTTTTCGAAGATATGTGAAGTACCAATTAATTATGTCTATGAATCGATACTACATAACAAACGTACTCCTACAAAACAAATGGATTTTAAATGAACATATCTTGGGCTACAATGGCATTAAAATATTAAAACTGTGTAATTGTATATGAAAGTATTGTCAGCAGATGATGGTAGGAACAAAATGTGGGTTTGTTATAAATAAGTAATAGTACCACAGATAATAATAATAATAATAATAAAGGAAAAAATCACAAATCGGGTCCGAATGGGTACATTTTACATCACTTAATGTTATTATTATTTTATAATTTTTAGTAATATAACTGTAAACGTTAAGACAATCGTAATCTGTATCTTTCATGCTTACCTTTTAATGACAAATTTGACATAAACCTATAGTGCAATAAACATGTTCAAGATAATAGCATTCAAGCTACTACTGAATAATATTACCCACCGAAATTTGTTATGTTTCCATTCCAGCTAACAACTAACTGAACGTCTGTGTGTAATAACTTGCTGCAGAAACAGAAAGAAGTTTATTGCTTACTGTTTTTTTTTTTTTTTTTCTTTTCTTTTCTCGTGCTAGTATGCACATATAATACGACGTATGGTTCGTGAGATATGCTATTATAAATAACACGGTTCTTAAAAAACGGCTCCATGTATTATGTCCAACTGCAATAAATTGTACAGATAATATGTACGTACACCACTGAATGTACTTGTGTCAGTTTTCATAGTAACACAGGTCGTTAAGGAGAAATGACGTCCTTAGCATTTCAGGATAGTGAGAATCGATCCAGCATCGTATCAATCGTGTACTTAGATCCAGCAGTATGTTCACGGATACAGCAGGCATACTACGATTAAGGGCAAAGCGCTACGCTTCGTTACTGAGAGCACACCTTGAAACAGTCCTTGAAGATTTGTTTAAATTTTAACTTAAAAATTTAAGCGGACAGTCAAGGAATGTATGGATTCTTAACGTATCAGTCTAGAATGACTAGGGTTACAAAATTTTGGAAAACACAAATAAAGACACTTTAGGTATTTCATGTTGAAAAATTAAAACACTTTCCATATTTCAAATTTATTACAAAAAGAACAAAGAACAATAATATTACTTAAATCGGACATATCTACATCAGGGCATATATCCTCTGTATCTTTTTTATCGCACCGAATCCTTATCCTTTTTTTAAACACCAAACCAACTTTTTGTCCATTGTGCCTGTTTTACAGAGAATGTTAAGGAGAACAACCTTTAGCTATACACAAAAGTTATGAGTTGTCATTTGTGTTTGTGTATGTGTGTGTGGGGGGGGGGGGGTTTAGGGAGAGAAAAAACTTAGGCCAGAAGCACCCATGTCAAATGTTCAAATGTTTATAGAGCTTATGGGAGCTGCGGTGGAGTTGCCGAGTGGTCTAAAGCGCCTCGTTGCGGAGCGCGCGGTTGCTCGCCGTGGAGGTTCGAGTCCTCCCTGGGGCATGGGTGTGTGTGTTTGTCCTTAGGTTAGTTTACCTAGGTTTAAGTTGTTTGTAAGCTACGGACTGATGACCACGCAGTTTGGTCCGATAGATTTACAATTGTTTCTAAGCTTATGGGACTTAACTACGGGGTCATCAGTCCCATATACTTTCAAACTACGTATGAACTAGCTAATACTAAGGACGGCAGAAATATCCACAAATATCCATGCCCGAGGGAGGATTCGAACCCCCGACCCTAGTGGCCGTGCAGAACATGACTGGCGCGCCGCAGTCCTCTCGGCCACCGCGGCCGGCCGCTCATGTTGTCAGAATGTAATATGCAAAGGGAAAGTAAAATGAAAGGAAAGGCTTTTCGCAGACAGTCAACGTTGTAAAAGGAACAGGTAAGAACAAGACCATCCCAACGTAAATTTCTCAATACTGTATGAACATGGCTGGAATATTATAATTCCTTCGCATTCCTACGGCGGATGAAAAGGAAAATGCGACCTACAGACCGCGTGTCGTCTCCTAAGATATCAGGACAATAAAGTGTCAAGATTTGTTTCGGCTTGTTTCAGATTTCGTGCCTTATATACCTACGACCTGATTTTTTTTCTTAAAAAAAAGCTTCTGAAACAAGAAAATTCTGCAAACAGTTTGCATCGAGATCCTATTATATAATTTATATTCGTAATGCCCACATATTCCGATACGCAGACCGAAACATCAATTGAGAACAATATACGTCGTTATTTTAGTTTAAAACTAGTTTTCAAAGCATAGCAGATTGGCTCTTATGAGCAAATAACAAATTACGTAATTCAGTAGCTGGCCTCGGCTCCCATCGATTCCAAGCGCTCACAACGATACAAACCCCAGGAGTCACGGCTTCTCGACGCCTACCACTGTCCAATTTATTAGTTGAAGATTTAAAACTAAAACCCAAAACAAGGACAAAAGAGGAAATTGGGAGTTATATACGTTGTTGACGATACGAGATGAAAACAAAAATGGAAGCATTACTTCTCTAAACTTTTTTTTTTCTTTTATTCGTGTCAGAAGCATCATGTGTACAGAATTTTATAAAGGTATAACATACAGAGATTACTTACATACACGTAAACTACGAACTATAAACAAACAGACAGAAATATTATATACATTTGGCCCAAAAGCGGGCTACGTCGACAGCATTTGGGGTTGCCAACATCAGGACCTCTAAGGTGCAGTGTGAACGACATTCAGGGCAGTTATACATGTGTTGGGTCGTCTGCACGTCTCCACAGTCATAGAGGTTAGATACAGTAGAATATCCCCACTTCATAAGATTATCTCTTGACTGTACAGTGTTGGTGCGTAGCCTGTTTAGTGACTTCCAAACCGTCCAGTCCTCATTGTGGCCTGGTGCCAATTCTTCCTTTGGTTCCATCCAGTGCCTTTCTCTCGATCTCTTCCACCTGTCCACTCTAGAACCGGGTTGGTAACTGAGGTTGTTGGTTGCTCTGCGAAAGCTCCGTCTGGATTTCAAGCGTCTGGTGGCTGGCTGAATGTTGTGCAGGAGGTGTCTCTCAGACAACTCAGCCCTCGCTCTTTCACTGTAGGCTGCAGCTTCGTGACGCACGGCAGGAGGTGCAAATCCAGCAAGGTGGTACAGCTTGTCGATTGGCGTAGGTTTCAGACATCCAGTGACGAGCCTGCAGGTCTCGTTCAGAGCGATGTCAACCTGTTTAGCGTGGGCTGAATTATACCAGACGCTGCTCGCGTATTCGCCTGCTGAGAAGCAAACTGTTAGTGCTGTGGTTCTCACTACCTCTGGCTTTGCACCCCAAGAAGTTTGTAATTTTCCGCAGAATGTTGTTTCTGCCGCGTAACTTCATTTTTGTGTTAATTCAGTGCTGTTTATACGCCAGAGCCCTGTCCAAGGTTCCACCGAAGTATTTCAGGCTGGCGGTCATTAGTGGATATCGTAGAAATACATATGGATGCAAGGATTAAAAACTGAAAGTGCGGACATGTCCACATAACTGCGGCGTCCGGTAACCCTAAGAATGGCTATACTCCTGCAACGCCCAAAATTGATTAATCTAGGGCGGGATTAAAATATGTCAAAACAAAATAAGCAGTCTCGCATATGCGGATGACTTAGTTGTAATGGCCGATTCGATTGAAAGGTTGCGAACTAATATTTCAGAGCTCGATCAGAGGTGCAAGGATTATAATATGAAGATCAGCATCTGTAAAACGAAAGTAAGGTCTGTGGGGAAAGAGATTTAAACAGTTTGAGTGCCAAATAGGGGGAACAAAGTTAGAACAGGTAGACAGTTTCACGTACCTGGGATATATTTTCTCACAGGATGGCAACCTAGTGAAAGAACTGGAATCAAGGTGCAGTAAAGCTAAAGCAGTGAGTGCTCAGCTAAGATCTACTCTCTTCTGCAAGAAGGAAGTAAGTACCAAGATCTTTCGACCAACTTTGTTGTATGGGAGTGAATTTGTGTAGATACAGGTTACCTTATTCATAAGGTAGAGGTTAAAGATATGAAAGTAGCAAGAATGATTTCAGGTACTAATAGATGGGAACAATGGCAGGAGGGTGTCCATAACGAGAAAATCAAAGAAACACTTGGAATGAAGACCATAGATGAAGCAATTGGAGCGAACAGACTGAGATGGTGGGGTCATGTCACACGCATGGGAGAAGTAAGGTTACCTAAGAGACTCATGAGCTCGGCAGTGGAGGGTAAGAGGAGTCGAGGTAGAGCAAGAAGAAAGTACTTAGATTCGGTGCAGAATCTTTTTGAAGTAAAAGGCATAACATCAGACGAGGGATCAATGTTAGCATTGAATAGGGGATCATAGAGGAATTTTATTAGAGGTTCTATGCTCCAGACTGAACGCTGAAAGGCATAGTCTCTAATGATGATGATGATGTTAATGTTATTTACGTAGAATCCTAATGATAAACACCACTGGATGGAGCTTTACTCACAGGGCCTGCAGTACAGGTGACTCCCGACAGTGGATCTGACCGTGTTCCACGCTCGATAACCAGCTGTACTTAGCGGCCCCGGGTCAATACGGCACGCGTCGGCAATTGGTGTGGCGCGGTGTGAAGCGACAAAGCGGTCAGCCCCGCGATTGCGTGAGACCCCGGCCGGTTTAACTGGCCCCACGCGAAGACGGCCGCTGTCTGCATTATTCAGCGATGGCAGCCGCTCTAGCCCCCCATCGATTCCAGCCGCTCACAGTGACACAGCTCCAGCAGACACGGCTTCTAGACCCCTTACTCTCTGCCCAATTGTCCAACATCACTCTGATGGTAGCAACAAAACGGAACTGTCGTTTCCAGGAAGGTATAGGGGTAAACCAGTATAAAAAACGTGTTTGATGCAGTGCCACACTGCAAACTGAATGGAATAGGTTCACAGATTTTGTAACTGGCTGGAAGACTTCCTAAGTAATAGAACGCAGTACGTTGTTCTCATCGGCGAGTGTTAATCAGAGATGAGTGTATCGTCTGGCGTGCCCTATGGGAGTGTGATAGGGCCGCTATTAAGAAATAGAACCCTTCAAAGATGCAACAGAACTACAAAAGAAACTGCATACACTGCGCTTGTCCGTCCATTTTTGGAGTATTGCTGGCCAGTGTGGGATCCTTATCAGGTTGGTTTCACGGAAGACATCGAAAGAGTCCAGAGAAGGGCAACTCGTTTCGTATTGTCACGATACAAGGGAGACAGCGTTACGGAAATGATACAGGATCTGGGATGGGAATAATTACAACAACGGCGCTTATCGCTGCGGCGTGGGCTACTTACAAAACTTCAATAGCCAACATTCTCCTTGGGTACTCAGTTTCCTCCTAATTCGAAAATTTATTGTTGACTCCCACTTACATCGGTAGAAATAAGCATCAGCATAAAATACAAGAAATCAGAGCTCGAACGGAGAGATTCAAGTGTTCTTTCTTCCCGCGCGGTATTCGAGAATGGAATGGGAGATAAATAGTATAATCGTGGTTCTATGAAACCTCTGCCAGGCACTTAAATGTGATTTGCAGAGCATCCCATGTAGATGTAGAAATGATCTGATGGACAGACTAACTTGTAATTTGCGGATGTTTGCTGATGCTGCTGTGGCGTATGGGAGGACGGCGTCTTTAATTGTCCGTAATAGCATACAGGGTGACTTAGACAAAATTTCTAGTTGGTGTTAAGACTGGCAGCTACCTCTAAATGTAGGAAAGTGTAAAATGATGCACATGAGTGGGGAAAACAATCCCATAATGTACGAATACAGAGTTTGTAGTGAGCTTCTTGACGCAGTAGCGTCGTTCAAATATCTAGTTGTAACACTGCAGAGTGATATGAAATGGAACGAACATATAAGGACAGTTCTAAGGCGGACAGCCGACTTCGTTATATTGGAAGAATTTCGGGAAGGTGTACTTCAAGTGCGAAGGATACCTCGTATAAAACGCTTGTGCGACCACGTCTTGAGTATTGCTCAAGTGTTTGGTACCCGCAGCAGATCAGTTTAAAGGAAGAGATGGAAGCAGTTCAGAGGCGAGCAGCTACGTTCATTACTGGTAGGTTCGACCATTGCGCGAGTGTCGCAGAAATGCTCCGGCAACTCAACTGGGGATCGCTGCAGGAATGACGTTCTTTTCAAGAAATTCTGTTGAGAAAATTTAGAGGTCCGTAATTTGAAACTGAGTGTAGTACGATCTTGCTGCCGCCTACTTACATTTCGCGTGATGATCATAGAGACAAGGTAAGAGAAATTTTGGGCTCGTACGGAGGCATATAGGCATTCTTTTTCTCCTCGTTCTATTTCGGAGTGGAATATGAAAGGAAATATCTAGTAGTGGTACATTGTACCCATACAGTCATCCTGTATGCTATTACAGTCAGTTAAGGACGACACCGTGCCATATACCACAGCATCATCAGCAAACAGCCGCAAATTACAACTTACTCTGTCCATCAGATCATTTATATAGATAGAAAATAGTATCGGTCTTATCACACACCCCTGGGGCATGGCTGACGATACACTCATCTCTGTTGAACACTCGCCGTCAAGAATAACGTACTGTGTTACCACTGCACCCCCTCGCTCGATAGTTGATCAGTTTGCGCTATCACCTCTTAAATGTGTTATACTCCCTTTTACTACTACTCAGTTTTGATGAGCACAGTTACCTTAATTAAAAAGTACAAAATGAATTTACGCAATTTCTGTAAAGTTCAAATGTTTTTTTACTCCAAGGGACCAAATTGCCAGGGACACTGTGTCAGTGACAAGTAGTAATCATTTCATTAGTGGGTAGGGGTGGGCAAGTTTGCAGCCCTTAGTCTTAAGGGATTTTGTACATACTGACAACGAGTTTTAGCACTGTGGGCAGGGTAAAGCTGGAAATTTGTGTCTGACGGGAGGCGAGCTTAGGTAGTCCTTGCAGCTGCGGTGATCAGTACGTTGCCAGGGTTGTAGGGGTCAGCGCAACTGCCTAGAAAGCAGGAGACCCTAGTTCGACTCCCGGCAGGGTACCAATTTCAGCTTTGCCCATTCGCAGTTGAAGCCATATATTTATTAAAACAATAACAACTGCAGGATCAAAAGTGACGTCTGTCTGTTCTTTCGGAGTAGACGCGACATGTATATTTGTAGCATTGGACTGAAAGCTGGGTGGACTCTGGTTAGCTTATTACTAAGTTTATTATTACAGATATGAAGTTAGCAAAGATGACGGCAGATACTAATAGCTGGGAAGAATGTCGGAAGCATGTCCACAATGAAGAAATCAAAAAGAAACAGGGTATTAACACAATCGATGAAGCAGTTAGAGAGAACAGGCTTATATAGTGCGTCATCTTACATGCATGGCAGAACAAAGGTTACTGAGGAGACTCATGGGTTCGACGATAGTGGGTAGGAGGTGACGAGTTAGACCTAGGAGAAAGTATTCGGACTCGGTCAAGAAAAATTTTGAAGTAACAGGCTTTACATCAGACGAGGCGTCGATGTCATGAATAGGGGCTACTCATATGCTCCAAACAGATCGCTGAATAGCATAATCGATAGTGAGGAGAAGGGCACAGACTAAAATAAGAATGGAGTAAATACACAACCGGGCAACACTGGAACTAATTCTAGTAATGGAATAATTCAATTCATTTAACGAATGATGTTCTCTGATGTTCACTGATGCCTATGGCGGCAGGGTTACCAATTCTTTCCTGCCAAAAGTCGCTGGATGCTATTCAAAAACACTCCATTTTGAAATAAAAATTCCCTAGATTTTTCGAATATTTATAAAAATTTTCATAATTTAATAACATTTCTAGAAAACCGTTCTTAGCACGAAACCCAAGATAATACTCCCAGGCTTCTTATAATGTACTCCCATTTTGCACACGGCACTCTCACGCCAGCTGAACGTAAAACACACCTGTAATAATTACATATACGAGATGCGAATAATTTATACTAGTGATAGCCAAAAGCAATACGACAAATCAGTTTGTGTGACCGCACATCTCATAAAGCGAGAAGTTAGCCGTTCAAATACACTGAAACGTGAAGAAAGGCATTTGGGGAAATCCCACCCATAGAGTGCGTACCGTGTTCGAACCAAGGCCGACAATCGCAATTTCGGTAGGAGGGAGCGGCGATTGCGCATTTGCTTGCGGTTCGTTAATGTAAACCGTGGGGTTTTCTCTGGGGTGCGAGCCCGGATATGTTCCAGACGGCCGGCCGCGGTGGCCGAGGGGACTGAGGCGCTCCAGTCACGGTCTGCCCGGCCACTACGGTCGGGGGTTCGAATCCCGAATCCCCCCTCGGGCATGGATATTTCTGCCGTCCTTAGTGTAAGGTAGTTGATATGTAGTTTGTAAGTTTACGGACTGATGACCCCATAGTTAAGTCCCATAAGCTTAACAAACATTTGAACATTTGTTCCAGACGCCAAGAATGCTCTCTTGTATCGTTAAAACTTACCTTACTGCTTACCATTTCAGTTCAGGGATACACGTGTCAAATGTCATCGAAGTGAAAGCAAATCGTAATTAATTTTGGAAATAAAACTGGTTCATTGGATATAGAAATCCTCTACATTTTCCCAAAAAATTCTTAAAACCCCCTAAAAAAAGTCGCTAATTTCAAAAATAATTTTTGATCCGTGTGATGACCTTTCAATCCCCAACATTTAGTGACTTTTCTCCCAAACAAGAAACTCTGGATGGCGGTAGCGTCGCGTACCCTAGGTACAGTCGCCAACTTTCTCCTCTGAATGCGAAAATTGTTGACTCCCACTTACATAGGTGGAAATGATCATGAGAATAAAATACGGGAAATCATAGCTCGAGCGGAGAGTTTTAGGTGTTCTTTTCTCCCACGCGCTATTCAAGAATGGAATGGAGATAAATAGTGTAAAAACAAGTTGGATGAAACCTCTGCCAGGCACTTAAATGTGATTTGCAGAGTATCCCATGTAGATGCAGATGTTTAAAACGGCGATGAACTGATACAACTGTCATCAGTTCTCCGCTGTTTCATGTGACAATGTTTTCGACTTGATCATGGTCACCCCACAAGAATTAACAGAGTTTGAATACGGAATGGTGGTTGATGGTGGACGTCTGTCACATTCCACTGCGCAGATCCTTAGGGAATTCAGTATTCCGTGATTCAAAATGTAGAAGAGTGTGCCAAGAATACCAAATTTATGGTATTATCTGTCACCACCGACAACGCAGTGCTCGACTCCAGTTTTTTCGTAGAGGTATCAGACAAGCAACAATGCGTGAAACTCAGTGTTGGACTGAGATGGAGGGGCGTGGGATGCTCTCCGCCCATGACTCTCGTGTTGTGGAGCCTCCATATACCTCGAAAGGACATATTATGGGGCCTCCTAATCTCGAAAGCTGATTTTTTAATACCGTCCCGTGCCTCTCATCCTGAGGGGCCTTCAAATCTCAAAAGTTATTTTTTATAGTAATACGTGTACTTCCAAGTGTGGTGGGGGGGGGGGCCTTATTTTTTGTGTTTTGTCATCACCCCGCAATATGGCGTTAATGAGCTTTGGCAGCAGACCACCGACTTCAATGTATTTGCTAGGATATGCTGGGCTGGTACGACGAACGAATCAGTAAAATGGTGAGGTATATCAGTTGTATATGGAACGATGGAATTCGGCAGCAAAGTGCACCAGAGAAACCTGCAAGGCGCAGGCGTGCTGGAGTAGAGCTGACGCAGGGATTACTGGCGCCAGGCCGCCGCTGCCGCCGCCAGATAGCTCTGCCGTCTGCCGCCCTTAATAATGAAGCCGCTAATTCTGGCCAAGGGCAGGCAATCGCTTTAAGCTGGACGCATGCTCCACCCGTCCACCCGTCCAGCCGTCCGGTATGCGCGATGATGGCAGCAGACCGTTAGGGCCATATCCCTGATTACTGCCGCCGTCCGAAGCAATATCCGGCCCCATGGCGGGATACAGACTGGTAATAGCAGCCAGAGCCAATATTTCCCTTTCTCTTTCGGTTCTGTTTCAGGAAGAGGTACAGGAGTCTGGATCTCTTCCAGATGGAAATGGACGGTAGGACCAACACATTTGGTGGCGTGTAATTTTACCTGTGACGTGCTCTAATAAAAATATCTCAGAGTTAATGATACGATGCTTTTCTCTTGTCTACCTGTAAGACTGTAACATTTGAGTTAAGTGAGTTATAGAGGGGGCAGACAGAAGGATCAGGCCAAGTTACAATTGAACACCATTCATAACGCAAACGTATTCTCCAGTTTAATAATTTCAATAGCTGTGCAATAGTAAGATTCCAAAAATTTAATTTGAATATTATGATCCAAATAAAGGTCAATATTTAATGAAGCAGCAGCAAATTTAAGTCAACTCGTAATAATTCTCAGTAATTGCATGATTTTACAAGGCAAGAAACAAAGATCATATTTCAGTACATGCAAGCAATGTTAACCAATGGCCCACCTGGAGCCATAATGTAATTAAAACAAATTAACGACACTCTCTTGGAATTGAATATATGGAGAGGCCCTACTTTGTTCTGTTGTTCTGTCGTTGTAATCAGTCCTTTGCTGATGTTGGTTCATTTTTTTTCTATGTTGATTTGTTCGTCTTTCATTCAGTTTTTTTTTTTTTTTTCTTTTTTTTCAGTTGTACCCGAGCCCTTTAATCGAGCGAAAATGCTTTAAATTGCTCAACTAACAAATCATTACGAATAATGCTGCTACAACGACTGTCTTAATGCATGTCTCCCTCCACACCACATCCTTTAATTCTGCTCAATTTGAATTTAAATTCATTGCTAACTTTTTACGTTCATTACTCCAAGATCTAATAAAATCAGTAATTTTTATATAGAAGGCTGTGGATTGCTTTGCTATAATGGTTAAATCATGTGTTTGTATTAGTAGCACTGTCAAAAACAGTTTTGTATCGTTTCATAGTATAAACACGCGTTGTATGTCACAGTGTGGTGGGCTGACAGACTAAATGATTGATGAACTACAGCAGTATTGTGGGATGGCCATTAAAAATAATACCGAGAATTTGTTGAAAATGAAGCAGACAGATTTGGCCACCTTCTTCCACAGACTGTCAACTGCCGAAAAACCAGTACACAACCTTTGCCCTCCTGAACCTAATTCATGGTGCAATTAACGCAATGCGCAATAGCCAAAAAGTTCATGCAGCTATAATATTCCACCCCAGGAGCAGTCATGTGTATCATAAAACCTATTTACGGAGACCTGGTAAATCCTAAATTACTGAAGAAGTGGCTGCCCGGTCAGATTCAAAATCCCATTGAGTCGTTCAATAACTCGCTAACCAAAAAATTTTTTTTATCGGAATGAAGACGTTTAAGGTGCGGGGTCAGTGATACTATTATGCTTTAATGGTGGTGACAATGGTACGGTGAAAGGGCTACAGCATGTGGGAATTAATCCTGGAGCAAACTACATCAGAGAACTTGAACGGACGGACAAGTTCGCTTGATAAAACAGAGTATGCAGCACAGTTGTCCACTAAGGCGTTCAGAAAGAAGGAAAAAACTTGGAAAAATAGCAAGCGGGTGATACACAGTATGGTGCAGGCTGCTTGTGAATGACTGAAACTAATAAATTTTAAAACTTTTCTATTGAAATTTCCCTGAATCTTAGAAATCTCATCGAGGAGAGTATTGAGATTTCCAGGTGCGCCAATTTAAGTTACGATTGTAGCCGCGCGCGAGCAGCCGCATAGTCTAAGGCATCTTGCTGCAGATTGGGCGGCCTCTCCCACCGGCGGTTCGAGTCGTCCCTCGGGCTAGCGTGTGTATACCTTGTCCTTAGTGTAAGATAGTTTTACTAGTTTCTAAGTCTAGGGACTGGTGGTCATGTTAGGTCCATTTCGTTTACAAACATTTGATTTTGATTTTGTGTTGTTACCAAGTCTACAATAAAGTTATAGCACTGATATTATGTAGAAAAAATTTTAACTGAATGAACCATATAATAAAGAGGTCTAGTATAAAGTATTTTTCAACTCCGGAAAAAAGATAAACTAAGTTTCCTTCTAAAATACACACGAAAATCACGAGAAGAACTGAACGTGTGTCCGTCTATTGCGGCGGAACAGTCGATTCTTCCTGTATATTATACTTCAAGAGTAAATTCTTTGTTCCAATTTGATTTAATTTAATTTCGAACCCGACCATTCCACTACAATCGAATAAAAAAAATCTTTATAAATGTTCACTGCAAGGTTCTTGTGCTAGATATTAGAAGAATAAAACTGTTCGAAACAAATACTGCAAAAGTTCAAAGTCTAATAAGCACTTCCATAAATACGCTCAAAATAATAATAATAATAATAATAATAATAATAATGTCTTGTTGAAAATTCCTAAGATAATCTTTTTCCATCACAGATATTGCTCACTGAATCCGACGTAAAATAAATCGATTAATGGAAGTTATTTCACTGTCTTCCAGTCAAATATATTATATCTGAGTCCCTACACTGGTATAAATCGGAGAAATTCTTTCAAGAGTTCCAAAATTATAAATTCATTTCAATATATAGATACCTTCTTTCTTTATTGGATGTAATAATTACTTTTCACACACTGGTACTTGAAGTAAAAGTTTACGTTTTATTACGAAAGTTATAAGTCCATGTAATACAACATATATAATCAGATCGTTCTAGTAGGAGCTCAACAACAAGACTCACTTTCTTTTCTGAACATACAATACTGAACAACTCATGACAATACATTCTTTCTTTTATTCCTATTTATTTCATTGTGACGGTTGGCAGCGGAGGCCTACAAACAGGATCTTCTCTGAGCGTGTGGTTGTCGACCCGCGACGATTGGTGGCCAGGTACCTCATCTTGGTTCCAGCAGAGAAGATGCTATTTTCGTATCTTGCTCCGTTGTCGTCGCACATGAAACATAAAAATAAAAAAAAAAACACTTTTTTTTAAGAATGAAATAAACTTATTAAGACTCAGCTTTATTAACAGCAACATATATAAACATGTTCTTTTACCTGCGAAACTGAGCTGACGTAAAAGTAGTAGCAGGGAATAATATTTCGTCCCACTACACCATCCAAGAAGAAGGGCCGCTAACACTGACTGAAACGCCGCTGTGGCAGACCAGTGAATAATTCGACTAGTCAGTCTATAAACGGTGTTCCATCTAACACGGACTTGCCATATTGTTATGTCTTCCAACCTTTCCGAATATACGATCCCTTTCCCAGTAAAAATATTTGGGGACCACCTTCCAGATAAAAATTTGCTGCATACTCCCTACCCCATCCCTACGAACCCTATCAAAACTGTGTTACCTCAAAGGAAACAAAATTAATCTACTTCATTTTGCTACAGCTTTGCTTTCAAATCCTGGAAGAAGTTTTTTTTTTCTTTACTTTTCTTGGAACACATCCTATATTTAAATGGTTTCCGACAGAAAACTATATTTTACATAAGGAGCGTTACGCATTTCTGGCTAGACTAAGAAACGAATTATGCTCATTAAGAAAGGTCGCACTGTATAGACCAGTTTCTTCCAACACTTTGAGTTGGCGAGCCACCCTTCGAAGTAATAATAATAATAATAATAATAATAATAATAAAATACATTTAAAAATATCACGACTCCATATCTCCATCCCGCTCTCACCGTATTATACCACAACTATGAGTTGAAAGCGAAGACAGCGAATTTATATTTTCTTCTGTTGGTAAACATTGTTGTAAGAAAGGGGGGTGGTACAGTATTCTACATTATAGGGTGAATATTATAGTCTGTTTTCCGGAATGGTGCGTATTATCCTATTTTTCACTAATTTCTACAGAGAAATATATTTTGCATGACGAATGTTTCGTGTTGCAGATATGGTTCGGAATCGAATGATATTCGTTAAGCTACACTGTAGAGCCGATTTCTAAAGAAGTTAAATTTTTTTTTTAATTCTCTAAATTTCTTTTAGCCCCTTATTAACTTAGCTATCGATTGGTTTCTGAAAACAGTAGACAGGATTTCGGTACTTCGCAGTTAACATTGCACATCTATTGTAAAAAAGACTGTTCTAGAATTGCAGTTAACAAGGAATAGCGTAAGATTCGTCAAAATAAATTTCACTTTTCTCAGGCAATTTTAGTATTGCGAAACGACCAAGTACCCTGTCGCGCACTGGTCTGGTTATTTTACGATGCAAGTACTTCCTGCTTTGACCGCGACCGCCGAACAAGTCTTTGCGCACCCCCCCCCCCCCCCTTCCTGGGGCTCGCGGCCCACATGTTTATGAACACTGGTATAGACGATTTGAAAAATGTAGATCTTTGTTTCCCGATTTTTTCCGACTTCTTCTACCTGTCGATTGGTCCCTGGAAACCGTTTACAGACTTTGCAGTTATTCAACATTGATACAATCTATGATCTACTCAATTCATAATTAATATTACGCAAGGAACTCCGTGATTTTAACACTAAACCAATTTCACTTAGCAATTCCTTTTTGTATTACTGAGTCCCTAGTTATTTTATGGTGCAAGTACATGCTCCAGTGACTGATAGCTCCAGAGCCAGATTTTGCGCCCCTCCCCCCTGCGCCCCCCCCCCCCTCCCGCAGCCAAGCGACACCGACCCACGAATTGAAGAACTCTAACGTACTGTATCCTGATTGTTACACTAACGGAGAAACTTTCAAAAACTATGAAGAAATAATCCAAACATCCTATGCAAGTATTCATCATTTTCTTGATTTGCAGCTATTATTTTTGCAGTGTTTGCAGCATTTTTTTTTTTTTCGGGCTTGAGGTCCGCCTGATATGCAAAACACTGTTTTATTATATGCCCAAACTTGTTTCAGCACCTCTGTACCATCATAAGTGTTTTTTTTTTTTTTCAATTTATTTAGCGCTGTGGAAACAAAATACATTGACGTTACAATTGTACAATGCGTAAATTTAGGCCTAAAAGTCGTCAGTCTTATTTTGGTTTTTATCTTATTTTACATTCTGTGGTCATATGGGACCCTTTCTACATGGTTATGTAGTGCTAGCTTAGTCATATGCAAACAAGATTATCTCTTTTGGGTATTTTGATGATTTTAAAAGACGCTATTTATAGTGTGAAAAGTACATTTGGTATGTGGGGATATTTCGTTCAAATGCCTACTGTCTATTACTTACAGTTTCTTTTGGTGTACACTTCCACGTTTTCGTAAATATCACATATGTAATACACATATTTAGCGGAATCATTTCTATCACAATCACTTCCCACTTTAGAAATTCGCCTGTGTTTACTTTGTTAAATTGCGTATGTGTTAGTTGACTTTCAGTTGTTCTCCAGTGGAATGGCGATGGATTTGAATAGTGTTTGTTTTGTCTCTGTGTCTGTGTTGTGTGTGTGTGTGTGTGTGTGTGTGTGTGTGTGTGTGTGTGTTAGCTGTCTGTGTCGTCCTTTCTGTACAATTCATTTAATGGGTTGAATAGTGTATTTTTGCATAGTGTGGTGTATTCATTCATGACTGATTTTCCTTCTGCTATTGCTTTTTGTATGTGGTAGTTTTCTTCTATAGTGAGTTTGTGGTATAGGTTGTGGCTTGATTTTAATATCTTTAAGTCTGTTTCTATTGTGGTTGGGTAATGGTTGTGTGCTATTAGGTGGTTTGCACAGCGAATTTCTAAAGTAGGAAGTGATTGTGATAGAAAAGATTCCGCTAAATATGTGTATTACAAGTGTGGTATTTTCGAAAGCGTGGAAGAGGAAGTGTACACCAAAATAAACTGTAAGTAATAGACAGTAGGCATCTGAACGAAATATCCCCACATACCAACTGTACATTTTCACACTATAAATAGCGTCTTTTAACTCTTTCATGGATAAAATTCATTTTTTACAGATTATCAAAGTATTAAGGTCATAATGGTTTCTTTTCAATTCCATTAATATACTTTCACAGCCAAAATATTTTTTAAGTTCTCCATTTTTTCACAATAGGAAGTGGGTACATATATCCCACGAACAAATGTGGGATACCTTTTCTGATGAGTGTGTGATTTTGTAATTTCCTTTATTTTAGACATAAACTAGCTTTTGCAAGGAATAAACTAATTACAAATTATACATACATGTAATCCTTTATTTGTTTGCTGCCAGTGTAAAAAGTATTCATTATACTTCATTTTTGATGAAAGATTATTATAAATTACAGAACCTTACATGCCATGAAACTGGGAGAAACATGGTGTGGCACAAAGTGGTACACCACAAGCAGTGCAAACAACTTTTGTTCTCTTCTCGTTAGCGTTTGTGCTACACAATCTGCATCGTTTCCTACGTCCATGAGCCTGATATCATCCAACACACTTGACACTCCTCTCTTTCGTGGAAAGAAAGTGAGCTCTATACCCCTCTTTTTCCTGGAAGAATACTCATTAATCAGTTGTCTTGCTAATCTGAGGCGAAAGGTTAATTGATCTGGCTTCTGATGTTGTTTGATACAATACATAAGAGTTGATAATAGGCAGATCAACAACAACAAAAAAAGTCTATGCAGGCATTTTATAGATTGTCTTCCTATCATATATCTTTCACGTAGCTGGTCAAATTGGTCAACTGTGCCCATTGTGGGTTCCCACTAATTTTATTACAAATATGAAATAATGCAGTCGCTGAGAAGTACATTCGACAGTGTATTTGTACTATAAAATTATTATTACGTTAATAATAGGGCGAATTACTTACTTCAGACACCTCTTGGACGAGAGAAATGATGAAAGCATTGTATAACACAATTCAGTGGCACTGCAGTGGCCATATGTACACATCAATCAACAAAAGTAGTTACAGCCTTCTCTATTGCCTGTGCAGTGCAGCCTGATTTTTTTCTGATGTTCATTACAGTCGTCCCTTGATGGCAGCACTGTGCAGAGCTGGGTTACATACGTCCCGACACTAATTGACGCTGAAAGTTAATGGGACACATATGTCCCATCAATCACGAAAGGGTTAAAATCATCAAAATACTCAAAAGAGATAATTTTGGTTGCATATGTCTATGCTGCCACTACATAACCATGAAAAAGAATGCCCACAGAATGTAAAATAAGGTAAAAACCAAAATAAGACTGACGACTTTTAAGCCTAAATTTACGCATTGTACAATAGTAAAATCAATGTATTTTGTTTGCACAGTACTAAATAAATTGAAAAGACCCACTGGTGATGGTACAGAGGTGCTGAAACTAGTTTGGGCATATAATAAAACAGTGTTTTGCATATCAGGCGGACCTCAAACCAGGAAAAAAATTCTATGTAAGCACAGTTCTCTAACAGTCCTACATACAAATGAATATACTGTTAAGTTAGATGTCCAGCACGAGAAAATGACATTCGCCTTGACGCCAACTTGGATTGCTTCGTTTACGTTTAAGTGGGCCAGCAATTTGCGCAGGTGTCGGCGGCGTGCGGCGGAGAAGCGGGCAACAAGGAGGAAGCCGCCGCAGGAGTAATTGCTGCCGAGTTGCCCCGGCAAATCGGGCCGCGACAAAACACGCGCCCAGTTGTAGCCGCAGGCGGGCAAGTTGCCCGCGCGCCAAGTTGCCGCACCTCTGGAAGCCCCGCGCGCTCACAATGGCGGACGTCTGCGGGAATAAATTAAATTATTCGGTTGCCGTTTGCCGCGGCTCGTTAAGGCGCCGCCAAGTTTGGTCCGCGCATGCGCACAGCCGCCCCCTTTATTTCCCACGTCGTCGGGCGGCTGCCAAGTTTTAACGGCGCTGCGTAAACAAGTGCCACCTAACAAACTGCCGACTGAGCAAACAGGAGCGCTCTTTTTCTTCCTCCTCGGGAATAAACAAACTTCGTTAAAGTGAACAGGCTGCTGCCTGGGCGCGCGGCAGACTTTGCGGCTGCCCGCAGGCGGTGGCGCGGGCGGGCACCGAGCCCCACGGAAGGAGCGTCAGTTATGTAAGGCGACCGACTCGCTTCCCTCCACAAATTACTCGCCCGCTCTCTAACCCGGGCATTTCTCTAGAATTCGTGTCTATAAAGAGAGCAGCAGCGACGAAGCGACCACGGCATAAACACGGGGTTAACGCAGGGCATCATAGGCCTGCAATTAGAGTGCTCAGTGTCAACTTTGTCAAATTTGACAAAAATTAATCTATTCTCATTTTCTTGTCCAGCTTTCTTAATTCAAGTATCTGCACCTGTAATCCTTTGTCAACCCATTTTATTTCATAATAGCTAGAACTGGGCGACAGATGGCAATCTTCATTTAAAAAAAACTTCCGAGATATGATGCTGTGGTCCATCTGTAAAACTCCTTTCTCTCGACGTTTCATAGCCTACTGCGGGCAACATCTTCAGAGGTGAAACTTCCTGCCACATTAAAATTGTGTGCCGGAACCGGGACTCGAACCTGGGACCTTTGCCTTTCGCGGGCAAGCGCTCTACTGACTGAGCTATCCCGACACGACTCACGATGTCGTCTCACAACTTTACTTCCGCCAGTACCTCGCCTCCTACTTTACAAACTTCACAGAAGCTCTCCTGCGAACCTTGCAAGACTAGCACTCCTGGAAGAAAGGATATGGTGGAGATATGGCTTAGCCACAGCCTAAGCGATGTTTCCAGAATGAAACTTTCACTCTGCAGCGGAGTGTGCGCTGATATGAAACTTCGTGACAGATTAAAATTGTGTGCCGGAACCGGGACTCGAACGTGAGAGGCGAGGTACTGGCGGAAGTAAAGTTGTGAGGCGGCATCGTGAGTCGTGTCGGGATACCTCAGTCGGTAGAGCGCTTACCCGCGGAAGGCAAAGGTCCCAGGTTCGAGTCCCGGTTCCGGCACACAATTTTAATCTGTCACGAAGTTTCGTATCAGCGCACACTCCACTGCAGAGTGAAAGTTTCATTCTGGAATCTTCAGAGGTGATTTGACTACTGGCTGCTAGGCCCTGGAGGGTCACCACTTGTCACGTGTTGTCTATGAAGCCTCATCTCTGTCGATTATATGTAATCTATCGTCAGATCGTTGCTACAAAATCAACCTACATATCTTATCTAATTTTGAATCTTCTGTTAAAAATTATTGTGCTCCCGGATCTCTATATCTTCTTTATACATGCGTGTATAATAATGTAAGGTCTTGGCTAGCATGCTCGATTCGCTGAATTTTATTCCATGATCACCTTCTGTAATGACATGTTCTGCTACAGCTGATTTGTCCGTGTTTTACAGTCGACAATCCCTTTCGTGTATCATTAAGCGAGTATTAACACTTCCCTTATAAATCATGTCACATTTACAGCGAATCTAATACACAAACCAGGCTTTTCAAGATGTTTGTCGTGCGTCTTTCGCTGATCTCAACATTCACTAATTATCTTGCTAGGTCTAAAGATGATTTCCACTTGAAACTTGGCCAAAACTTTCCCATAACGGTCCGTGATGTTGTGGATAAATGGAAGAAAAATTTTCCAGGCAACAGTTGTTGTTGTCACATGTTCTCGGTCACTTTTCTTCTAGGATGAAGAGTTCGATATCTTTATCAGCGTATCCATTTTTCTTCAAAGCCGTTCGAAAATTATGTAATTCATCTTTGAGATAGATGGACTCACAGATATTATTAGCTCTGTCCACCAACGTTTTAATGACGCGTCTCTTCTGCCTAGGTTGATGTTCGTACCCTTATGGAGATAAAGACCGGGGTGTATGTATTTTTCTGTATACCGTCCGATGCCCTAAAGTCCCAACTGCCCGTTTGGCGATACACCCAAAAAATTCAATTGCCCATTTTTATCATTCTATATGGTGACTTGTATACTCGGATTAATGCTATTTAGGTGCGCCCTGATTCCTTATCACAGAAGTTTATACATGCTTGTATTGAGGAGTTATAGAGAGCCAGAAACACCACAATAATTTCAACAGAAATAAGAAGGTTTAAAATTAGATTAGACGTACATAAGTGGCATATTACGCCAATGGAGAGGGATCGAAAATTTTTATAAAGCACACTTACTTCAGCCAAGATTGGAAATTTATTTTATTGCTGGTTTTTTACCGGTTTCGATGAGCCATGTCATCACCTACAGAAAAAAAAAACAATGTTCTCCTATTTTCACTGCAAAAAGGTACAAAGATTGTTGAAATCTCTAATGTCCTTTTTTGTATACAAATAAGATAAAAGTTAACAATAAATGTACAAAACCTTTGGGACTCACATAAAACAAATACTTGTTAAAATGTAATGTAAGAAAAAGAACATTGTCAAACGAAAGTGGATCGTCATCTGCATTGAACACTTAAAAAGTGTGAGTGTTCTTGCCACAAGTAAAAAGGAGACCGAAACAGATAAACATTCAATAGATGTGTTGCAATAGGTATTCAGGAAGGACTTGCTAACATTTAAATTAATTTTGAATCTCAACAAATATCGCTTCTTCGGATATGCTTTCCTTCCCATAGCCATTCTCCGTTTTATCTATTTTTTACTTCAGTCATCATAAGTTGTCTTTCTACCCAAATAACAGAACACATATACTACTTCAATTGTCTCATTACCTAATTCTTTCAGTATCGCCTGATTTTCTTAGACTGCTTTTAGTTACCCATGTTTATAAAGTTCGATGTTCAGAAGATTTTTTTGAGGGTAAGCTATTCAGCCACCTATCAATAGTTAGAATAACCAACTTTCGCGTCAAGAATAGCTGTAATTCATTTTTGAATCTTTTATCGTGATCGCTGATATTCTTCACGAGATATGTTATCGAAATTTTTTGCGACAAGGTGGTTTTCGGAGGTAACGATCACCCGTTTAAAGAGACTATAACAGAATTCTATAAACTATATTTTTGCCATAATCACCTTTTACGACATAAACATAACCGGTTTCTCTCGATTATTGCCTAATTCATACGCCAAGGCCGACTTTTGGTAAAAAGACGTCCACGTGTTGCCAAACTCAGGTGGTTCTTCGTTTTTACTCTTCTTCTGTTCCATCATTGGAACGCTTTAGCTTTGTAATACCTACGTTTTGAAACGGCAGCATTCTATGATCACGGCGTAAAAACTTTTTTGTTTATCTTGGATCAGACCCATTTATATGGCCAATAGGCACATCGTCTCAGTCTTAATTCATTTATGTCACAGTATATGTGTTAAGTCAGAGCGACGAACTGGAACTGACTTCGAAGAAAATTATGTAAATCGATTAATTCATTTTTATGTACACAATTCGTACCTGATCTGCAAAAAGGTTTTTCATCTTCCTCGAAGTGAAGTGCATCACATATTCATTTTAAATTTCTACGAATTGGTTCAAGCTTTGCACAAAAATAAAGTTATAGACGCAGACAAAGCGTTTTTAATCCAATAATAATTATTCGTCGTCGAAGAATCTTGGCTAAAGTCCAACTTAATTTACCACGTGCTTAACTCGTATCACGCTCAGACATGGGTGGACTTAACCAAAAAGTTGATAATATTCACTCAGTTAACTACAGAGGTATGAACATAAGATGTAGTATGGAGAAAGTTTTGAATACAAGATCAGAGAAAGACTTTATTAAAGTCAAAGAGGAAAATTTTTTTCGTCCAGGAACATCTTCCACACACAATATATTCGCTTTAAAATTTGTAGGAGAAAAATGTTGCTCAAAGGGGAAGATAACTACATACAACTTTCATGCAGCTCCGAAAGGCATTTGATTTGATCTCGCCTTTTAGAGAAAATGGAAACAATTAAAAGATACATACAAGTAACAAGACACACATATAATATATAAAAATGAAAGACTTGCACCAGGCCAATGAGCCACACGAAATTATCATTATTATTAATGTTTGTGTGTTCGTATTTTATGCACGGCCGTACCGTTCAACCGATTGTGATGAAACTTTGTCAACATATTATTTGCACTCGCGATGATCATACACACCATTAAATGACTGTACGACAAATAGTTCAGGAGATGTGACGTAATAAACAATGAAATGCGATGTTTGCTTCTAAACCACTGTACCAATTTCAACCAAACATATTCCTTCCATGAGGTAACAATCGGTCATACAAGAAAGGGAAGACGGAATCAAATCAGAAAATATGAGAAATATTTAGCATACAGATGCGACGTGAAAAGTTAGTTAAAAACAGCAAGGAAATCCAAACATATTATGTTTACTCAAAAGCTGAAGGCCACACACATGTATTCTAACTTCAGCAAAACCGGACACAAAGATCATCAGTGGAATAAAAATGCAAATAATAAATTTACACTAAATTTACTCGAGTTCTGTAAATTGAGAAACACTTCGTTTCACATAACGAAAGAATTACTCAAAATACTATCACTGAAAACCAACACTCCCTGATCACAAAGAAATCAAAGTCCAAAATCAAATGTTCAAATGTTTGGTAAGCTTATGGGACTTAACTACGGGGTCATCAGTCCCTAAACTTACGAACTACTTACGAACTAGGACGGCACAAATATCCATGCCCGAGGGGGGATTCGAACCCCCGACCGTAGTGGCCGTGCAGAACGTGACTGGAGCGCCTCAGTCTCCTCGGCCACCGCGGCCGGCAATCAAAGTCCCAACAGCATGCCTTCCCCTCAGATGATTCGACGCAGTACTTACTTCCACAGCCATCGGGCCAGAATGAAGAGTGAAGACTAAAGCTCTAAGGTCTCGGAAAAACCTCCCCCCGCCATACACCGAATGTAGAGCGCGCTAAAAGCGACGCAGAGTGCGTTCAGAGATTTGTGTTTAGCAACCCTTGCGACCTGGCCAAGACAATTCCCTCTTCAACCACCACCAAAGAGGTCTCCTGTCACCTCTTTCGTCCAAGATTAGGTTGGTATGACACTAAGAACACGGCTACCTCGCCATCTTGCCAAGTAAGCTTGTCTCTGGTCAGCCACCAGACGCTAGCGTAGACGACAAACGAAGCCATGCGTTCTTAACTACAGCAAAACGAGTCCTAAAGCGGGAGGCGGCGACTGTAAGCCATTGTGCGGCAGTCAGTCAATATTACGAACACACATTCGCATTCACTTGAAGACACAAGTTCAATCACGCGGGTGGAAACATATATAAATGGGGGGGGGGGCAAACATATATAAATATGGGGCACTGAAAATTAGTAAAAAGAATAAAATAGTTAACACACAAATACATAGCAATAATGTGGCAGAAACACTTTAGGTATATCAATCAATCAAAATGCAACACGACCACACATGCAGTGGACGTGTTTTAACTGGAAATCGGTAGCAGCAAAGGGAAGAGAAGGATATGTAGTAGGTGAATATTGCCGGGGGAAAAGGAATGCCGGCCGCGGTGGCGGAGGGGACTGAGGCGCTCCAGTTACGGTCTGCACGGCCACTAAGGTCGGGGATTCGAATACCCCCTCGGGCATGGATATTTGTGCCGTCCTTAGGATTAGCTAGTTCATAAGTAGTTTGTAAGTTTAGGGACTGATGACCCCGCAGTTAAGTTCCATAATCTATACAAACATTTGAACATTTTGAACATTTGAAAAGGAATGAAAGAAGAGATTATTTGGCAGAATTTTGTGAAGAACACGATTCAATCATCGCAAACGCTTGGTATAATTATCATGAAAGAAGGTTACATACATGGAAGTGACCAGGAGACACTGGAAGATACCAGACTGACTTTATAATAGTACAGTGAAGGTTTAGAAACGAGGTATTAAACTGTAAGACATATCCATGGATAGATATAGACTCTGACCATAACTTATTGGTTATGAATTGCAGATTAAAACTTAAGAGGCTGCGAAAGGTAAAAAATTAAGTAGGTGGAATCAGAACAAATAAAAGGAACCAGAGGTTGTTGAAAGTTTTAGAGGGAGAAGTACGCAAGAATTGTCTGAAACTGGGGAAAGTAATACAGTAAGAGAAGAATAGGTAGCTCTGAGAGACAGATTAGTGAATGCCGTAGAGGATCATATAGGCACAAGGACAAGGCCTAATAGAAATCCCTGGATAACACAGGATATACTGAACTTAAATGAGGGAACGGGAAAATATAAAAATCCATCAATTGAAGCACACAAAAGGAAGTACAAAAGTCTAAAAAATGAGGTTGACAGGAAGTGCAGACTGGCTAAGAAGGAGTGGCTTGAAGAAACATGTAAGCCCGTAGAAGACTGAATAACTAGGGGAAAGGTAGACATTTGAAGACAAGAAACGAAACTGTATGAATATCAAGAACTCTGAGGAAACTAGAACTAAGCAAAGTAGTGAAAGCTGAAATGGGGAAGAATATATAGAAGACCTGTACAACGGAAATAAATTTGAAGGCAGTATTATAGAAATATAAGATGAAGTAGAGGAAGATGTGATAGAAGATACAATACTGCGGGAAGAATTTGACAGAGCACTGAAAGATGTGAGTAAAAACAAGGCCCCTGGAGTAGATGATGTTCCGTCTGAACTGATATTATTGTTAAAAAAGCCACTTTTGACGTCAAAATACTAAATTAAAAAAATCTATAAATTCGTGAATTTGTTAGTTGTGTGAAGTTCGGTAGCACAAATTTGCGAGAAATTCGGCAATATTTCCTGCCTCTAACTTCTGGAAAAATGGTATATTTACAACGTAATGGTAACAATAGCTGAGTACCGCATTCCCCACTCAGTATCGCCAGTGTTCCATTATACCGTATAGTGTTGAAACCAGATTTATACTCTGAAAACCGTACGAAAATGAATACCGGCCACCGGAGAAATAGCTTTATAGCATCGTTTGCATTAAGAGCTGTCGAGTTTCCAACGAGTAAATGTTGTGTGTGTGTGTAAAAATAATGTTTTAATAAAACAAGTGTTTCATATATGATTAATAAATGTAGCCCATCCTGAACGAAGTGAATGCAATATTGAATATATGAAGTCTGTGTCTATAGTTTCCTTCCCAATTTCAGAAGTGAAAAGAATGAAAAAACGGCGGCTACTATAGCCGAGTAAATACGGTATGTGTAGTATAGTACTCGTATAAATCACGGGTTGTAGTGTGTGCTTAGCGCTGTGTATTATGTACAGGGTTATTCACAATGAAGGAACAGATTTCAAAACAGATTTCAAAACTATTTCAGACACACAGTTCCAACGTTCCTGAAAAGAGAAAAGGACAAATTTTTATACATGCAATATGAGCACCACGTGTTACATGGAAAATAGTGAAACAGTGGCTCATTTCTGGCTACACACAAAGCAGCTGGTTTCTCGTTATCAAACTCACAGACTCAACAGTTTGATGTAGCAGGCTTTCAAAGGTGTCAGGCAACAATGGGATTAGAAACACTGTCTTTGACATAACACCACAGATAAAAGTCACAAAGTGTGAGGTCCAGAAACGTGGGAGGCCATTGTTGATGAATTTGATCTTCTGCTGCTGCCCCTCATGGAATCCAACACCCTGGAATGGTGTCACGCAGGTAACGTTGGATGTTGGTACAGAAATAAGGCAGAGAATCATCTTGCATGAAGATAAAGGCATCTGAATGCTCTTCATGTTGAGGAAATACCAATTTTTAATCATTTATTGATTGGTTGGTTCTGCCACTGTTTTCTCCATGAAAGGCCCATAACTTTGTTAAGAGTCATAAGTCTTCAGGGAATCTGTTTCAGGTACAAACCTTACACTGTTGTCCGTCCAGGAACATTGGAATTATGGTTGTATCTTTTTCAGTGTGGAAGATATAAATGTTTGAAACCTGTTCCTTCTCTTTGAATAGCCCTGTATTTCGTTAACCCAGTTGTCGAAGTCTTGTTTTCTGTATGGTTACCATAAAGCAAAGAAATGAGAAATAAAAAAGGACAGACAAATCGTTCGGGAACCAAACAATCCAGGAAGGGAGCCAGACAGCGGAGGCGGATTAGCCGTGCGCATTGGGGCGCTGTGCTGCAGTGAGCACGACCGTTCGTCGTCTGCGGTTGGAGTCCCTCCCCTCCCCCTCGGCCATGGATGTTTGTGTTGTCCGTAGGTTAGTTTACCTTAGTTTAAGTAGTTTGTAAGCCAGGGGCGCCGACTCCGTGGGTGCTCTGGGGCTCGTGCAACCCCCAAGAATTTTTTGGGGGTGCTGAGCACCCACATAGAATTGAGGTGGAAAATAAAATTGTGTAATTTTTTAAAAAATCGGAAAAATCAAAAACTATCTTATGACTCAACAGGTAATGCAAAACGTGACCATAGCAAGAGATGATATTTCATACGTGAAAGAAATGATCAGTCTTGTACGCGGGTCCCGAAGCGAGTAGTAATGAGTGTCCGTGTTTTACCCATTATGCTAGCTTTATTCATCCCGAAGCACGTCGGTTCTTTTGACCTTTCAGGCGTACGTATTTATGAACATTCAACTGTATTTCTTCAGGGATTTAGCTTGAAGAATCTGATGCTGATGCTAAAGTTAATCGATTTTCATTTGTCTTTGTCACTTCCCTTATTAAAATTATAGATTCAGTTGAAATTTGTAATGCTTTCAGGCTTCAAAAACATTGGACTATATTAATACTGTCAGAGATGACATAAAGTTATCTCGAAGTGATGAAAGTTTCGGTGAAGTATACTGCTCTTGCTTGGAACTGACCAACAAAATTTGATGTCAGACTTCAAAATCTCAAAATATTTCAATGATTTCCTTAAAACTTGGTGATGGTGTTCTACCAAACGCTTTTGTCAGAAATAATAGCTTCGCACAAAAAGTGTTAGGTTAGTGTAAGTAAACAATTATTTCATTGGTCGTATACAAGTTTTGGGATGTTACTTATATCAATATATCCACTTCTGCCAATTAGATCGCTTTATTTTAGTGTCCTAATTTAGCCAAGCTTTCCTTTTCTTCCTCCTCCTCCTTCCTCTATCTTTAAAAGGCCAGACAACTGCCTATTTACTTTTATCAAGTACTAAATAAAAACCCGGCGTTGCCCGGGTGTTTATTTGTGCAATTTTTCAGGTATATATTCATTTGTATAAGGGTTGTGTATCTATAAAATCTCTTGGGAATACAATTAGTTGTAAAGAAGTAATAGATTAAAACTTGGTTGCGTGATGGGGTGGGTTTTCATGAACGTCACTGTTTATGTGCTCATATCTCATGAACTACGTGTCGTACTGTGATACAATTTAGAAGGTACTCTCCAGTATATGCGTTTATACGGTCTGTAAAATTTCCTGTCGCTACAATTTGTAGTGTTCAAATTATAAATTGTAACGTCATACCGAGAGCAGTAGTTTTACTCCATAAACAGCGGAAAAGTAGTAAGCGAGCAACTTTTTTTTCCTTTCGTCATTTTACTATGGTTGCCAGCGAGAAAAAGTTTAACAAAGGTTTGAAATTATGTTTAAAGTTTGTTGCAAGTCGCTAAGTACTGTCATTCTCATACAGTGTATTTCGAAAGTCTCGCAGCATTATATGGCATTTTTTGCGTTTTCTATTGGTTATGACGTAATATCTTTTGAACCATGTATGTGACTCTTAACAATGCAGAAACTGTTACCTCACGGTAAGGAATGTGTGTACCAAATTTGGTTGAAATCGGTCCAATGGTTCAGGAGAAAATGAGCAGCATTGTCGCAAAATGCATCAGTTTTTCGAGCATCTCATTGTTTATGACGTCATATCTCGTGAACTATATATCGCATGTGATTCTTACACTTACGGTGACCGGTCTCATGCATTGAAGCTTACGTGTACAAAATTTCATACAGATTGGAACAAAACTGTAGATTTGTATGCAAAACGTACAAACATACGGACACTCTGCTTTATATATTAGATTGCTTATTCAAAAAGGCATGAACTTGATTTTCAGGAGGGTTTGTTTCGAACGTTTGTGAACTGTGATATAGAGCACCAACACTGATTTCAAAAGTCGTCGCTTCTGTTTTAAGCTACGAACTGATAACCGTTGTGACGATACTGCTGACCGCCTCATCTCAATGTTACCGTACGATACCGTCTGCGCCGGAGCCGGAATCGTGTTGTTCAATAGTGATAAATTTTGCGTGTGAAGTTACAAACGAAATAGCCAGCCTAGGAATCAGTGTAGGACAGTGTCTCGATGATACTGTGATTAAAACAAGTGATAGATTTCATTAATTAAGAGATTTGTATAAGACGATTCCAGATAATTCTATAAACAATACTATTGTCAGTGTACATTATTTCAATAAATAGACAGACAAAGGGTGCAATCTTTTGCAAAACATAAATACATTAAAATAAATAGCATTGTATGTATGTTAGGCTCATTAACAAGTTGTGTAGACCAGTTAATTCTATTAATTAATTTAATAGTCGAGATTTGAATATTATAATTCTCTGTATATATTGACTGACGTGAGATTTTGAACTTATTTTGAGAATTGCCAAGATAATTGATAGTTCAATATATGTTAGGAACATGTATGGTGTACTTGTTAACTAATTAATTGTCATTTAACATTTTGGTTTATTGTCAAACAAAAAAAGTAGCGTGATTAAAACTTGAAAAGATAGGTGCGATCTAAAATTATTGTATGTATAGTTTTCATTTTATATTCTGATTATTCTTGTGTACATGAAATGTTTTCTTTGTTTGTTTGGTAATTGTAAATTAATATATTCAATTGTTATGAACAATGCATAATGTAATGTCATTATTGTCGATGTTATATATTTGCCTCACCGCCTTGCGTGGGAGAGTTCGAGTTTTGGCTTTTCTGAAGTGCACTGGAAGCTATGTTTTGAAATGGATGCAGTACCGTTCTGATGCATTGTATACGTTACTAAGTTGTGATGTTTTGGTGGAGAAGATGTTTGATTCAAATTAAAGAAGAAGTGAAAAATTGTATATGTCGAGTATTTATTTCTACCACGACGCCCCAGGAGAATAATGCTGCAGCGAGCAGAACCCCCATACATCGAAATGTTGAAAAGATGAGTATCGGTATAATAAACTGTAATTACTTAAAATCTATTAAAACATTTCACCGGGCAGTTGAGTCCGCTAGGTTTACAAATATTTTAACATCTAGAACCAGACAAGGAAACGGAAGTGAACTCACCACTTGTTGTGGCAGTTTGGGTACGGCGAATTGTGTGGGCGTCACGCTGAGCGCTCTGATTGCAGGGTAGGAACGCCAGCGCGTGAACTGTCAACTAGCAGGTAATTTTATTCGTAGTTCTTCCCTTTCACATCTTTGACCCTTCCAAGAACACAGTCGCCTTCTGTCGTGATAGGAATATTTCTCAGTCTGGTTACTCCGTTCAGCGACTCGGGGTCGAGACACGCACGCTTGCCTGGAACCCGCTGGGTAAGTTCCGCACTGGCGGCGGTCGCCCCAGCTGCATTGGTTGGTTCCGCAGTTACATTCTTGCCCGCGGCGGTATCGCTGTCTTCCAGAGCGAGGGCGGCCATCGCGAGTACCGCGTGTGGCGGGCGCGGTTGTCATGCGAGGCATATGCCATTACGGGGCGCGCGTCTGTCTCGTAAAGTCCGCCCCGAGCGTAACTTTCGCGCAGAGGCCCTGCGTTTCTGGTAGCGGAAGCCGATACGAGGGCTCCGTCGTTCTATTCTCGTGGGCCGCACTTCCCTGCGGCCAGATTGCAGACCGACGCCGTCGAACAGTGTAAGAGGAAACGGTGATGCGCGAGCACTTTTCGTAAACTACAGAGTACACTTGTTACGAGATTCAAAGTGATCAACAAGAGCTGAATGTTGATCTCTGTTCTGGCGTCTGGAGATTTTCTTTGGAGACGGAAACGTGCAATGTAACGGCTTCACTATATTTACAGGTGTTGGATAATATTACATGAATTTCTAACATAGACATTATATTTATGCGGCTCCGTAGCACAGTGGTTGAGTGCCAGACTACAAATCCGAAGGTTGCGGGTTTAATCCCCGCCAGGTCCTAGGATTTTTATCTGTCACTTTCCACTTCTTTCATCTCTGGCAGGGTTGCTAATGTGAAAAATACGGAGTAGCACCGTGGTTCGGAACCCACGTTAAACTGTAGGTTCCTCTACTGAGTAAGTCAGTTCTAAGGTCGGAGGAAGGCAACGGCATACCACCTCCAAACAGGACCATGTGGTGTACAAACCAATCTTCGGATTGTTGACTGCTTTACCGTACATTATTGATTACTAGCTGAAAACCCGGCTTTGCCCGGATATTTATTTATTCCTGCCATTTTTCAGGTATATATTCATTTGTATAAGGGCTGTATGTCTTTAAAATGCCTTGGAAATACAATTAGTAGTAAAGAAGAAATAGATTAAAACTTGGTGCGTGCTGGGGCGGTTTATCATGAACGCAACTTTTTATGTGCTCATATAGCATGGACTACATGTCGTACTGTGATACAATTTAGAAGGTACACTCAAATATATGTGTGTATACTGTCTGTAAAATTTCCTGCGGCTACAATTTGTAGTATACAAATTATAAACTGAAGCGTCATACCGAATCCCGTAGTTTAACTCAATAAACATCGGAAAAGTAGTAAGCGAGAAACTTTTTTCCTTTCATCATTTTGCTATGGTCGTCAGCGAAAGTTTAATAAAAGTTTGAAATTACGTATAAAGTTTGTTGCAATTCGCTAAGTACTCTGATTCTCGTATAGCGTATTTATGAAGTCTCGTCGCATAATGTGACAGTTTCTTGCAAATCGTATTGTTTATGACGTCATATCTCCTGAATCATGTGCCGTATATGATTCTTAACCATGCAGCAATTGTACCTCACGGTAAGGAATGTGTGTACCAAATTTGGTTGTAATCGGTCCAGTGGTTTAGGACAAAATGAGCAGAATTGTCGCTAAATGCAGCAGTTTTCTTCGCATCTCATTGTTTATGAGGACATATCTCGTGAACTTTGTATCGTACGTGATTCTTATACTTAGGGGAACCGTTTTCATGAATTGAAGCTTACGGGTACAAAATTTCGTAAAGATAGGAACAAAACTGTAGATTTGTATGCAACACGTACAAATATACGGACACTGCATTATTTATTAGATTAAGGACGTGACACCATAGGCTTTGAGGCCAAATGCAACTCTTCGAGGAACAGACTCCTGAAGTGTCTTTATACTTTTCAACATCATATTATCCATACTCGCATCAATGCATCCACCATTATTACTCTAACTATAATGGAGCTGCAAATTTGACCCTCACACTCTCCTATAAATCTCCCCGTAACGGTCCAATTATGTTGAGATTGTGGATTTTGCTGTCCATGGGAGATCTTGATATATATTAGCAGAGTGTCCGTGTGTTTCTGCTTTTGCGAGGACGTGTTGTATACAAATCTGCAGTTTTGTTCCAATCTTTATGACATTTTGCACATGTAAGCTTCAATCAAGGCGGACGGTCGCCGTAAGTGTAAGAATCACATACGATACATATTTCACGAAATATGACGTCATAAACAATGAGATGCGAGAAAATCTGCTGCATCATGCGGCAATGTTGAACATTGCCTCCGAAAACACTGGACCGATTTCAACCACATTTGATACACATATTTCTTACCGTGAGGTAACAGGGTTCAGAATCACATACGACGCATGGTTCAGGATATATGACGTCACAAACAGTAGAAAACGCAAAAAAATGACACATAATGTGATTAGGTTTCATTTATACACTGTATGCCAATGAGAGTTGTTAGCGACTTGCAAGAAACTTTAAAGATAATTTCAAACCTTTATTATATTTTTTTCTTGCTAACAACCACAGTAAGATGATGAAAATATAAAAGTTTTTCGCTTACTGCATTTTCGCTGTTCGTGAACTAAAGCTATGGTATGACGTTCCAATTTATAATTACAGCACTAGAAATTGCACCTGCAGCAACTTTTACAGACAGTATATACACACATATGCGAATGTCCCTTCGAAATTGTATCACAGTACGACATGTATAGTTCATGAGATTTGAGCGCATAAATAGTAACGTTCATGGAAAACGGCCACATCACGCACCAAGTTTTAATTATTACTTCTTCACTGCTAATTGTATTCGCAACAGATTTTACAGACATACAGCACTTATACAAATGAATATATACCTGACAAATTATACAACTGCACAAAGTATAACACAATAAATGTGGAATCGTACGAATTTTATATATCATTTGTATTTTCATTAGTACCTTTCTTTGTTTCGATAATGCACTTATAATTTTGTACATTGTGCAAGACAGCTTTATTTCTTATACATTCTCCGTTAAATATATCATGTTTTTAGAAAAAAAAAGGAGATGGACAGAGACAGAAGGAATGGAAGAACTAACTCAAGGCGGAAATAAATAAATAAGTACCCGGGCAACGCCGTCTTCTTAGCTAGTTTCTAATAATTCATGATGCTGTACAAAGCACTGCTTTACATTTTTGTCTCCATGTGTGTGGACGCGTTATAATTATAAAATATGTGAGGGTTTGTTACCAACACATTACTCATAATAAGCACTTTACTGTCGAGGATGGGGAGATATTCATACCCAGTTATCTCACCAGTTTAGTAACACGGTACAGATGCCATAATTATGACGGGGCCTATGTTTGAACGTAGGAAGCAGACGTGCCTTATCGTAAGATTCTTTTGTGGTTACCAGTACATACACCTAGTTGCTTGTAGAAAACAATGTAAATGATTATTCATCGGACAGTGCCATATACTGCCAGTCATTGTGTGCCACGTTTTTGTGTTCGGTGCACCAGTTCCTTCGAAGCTTTTTGTTGTCTTTCATTATTAAAGCTTCACAAACTGGAACTCTTCAACGAATATTAAGCTCCAGCAGTACTGTTTTATCGAAACAGTCTTAGTTCTGAAGTCGGTTGTGCCGCGATAGTTTCATCCTGCCTGGCCAAACTCGTTCTTAATATTCGTAATTACTTGTCAGATAACCTCAGGTTTGGACACCTATTCCTCTTCGTCAACGATGTTTAGCTTCGTTTTGTATACAATACCATTACCTAAGATACTGTCAGTAGTGAAACATTTAACACTGCAGTAATTTTCGTTACTACCCATTAGCTTGCATGTATAGCGGATCTTTAATTGAGCACAAAGTTCCTAGTGATTGGAAAAAAGCGCAGGTGACTCCCGTTTATAAGAAAGGTAAAAGAATTGACACACATAATTACAAGCAAATATCGTTGACATCAGTTTCCTGTAGAATTTTGAAGCATATTCTCAGTTCGAATACAGTAAATTTCCTTAAAACGGAAAAGCTTCATTCTATGAATCAGCACGGGTATACGAATCATCGTTCATATGAAACTCAGCTTGCCCTTTTCTCACATGACATCTTGGATGAAGGGCAACAGACATTGATTTTTCTCGATTTGAAAGAGGCATTTGACGCTGTCGTACACTACAGATTGCTAACAAAGATACTATCATGTGGAATAGGTTCACAAATTTGACACTTGCTGGAAGACTGCCTAAGTAACAGAACGCCGTTCTCGACGGCGAGTATTAATCAGAGACGAGTTTATTGTCAGGCGTGCCCAAGAGAAGTGTGACGAGACTGCTATTATTTTCTATCTATATAAATTATCTGATGGACAGATTAAATTGTAATTTGCGGCTGTTTGCTGATGATGCTGTGGTATATAAGTAAGGTGGTGATGAACATTAATAGGAAAAACAATCCCATAATGTTCGATACAACATTAATAGTGAGCTTCTTGATGTAGTCACATCGTTCAAATATCTAGGTGTAACATTGCAGAGCGATATGAAATGGAACGAACATATAAGGGCACTTCTAAAACGGACAGCCGACTTTTGTTTACTGGGAGAATTTTGGGAAGATGTACTTCATCTGTAAAGGAGACCGAGTATAAAAAGCTTATACGACCACGTCTTGCGTATTGCTCAAGTGTTTGGGACCCGCAGTAGATCAGTTTAAAGGAATACATGGTAGCAGTTCAGAGGCGAGCAGCGTAGGTTCGTTATTTATGGGTTAGACTTATGCACGAGTGTCACGGAAATTCTTCGGGAACTCAAATGGGGATCACTGGAGCAAATACGACGTTCTTTTCCTGTTGAGGAAATTTTGAGGGCCGAAATTTGAAGCTGAGTGTATAATGATCTTCCTGCCGCTTACTTACATTTCGAGTAAAGATCACAAAGACAAGACAAGAACATTAGGACTCGTACAGAGGCATATAGACATTCTTTCTTCCCTCATTCTATATGGCAGTGGAATAGGAAAGGAAATGCCTAGCAGTGGTACTGTGTACCCTCCGCCACGCACTTTACGGTCGATTGCCGAGTATACATGTGGATGTAGATGTATTGATGCTCACACTGACTGCCTACGACCATTTATCTCTTTCAGAGTCTGAGAGATGACGCGCTCTACTCATCATTATTGTCAGTCGCAACAGAATAAAACGTATAATATACTGCAAGGTACCGCCCAAGACCTAATACATCAATTGTGCATTACGGATGCGTCTATGTCTTTCCACGTACGCATTAATCTATCGGACACTGCACGGTTTTCATGTTATTTTGTCTGTCCCCTGTATTTATTGACTTTTAAAATCTATGTAAAGGTAAAGCAAAGAAACGTAAACTTGAAGACACTCAAGGACTGGAAGAGGTGGAAGATAGGTTTATGATACCTAGGGAAAGAGGAACAGTTGAAGAAAGTGTAAATGAAAAATGGATTCAAATGAAGAAAGGACCCATGGAATATGCAAAGAACTATTAGGAATCAGTGTGTCGACGAGTATCATGAAAGAATGGATAAAAGAAAACTTGCGGAAGAACATGTATGAAAATGTGGAAAATGAAGAAGGCAAAAAGAGGTACAGAAAACTGAATAACGAACTAAGGAGAGAAACCAAAAAGCAACAGAAATCATAGATGGAAGATAAATGTGAAGAAGTAGAGAAAATGGAGAAGGAGGGAAAATACGATAAAATGTGTAGGTTGGCTAGTGAGTTAGTATTTGAAATGTCGGAAGGAAGCAGCATTGGAAGGGATGTTGCTTCTCCCCTTCGCTATTTAACTTATATTTGGAAGAGAATATGGCTCAATGCTTAGACGGAGAAAGAGAGTACGTGTTGGTGGGAAGACAACAGAAAGCCTAATATTAGCTGATGATATGGTTTTAGTGCCAGAAAGCAAGAAAGCTACAAGTAATATGCCAAAAGATCTGAATAAGGCTTGTGTTGAATCTGGGTTCAACACAGCAAAAACAAAGAGTATGGTGATCGGCAAAGTAAGGAAATTAGCAAATATTACGATAGATCAAATAACCATAAACTAGGTCAGAACTGTAACTCTTCAGGCTTTCCCGGCGATCTAGTGACATGATGGGTAGTCGGGTGTTCTGCCGGCTGTCAGTGTCTACTCTGCACAATATATCGGCTACGTAACTCGTAACCTTCATCAGGTCGCCGGCAGAACACCCGACTACCCATCAAGGTCAGAACTTTTAAATATCTTGTGAGTACGATTACTGAAGTCTGAGGTCCATCAGGAATTCAAAACCCGAATTGCTACAGTGAATGAGGCATTCAACAGAAATAGAAGATTATTATCTGGCAAACTGAACAAAGATCCGAGGAAAAGGCATGACAGGTGTTTTGTTTGGTGTGTGGCACTCCCTAGATCGAAAACATGGACATTGAAACGAGAGGATAGAAAAAAGGGTAGAAGCATTGAGTTGTGCACTTGGAAAAGAATGGAGAGGATAAACGGAATGGAAAGAATGAACGACGAAACAGCGTTGAAAGGATTGGTGAGAGGAGAAGACTACTGCAGGTTATAAGAGAAAGGAAGAAGCACTGGCTGAGGCATCTTTTGAGACGAAGTTGATTAATAACAGATGCTTTAGAAGGACTAATTTTTGGGAGAAGATAGAGGAAGGAGGAGAGACAAGTTGATAGATAACATAAAGGGAAGGGAAGTAGAAAATACGCGGCCGGCCGAAGTGGCCGAGCGGTCTGCGGCGTGCCAGTCACGGTCTGCACGGCCACTGCGGTCGGAGGTTCGAATTCCCCTTCGGGCATGGATGTTTGTGCCGTCTTTAGTATAAGTAGTTTGTACGTTTAGGGACTGATGACCCCGTAGTTAAGTCCCATAAGCTCTACAAACATTTGAATTTTTTTTTTTTTTTTTGAAATATGCGCTCCTGAGGAAGGCGACGGAACACAGGACAAGATGGAGAATTACCATGTGAAATTATACTTGGGATTAAAATTCCTGGTTTGGTGGGCGGCGCACATAGACTTTTCCGTCTGAGGCAAACCTATTATACTTCATAGGACCAAAGGATGTTCCTCCAACAAATGTTAGGTTTTTGTTCATTTCTCCGCGTAAAGGCCAAACTTTTCCCAGCATTAGCTTTGAAACATGTGGCTTCTGTCTCGCAATGCTCCCATTCACGTTTACAGATCTCAGTCGTCTTTGAATCATTGAGGTTGATGGTTGAACATCATGTTTGTTGCTAAACAAACTGGCTTTCAGCCGTGGTATTGACAAAAATGGTTCTTTCTGTACTTCCGTAGTGATGAGTCTTTGTACGCGAGGAGTAGTTACACGAGGTCGCCCCCTCTTCTCCACCCGTGGCTTTGTTTGTTTTGACCGTCTAACGGCGTTCTGGTCACGTTTCCGCGAAGCGAGTAAATATTTGGCCAATTGATTCATTGATATCCCACTTTTGAACATCCGGAACATTACTATACGCTCATCATCACTTGTATGTTTTGTTCTGCCCGTCTAGAAGAATGTTAACAAAAGCAAACGTCATTATTTTGACGCTTTATACCTCTTTTCGCGCCGCGGTGGAGTAGCCGAGCGGTCTAAAGCGCCTCGCTGCGGAGCGCGCGGTTGCACGCCGTCGGAGGTTCGAGTCCTCCCTGGGGCATGGGTGTTTGTGTTGTCCTTAGGTTAGTTTACCTTAGTTTAAGTAGTTTGTAAGCTACGGACCGATGACCACGCAGTTTGGTCCGATAGATTTACAAACATTTGAAATTTGCCTCTTTTCGCACGTCTAGCTGAAATGCTTCCTTTCACACGGTGTGTCTAAAAGAGACTGACAACACGGCACTCATGGAGACTTCGTGAACTAATAGGTATTCTAGTTCTTAATCTTGTCAACAGAGGTGGCTCTTTTATGTTCAAATGTTTGTTTAGCTTATGGGAATTTACCAAGGGGTCATCAATCCCTAAACTTACAAACTACTTATGAACTAAATTTAATTATATCCAAATGCGAAATCAAATAAAAATAGCACGGAAAATATCAAGAAAGTAATGGTTCCGTATTTTGGTAATCTATCTCAGAAAGTGGCCAACATACTAAAACCTATTAAAGTAGAAGCTGCTTTTAAAACTAATAATATGTTACATCATAAATTGCGGAATAATATAAACCAACAACTGATAAATATGACAAAGCAGGGGTTTATAAGATACAGTGTAGTTGTTGCAATGCCAACTACATTGGTCAGACCGGTAGATCGTTTAAAGTTAGGAACAAGGAACATATGTTTTGTGTCCCGACTTCGTCGCCGCTTTTGTGTCCCAGCCTCGTCGTAGGTGTCGGTGGCCGAGTGGAATGAGCCCGACACAGGAACAAAAATAGCACGCTGGTGCAGGTATGGAGGGGAGCAGCCAGAAACTATAAACACTAGAGTAAATTAGAAAGAGACTATATTTGTCACACAATGCATTGATTTTGTCCTGAGGCACTATTGACGAAATTTGAAGCACATCTCTTTGAATTGATAAACCAAACAAGTCAAAAGCATCTAGTCCAAAAATGTTCTGTGTCGATTTGGCCTGAAGAACTACAAAAGCAACTGTTTTTGTTACACTTTGAAAAGAGGCGGGCAGGCTACACGTTCCTAGCACGGGAATATTTTGACCTGTATAAGCTGTTAACACTTGCTGTGACGGCGACAATTTTGGCGAACCCAGAAGTTCATAAGTATCTTTATTTATTAATGTGACAGCGGAACCAGTATCAAGCTGAAATTGCACCGTCTTATTTTCTATAAAGAGAGTCACAAACAGTTTTTGCTTGCGGCGCTCGACAGGTGCGCGAATGTGGGCAACGTCTGCTACGGTTTGTTTACTGCACTTGCGCGGGCCGCGTAGTGAAGGAAGCGGCGCAGACTCGGCACGCAGCGGATTAACAACACTGTCACTAGATGGCACTACCGCCGGATCGGCGTCCGCGCAATGCGAGGCTACTACAGAGTCACTAACTACTGCACTACACTCTTGAGCAGCTACTTGATGTCTACTGTCACTAGCTACACAGTACTGGGCACTATAACAAGGAGCAGTTGCCGAAGGCACTAGTTTCACTACAGGATTGCACTGTTCATAGTCATTTTGCTTGTCCCGAACCCTTTTCCGTTGCACTGTTTTACGCGCTCGTCGGCGCTTGCTACGTGGTGCACTATATAGTTTTGCCATAGGCGCAGAACTACTTTCTTGCAATTGAGAACCAAGGAAAGCACTGTTCAATTCCACAGCCCGTATAACATTTACAGAATGAACTGTTCTCGCACTCTGCGAAGCACTGTTTCTAACGGCACCGTTCTTTGAGTTTTTAATTTGCATACACACAGACTGTACATGTCCTGATTTGCCACATTGATAACAGGTTGCGTTGCGACTAGGGCAATGAGCACGCTTGTGGCGAGACACACACTGGGGGCAAGATTTACGTACATTTTTCTGAAATGAGCGTTGGCGCCCGTTATTCAAATCACTGTTTCTAACACGACGGGGCGACCTTTGTGTCGCACTTTTACACTGGCTACTGTTCACTGTCTGTTCAGCACGGCCTGTACTATTGTAAGAATCACTAGTGCTACACTGAGAACTACGGCTAGGAAAGCGTCCGTTACGGCGCACTGAATTTACACTGTGGCTTTGCATTTCTACATCTGCTAAGTCAAAAGTATCATGCGCTTCTATAAGCTGCAGTACACTGTCTAATGAGGGGTCAGACTGTTTCAGAATTGCTGCTCTAATTCTGGGGTCCTGAATATTCTGCGTAATCGCATCCCTCAACATCACGTCAATATACGCAAGTCCACAAGAGCAAGTAAATTTACATTGGCGGGTTAAGCCCTTCAATTCCGTAATCCACTCTTGGTGTGATTGCTGCGGTAATTTTTTAAGTCTGAAAAATCGGTATCGTGCAGCGGCTACAAGAACTTTTCTCTCATAATGAGCATTCAGTGCATCTACAATTTGTTCAAAGTCTACATCACGAGGAGATGCGAGAGGGAAAAGTTTTTGCAACAGTACGAAGGTCTGGGGGCCCACAATCGATAAGAAAAGGTTCTTCACTCTCTGACCTGTAATTTGATGAGCCACGACGAGTTCTTGAAACTGTGCGAAATAGTCGCTCCATTCTTCCTCACGTTCGTTGTACTGGCGAAATGTAGTGGTGGACTGCTGATGTGACGGCTGTTGTTGTTGGTGAGCAGCCTGTGCCGTAACTGGGACACGGCCTGCAGTAGTTGAGTGATTAGCGCCGTCTGTAACTGAATAATTTCCATTAAGTTTGGGTTCGGGGTAGTGGCCATGCTGACCGATTAGGCGCCGCGCATACAAGTAAATTATAACAAAACACAAATGCAATATGAAAGAGGACGCTCTGCAACAAAAAAAGTCCACAAAACACGTAACAAAATATCTTTCCCCAAAATTGTTATAATAAGGGTGGGTGGGCGGGAGCAATTTCTGTGTGCTCCGACTACTACAGCTGTCTGGCTGCTGCAAGCGGGCTGGTCCAAGGTTCTATCCCATCGTCGTCGCCACTTTTGTGTCCCGGCTTCGTCGCCGCTTTTGTGTCCCAGCCTCGTCGTAGGTGTCGGTGGCCGAGTGGAATGAGCCCGACACAGGAACAAAAATAGCACGCTGGTGCAGGTACGGAGGGGAGCAGCCAGAAACTATAAACACTCGAGTAAATTAGAAAGAGATATATATTGCACAGAATGTAACAATACTTAACTTTTACATAGTACTGCAGAATGTTGATACATAGTTGTTAGAGGCCTGCCTAGTGCCTGTACGATAGCAAAGTCTTCACTGGTGCCTATCTGATTACGAAGGTCCTAACTGGTTGCTATCTCAGACCCAAGTGACCGGTGTCTTTCCGTGGTGGCCACGAGCGGGGTCGCAGCAGAGGGCGCTCGTGGCTGTCGTCGTGAGAACGCCGCGCCGTGTGTGCATGGCGGCGCACGGCGAAAGTAGGTGGCGCGCACTTTGTACTTGTGCGACACCACAATATGGACGCATTCCCACTTGATAATTTTGACAAGTCCGCTGTAGGTACGCATATCCGAAAAATTGGCCACCCATTAAAGCGGATTGAAAATGACCTTAAGATTTTGCCTAGAAAGGATAAGGGAAGAAGGTTAGATCTGCTAGAACAGCTGGAGATTATAACATATAACACTAAAAGCGACGCTTCATAAATGAACAAGTTCAAGATAATACATACAGCTTTTTTAAAAACTTTGTGGACCTATTATAACAAATCTCTCTCTTACTGTGCAAATTATTTCGTGACACAACTAGCTTGTGGATGATCTTTGGAATTTAGAGGTCTTTGTTTTTATGTGCATACGTGCGCCCCAGTCAGGTTGTTGACTCCGTGCATTTCAGGTGTGTTATGCGCTGCCAGTGCTGGGGTCTGATTTGAATCCTGACGAAGCACAGTATGCTGAGGACCTTTCTGCGGAGACACGGTTACATGGGAAGTAACCACGTTTTCTTTTATTATGTTTTAGATTTTTATTTTCTTAGGTTTTAAGATTCTTGCACAGATTATCGGTTGATGAGGGCTTGACCCTTGAAACGCGTCATAGTTCAGTGTTTTTACACGATTTCTGTGCTTGAGCCTACCTGACAAAATAATTGAAATAATTACTTATGAACTAGCTAATACTAAGGACGGCACAACTATCCATGCCCAAAAGGGGATTCGAACCCCCGACCGTAGTGGCCGCGCAGACCGTGACTGGCGCCCGCGGCCGGCGGCTCTATTATGTTGCCCGCCACTGTGTATAGCTGCGAACTATCAGAATTATCTGTTCCTTTGGGACAGTCGTTTAATAGCGATCCTCTGATAGGGACCTCGAGATGTGCGGTGAGTTAAAGTTGCAGCAAGCTGTGGAGGTCGGTGTCAGCTGAGGAGACGAGTAGGGCCGTTGGGGGTGCCCCTTTAACTCGGCCGCCGCCTGTGGAGAGTTGAGGGTGGGAGGGGGTGGGGAGCAGCTGCTGCGGGGGGTGGATGAGTCAGCCAACCCCAGGCGGCCGCCGGCGCGGCGCCTGTCGAGGGATCTGGGGCACTCACTGCTGGCGGCACGGGCGCAGGGGGCGAGGCGGGCCAGGGAGGCAACACAGCAGGTAGCCACTGCCCGTCTACTCAGCAAGTGTCCGCCTAGTCACGCACACTTCACTGTTGCAAGGGATTCTTTAAACTTTCCTCTGCCGGGTGCTGTTTAGCTTCTACATCTAAATCTACTTCTACATCCGTACTGCGCAAGCAATCTCTCGGTCTGTGGCGGAATGTAATTTGTGTTCCGTAACCTCCTCCACCTATATTAGGTCCCCCCCCCCCCAAAAAAAAAAAAAGATACTATCTAATGTATAAAGCAGAGTGTCCGTACGTTTTCCGGCCGCGGTGGCCGAGGGGACTGAGGCGCACCAGTCACGGTCTGCACGGCCACTACGGTCGGGGGTTCGAATCCCCCTTCGGGCATGGATATTTGTGCCGTCCTTAGGATTAGCTAGTTCTGACCACGTACTTCAGTCCCATAAGTTATAAAATCATTTGATCATTTGATTTCTTTTTCCGTATGTTTGTACGTGTTGCATACAAATCTATAGTTTTGTTCCAATCTTTATGAAATTTTGTACACGTAAGCTTCAATCCATGAGGACGGTAAGAATCACATACGTTATATAGTTCACGAGATATGACGTCATAAACAATGAGATGCGCGAAAAACTACTGCATTATGCGACAATGCTGCTCATTTTCTCCTAAACCATTGGACCGATTTCGACCAAATTTGCTACACACATTCCTTACCGTGAGGTAACAATTGCTCCATGGTTAAGAATCACATACGGCACATGGTTCAAAAGATATTACGTCATAACCAATAGAAATCGCAAAAAATGCCATATAGTGCGGTGAGACTTTCGAAATACACTGTATGAGAATGACAGTACTTAGCGACTTGCAACAAACTTTAAACATAATTTCAAACCTTTATTAAACTTTTTCTCGCTGGCAACCATAGTAAAATGATGGAAGGAAAAAAGTTTCTCGCTTACTACTTTTCCGCTGTTTATGGAGTAAAACTACGGCTCTCGGTATGACGTTACAATTTATGATTTGAACACTATAAATTGTAGCGACAGGAAATTTTACAGTCGGTATACACATATATAGTTGAATATACCTTTTAAATTGTATCACGTAGTTCATGAGATATGAGCAACTAATCAGTAACGTTCCGCTGATGATGGACTAAAACTACGGCATTCGGCATGATGCTAAAATTTGTAATTTCTACACTACAAATTGTAGCCGCAGTATACACGCGTACAGTTGAGTGTACCTTCTAAATTGTATCACAGTACGACACGCTGTTCATGAGATATGAGCGCATAGACAGTAACGTTTATGGAAAACCGCCCCATCACGCACCAAGTTTTAATCTATTACTTCTTTACTACTAATTGTATTCGCAAGAGATTTTACAGTCTACAGCCCTTACACAAATGAATATATAGCCGAAAAATGGCAGGAATAAGTAAATAAATGAATAAATAAATACCCGGGCAATGCCGGGTTTTCAGCTACTACACACACAAAATATACTGGAAAGCAAGTCTCGCAACGCGTTGCTTCCATCGCACGTATTACCAAGTCGATTATTTTAGTTAGACAATTTGTATTGGTAAGCCAAAGCCTAAGCGAAATGACAATTTAACTCTGCAATGGAGTGTGCGCTGATATGAAACTTACTGGAAGATTACAATTGTGTGTGTGAACCGGGTTTCGAGCGTGGGACCTTTGCCTTTCGCGGCAAGCACTCTACTGACTGAGCTATCCTGGCACGCTTCACGGTCCGTCCTCACAAGTCTACTATTGCCAGCACCTCGCCTCCTACTTTCCGAACTTCACTGACGTTCTCCGGCGAACCTTGCAGGTACAACACTTCTGGAAGAAAGGATATTGTCGCGTTGAAATGAAAGCAGGCTTGACTTCGAAGGCAACTGAACACAGCACTTATACTGAAAGCTGGTTTATTACGAACTCAACATACACGCAGCACTGCCTGCGTCTCGGCCAGAGTGCTCTGCTATATATACACATACAAAATTTACCAGAAATTAGAAGAACAGTTAAGAAACTAGGAACAGCACAGTTGCCCCCGTATCACAGAACATTGTCTTCTTTAGTGTGCGGCGGTAATTATCCGACAGTACAGAGAAAGAAGCTCCTGAATCAACCAGTGCCCGGACAGGTTGGCCGTCGATTATGAAGTCGATGAGATTTCCCGACATCTTAGCGACTGTCGTCCATGGAGGATTTTCATCTGCGGCGGCCTCACCTCCGTAGATGGTCGCCTCGCTTGGTTTTCCTGGGCGCAGCGGCTAGGGGAGCGGCTGGTACCTCTGTACGGCGACGGTGAACGGTTGCGGTGCGTCGGGGAGCGACCTCGTCTAGGGTACGGCAATGGGCTTTTTCCCATAGGTCGACTGAACTCATGAGTAGGTGATTGCCTGCGATAGAACTGCTCTGATGGCTGACGTCTTGCGGAAAATAATCGTCAAATACTCGCCTTCTCTCTCTGCAGTAGCGTACGACATGTCCAGGGCGCCCACAGTGGAAACAAAGTGGTGTGTTTTCTTCTGTCCTCCAGACGTCTGTTCTTCTGCGGGGCGTGATTGTTGCTGGGGGAGTTGGTTGTGCCCGTGTCGGCCGGTTCATAGGCGCTCCAGTCATAGTCTGCACGGCCACTACGGTCGGGGGTTCGAATCCCCCCTCGGGCATGGATATTTGTGCCGTCCTAGTTCGTAAGTAGTTCATAAGTAGTTTGTAAGTTTAGGGACTGATGACCCCGTAGTTAAGTCCCATAAACTTAACAAACACTTGAACACACTCATAGGCTGCCGTTTGGCGGCTGCAGCGAATGTCATAGCAGGGCGACGCCATTCTTCACGTCGGGTGCGGTAGACAGGACAGACAGGAGCTAATGTCTGAAATACCTTTCTTTCAGTGACGTCGGCTCCCTCGTGGCTTACATGGCTTACTTCCATGGCCATAATCTGATGCTCGCTCGGTCTAACAGTCCCGCTTGCTATAAATTGGTTGGATCTCTTCAATACGCTGGCACCATTTGATGAACTCTTCTGTCGTCGTAACGTCCTTTATCAGAAGGGCTTGGTACATGTCTTCTGCAATACCCTTCATCAGGTGTGCGATTTTGTCCGCCTCAGTCATGTTCGGATTGACTATGTTACACAGGGCCAAAACATTCTGTATGTACGACTGTGTCGGCTCACCATATCGTTGGGCCCGGTTCTTCAGTTTTTCTTCCGCCGAACGGATTTGTCGCTGGCAGTCTCCAAACGTCTTCTTAAGTTCCGTGTGGAACGTTTCCCAGTCGTTCAGCTTGTCTTCGTTGTTCTCAAACCATGCTGGGCTGTTCCGTCCAGGTAGAAATAAACGTTGGCCAAGCACATTGTATGATCCCATCTGTTATACTTGGCGACTCCGTCGAACCCTTTAAGCCATTTGTTGGGATCTTGTCCAGCGTCTCCAGAGAACACCGACGGGTGCCTGATGTGTAGCTGGCTTACTGCTGGTTTCGTTTCCATAGTTCGTCTGATGATACGGACTCTTGGAAGGACGTACTCGGTATATCCCGGTTCCAGCCCGTTTAAGCGACGGCTTTTACGTTGCCTAATCGGAGCCACGGTGATGCAGCTGTTGTACAGGATATCCTGCGCCTCCACCAAACAATGTCGCATTGAAATGGAAGCAGGCTTGACTTCGAAGGCAACTGAACACGGCACTCATACTGAAAGTACGTTTATTGCGAACTCAAAATACACGTAGCACTGACTGTCTCTCGGCCAGAGTGCTCTGCTACATATACACAGGCAGAATTTACCAGAAATTAGAAGAACAGTTAACATAACAAACAAGTAGAATTCACAAGTGAACATAAGAAAGATGTAGAACATTCTGGAATTGTTAATTACAAAGATATAAATTTTTGCCGGTGGGCGTGATTGAACTGGCGACCTTCAGCATCGCAGTCCGTTGCGCTATCCCCTGCGCCACGCCGGCAGTCGGTGGACGTGGTCTCTCGCGGCAATATGGTGGAGACATGGCTTAGCCACAGCCTGAGGGATGTTCCAAAATATTGTCACTCTACAGTGCAGTGTGCGTTAATATGATACTTATTGGCAGATTAAAATTGTGTGCCGTAACTGGGATTCGAAAAAGTGTTCAAATGTTTATTAAGCTTAATGGACTTAACTGCGGGGTCATCAGTCCCTAAACTTACAAACTACCTATGAACTACTTTATACCAAAGACGACACAAACATCCATCCACGATGGAGGATTCTAGCGCCCGACCGTAGCGGCCGTGCAGACTGTCACTGGCGCGCCGCAGATGGCTCGGCCACTGCGACCGGCCTGGGATTCGAAACTAGGACATTTGCTTCGTGAGGGAAAGCGCGCCACCATCTGAGCTATCCCAGCAAGCAGCATGGTCCGTCCTCAGATCCTTACTTCTGCCAATTCCTCGCCTACTACTTTCCAAATTTCACAGAAGTTCTCCTGCGAACCTTTCAGGACTAGCACTCCTGGAAGATAACAACATAAGAGACGTTCCACAATGATATTTTCACTGTGCAGAGAAGTGTGCGTTGATATGAAACTTCCCGGAAGATTCAAATTCTGTACTGGAAATAGGATTTGAGCCTGGGAACTTTGCCTTTCCCGGGCAAGCGGTCTACGTTTTGAGCTATCCCAATACGCTTCACGGTTCGTCCTCAAAACCTTAACTCTGCCAGTACCTCATCTATTTCTTTGCAAACTTACATGTACATCAACTGAAGTGCATGACAGAGGGTTCATCAAACCGTTTTTGTGATATACAGGGTGTTTCACTAAGTGTGTTTGCCTCTGTAACTTATAAAATAGTAGGTGACGGGAAATTTTGATGCAGTGGGTCAATACAAGAAATGTTACACTTTCTTTTGAGCTGTGTACATAGTTTATTGTATCATTTTCCAAAGAGTTACAGCACAAATATATAATTTTTTAAATGGAACAATAGTTTTTTCTATTGTGTATTGGAATCCTTGGATCCAGCTGCGTCCAAATCAATTTAAATTACATTCCTATCTCTGTTAGTTTGGGAGCTACAACCCTTCAAAGTTTCAGGGGCAGATACCACACACTGTACATAATACATGGCTGTGTGGTGGGTGATGGATGTTATGGAGGTGGGAAGTTGATTTACATGAGATGTTCAAATGTATGACCATGTTCCTCAATGCATAATGCAATGCGCCGTCGAAAGGATCTGCGGACGAGATGTAACATCGTCGGTGTGACGGAGTGACATGCGTCCTGGATGCGCCGTTTTAGATCATCTGGGGACGTGGGCTCAGTGACATAAACACGATTCTTTAGATATCCGCACAAAAAGAAATCTACTGGTGTTAAATCGGGCGACCTAGCGGGCCATGAATGAGGTCCATGGCGTCCCAACCATCTCCCTGCAAACCTGTTGTTTAGTTCTTCCACAACAGCACGCGCAGAGTGGGCTGGGTGACCATCGTGCTGCATCCACATATGGGCTCTCGTGCGTAAATACACATGTTCAAGGAAATCACCCAAACAGTCGGCTATAAAAGCACGATATAACTCACCTTTCAGTGTACCTGGGAAGTAGTGTGGACCGATGATTTCATCCCCAAGGATGCCACACCACACGTTAATAGACCACCTACGTATGACCTATGCATGACCTATTCACAGAATGTCACTCTTGTACGGAAATCGTTCCCATGCAGCTCCTGGGTCAGTGACAGGCGGTACGGGTGAAACTTGTGCCGTGTACTATACGCCACACAGATGTGAGACTGACATCAGCGACTGCAGCAACGGCTCGTAAGCTGACATGAGAATCGTGGTGTAGTGCAGCTAAAACAAACGCCTCCGTCTCCTCACTTCTTGCAGGTCTTCGTCTGTTACTGTGGCGCATTACCAAGCTGCCTGTTTCCCGTTGTTCGGCACGTAAGAACGTAATGGCTGCCGGGGCTCTTCGCCTAGGATATCTCACGGCATACGCCATGGCTGCTTCAGTGGCATCGTGTCGGCACTCGCCAAGCATCAGCAACATGTCAACGTACTCGTTGTTCGTGTTTGTGTGGCGACAGTCGGCAGTCTAACAGCGCATCGAGGAAGCTTCTCGCTCCGTAACACTGGCGACGTTACAACTCGGCCGCACCACATTTAGAAGGCGCATTGCATTATGCACAGCGTTTGTGATATCTGTCCCTGAAACTCTGAAGGGTTATAGCTCCCAGCCCAACAGTGATAGAAATGTAGTTTAAATTGATTTGGTCGAAGCTGGTTTCAACGAATCCAATGCACGTTAGAAAAAAAAACTATTGTCCCATTTAAAAAATTATATCTTTGTGCTGTAACTCTTTGGAAAATGACACAATAAATTATGTTCATAGCTCTGCAGAAAGTGTAACATTTCTTGTGTTGACCTACTGCATTAAAATTTCCCGTCATCTATTATTTTATAAGTTACAGAGGCAAACACACTTAGTGAAACGCCCTGTATTTATCTATTCTTCCATTTTCTAATAGCTAGCCGGAAAGAAGAACACTTATATCTTTCCGTTTTCGATCTGATTTCTCTTATTTTAGTTTGATGATCTTGTCTTCCTATGTGTAACGTAAGTTCTCATGTTTACCTGCAGGACAACTACCCATGGAAGAAAGGAGGTCGTGGAGACATAGCTTATCCACAACATATGGGTTGTTTCTGTTGTGGCATAAAGTCAGCGCCACACGCCAGACGTAAGAGAACGATCGTGGAGAAGGCAGCGATCGACCAAAAGCCAATCGCAAACAGGCGTCGCGCATCCTGGAGGGAGTAACCGAAGATGCGCGCCCTCTACAAGCGACTATATCTAGGCCGACATACGTCTCGACGTCTTCTAATACTAACTATATCAATGTTTTAGATGACTATTCAAACCAAAAACCTTAGCTTCTCGCAGGGAAGTGCTCTATAGACTGAACTACCCTGGCATGCGTCAATCCCTGTCCTCCTTAATCAGCTCTCTAGAAACTTAACAGTTTGCTTAGAAGCTGTCAGACAGAACTTCATGTAAATCTATATCTATAAATGTGTATGTCTGTTGGTTGTACGTTTATCACGTCTGAACCACAAGACGCGGAGACTTAAATATTTGTACAGTTACTAATTTATACCTAAGGAAGGTTTTAAGCACGGTTTTATGGCGATCTGATAGATATTTCGTAATTTGAAGGAAATAAGGCGAAATGCAGAACAATAATTACTCGTTGAAAATTATGTTTACTGTTTTAAAATGATTTTATTGGTTGCATTGTTACTTGAGGGTTGGAAATATTAACACACACACCCTTAGAATTGTATATACACCGATAACTTTCCATCCCAATATACTCCACCCTTTTATCATTATCAACTCTCGAGCAACAATGAAACCAATACAACAGTTTTCAAAGAGTAAATATAATTTTCAAAGAGTAATTATTGTTCCCCATTTCGTGATGTATTCTTCGAATTACTAAATATCTACCAGATGGCTATAAAACCGTGCCTAAAACCTTCCTCCGGTATAAATTAGTAACTGTACAAATATTTAAGTCTCTGCGTGTTGTCGTTCGGACGTGATAAGCGTAAACCGAACAGACATTGACATTAATATGTACAGATAAATAGCTATTCTATAGCCATAAAACCATGCCTAAAGTCTTCCCCGGTTAGACATTAGTAACTGTACAAATATTTAGCTCTTTATGTTTTGTGGTTCAGAAGTGATAAACGTACACGGAACAGACATTCACATTTATAGATATAGATTGTTGAATTTAGTGATTGCATTCTTCGAAACGAGTGCACTTTTACGTGTGATTTGATCTACGCTACTTAACATAATTTAATTTTTTTTTATTTGAATGTTGATTAAAATATTTGTTTCTAAAGAAGGTATTGTATTTCATTTCATCCTTCAAAACCAGTCTCATAGAACACTACTGAAAGATAGCTTATCAACCTGTGGTGTCACACAAGTATGAAGTGCGCGCCACGCACTTACGCCGCACACCGCCATGCGCGCACAGCGCGGGGTTCTTATGACGTCAGCCACGAACGCCCTCTGCTACAACTCCGCTCGTGGCTACCACTGAACTGCATCGTTCACTTGGGACTGAGATAGGAACCAGTTAACACTTGGGAATCAGCTAGGCACCAGTTAAGACTTGGCTATCGGATAGGCACTAGGAATCATCAGTAGGCAGGCCTCTATTGAATCTATGTATCAGCATTCTGCAGTCAAGAACTATGTAAAAGTTAAGTATTACTAAGTCTCTATGAAATATATATCTCGTTCTAATTTCTTCTAGTTTCTGCTGTCCCACTGGCTGCTCACATCCGTACCTGCACAAGCGTGCATCCGTTGTTCCTGTGTCGGTCTCTTTCAATTCTACTCGGCCACCGACACATACAACAGGCGGAAACGAGACACAAAAGTGGCGACGAGGCTGGGACACAAAACAACCAACACGCGAGTGGAGCCGCGGGTTTAAGCTAGTGAGGAGATAGAGGTGATAAGCGTGGTTGGGTTTAGATAACTTCAGAACAAAGGGTGTCTGGCAGTCCGTGCAGTGTGGACATCTGACCACGTCGTCAGCTGTGTGGGCTTGGCTGACGTTCAGCCGCTGCGCGGCGTGCGTCAGCCGCGGCCGCCTGCGGATTAGTCGGACAGCCACGCCCCCACCACCTGGGGCGAAGCAGTCCAGTCTGTCAGAGCTGTTAGCGGATGAAGCGCCGACAAATGCCGGGATTCCCGCCAGCCAGCGCGGGATTCCCGCGAGCTGTGCCCACGCACACGACAGCCACTCACCGGCGTCGACGTTTTTATTCCAGCTGCAGCCATCTGATGCCCCTGGAGCGAGCTAAATTCGAGGAGTCTGCCAGAGTCGTTTTTCTACGAAGCGCAACGAGTGTCACAGACTAGGTGCTCTCGGAAAAATGTCACCCGGGAGGTCGGTGTCATCGCAGTGAAATGCGCTTCCAGCAATACTGCAGCCATGTGAAGAACCACGTTACTGCGTTTATGAGCATTAAAGTCTATGGACAGCATCACTACTGCAGTTAGTGGTGGTAATTGGGTAGAGTTTATTCTGTGACGTGACTTTTATTTTCGGTTGTTCAGTTTCTGGTGTCAGCAGCGTCTGGGGAAACGTATCGGAAACATTATCGTTCCTAATAAAATCAAGAAATTCGCAGCTTGGTGGGCGATATGCAGTATTTTCCTTTATTTTTTATTTATTTATTTATTTTTTAATTTTTTTTTTCATTTCCGTGATGGAACATTACCAGTGTAGGATTCAAATAGTGATGACTCATGTACTCCGCAGACATTCAGGTTCATAAAATAACTAAGGAAGTCTTTGATATGTTGGCCAGCCGCGGTGGCCGAGTGTACTGCAGCGCGCCAGTCACGGTCTGCACGGCCACTACGGTCGGGGGTTCGAATCCCCCCTCGAGCATGGATATTTGTGCCGTCCTTAGTATTAGCCAGTTCGTAAGTAGATTGTAAGTTTAGGGACTGACGACCACGTAGTTAAGTCCCATAAACTCTACAAACATTTGAACATTTGTTTGATACATTCGTATCGATCAGGCAGTTCTGTTTCCCTTGTTTGCTAAATCGGTTTGCGCATCTAGAGGTCGTCGGTGGCGCTGGCAGAGCGTCACGTGCGCTGAACGCTGCCCGCGAAGCGGTAAAATCTGCGAGTTCTTGTCAGTTTTGTCCCCCGTCCTATTATGAAAATCCTCGAACGCCACGCCCTTTGCCTCGCCTACCGCATTCGCCTCCCCTCCCCCACGCGGATCCTTTATGACCTCGTCCCATTCCCACACCTGGTCCAATTCCTTCAACACATGCCCCTCAATTACATCCACCAAAAGTTAGAGTCCCGTCACCCACTAGTATCTCCTCTCCTCCTGGATACCAGGCCCCTGCCACGCCTTTACCGCCACATCCCTCTCTCCCTCCCTTCACCTCCACACCCTCTACGTCCTCTCCGAGGGTGGCTTCCACCACCTACCTCTCCCAGACGACGTTCTCCACAACCGTACCAACATCTATCCCTCCTTCCAACTTTGACCTCTCTCTGTAGTTTATCGCCCCCTTCTCCCTCCCCCTCCCCTCCCACTCCCGTCCCCCGCTTGGTTCACCCCCTCCTTTCTCTACCTCCCCGGGAGTTCCTTCCAGTTCCCCCCCTTCTCCCCTCCCCCACCTTCTTTCCCCTCCCCCCGCGCTTTCTCCATCCTCCCTCCTCCCCTTTCAGGGCCAGTACAGTGCTAGTGTTTTTAACAGTGTTCAGTGCTTCGTGTGTACAGTGTTTCGTCGCCCATGGTTTCTAACATTGCGTACACACCTGTGGGAAACCAGTGTTCAGTGTTTTTTACCTAAATGTCGCCGTCACGTAATGTCTCGTCGTCTGCAGTGTGTGTGTGTGTGTGTGTGTGTGTGTCTGTTTTGCCACCGTGGCAATGTCTTGTTTTAACAACCATGTATGTCTCTCCGCTGTCATGTTTCTTTTAACGTTCTTCCATTTTCCCATCTTGTAAGTGTAAAAGCGCCATTTTATCACCTCTTATTCTGTTTGTCCATTGTTTCCTCCTTTTAAACTGTAAATTTCCTTGGACGGTAAGCTTAATTTTAGAATCTCTTGAATAAAGCAGAAATCTTCAATGTTTTTTCCCGCACTTACCAGTTGCTTAAATCAAGAACTTTTGATAAACTGATTTTGGACTGTTTTGTGCCAATCAAGGAGAACCTGAAGATTTGTAGGCGTTGCCCGTTTGTACTATTTTGTGTAAGGTTAAGTCTCGTATGGATTGTGTATTCCTAAAATTATCATTTGTTACCTTAGCAGACGTTACCATAAATTGGTTTAAGATAATTTTGGTGTGTTTAAAAGTAAACCTGAATAATATTAAGTCACAGATTCTTTTTGTACCAATGTATGCGGGTTTGCAGTTAGCTGTTAAATAAGTGAATAAAAAAAAAAGGCGTTGTCTAAGGAGCTCAGTTGCTTGCGTCTCTACGGTGAATCTCATCCTATGTTTCTGGTTCTTTATCCGTCAGTCTTACTAGTACTATTAAATGTTTTATGCGGAGTACATTAGTGCTCGTGACTTACATTCTGCACTGATGTATTTCCATCATGAGAACGAAATCAATATGTAAATTTTTTAATAATAAATATGTCATATCTCCATTATGGTATCATAGTGTCGCCCCTCTTGTGAGTTACAATAATCGATCTTAACGCTGACTAAAATCATCATCACGCAGATTCTCCGCCACAGGTACTGTGACGCTCATTCTCACAGTACTGAATTACAAAACTGCTACTGATATTCGCCTGCTTCTCTCTCCCCAACTCCTCCCCTAGTTCTGCATCTCTGTCTCCTACCTTCCCCTGTCTTTCTCCTCACCATACACTCCCTGTTAATCTTCCACTCTCTCCCCCCCCCCCACACCCTTCATCTTCTTTCACATAGCGGCTTCGACGTTCTCTGAAGTGGGTTTCCTCATGTGTACATGCGTGCAGATACTGTGAATAACTTTCTATTCTCGATGATGATTTGTGACTGTCGAAGATTACATTTGTGTAGTCAAATTCTCTTTCTCATCTGAAATAGATGCTTATCTCACCGTCAAGTAAGAGCAACTCGCAACAATCGATTAAAGTTCATGTTTTACCTCTTGCAACGGGTAGCGCCTTTACTGATTCCGATTTTTGGATGAAACTGGCGGTGTTCAAACGTGGAAAGAAGACACAAAAAACTTACACAAAAGGGGATTATTTATAATGGGATCATTTAACCGTTAAAGGAAAACATGAAGAGATGAAAGTTTCATTTAACTCTTTAAGTCACACAAAGGCTGTTGCATATGATAGGAACTGAAATTTGGCCTTATTTTTCTTTATTGCTTTACTCTAGCACATTGTTGTTGTTGTGGTCTTCAGTCCGGAGACTGGTTTGATGCAGCTCTCCAACAGTAGAGCTGCATGTCCTCGGGAAAGGTAACGGCTGTAGTTTCCCCTTGCTTTCAGCCGTTCGCAGTAGCTGTGTGGCAAAGCCACTTTAGCTGATGTTACAAGGCCAGCTCAGTCAATCATCCAGACTGTTGCCCCTGTAACTACTGAAGAGGCTGCTGCCCCTCTTCAGGAACCACACGTTTGTCTGGCCTCTCCACAGATACCCCTCCGCTGTGATTGCACCTACGGTACGGCTATCTGTATCGTTGAGGCACGCAAGCCACCCCACCTCGGCAATGTCTGTGGTTCATGGGAGTGGACTCTAGCACATAGTAACCTAAAAAAAAAAAAAAAAAAAAAAAAAAAAAAAAAAAAAAAAAAAAAAAAAATTCAACTATTATAGAAAATACACGGAGGTGGTTTCACTGTGAAACCACTGTGATACAAGAGATATTAAAATTTTTCAAAATTTATTTTTTACACAAATATTACATTTTTATATATTTACGTTTTTTGTTATTGTTGGTTTCTTCAAACTGAAGCAAAATATATTCACGAAATACGTCACTGGTCCGTCTCACCCAGTGGTCCAACTCACCCCAAGTTACCCTATACCAGCACGAGGGATGCTCCAAGGATAACCTACGTGCTTGCTCGTCATGTAGTGCCTGTCAGTTTTCTCACCACCTTACTCCTGTTTGTAGCTCCTTATACTAGTTGGAAAGGTGTTTATTATACGCCCGTCTTCTATCTAGAGTGACGTCGAAGTACTTTGTCTGAACACCAAACTATGGCCTCATCCAGTACACTGAAATACTGCAAACCTTTGTGTAGTCGGTCGTGTAGCCAGTACATACCATTAGGTACGTGCAAGACTACTACAACTGCAGAATAACGAGACAGTCTGAAGTACATGAACGAAATCCACCTCCATAGTAACATTTCAAACGTTTCGATCTGTAAGAAGCACGGAGTAATGATCGGCAATATTTATGCTGAAATACTTTCAAAACAATCGCCTTCCACAACCCTTTCCACTTTTTGATTTCATTCGTTAAACATATTTTGCAGAATATAGAGGATAATAAGTAATTCTGCACTGTTAAGGAAATTTTGCCCCATCTTCCCTTTCTCTTCAAATACATGATCTTAGAACAAATTTTCTACCTCATATACTCTTCAGATTTTACTGGAATATTGACTTAGAGTGAAAACAGTAAATTTCAATAAGAAAACGATCTTACCGCTTTATTTGCAAAAATAACGTCATTTTCTTAACGAAAAACATTTTAATCTTTAAGGTTTAGCAACATCGCTTGAAAATATCTTATGTCGCGTATATAGCTTGTGCAAAAATCTCATGCCCCTCAAGATGGATAAACTGTTGACGTACACATTTAGCAGTTGTTAGTTTTGCTAGTTACGGCGGGATAAAAGGGAAAAAGATGGGGGTAATGGCTTTAAAGTTCGAGGGTAGTTAATTATTTGAAAGTTAGTAGGTAAGTTTCCAACTTTTTCCCTTCTCTCCACACTCAGTCCAGTTACAAAGAGCCACGGTGGAGTAGCCGAGCGGTCTAAAGCGTCTCGCTGCGGAGCGCGCGGTTGCTCGCCGTGGAGGTTCGAGTCCTCACTAAAAAAATGTTCAAATGTTTGTTAAGCTTATGGGACTTAACTACGGGGCCATCAGTCCCTAAACTTACAAACTACTTATGAACTACTTACGAACTAGGACGGCACAAATATCCATGCCCGAGGGGGGATTCTAACCCCCGACCGTAGTGGCCGTGCAGACCGTGACTGGAGCGCCTCAGTCCCCTCGGCCACCGCTGCCGGCGAGTCCTCACTGGCGCATGGGTGTGTGTGTTTGTCTGTAGGTTAGTTCACCTAGGTTTAAGTAGTTTGTAAGCTACGGACTGATGACCACGCAGTTTGGTCCGATAGATTTACAAACATTTGAACATTTGAATTATTACAGAGACACTTCGTGCCAATGTTTCTATTTGTGATAGGAAAACGCGGTGCACGTGAGAGGCCTTATTGCTTCCTACATCGTCACCGTATGAAGACGAGAGTTACCGTTCGCTAACCTGACATCTTCTTTTCCTGCTGTTGTCACTTGGCCAGAAGCACTCAGGTCTTAGGTCCATTGTTTCTTGATGTGAGGCTGAAATAGTTGTGTAATGTGGCTGGTTTTTAACGAAAACGAATGTCACACGAAATTTCGGGATACCAGTGACTATTCTTTTTTTATGAATGATTCACCGTTCCTATACAGAAAGCCACAACTGTATATCAGAAATTCACAAACGTTTAACAATGTAATAATACATTATTAGCGATACACGCTCGTCATTGAAATAAAAGGTATCTGCCTGAGATCCCTATCTCGATTCTCAGATGTTAACGGGCTGAGGCGCTTAGCTCGACTAACCGCGGCAGGAGTAACAAAATGTTCAAATGTTTGTAAATCTATCGGACTCAACTGTTTCGTCATTAGTCCGTAGCTTACAAAATACGTACACTGAGGTAAACTAACCTAAGGACTACAAAAACACCAATGCCCGAGGGGGACTCAAACCCCCAACAGCGAACGGACACGCACACCACAGCACGGCGCCCCAGTACGCTCGGCTAATCCACCGCCGCCAGGAGTAACAATCCGTGCCAGTGGCTACATTTTGATGCCAACGGATCATTCTAGAGTGTTACGCCTGTCATCTTCACATTAAACTAATATTTAAATAATTTTAAAATAACAGAAACATAGCTTAATGCAAGATAATTACATTATGTAAACATACATATTTAAATTAATTGTGGTATCTTCTATATATATATATATATATATATATATATATATATATATATATATATATAAATGAATTGCTGTTCGTTATTCTCGCTAAAACTAGAGAACGGCTCAACTGATTTGGCTAATTTTAGTCTTGAAAAATTCGTATAAGTCTAGGGAAGGTTTAAACGGTGGATAAAATATGGAAAAGTTGTCCGGAAAAGAGGAAAACTGGGAAAAACTGAAACAGCTTTTTCCAGTAAGCTAGCAATACCGTTCGTCCAATTGAGATAAAATTTTGTACATTTCTTGTTGAATGCTAGAGGAAGGTTAGCATCAAATAAAATGTGAAAAAGTCGCTCGGAAAGTAGGAAATTTTATGAAAAACCAAAGGCGAATTTTTCTGTGAATGAAAATCAATTGCCACATAGTTGTAAGAGCATCTCTTGATTACGAATTGATAGGACAAGATTTGTATGAAATATATTTTTTGGAAAATCTACCGGAAAATTGAAAAATTTGAGAAACACTGAAAGTGCGTTTTTCAGTGTGTTTTCGATTGAATTCAGCACTATAAGTGACTATTCGCACGATGGAGAGCGGTAATTCTTTTCTTGGTTTGTTCATTATGCTCTTGGAAAAGTTTTCAGTAAAAAAAAGCGTTTAAGAACCGTTCATCCGATTGCGATAAAATTTTGATCATTTGACCTTCATAGAAAGAAGAACGTTCTTATTTGGGGAAATTACCCGGAAAATTTGAAAATTCCCGAGAAACTGAAAGAGCTTTTTTTTCAATGGGATATCAATGTTATTCGTACGATTACGACAAAATTTTGCACGTTTGACGTTCAAAGCAAGAGTAAATACATATTAACAATTAAACTAACACAACAACCAATTCATTATTTTACATGTTTTAAATTTAAATTTTCCACGTAATTTTTCCATATTTTATCACCGTTTAAACCTTCCTTGAACATCTACGAACTTGGCATGAGCGTTATCCTGGACATATGTGCATGATTTGCCCACTTTTTCCGCCCACTATCCAGCCAATACTTAGACTATATGATAATGCATTTATAAAGTTACTGGGACTAAAATGCATATGATTTAAATTAATATGGTTTATATTAAGAGGTAAGTGATACGAAGTTCACCGGGTCATCTAGTATTAAATATTAATAAAATTCTGGAGGACTTTGGCGCACTGAGGCTACTTGTAAGAGCCAATCAACTTTAGATGGTAATATGGGCGGAGTTTTCCCACGGGATACTTGTTCACCGGACGATATGATCTGTGCTTTACTGACAACACTTATTACGTAGATGCTCTTCTCAACATAGTAAAGAGATCTTATAGGTAAAAATTATTAAACAACAAGTAAATGGCTACAAATCGGGCCGTTCATATAGTAAACAATAACCTGAATACCGAAAGGATGTTGTAGACTAGACGATAATGTGCATCGCCCCCGTTAAACTTTGTGTACATGATAAATCATTCAAATGTGAAGGCCGTAAACTCCACAAATTACCTAGCAATTACAATTACTTAAGACTTAAACTGGAAAGAACACGTAGATAATGTCGTGGGAAAGGCGAACCAGAGACTGCGTTTTATTGGCAGAACCCTTAAAAGATGCAACAGAACTACTAAAGAAACTGCATACACTACGTTTGTCCGTCCTTTTCTGGAATATTGCTGCCCATTGTGGGATCCTTTTCAGGTAGGTTTGACGTAGGACATCGAAAGAGTCCAAAGAAGGGCAGCTCGTTTCGTATTGTCACGATACAGGGGAGACAGCGTTACGGAAATGATACAGGATCTGGGATGGATATCATTACAACAAAGGCGCTTATCGCTGCGGCGTAGTCTACTTACGAAACTCCAATCACCAACATTCTCCTCCGAATGTGAAGATGTATTGTTGACTCCCACTTACATAGGTAGAAATGATCATCAAAATAAAATACGAGAAATCAGAACCCGAACGGAGAGATTCGGGTGTTCATTCTTCCCGCGCGCTATTCGAGAATGGAATGGGAGATAAAATAGTATAACGGTGGTTCGATGAACCCTCTGCCAGGCACTTCAATGTGATGTTCAGTGTATCCCCTGTAGATGTAGATGTAGAACAGCGAGTGGATTTTACGAACCCCACACCGTAAGTGGTCGCTTAGCTTCAAATTCAAATGTTTGTAGAACTTATGGGACTTAACTACGGGGTCATCAGTCCCTAAGCTTACAAACTACTTACGAACTAGCTATGACTAAGGACGGCACAAATATCCATGCCAGAGGGGGGATTCGTACCCCCGACCGTAGTGGCCGTGCAGACCGTGACTGGAGCGCCTCGCTTAGCTTCCGTCGCCAGTCACCAGCGGCTACCATAAAGAAAGTTGAAATTGTACTGTTGCGCAAACAGAAATTTTAATTAATAGAGAGCAGCGTTCACTTTCAATTAACTCGTGCAAATATGAATCCATTAACCAGCGCGGAAAGCCGCCCCGGCGGCGTACTGCGTGGGCCACGCGTCGTCCAAACAGGCCGGATCCGCCGCGGCCGGCATGGAATATGGATCGCGGCCACCGCTAAGCCCCGTAACGATCTGCTCCAGAACCACATAACCCCCTCCCCCAACCCCCACCCCATCCCAACCCCTTCCTAGCCATTCTCCGCTGCTGTTCCGAAGCGCCACTTCATCAATGCGCATTTCTTTCGATCTCTTCAAAGATTACCCGTCAGGACAACCGGGGGTTGATAAAAGTACGGAATGAATTAAATTCGCCTCCACTCGTCCCGCCACGAAGCAATTCCTCCCGCAGAGGATCAGCGGAGAGTCTCCGAATAAATGGAATGTTATCCGGAAAAATGCAGGAAGAGAGGGTTGGGGGATGGGGCGGATGAGAGATGCGGACGTGTATAGGTGGGGTGGGGTGGGCCCATCGACTAACGACCGAAGCGAGCCGTCCGAGTACGCCATTCTGCTTGGTCCGCCTCCATTTTCAACTGGCGGCGTGCGTGGACTCCGTTCATCAGAACAGCGGCCAAATCCCTAGGTGGACAGAAGTTCGCGAGTGGGCTATTCAGCGTACTAGAATAGAGTTAGAGAGCAGCTCCGAAGGTAATGCCTCCTCCACTGAAGAGACTAAGGACCTGGTACAACTACCTATATTGTACTATTAAAAAAAAAGCAGTCTCGATCGCAAGAGGTTTTGGTCCACTTTAGGTTACGGTAGTAACACTAGAAGTGGGCCTTTGCGGTCGTCTTTTGACAGCTCGAAATTTAAATGAAAATATCGGCTTAACTATTCATCTGACACGGAAATTGAATAACCGAATTTGTAGAGGGGAAAAGTCTCTACAACTTTGTTCTTATGTTTGTCTCATATCTCGTAGCGTTTCAAAGATATTTGCAAAAATAACGGCGATTTTGTGATGTATGTCTGTCTCTGTCAGTAACGTGTTCCCTGTTTTTAAGACGAAGCAATCAGCACCAAATTTTACAGACATGATTGTAGGCCACCAGAGACCAGAACCTCCCTTTTTCAAATTTTTCGGAAAAAAATACTGTAGTAATACAAAAAAGCCGTTTGTAATATAATTGTAATTGCAAACGAACCGCTCATCTGACACGAAAATTGAATCACCTAATTGGTAGCGGAGAAAATTCTCTACAACTTAGCTCCCGTATGTTTTTTTCATATCTCGTATCGTTTGAGACATATTTGCAAAAATCGTTTGAGACATATTTGCAAAAATAACGGAGACTTGACACCCTCCATTGAATTAACGAAAACCAGCCGTTCGGAGATGTCACGTGACATTCCTCGTCCAGAACTCTCTCTGGCATACGCCATCTTGCGTTGCGTATTTGATGATTTTCTTATTTTAACTTACAAGTTGTCATTTCAAAGCAATAGCGCACTGAAGAATTAACAAAAACACATCGTTCTTCGTACGATAAATGATAATCTAGTGTCTACAAATGCCATATTAGCATCAGTTCACAACGTCCATTAATAGTATGAGATTAAAGAACTCATCTTTCGATTAATAGCTGTAGCGTGGGGGCAAGGCGTTGGACTATAGCGCTATAGGTCTGTTGTTCGGTACCCGCCACTACCTAAATTTTGTTTTCCTAAAAGGGTTCCAGACACATTTTTTTAAGCCTCTGGGACTCAATTACGGGGTCATCAGTCCCTAAACTTACAAACTACTTACGAACTAGGACAGCACAAATATCCATGCCCGAGGGGGGATTCGAATCCCCGACCGAAGTGGCCGTGCAGACCGCGGGACGGAAGACATTGAGAAGGTTCAGAGAAGGGCAGCTCGTTTTGTTTTATCACGTTACGGGGGGAAAGCGTCACGGAAATGTTGCACGAATTGTGGTGGAAATAATTAAAAGAAAGACGTTATTCATTGCGGCGTGATCTGTTTGCGAAATTTCGATCACCGACTTTTGCTTCTAAATGGGAAAATATTTTGCTAGCACCCACCTACTTAGGGAGACATGACCATCGCAATAAAAGAAGAGAAATCAGATCGAAAACAGAACGATTTAGGTGTTCTTTCTCCTCGCGCGCTATTAGAGAATGGAACGGTAGAGAAAAGTTATGAAAGTGGTTAATGAACCCTCTGCCAGGCACTTAAATGTGATTTGCAGAGTGTCTGTGTAGATGTAGATGTCGAGTGTCGCAGACCGCTCGGCCACTGCGGCCGTCGAAAATAATATTACCCGTCATTTTTTATCGAGCCCCTGTGTGTAATAAAGGTATAAATAAAAATTGAAATCATTCAGCACTTACGAGACAACGGAAAAATTTACGCAACATCTTCTAACATCAGATCATAAAGTGAAATATCACATTCGTAAATGAAAGTAGAATGTCAGCGGTAGTAAAGTTACTGAGGTTCTGAGAAAACAGTGACATTGTTTCAGCGAAAGTGAAGCTGTTTTTACTGTCGAGAAATTTCAATACCGTTTCAAAGCAGCGAGAAACGATACGCTAAGCAGCACTGTTTTCTTTAGCTTTTGTCCACCCTTCCGCCTCTGCCGCCTTATAAATTACGTTTTTTCTCCCTTTCTTCCGTGAGAGAGAGGCACCGTGGCTACCGGGGTTTTCTTTGGACGTGACCTTTTAGGGACACGACAAAGAAATGTCAGGCCGCGAGCAGCCAACGATCACTGGGAGAGGTCACAGAACGGCTCTGGCGCCGAACAGCGCTACAGAATAAAACAAGGCCACACTTCCCTAAAGTGTGCTACGTTGGTGTGATATCACTGCTGTTATTTGATGTGTTCCTCAGTTTAACACATAAATTGAAGTGGCATATTACTCCTATGTAGAGTGATCGAAAAGAGATTTAAATAACACTGACTTAAGCCAAGATCGCTAGTTTATTTGCTGTTTTTTTTATCGGTGCCACGATACACACACAAATTTTAAATGTGCAATACAGATGACGATTCACTTTGGTGATGCAAATTTTAATCGTTTGACAATGTTCTTTTTCTTATATTACACTAGCTGAAAACCCTGCGTTTCCCGGGTGTTTATTTATTTATTCCTGTCATTTTTCAGGTATATGTTCATTTCTATAAGGGCTATATGTCTGTAAATTCTCTTGCGAATACAATTAGCAGTAAAGAAGTAATAGATTAAAACTTGGTGCATGTTGCGGTGGGTTTCCAAGAACGTTTACTGTTTACGTGCTCATATCTCATGAACTACGTGTCGGAATGTGATACAATTTAGAAGCTACATTCAACTATATATGTGTATACTGTCTGTAAAATTTCCTGTCGCTACAATTTGTAGTGTTCAATTTGTAAATAGTAACGTCGTACCGAGAGCCGTAGTTTTACTCAATAACAACGGAAAAGAAGTAAGCGAGAAACTTTTTTCCTTTCATCATTGTACTATGGTTGCCAGCGAGAAAAAGTTTAATAAAGCTTGCTGTCTCCATTAGAGATTTATGAGACGTGGCCATTCTGATGCACTTGAAATAAACTTTAGTCTTGACCACTAATTTAAATTTATTGAGGCCTTACGCATTTCGACGTTCCGTCATTATCGAAGGCATATCTTTTAAAACTTATTAAAAGGTGAAACTAAACATTCCTTTAAAAAATGACTGTCAAAGACATATGTCAAACATAAAATAAATTTAGTATGCACTTGACCATGCTACAGGGATGTTCTGGGGGAATTTTAAATTTATTTTATGTTTTTCAATATATGGATAATTTTCTTGATTTTCCTGCAGCAATGTTTCCAGGATTTTGTAGTTGTATTTGCCCCAACACTCTCCCAAGATTAGGCCACGTCATAAGCTACGTCTGAAATGTGGTTGCTCTTTTCAAAATTTATTATTTTGAATGTCAACTGAATGTTGTCCGTCATTTGAGTTCTATTACCTTTTCTGCCAACTTTGCAGATAGCTCATTAATATGCAAATGAATAAATTGTATTAAATTAACCATCATCACAAAATAATCAAGTTATCCTAGGGTCGCCACAATCTTTTTTTTTATTATTTAAAAGAATTACTGCATTTAACAAAAATTTATGTGCCAATTTATCAAAAACACGACATGCGTGAAAAAGTGTCAATTCCTTTTAAAAAATCATACCAAAATAATGACTTGAAATAGCACAAACAAAATTATCTAATGTCGGAATACTTTTTACAGAATAAAGGACAAAATCTTAACACCAAAAGAAAAGGTACAAGTTCGACTGGCTATAGTCATAAATTTGGTGTGTTAACCTATCAAAAATGTATTTAAAAAGTCAGTAGAAGGTTAAGTTCTGAAACAGACATGCTCGATTAAAAATCGACTATGATGACCTCGCAAACTCATACATACGTCCCACCTATCAACCATCATTCAATAATCTTTTTCACTATTTATGCGTTGGAGCTACTTTACCATCTAGAGTTGAACAGCGTCACCGATTCCGATGGGCCGCTGATGGAAGAGCAGGTTGATGAATGCGATTGCGGATGGGAAATTATCTACCCGATCGGCACGGCAATTACTAAAGTATTCGAGCTATGAAAAAATACAGCAATTTTCCTACCCAGTGGTGTATGCTGTTATTGAAGAACAGTAAATTATCCTGATTACGAGTGAACTTGTTCCACCCACTTCAGAATATTTACAAGTTTCTCAGTATAACTGTGAATGCGAACAGCAATCACACAGATGCCATCTAAGACTGTGCAATGGGCACAAAATTTCCAAGTCCACTGACTCGCAAGGTCCGAAAACTTAGGAGTCCTTGCCGCCACTCCTCACTGCTACCAAGAGGTCTGAACCGTCCCGTGTCCTCCACGCTTCTCCCCTTTTCTCTCCTCTCAACCACACTCTCCTCAAGAAAAACTTTCTTTGGCTGCCAGACTCCACCCACATGTGACGTCAAGCCACTAAGAGAGAGGATCTAATTGTCTCGCCAATCAAATCAATTTGCTATTGTTAGCACTACTAAGCTCCTCCCCCTCGAAAACTTTCCAAGGCCTCAGACTCACGTATGCCACAGTTCCCAGAAACAGCGTGAAATTTTGTGTTTCACGATAGTCTTCTCCAGATGGCTAAATTATTTTATTATCGCATGGGCGCCCTCTCCCGTCGTGAAAGCCCTCAGTAACCTACGCCTCACCAATGTGGCGTCGACAAAAGTCGTAAAGTTTGGCGCCAGCCAACCACGAGGGTCCAGGCAGCGTCCACAATGCTGCCGGCCCCGCTATCCCTTCGACTCCCCGGAGATACCGAGCGAGCCCGGGGCGCCTTTCTCTCCCCAACCCCAGCAGCTGGGGCGACATCCTGTACCCTATCTTTATACACCGCTGGCCGCGAAACAAGGGCAGCATTCTCTCCCACGTTTTTCTCTGGTGGCGGCAAGCGCCTAAAAAAAAATTACCCAGGTGGCTTATTCCCAATGTACCAAAATCATGGAATGATCATTTCTATCGTCTGGCATTAAGAAATCGAAGAAATTAGAATACAAAGAACCAAACATCCAATTAAATCGACAGACTAAATGAAATTGGAAAATATGAGTATAAATAGTATTACTACCTCTCACGTCTCTCGATCAATACGGCGCAACTTCTCTACCATGTCTTTTCTGTATTCCATAGCATTAATTAAAGAGGAAAGCAAGTTTATGTGGTAGTTTCTCTTCAGCGTCTCTAAGGTCCCTTGGTCCATAGATCCGCCATCAGGATGTGACATTAGGAGGCAAAAACATGCCCTTTATATTTTGATCTTGAAGTTCAACCTCATTAGGATGACAAGTGTCATTGTCTAGAGGCAACAGTGCATTTTGGGGGACAATTTGTTGGCTTTCAACTTTTCAGTTTGTGGCAAGAAGTCATAAAAAACCATTCTTTAAAAATGTCTGATCTCATCCAAGCATTTTTTTTGCATACAGTACCAGTGCGGTGGAAGCTTCGGATAACACGAAAGGTTGGATAACTGAATATCGGATAATCGAGATTCTACTGTACTGCGTAAACTAATTTCTAGTTGAGAAAATTCTCTACAACTTTGCTCTCTTATGTTTTGGCTCACTTTAGGTTACGGTAGTAACATTAGAAGTGGAATTTGTGACCGCCTTTCCAGTACCTGGAACTGGAAGTTGCCGCAACCGATCAGGCCGCGACCGGTAGTTTCTGGAATTCGTTGAACCGTTCCGTACCAAGGCTGACAATTAGTAAAACAGGAAGTCAACGTAACCTCTCTGGCGTTTAGTACCGAAATTGACTAGGATCACCTATGCCAGCGGTCAGTAACTAGTGGACCCCGGTCCAGGTTCGGACCGTGTGAGGCCAAAAGCTAGACTGCCAAAAATATTTTGAAATTATAGCTTAGGTACTGAAATTATTTAAAAAAAACTTATTTCTGTGGATAACAATTCATGTGAGAGATACACTTATACCAGCACGTCCAGAAAGTAAGTTCCGTTTGGTTATATAAAACGAACGGGTACAGATACAGAAAAAATATTGATTGTACAAAAATCTACAACTGTTAAACTACTTTTCTACATAGCTTTCGAAATTTTGTAGGCAATTGTCATAGCATGGCACAAGGTTTTGTGTGCCTTTTTCATAGGATGTTGCCGCCTGTGTATTCAACCATGTGGTAACATGTTCTTTCAGCTCGTCATCATCGTTGAAGTGTTGTCCACCAAGGACAGATTTTAGGTGTAAGGGGAGGATTACTGTCAAAAGATTCTTTTTTCACGATAATGCCTGACCTCACACACCGAATGTGACCAAACAATTCTTACGGAAATTTCAATGGGACCTGTTTGATCATCCTCCATACAGCTCGGACCTCTCTCCTACAGACTTTCATCTCTTCTTACACCTAAAATCTTTCCTTGGTGGTCAACACTTCGACGATGATAAAGATCTGTTACCACATGGTTGAATACACAGGCGGCAACCTTCTGTGAAGGATGCATGCAAATCTTGTGGCACGCTATGACAAGTGCGTAGAAAATTTCGGCAGTTATGTGGAAAAGTAGTTTAAGAATTGTAGAATTTTGTGCAACAAAAATTTCTTCTGTATCTGTGGACAATTTCGTTTTATTAGCAAACGGAACTTACTTTCTGGACGCGCCTCGTAATTTTTCTAGAATTCTACAGTTACCTGCTGAATAATTAGAACCCTTAATGATAACTGTAGGTAGATTATAAATGGTTGTCATGACGCTGACAAGAGTATGCTGACAAGAGGCAGCAAAAGGGAGCAAGCTGGCCGGTGATCCGCATAAAAGCCCTGTACACGCGAAAGCAGCACGAGAAATTCATCTAACGAACAAGAAAATTCTATAAATAGACTTCATACTATGAAACCTCTATTTAAGCGGTCAGGGCATATCCATTTAAATATCATTTTTTGTGTTTTTAATAATCACCTTTTGAGGTTTCTGCAGCACCAGAACGGACGATGTGACTGTGAAGTTGTACACCTTTCTAAGTCTTTACTCCAACTGGAGATAAGACTGGCAGGACGACGTTTCCTTACAAACATATAGAAATGAATTTACTGACGAATTGTGGAGTGAACATGTCCCGAAAAAATATGAAAATTTGAAAACATTAGGTATCTATCTACTACTTTTTGTGAGTGAAAATAAAAATGAGTAGCAAAATAATATAAGTTTCACTGGATTATATATATTTTGTATTTCATATTCGTTTTAGACTGTGTTATAATCAATACTCAACCAATCTGCAATAGTAAGAAGTTTAATACAACTAGTAATTAATCCAACAATAGTGTAGGTAGGCTGACAGCATTCCGTCGAGAAAGGTGTTGATCTGTCGTGGCTTCTGGAGGACTCTTCAATGTGTCGGTTATCATCGTCGAAGACTGACTGCCGTTGGAGGTTTATTTTTTTCCTTTATTGTGTTTTAATGCCCTGTTACAGGCAGGCTGACAGCAGCCTATGACGCTCCTCTACAGCCGAACGAATGAGAACAATAGACAACAGAGTATAAAATTAACATGGTGATAAAACGGGGTTTTTACAAGTTCAAGATGAGAAAATGGGAGAATGTTAAAAGTACATGACAGGGGATAGACATACATGGTTCTTAAAACAAGACATTGCCGCGGTGGCAAAAAGCACTCACTGCAGACGACTAGACATAACGTGACGGGGACATTGAGGTAAGAAACACTGAACACTGGTTACCCACAGGCATGTGTGCAATGTTAAAAAACACAGGGCGATGAAACACAATATACACGAAGCACTGAACACTGTTAAAACACTAGCACTGCACTGGCCCTGCAAAGGAGGGGGGGATGGAGAAAGGATTCCCGGAGAGGCAGAGAAGGAGGGGGTGAGCCAAGCGGGGGACGGGATGGTGACGGGAAGGGAGGGAGGAGGGGGCGATAATCCACAGGGAGAGGTCAAATTTGGAAGGAGGGATAGATGTCGGGACGGTTGTGGAGAACGTCGTCTTGGAGAGGTAGGTGGTGGAAGCCACCATCGGAGAGGACTTAGAGGGTGTGGAGGTGGAGGGAGGGAGGGATGTGGCGGTAAATCCGTGGCAGGGCCCCGGGATCCAGGAGGAGAGTGTGATGGGACTCCAACCTCTAGTATGTACTTGAGGCAGATGTGTTGAAGGAATTGGACTCGATTGGGGCCGGTCCTGGTGGCCGAGGGGACTAAGGCGCTCCAGTTACGGTCTACACGGCCACTACGGTCGGGGGTTCGAATCCCCCCTCGGGCATGGATATTTGTGCCGTCCTAGTTCGTAAGTAGTTCATAAGTAGTTTGTAAGTTTAGGGACTGATGACCCCGTAGTTAAGTCCCATAGACTGTACAAACATTTATTTGGAATGGGGTGAGGTCGTAACTGATCCGCATGGGGGAAGGGAGGCGGATGCGGTTGGCGAGGCGAAGGGCATGGCGTTCGAGGATTTTGAGGGATTCGTAATAGGAGGGGGGAGCGGAGATCAAGGCGGGAAGGAAGCAGCAAAGGACGGGACGCATGAGGGAATGGTAGGTATACAGGATGTTGGAAGGGTTGAGTCCCCATGTCCGGCCAGAGAGGCATATCAAGAGGTTAAGGCGGGATAGGGCTTTCTGACGGACGGTTCTGAGGTGAGGTTTCCAGGAGAGGTCTCTATCTACAGTTAATCCGAGGTAGCAGAGAGTCTTTGTTTGCGGTATGTGGCGGCCATGGAGAATAATGTAAAGGTCTCTGTGGCGAAAGGATGTGGTGATGCGACCTATGATGATTGCCTGGGATTTTTTAACGTTAACAGAAAGAAGCCACTGGTTACACCAGCAGGAAAATTGGGAGAGAGCCGCTGGAGACTGGGTGGCCATCTTAAAAGGGCTTGCCGGCAGAGCGCGGTGGCGCCAGTGGAGCCTGGTACAGACTCGCTTCCAAGTCGCGATTCTGGCCCGCCTGGTGGATCGACTGGGAACTGAAGCGCAGGCTGGCCGGCGAGTCGTACAGTGGAGGTGGCTGATACATCGCTGGCCAGGACGTCTGTAAACACGCCTGACCGCTTGTTTGGGGGCACACGCTTCGGTCGATAGCTCCAGAGACTGTGTTGCGGGTTGCCAGCTTTCCAGGGTGCCGCCTTATGGCACGTCGGCGGTACGGAGTTTACAACAGACTGAAAATTAAAATGAAAAAGTGATTAAGAATATGTGGGTTTACTTCTGGACCTCGACAAAAATTTTCCAAAGTATACGGACCCCATCCAAGATTACTTGCCGACCTATGATCTATGCGAACGACGAACATCCGTTCTATGTAGATCCTGGATCCGTTAGTTCTGTCTTATGAACAATTCCTCCATCTCTACCCTCGACCGCTGTAGGCCCGGCCTGCTGCTGTTTGCCGGTAAACAGCGCCAGACAATGCGGCCACGCCCCCTACTCGCCTGCTTCCATCACTGCGACGGGCCGCGGCTAGGCCTGGCGCCGCTGGTCTAATGCAGGGCGCCGTCAGGGCAGCGCGTGCCCGCGGCTGGCCTGTTTACGGCTGCGCAGTTATCGCCGCGCCGCGCCGCGCCGGCTGCGCAGGCATTACCGCGCAGTCATTACCGTGCAGGCCGCGTCGCGCCGGAAATTAGATGCCCGCGCGTTCTCCGCTTAATGTGGCCGCCTTGCGGTCGAGAACGCCGCCAAAAATGCGCGGGCAACACAGCGCAGCCCGGTCTACCTGCAGGTGGAACTAAACGCTGCTGCCGCAGATTTCCAGTTTCCGGTTGCGTCGTTATCATATCTCGCAGATTTTCCGGTATTTGCTTTAATTTCCGTGTTCAGAAGGACAACATTTTAGCCTTTCCTTACTTTTGTCATATTATACGAGGCGTGATTTTTAAGTAAGTACCGTTTTGAAATAGAAAAAAAAAATCGCACTGACTTGTTTTACGGCCCTCTTTAGATTTGTAGTTCTATAAGTCTTGCAAAACATTTTGGACCAAAATAATAATGTAAACAATTAAAAATTAATTAATAAAAGTGTCTGAAACCCATCTAGGAAAAGAAATTTTTAGGTAGCGGTGGGTTTTGAACCACTGACCTTCAGCATCACAGTCCAACACATTCCCCACTTCGCTATGGCCAACATAAGTTGCGTTCTTCAATCTTATACTATTGCTGGCCGTTGTTAACTGATGCTAATATGGCATTTGTAGACTCTAGATTATCATTTATCGTACGAAGAACAACGTGTTATTGTTAATTCGTCGCCGGCCACGGTGGCCGAGGGGACTGAGGCGCTCCAGTCACGGTCTGCACGGCCACTACGGTCGGGGGTTCGAATCCCCCTCGGGCATGGATATTTGTGCCGTCCTTAGTATTAAGTAGTTCGTAAGTAGTTTGTAAGTTTAGGGACTGATGACCCCGTAGTTAAGTCCCATAAGCTTAACAAACATTTGAACAATTTTGTTAATTCTTCAGTGCGCCATTGCTTTGAAATGACAACGTGTGAGTTAAAATAAGAAAATCATCAAATAGCAACGCAAGATGGCGTACGCCAGAGAGAGTTCTGGGCGAGGAATGTCACGTGACATCTGCGAACGGCTGCTTTTCCTTAATTCAATGGAGGGTGTCAAAACTCTGCTTTTTGCAAATATCTCTCAAACGATACGTGATATGAAAAAAAAAAAAAAAAAAAAAAAAAAAAACAACAACAACATAAGGATACAAAGCTGTAGAGAATCTTCTCTACAAATTCGGTTATTCAATTTTTGCGTCAGATGAACGGTTTATATGGAATTAAAATTACATTATAAACGGCTTTTTGGTATTATTAACGTATTTCTTGTCCGAAATACTTGAAAAAGCGAGGTTCTGGTATCTGGTAGCTAAAAATTACGTCTGTAAAATTTTGTGCCGATCGGTTGAACGGTTCGACCTAAAAAGTGGGAACACATTACAGCCAGACAGACGTCAAATCGTCGTTATTTTTGCAAATATCTCTGAAACGATACGAGACATGAAAAAACATAAGAGAGCAAAGTTGTAGAGAATTTTCTACTCTACAAACTCTGTTATTCAATTTTCGTGTCAGGTGAATGGTTGATCCGTTATTAGTATTTAAATTTCGAACTGTCAAAAGACGATCGCAAAGGCCCACTTTTACTACTGTAACCTAAAGTGGGTAAAAGAAAAGACGTGCTACGATAACTCTTTTATTGTTAAATGAAAGCCTGTACTTTTCCACATAATTTCCGTCAATACTGAGTCAATTGTCATAACGTTGTACGTTGTATCAGTTTTTGAATACCCTCGTCATAGTAGTCTGCCACCTGACTTGTTAACCACTGCATCTCAACTGTTTTGACTTCGTCATCGTCTTGCTCGGTCACAATACCATACAAAGCAATACGAGAAACATTAGGAAAGTCATTCCGCAAGGAAGAAATCGTGAAGCATCTGTTTTCTCTCAACTTATTGTCCACTTTCATTAACGACCGAAGGACGCCCACTCCGTTGTTCATCAAGCACATTTGTGCGGCCATCTTTAAATTCTCTCATGCATTTTCTTTCCATTCCATAACTCAAAATGCTTTCTCCGTAAACTGCACAGAGCTCACGATGAATATCAATTGCTTTTAGACATTTAGCTCTAAGAAATCTTAGCTCGTACTTCACAGTCGGCGGGACGCACGATTATCGGAGACACCTTAAACACTCAGTACACAACGTAAACAAGGAAGAATCAGACTGTAATCGAGTGCGTAGACAACAGATGTAAGTACCCAGTGCGCATAAAATTATTGAGATAACTCGGCATGTCTTTTTTTAATATCAAAACGGTACTTACTTGAAAAACACGCCTCGTACATTCTTGGTGAATCATGACTTTTGATCCTTAAAAATGCTCTCCAGGTTATCATTTTAACTGAAAACATTCAAATATCACGGAAACTACAGGTCTTCAGAAAAAATTGTACAGTAACAATTTGTATTGGAGGGGGACATCCAACGATCGCGCGGGAATTGCCACGCGGTTGTAGGCAACATGCCATGCGGGGTTCAGACGAATTCGGTAACATTTACTTCCTGTTTGTAAACGAAACATTCGAGCTCGGCAACTGTCCCAGATCCGTCCTCAAACGAAAAATCTGAATTCGGCAACTTTATACCTGAGGTTATTACGGTCGAAGAACATGAAAGGGACGCAGAGGTTGGGAAGGGAGTAACACAGGGTTGTAGCCTTTCCTTAATGTTGTTCAATCTTCAGATTTAGCAAGCAGTGAAGGATGCAACGGGACTGGTTGATCTGTGTGTAACGGGGCTACTTAATATGTGTGTGTGCGTGAGTTGCCTTCAGTACTAACAGGGATCTACAAAAATGAAAGATCGTATCGGGCTACTAAAATTATGAATCTGACTGCAATACTACTAGGAGAGTAACTAGACAATTAGTGCACAACATAATGCTGTTTACGTAAGGCAAGTTTGGGCTCGTCGAAACTTACGCTTTCTGACAGCAATATTAGAAGGATTAAAAAGAGGCCAAATCTTGGTTGGCTGATAGTCACTTTACGAGAACAATAAAAGAATGTCGTACTGTGTTGTACTTGTTGGCCCTGTCTTCGTATTACTATACAATCAGTCTGCATACACAAATAATGAATGCGTGCAAGAAATATTATTTTGTTGTAAAAAGGGAAGTGATACCTCGCTTCACACCAACTCACATTCTTCACTTCATATCGTTTATGTTACCCACTTGCTACAACGTACTTAATTACCAATAACTTACAATCACTTACAGCGTCAAGAACAATCACAAACAAAATTAAACCAATCAAACGGAATAAATTAATATTAAAGAAAATTTAAAAAAATTAGCAATCAGCAAATTCGACACGAGTAACATAAACTACAAAAATGAAGAATGTGCATATTATTGCGAAGTCGTGCAATGAGGCAGTTTCTAAAACAGGGATGCAGCCCTTCCCTCAGGAAAGGATTAATTATAAAAATAAAAATGTCAAAAAGTGAAAGGACCTGCTTTTATATTATTACGTTTGGTTACTGCCCTATCCATGTTATTACAACAATTACAGTGATGAGCCACGAATTAATCAAGGTTGTGTACAGATTCCTACTGAATGGAAAGTGATATAAAATAAAATGAAATGAGCGACTTTGCGCAATGCAAAAAACATTTAAAGTAAATTACCAAAAAATTAGCAGCATCATGAAGAACTCCGGGCTGTGTTGCCACCGTCACGCTCCGCTACTACTCTCCGACTCCCCGCGCGGCAACACCGAGCAAACCCAGCCTACCGACCGCCAAAGATAATCCTTGCGGACCCATCAAAGATGTTTATATATATGTTGTTGCCAACATATATAAACCCAAAACGTAAGGTAGAAAATTTCCATTCAGTAGCCACTTTACAAGGAATGCAAGAGAAATATGGAGAGGGAAGTAAAGTTCAGGGAGAAGAAATACCAACTTTGCGGTTTACCGATGACATAGTAATTGTCTCAGACCGCAAAGGATCTGGAAGAGCAATTGAATGGAATGGACAGTGTCTTGAAAAGAGGGTATAAGATGAACATCAACACGAATAAAACCAGGATAATGAACTGTAGCATCATAAAATCAGGCGACGCTGAAGGAATTAGATTAGGTAATGTGACAAAAAAAGTAAGTAAATGAGTTTTGTTATTTCGGTAGCAAGATAACTTCTGATGGCTGAAGTAAAGAAGATATAAAATGCAGAGTGGCTATGGGAAGAAAAGCGTTTCTGAAGAACCGAAATTTGTTGACATCAAATATTAGTTTAAGAGTTAAGAACTCTTTTCTGAAAGCATTTATCTTGAGTGTAGCTTCGTATGCGAGTGAAACGTAGATGATAAGGGGTTCAGACAAAAAGATGATAGCTTTCGAAATGTGGTGCTACAGACGAATGATAAAAATTAGATGGGTAGATTACGTAACTAATGATGAGGTGCTTAACGGAATTGGGGAGTGAAGGAGTTTCTGGCACATCCTGACTAAGAGAAGGGATACATTGGTTGGACACATTCTGGGACATCAAGCAATCGTCAACTTAGCATTAGAGAGAAGTGTGTAGGGTAAAAATTGTAGAGACCGAGGGACGAATACAGTAAGCAGATTCAAGAGTATGTAGGTTGCCGAACTTATTCTCAGATGAAGAGACTTGCACAGGACAGGGTAGCGCGGAGAGCTGCATCAAACCAGTCTGCGGACTGAAGACCACTACAGCAACAACTTACCTGATGCTGAGAGCGGTGTATTCCGGTTTCGCCTGCTACTTGCTGGTCTCCCCAGTCAGGAGAGTAGCATGACGTCAATGGGGAGCTACACAAACTTTCTGCAAGCCTCGCGCTGCTCTTTCTGACTTTGCACGCTCGATCGCAATGCGTAATTCGTTACAACGCAGTCTTCCATTACATTTTTTTAATTGTATTCTTGTGAGTCGTTCTCATTATTTAGCGAGTACACGCACTTGTTTGTATAAACGATTTTGGAGACAATACGAGCAATTCTCTTAGACTGTTCGAGGAAGATGCTGCCTTTTATGGGTTAATGAAATCATCAGAAAATGAAATGCAACTTCGAAATCGAAGTGTGATGTCGTCAAAATGAGCAACCCATTAACCTTTCTTAATACGATAAATCAACCAAATTTACAGGCCGTAAATTAAACTAAATTTGTCGCCTTAGATCTAAACTCGTATTAGTTCAGAAATCAATTGATTAAACACAATTTGAGTGGCTCTAAGACTACTTAACTACGCTTATACTATCTTAAGAGTGTTTAATCCATATTGACATACTAGTATCACAGTGTAATATATATTTAAAAGTTTAGAGGTCAATGTTATAAGAGATTCGCGCGTCTATAAAAAGAGCAATGCGTGAAGCATACAATAACTACCATCGTCATAACTTAGCAAAAGATCCTGCCGAGAACTCGAAAAAAAACTGGTTCAGTATAAAATCGGTAACAGATCGAAGGTCTCTATCCAGTCACTAGCTGATCATTCTGGAAGTGAAGACAGAAAACAGCAAAATGAAAGCCGGAGTTTTAAGTTTAACATTTAAGAAATTATTCACGCAGGAGGACCATATACACATACCTTCATTTGATGGTCGCACTCATTCCCAAATGGAGGGCACAGTAATAGGCACAGCTGGTGTAGAGAAGCGGCTGAGGAAGCTGAAAACAAAGAAATCGCCGAGTCCAGATGGGGTACCAGTCGGGTTTTACAAGTGACTGGAGAAATGCAAATGTAACTCGTGTGTATAAGAAAGCCAAAAGAACTGACACACAAAATTACAAACCGGTTTCATTAACACCTGTTAGCTACAGAATACTTATTCTCAGATCTGATACAGTAAACTTTCTTTAGTCGCAAAAGCTTCTGACCGTGCATCAGCACGACTTTAGGAAGCATCGATTTTGCGAAACCCTGATTGCCCTCTAACCTCATAACACCTTGCGAGTTCTGGATGAAGGTCAACAGGCAGACTGCTTATTTTTCGATTGTCGAAAAGCGGTTGACATGGTACCGCACTATAGACTGATAACGGAAGTACGAGCGTGTGGAATAGGTACCCAATTGTGTGGGTGGCTCGAAGACTACTTAAGTAATGGAGCTCAGTATGTTATCCTCGATGCCGAGTGTTCATCAGAGACTGGGGTATCGTCAGGTGTGCCCCAGGTAAGTGTGCTAGGACCCCTATTACGAGGGTTGGAACTTAAATAGTGGCAACACTGCTGTGCAGACACTATGGAATGGAATCTACAGTTCTCGATTATACCTTCCCTACGTTCGAGCAAATGGACTCGCCCGTCCATGTCACCGGCGTCGGCACAGTCGAGAGAAACACAATCACTTGTGAGCGAGCCGTCTGACGTAAAGCGGTCACTGTATTTTCGAAACAGGAAGAACGGAGACGAATCAAAATTGAAACGCCAATCCTGCGAATGGAGTCGTTATGAGTCGCCGTGAAAATCGAAAGTGCGTCAGAGCCAAATTCATAGTGGTTCTCGTGTACGACTGTGATGTTGTCATCCTGACGCATTACATTCCTCCAAGGCAGACCGTCATTGGACAGTATTAATATTCGTTTTTCGAGTATCACCTGCGAACAGCTTTGCGAAAGAAGCGGTACCACTTTCTGCGCAACCCACCCATCATTTTTGCAAGACAACGTGCGGACGCATACAGCGCAAGCTGTGGCTGCTCTGTTCGATCGACGGGAATGGGAAGAACTGTACCGTCCACTATACTACCAAGACTTAAGTCCTTGACACTTTGATTCCGAAGATGAACGAACCACTTCGTGTCATTCGCTTCAGAACTGTTTCACAGATTCGACAGGCAGTAGACCGCTCAACTCGCACCATCAACAGAACATGATCCGCTAACGGTGTACTACGGCTTTACATGGCTGGCAACGGCTTCTACACAACGCTAGTGACTGAAGCGCACTAACAGGTGCAAACGTGTAACGCTGTTTCATCGGTTGTGAATAAATAGTTGGCACTATTAAAGTTCCAATCCTCGTATTCTCTCTCTCTCTCTCTCTCTCTCTCTCTATATATATATATATATATATATATATATATATATATATATATATATATCTGACGGACATACTGAGCTGTAATCTGCGGCTGTTTGCTGATGCTGTGCTGTACGGAAAGGTATCGTCTTTGAATGACTGTAGTAGGATGCAGGAAGACTTGGACCAAATTTCTAGGTGGTATGAAAAATGGCAAATAGCGCTAAATATAGGAACATGTAGTGTGATGCAGATGAGTAGGAGAAACAATACCGTAATGTTAACAGAGCATACGTAGTGTGCTTCTTTGCAGAGTCGCGTCAATTAAATATCTATTCGAAACGCTGCACAGCGATATGAAAGGGAACGAGCATAATAAAGACAACCACGGGAATGGCGAATGATCGACTTTGATTTATTGGGCGAATTTTTGGAAGGTGTGATTCGTCTGGAAACGAGACCGCGTATAAAACACTTACAGGACCCTGTCTCGGGTGTTGCTAAAATGTTTTTGCGATCGCCACCAGATCAGTTTAAAGCAGTATTTTCCAACGTGTAGGTCGAGACACCCAGATGGTGTTTGAGGGGGGGGGGAGATGGCAAACTCTTGCTCGGGAGGTCTCCGTCACAGGGGGAACCACTTGCAACATAAAGTAACCAGCGGTCCAGTAACACAAAAACGCGAGCCTAAGTGAAATTTATTTAATGTTAAAATTACGGAGTTCGTTGTGTAACATTGATTTTAATGAAATAGGTCACAAATTGTTTTATAATACAGTGAGTTAATGATGAATAAGCACAAAGCCTGAAAACAGTTTTCAGGAACAAATCGATAGGTAAAAGAACATGATGCAATAAGTAATTATGAAAAACTGGGAAAAACATGTAGTTCGTTACAAATTGTCAGTACAGTGAGACCTTTCTTAATAAGCATTATTCACATCTGAGTCCTTCAAGAAATGCGAAAAAAAAGGGAGAGAGAGAGAGAAAATCTTTCTGCAAGCTTGTAACAATAGGATATTGTGACGCTCAATTTAAAAGAAAGCTACTTGGAAGGGAGTCACATATTTGAAAATATTGTAAAACACTGGTTTAAAGAAGATAGAGGCAGATCAAAGGTGGGCGAGTGTTACTGAAATGCTTCGGTAAATCAAATGAGTTGTCGCTGGAGTAAAGGCGACGTTATTTTCGAGAAAACACTGTTGAAGAAATTTGGAGGGCCGGAATTTGAGGCGGAGTGCAGAACGATTCTACTGCCACCCACCTAGATTTCGCGTAAACACGATAAAGATGAGAGCACGGAGATTAGGGCTCGTACGGATGCATACAAGCCATCGTTTTCTCCCGTTATACACGGGAATGGAGCAGGTAAGCAAGTAACTAGTAGTGGTACTGAGTACCCTCCGCCACAGGCCTTTGGGAAGGTGTATTCGTCTGTGAAGGAGACCACATATCAAACGCTTTTACGACCCCGTCTTGAATATTGCTCAAGTACTTGGGATCCCAACCAGATTGTATAAAGGAGGCGGGCGGTTAGGTTTGCAACTGGTACACTCGATCAACGCACGAGTGTTACTCAAATGCTGCGCGAACTGAAATAGTTTGTCGCTGGATGGAAGGCGACATTCTTTTAGAGAAACACTGTTGAAGAAATTTAGAGCACCGAAATTTGAGGTGAACTGCAGAATTATTCCACTGCCGCCAACCTACATTTCGATTAAAGACCACAAAGATACGATTACGGCTCGTTCGCATTCATATAAAGATTCGTTTTTCCTTCGTTCTACATGAGAGTGGAACAGGAAAGCAAGTAACTGTTTTACCTTTAAGAAATCTTTACGCTGGCGGACCGCACAAATGTACCATCATTTGATTAACGCACTAATTCCGAAATGGAGGACATAGTAATAGGTATTTCCGGTGTAGAGAAGCAGCTGAGACAGCTAAATACGAAAAAGTCTGCTGGTCCTGATGGTATACCAGTTCGGTTTTACAAAGGCTATTCTGCGGCTTGGCCCCCTACTTAGCTTGCATTTATTGCGAATCTTTAATTCAGCGTAAAGTTCCTAGTGATTGGAAAAAAGCGCAGGTGACTTCCGTTTATAAGAAAGGAAAGAGGACTGACCCAGACAATTACAGGCCAATATCGTTGACATTAGTTTCATGTAGAATTTTGGAGCATATTCTCAGTTCGAATTTAGTAAATGTCCTTGAAACGGAGAAGCTTCTTTCATCGAATCAGCAAGGGTTTGGGAAACATCGTTCATGTGAAACTCAGCTTGCCCTTTTCTCACATGACATCTTGCAAGCCATGGATGACGGGCAACAGGCGGATTGCGTTTTTCTCGACTTCAAAAAGGCGTTCGACGCGGTGTCACACTGCAGACTGCTAACGACGATACGAGCTTATGGAATAGGTTCACAGATTTGTGACTGGCTGGAAGACTTCGTAAGTAATATAACTCAGTACGTTTTTCTCGATGGCGAGTGTTCATCAGAGAGGAGTATATCGTCAGGCGTGCCCTAGGGGAGTGTGATAGGACCGCTATTATTTTCTATCTATATAAATGATCTGATGGACAGAGTAAGTTGTAATTTGCGGGTGTTTACTGATGATACTGTGGTGTATGGGAGGGCGTCGTCTTTAACTGACTGTAATAGCATACAGGATGACAGACAAAATTTCTAGTTGGTGCGAAGAATTTGCAGCTAGCTCTCAATGTAGAAAAATGCATGGTGATGCCAATGATTGGGAAAACCAATCCCAATAATGTTTGAACACAGCATTAGTAGTGAGCTTCTTGATGCTGCCGCGTCGTTCAAATATCTAGGCGTAACATTGCAGAGCGATACGAAATGGAACGAACATGTAAGGACAGTTGTGAGTAAGGCGGACAGCCGACTTCGGTTAATTGGGAGAATTTTGGAAAGATGTCCTTCATCTGTAAAAGAGACTGCATATAAAACGCTTGTGCGACCACGTCTTGAGTATTGCTCAAGTGTTTGGAACCCCCAGCAGATAAGTTTAAAGGAAGACATAGAAGCAGTTCAGAGGCGAGCAGCTAGGTTTGTTACTGGTAGGTTCGACCAATGCGCGAGTGTCACGGAAATGCTCCGGCAACTCAATTGGAGATCACTGGAGGAAAGACGACGTTCTTTTCGTAAATTTCTGTTGAGGAAATTTACAAAGGCTCATGTTTTCAATTTTTCTAAAAACAAACATAGGCTAAAATATTTTTTTATATTTTATGCTCATAGTTTGCATTTGTAAGACCTTTTCTACAAATACTGCAATATTTTATATATAAAATTGGGGAAAACATTTCTTAAAAATTGTTTCAATATACGCCACCAGAACTTCCAGTTGTTGTTCCAAACGAAGTCAGATTATCAGAATGAGAAGTGTTTCTTTGTATTTGAACACTGGCAACGACACGGTTGCATTTCACCAAGCTCGCTGCCTATCAGCCACGTCTGTAGTAGCTTGGTGTTTCGTAAACTCTGAATTAATTTTTTGCATCAGTATAAATACCTTGCATTCTGATTTTAGAAGCGTAAGTCTATACTATTATTTCCAAGATTATTGGTTCTTTTACTGTTATTGGCATTGCAACGTATCCATCCTCTAGACAAAATATTACTCTTAAACCTAACTTTAAAAAGTATTACACATACTGAGAGAGGAGCCTTATGATATACTGAAATATTGCTACTCCAAATAACGACTTCACGTCTGTAAATAGATAAATAAGCTGTTATAGTAGTACGTAATTTAACTTACCATAACGCTAGTGAACAAATGAAAGTCGGTTTTTCTCTTTTTTCTATTTACGGTCTTACACATAATTGGAAACTTATCTCAACACCACAAAACAAAATAAACGGCAGCGGCAGCATTCACAGTAGTGCTTAACATAGCAATAATGGAGTAAGGCCAACAATGGACAACGGGTAAAGGAGGACAGGGCAATAGTCGATGCTGTTATCGATAATTAAAATCTATAGATGACTTCATCTTGAGATTTGATAAGCTCTTCAATTTCCGTGTTTGCTTACAAAATACATTTGCTTTATATGTAAGGTCCGCCTTGTGCAAACACAAATGTTTTTTTTTTTTATTTTTTTTATTTTTTTTTATTTTTTTTTTTTTTTATGTTTCGCTAGCGTTGCAGCATCATCAGTGGGATGTTTAATTCGTGTTGTCTGTCAAATTAGCAATGGAATGATTGTTACTTTTGTACATTAACAGTAAAAACTACAGATAAATGTGAGACTACTATACATCGTTTCTAATTTGTATAGGTATGCTAGGCCTACCTTAATACCACATGTAGTTATGTTTGTGGTTCTTCCACTCACAAAACGTCACTGATATTTTTTGACAGTTTGTCATCTGCAAACCAAAACGTGTGTATTTAATGTGCTGAATAGTTATCTTGTAGATATCGGGATTTTTATGAAAATACAGGACGTAGTTTTTGTGTTTTGGTTTCATTTTATTGTAGCTACTGCTTCTATAACAAAATGTCTAAGTGTTTATAGCAAGTTTTTGTTATGTTTTCATAACATAAACATTGAGTGAAAGTGAAAGTGACACAGTGCCTGTCCACAACACGAAATACAGCGCATATCCACCAAAGTAAGTGACAAAAACTTGCTATAAACACTTAGACATTTTGTTATAGAAGCAGTAGCTACAATAAAATGAAACCAAAACACAAAAACTACGTCCTGTATTTTCATAAAAATCCCGATATCTACAAGATAACTATTCAGCACATTAAATACACACGTTTTGGTTTGCAGATGACAAACTGTCAAAAAATATCAGTGACGTTTTGTGAGTGGAAGAACCACAAACATAGCTACATGTGGTATTAAGGTAGGCCTAGCATACCTATACAAATTAGAAACGATGTATAGTAGTCTCACATTTATCTGTAGTTTTTACTGTTAATGTACAAAAGTAACAATCATTCCATTGTTAATTTGACAGACAACACGAATTAAACATCCCACTGATGATGCTGCAACGCCAGCGAAACATGTATGGGAAAAATAAAAAAACGTATGTGTTTGCTCAAGGCGGACCTTACATATAAAGCAAACTATAGATGACTGTTGAATGTCGATAGTGCGTATCCCTTTTTCAGCGTATGACTGATAGCAATATCATACAGTTTCACTACACGGTAGCTACGTCGTGTCTTATTTCATTTAGTCCCTTCGTAGATTCGAGTCTACCATTGAGGATGGGTGTGTGGGTGTTGTCCTTACAATGATAGGTAATTGGGGTGGTCCGGACCCCCAAGAACCCCCCCCCCCTTTATCTACGTCCTTTAGCGTTACAGTTCGTAATTATTCTCCATAAAACTGCAACTGTATTTTGATTTATTGTGAAACTAAACCATAGTGCTTAAATGGAGCGTACTGCAGTACCGATTCAACTGCGTACCCTCCTCCACACATCTATAGGTGTATTGCAGAGTATGTATATGCAGATGGAGCAATGGTAGTTTCACAAGCATTGCAGTCCCGCAACAGCCCTCGTGCGGCTCGACCGTAAACGAACGCACTCCACCGGACAAAGTTTCGCACAGCGACGATTGCACACCTGTCCTTCCCTACTACCGAGGCAGAGCAACTCGCGCAGCTGCAGGGACGAAACGGCGCAGATAAGCATCTGGCGCGGCTGCCCGCTACGTCCTACGTGCTCCGCTACGTGCTACGCGGCCAGCGCGAGTTGGCCGGCCCAGTTTGAGCGGCCGTGCCATCAGCGGCGGCAGAGCGGAGGTGTGGCACAGTGGCTCAGCACCTCCCAGGCGTGTGCGGCCTGTTTAGCATCAGGCGCGCGCGGCGCCGTCCCCTAACAGGCTCTCAGTGGGATTGCGCGGCCGCTCCGCTCAGACGCGGGATTAGTCGCCGGCAGCTGCGAGGACGCGTGGCTCTCATTGCGGCCTGAGCCTGCCGCCTCCAGCCGCCATTAGCTAATACCACAGACAGGTGCTCCGCCGGCGGCCGAAATCTCTGCCGGCCACAGGGGGTTGCGGCGGTGGCCAACAAACGACCACTCTGGCCTCACGCCGCGTCCACTCACTGTAGTCAACGAAGGAAAAAAAATAGGGGGAAAATTCGTGTAGTCGCAAACTTTTGTACAGTGGTAGGGAACACTGCCATGAAATACATACTAAAAGTCCCGACCTCTGGGGTGTGAGTGCGAGGGAGAGTCGGTGTATGAAGGTACACTCCACACTACTTTATAAAATACTAGCTGAAACCTGCGGCTCCACTCGCATGTTGGTTGATTGTGATAGATAAGCTATCTTTCAGTAGTGTGCTATGAGACTGGTTTTCAAGGATGAAATGAAATACAATACCTTTTTTAGAAACAAACCTTTCTAATCAACATTCAAAACAAATATAATTTCCATATTGGTATTATTATCTTTACAGAGAAAGAGCTGAATAGATTGTAGCCACAGACATATATGTCTTTGATTGTAGCACGCATAGGCCAAAGATATGGTCTGTGGCATCACGTTTCGCTTTATGTAACCTCCTTGCTATAGAGTCGCAAACGTCATCGCTGGCATTCAGTCCGAATTTATTTTTTAATTTTACGACTTTCAACCACATATCTTCCACCCCCTTATAGCTATCGGCATGGAACTGCTATGGTGTACAACGGGAGACTTCGGACAACAATTACACACAGCCCATTCGTTTGCGTTCCGTAGTTTTCGCTGCAGAGCGAAATATTAACACACACAAACGTATAATTTTGTATACACCGTTAACTTTCCATCCCAATATACTCCATCCTTTTATCATTATCAACCCTCAAGCAACAATGCAACCAATAAATCTATTTTCAAAGAGTAAACATAATTTTCAAAGAGTATTTATTGTTCCGCATTTCGCGTTACAACCTTCAAATTACTATATATCTATCAGATCGCTATAAAACCGTGCCTAAAACCTTCTTTAGGTATAAAGTAGTAACTGTACAAATATTTAAGTCTCTGCGTCTTGTCGTTCGGACGTGATTAGCGTACACCGAACAGATATTCACATTATATATATATATATATATATATATATATATATATATATATATATATATATATATATAGCTATCCGATCGTCATAAAACCGTGCCTAAAGCCTTTCCCGGGTAGACATTAGTAACTGTACAAATTTTTAGCTCTTTATGTCTTGTGGTTCAGACGTGATAAACGTACACCGAACAGACATTCACATTTATAGATATAGACTAGCTGAAACCTGGCGTTGCCGATTTTTACGTATATATTCATTCATACGAGGGTAAGTCAGTTATTATCCGCAATTTAGTTCTATTTTTGTTTATGTTGGTAGTACTGTCGCCGCGGTGGAGTAGCCGAGCGGTCTAAAGCACCTCGCTGCGGAGTGCGCGGGTGCTCGCCGTGGAGGTTAGTCCTTCCTGGGGCATGGGTGTGTGTGTTTGTCCGTAGGTTAGTTTACCTACGTTTAAGTAGTTTGTAAGCTACCTCTTCGATGTGAGTTCGAGGGAGAGTAGGTGTATGAAGGTACACTCCAAACTACTTTATAAAATACTAGCTGAAACCCGGCGTTGCCATCTTTTACGTGTATATTCACTCATACGAGGGTAATTCAATTATTATCCGCATTTTAGTTATATTTTTGTTTATGTTGGTAGTACTGTCGCCGCGGTGGAGTAGCCGAGCGGTCTAAAGCACTTCGTTGCGGAGCGCGCGGTTGCTCGCCGTGGAGGTTCGAGTCCTCCCTGGGGCATGGGTGTGTGTGTTTGTCTGTAGGATAGTTTACCTAGGTTTAAGTAGTTTGTAAGCTACGGACTAATGACCACACAGTTTGGTGCGATAGATTTACAGACATTTTTTTAGTACTGTCGTTTTATGTTGGTGACGCATGCTTTGTTTATTTGTTGTCATATCTTTGCAATTTTCAAGCTGCTACGTTAGTTTCGTTGTCGCTGCCGTGCTGTTAATCTTGGTTGCTCCGCTGTCTATTTGCATCAAAGAAGAGCAAAGTTCAGTGATACGTTTTTTGTGGGCAGAAGGTGTAGCAGGGGCCGAAATTCATAGAAGGCTTTCAGTACAGTAGGGGAGCTGTGTTTTGCCACAACGAAATGTGTACGAGTGGATTGAAAATTTCCGAAATGGTTGCATGAGTGTTAAGCACGATGAAGGAGCCGGACGACCGTTTACCGCCACAAATGAAGAAACCATTGAGCGAGCACGTGAAACGATTCTCTTAGACAGACGATTAACTATTGATGAAGTGGCTCATCGCCTTCAAATTAGTCATGGTTATGCCTACGAAATTATTCACAACAGACTTTGGTTTCGTAAAGTGTGTGCAAGATGGGTCCCAAAACAACTCACACAGTTGCATAGGTAAACGCGCCTCGATATCTTCAAAAAACAATTTGATCGCTATGGTAACGAAGGGGAAAACTTCTTAGACAGAATCATTACTGGTGACGAAACATGGATCCATTATTACGAGCCGGAGAGTAAACGGCAGAGTATGGAATGGAAACATCCAAATTATCCGTGCAAGAAAAGTTAAAGACCCAATCGTCCGCAGGAAAACTGATGCTTACGGTTTTCTGGGATGCACGAGGTCCTGTACTGGAACATTATAGTGAAAGGGGCACAACAATAAACAGTGTACGTTACAGTGAGATGCTTACTGACAGGCTAAAGCCCGGAATTCGAAGCAAACGCCGAGGTTTGCTGGCAGAAGGTGTTGCGTTGTTGCACGACAATGCCCGTCCGCATACTGCTGTCCACACTGCTGAAACGCTCCAAAAACTCAAATTCGAAGTACCGGATCATCCTCCATATAGTCCCAAACTTGCCCCTTCTGATTAACACTTGTTTGTTCCACTCATACAGGCATTAAGGGGCCGTCGATTTGACTCGGACGAAGCAGTGAAGGAAGCGGTGCATTCCTGGCTCGCAGGAACCTTCTGTTATGAGGGCATAAGGAAGCTTGTAGAGCAATGGATGAAGTGCACAGAAAGCAAGGAGACTATGTCGAAAAATGATGTTCTTGTAAGTTTCGTATTTTATTACAATAAAATCTTATAACTACTTTGCGGATAATAATTGCCTTACCCTCGTATAAGGACTGTATGTTTGTAAAATCTCATGGTGAAATGTGTCCACTGAATGTGCGGTCGTGGTCCATTTTGAATTATTCATTACTCTTAGGTGTTTATCCGCCATTAATATTGTCTATTCGTATGTCAATTGCTTTATTCTTTTTATTAATGATCAATGCCTCATGCTTATATATGTTTCCACCCGTTGATTGAACTTGAGTTCATGTGAATGTGGAAGGTTGCTTTTAATATTGACTGATTGCCGCGCAATGGCTTACAGCCGCCGACTCGCGCTTTAGGCATTATTTACTTTAGATAAGAACGCATGGCTTCGCATGTCGTCTGCATTGGCGTCTGCTGGGTGGCCAGAGATGGCGAGGTGGCCTGTTCTTAGTGTAGTACCAACATAATCAAGGTCGAAATAGGTGACAAAAGAGACCTCTCTGAAGCTCTAGAAGAGGTTATTATCTTGGCCAGGTAGCAAGGGGTTGGTAGACACTATGCTCTGAACGCGCTCTCGTCGCTTTTTGTGCTCTCTACATCCGGTGTGTGGAGGGGAATGCTTTTTGCGTGGCCTTAGGTTTCACTTTTCCTGCGACCTCCGAAGAGATTATACTATCAAATCATGGTGAGGTGATGGTATGCTGTTAGGAGTTTGCTTTCTTTGTGATCAGGCAGTCTTGGTATATCAGTGATAGTTTTCTTGAGTAATTCTTTCGCTATGCGAGGCGAAGTGTTTCTTCATTTACATAACTCAAGTAATTCAGTTTAAATTTAGTATTTGCATCCTCATTCCAGTGATGATTTTGTTTCCGGTTTTCGCAAGTTAGAATTCACGTGTGTGGCCTTTAGCCTTTGTGTCATCTTAGTATGTTTGGATTAATATATATATATATATATATATATATATATATATATATATATATATATATATATATATATATATATATATCCGCCAGATTGCTAACTATTTCTCACGTTTTCTGATTTGATTCCTTCTTTCCTGTCTTAGTATGCCCGATTGCACCAAGTGCTTTCGTAACGGTCCTTACTTCGGTCTTCAGTCATGCTTTTACTAATAGTAGCAGTCTTCTATATGAATTCTCGCGTGTTGTTTGAAAGTCGGCCGCTGTACGAAATAAAAGCTTAATTCTAGTAGGAGGTACCAAGATAAGAGTTTATTGTTATATAAAAAAGCTTAATTTTGGCAGTAAAATTAGCAAAAAGATCCGTGTGAACTACCGTCTACTCCCTGCTGCAAAACCTTGTTCCCTGGCCCACATTGAAAACATACTTGGTTCAAAATTACTCTAACAACAGGAAGGTAACGATACAGTGTCCAATATATTTAGCAGCTCACACGAAATTACACACAGGCATTATTAAACAAGACACCACAATTAAAGTTATTTTATAAAAGTGGCTAAGAACACATTTATGGCGCAACGGAACTTAAACATAAAAAAATCGCATCTGAGTTTGTTCTCAGCACTGGTGAAAAACAATTTAAAAAAGGGAAGGAGCTCGAAAACTACAATTTATAGGCAAGTCAAAATTATACTGAACATAACTTGTTTATTCAGGGCGAATGCAAGTAAAATTGGGACCCAATTTTGTTAATAAAATAAAAATGCATCCCACTGAAATAATGTACTTTAGTTAACCTATCTTACACAGACGATGCCCAGCATTGAATTTAACATAAATTACACAAAACTTAACGCTACTGGGGAAGGATTTACAAACAACACTCACTCGCTCACACACACGCAATGCAACAGCGTAACTCACCAAAATCAGGGTGCTGAAACGAGGCAGAAGCAGGCGCCGCTATCGTAGGCGAAATTCAGCAAAGCCAGAGGTACCACACAACACAATATGCAATGAAACTGCGAAGAAGGCTCTGGTCTGTTATGCCTGATTCGTGATGGTGCGTGAGGATAGCAAAGTTAAGTTGCTTTTAGTGTAGACCGCAAGAAAACACACTAACGGCGACACACTGCTAACTAACATGATCGAACTCCACTGAAGGTGAATTGGTTAAAAATCGGATTCATTACACAAAATCAAGACGGACCCTGAAGTTACAGTCTGAGAGTAAACCATCTAGGCACTGGTTTTATGAGAAGTCGCGTGAATTCAGGTGACTGGCTGAAAACACCGGAAGTCGGAGTTCGGACCCACGTGGTTCCGAAAACCGATAAAAATGTATAAATTCACTTTCCGAAAAAATAAAGAAAATTAACTACGGCATGTAACCTCTAGAACTGCGTAGACGTTTGTAAGGAAGCTACTGCAATGCAGCAACATGCGTTCACAGAGACGGAACAAGTCCAGTCTCAAGACCCGGAAAAATGAAATAATTACAAAGCCGTAAAAATAAAAATAAAAACTACGGCATGCAGCCCATAGAAATGTTTAGAATTTAAAAATTACGCTATTGAAGGAGGTTGTACAAGGCTTGGAAAGAATTTCTGACAAAGACTGAGTGCATACTACAAATTCGGAGAAGAAACAGCAAAATGCCTCGTAGCGCCCAGCCAGTCGCCTAGCGAAGGCTGCTTCTCACCCTGACGTGATATGGACCGTTGTGTGGCCTTGTCTCTGGAAGGTGTTGCGTATGCTCGCCACGCACGTACTCAAGAAAGTACCGCGAGAAAAAAATGTTCAAATGTTTGTTAAGCTTATGGGACTTAACTACGGGGTCATCAGTCCCTAAACTTACAAACTACTTATCAACTAGCTTATCCTAAGGACGGCACAAATATCCATGCCCGAGGGGGGATTCGAACCCCTGACCGTAGTGGCCGTGCAGACTGTGACTGGAGCGCCTCAGTCCCCTCGGCCATCGCGGCTGGCCAAAGTACCGCGAGTCCCTAGGTGGGTAGTTATAAGTGATTGTGAGTTTTGGACAGTGACATTGGCGCATACATGTTGTTACTACAAAGTCATATGGCTATATAGTGTGAGTGATAAAGGAGTAGAAATATTTCGTGCAAATTGTCACACACAGAGCTACAAACAAAAATTCATTTTTCCGCATGTTCCTATGTCAATAAATGCGAATGCAATTGAATGTTAAAAATCTGGAAATATGGACTTTTGGGTGTTACTGTGTGCCGACATAGGCCGAGGGGACATATCAGCAACAGGGCACAACCTGTGAGTGTTGTACGTAGTCTAGCCGCTCACGAGAAGGTGAGGCATGCGGCGTCAAGCGACGGTCTGCGTGACACTGCGAGCAATGACAGCGCTCACATCTAACTCGTGCCATTGTGTCGTGGCTAGTTAGCATAGGGAAACGAACTTATGCCCTGGTGCCCTGGAAGAAGAAAGAAGGAAGGGAGTTTAACGTCCCGTCGACAGCGTGGTCATTAGAAACGGCTGGTGCCCTGGTGCCGATCTGTTTGTTCCCTTGGCCAATATCGACGCACAGTAAGACCCAAGAGTCCACTTAATATTTCCAGATTTTTACCATTCAAATGCATTGTCATTTATTTACATAGGGACATGCGGAAAACGAATTTATGCTTGTAGCTCTGTGTGTGACAATTTGCACGAATTGTTCTTCCCTCATTTATGACTCACGATGTATATAAAAGTGCAGGTAGCAGCCATCTGTAACGACGATGTTGTCGGCGGCACGTTAACAGTGAATCCTGCCACGCTCGTCACTTAAACCCAGTTTACACGATGATCGCGCTAGTCACGTTGCGCGCCATCAAGCGACGAAAACGCGGAACTACTAGCGTTTCGTGAGCGCAGACGGTGTTTCGTACTAGCTAGTACGCTTTAGGACAGGTTCTAAATTTGCTAGTAGCGAAGTGGGTGAGCATGTGTAGAAGTGAATTCGTTGCGTGGTTTTCATGTTTATGTGTGGAAGTAGTCGCGTCCTTAGCGAAATTGCTTGCTTTGTCGGAGTGATACGTCTTGCATCGGCGGAGGGGAACAGAGCAGAAATTGCGCCTTCGATTGAGGCATACAGGGTTGCTGCAGAAAATGCCCTTTATTGTAAGAAGGTACGACGACTTATTTATGAAGAAAATAACAGAAAAATGTGTATTTAAATGTATTTTCAATACCTCTTGTTGATTAACTTGATATTTTTAAAATTCTGTAATTTTTAGCATGTCAGAAAGTCAGTTGCACATAATTTCGGAAGTGTGATGCTAAAAGTAAAGCAAAAATTAATTGAGTGAGGTCCATTATGGGTCGGAAATGGAAATTGCTGTGCAGACTTCAACAGCAATATTTGTAAAGGTCGGTACAGAAATTCTTTGTGCAAAGGCTATGCTTTCGAAACATTCTCCTGTCGCCAGAAACAGCAATGTTATAGCGAATCTGCAAAACATAACAATTACAGGAAGTAACTGACGCATAACTTTAACAAAGCTGAAAATGTAACTCAAGTGTAAAAAGTATTTCGTACCTTTAGCTTGGCGAAATTCTCTCTCTCTCTCTCTCTCTCTCATCACCGTATTTTTGTACTTTGACGAACGAAAGCAACTTGGTAAAACACTCAGCACTTAATATATGCAAAAAATAGTCTGAATTCTTTGAGGTCCTCTGGTATGAGTTACTTAATTATCTGAATGCAGTACACATCTCATTGTTCCTCTCTTCCTCTCAACCAAGGAAACATCGAACTGCCGGCCGCGGTGGCCGAGGTGACTGAGGCGCTCCAGTCACGGTCAGCACGGCCACTACGGTCGGGGGTTCGAATCCCCCCTCGGGCATGGATATTTGTGCCGTCCTAGTTCGTAAGTAGTTCATAGGTAATTTGTAAGTTTAGGGACCGATGACCCCGTAGTTAAGTCCCATAAGCCTTACAAACATTTGAACATTTGAAACATCGAACTTTTATTTCTGCTTCACTGTAGTGTTCTAACAAACATTACCACAGCTCCTGCAACCGTCGACAGTGTAGTCTTCCACCTTGACTGCCGGCTGTGTGAACCATTCCATACCTTAGAGTGCCAGACATCGTGCATGCAGCAGTAAGCCAAGCTGCACTTGGTTTCCTTATCATCTGCCACAAAGACTGCTGGCTCTTTGAAATAAACAAGAAGGTCCCTGTCCACGAAACATGAAAATAAATCCAGAACTGAACACACAGCATCTAAGTCACATACAGCTCTGACGCCAAGGGCCGCACTAAAAACTATACTTCGCGAACAGTCTAAGTCCACCCCTCTGTAGGATCACTACGATGTGTTGCTGTGCCGCCCCTCAGTACTGTCAAGGAGAATATTCTGCGCTTCTACATTCATCTTGAAATCACTACCTTCATTTTATGAACCTAAAAACAAAAATAAAATCATTGTTCAGAAAATCGAAAAACAACATACAAAACAATAAGTTGAAGGATCATAAAACTCTAAATACTCACTAGAAATTTGACGCAGTTTTTCTTGCACAAAGATTGGATCACTATCTGAATTGTCGATTCCGTGGTCCACACTGTCATTATCAATACAATCTTTCTGACATTCGTGCATAATTTCGTCCAGAGTAAGAGAGCGTGAAGCCACGTCCGTTCATTTGCCTACTGAGAGAGCGGACACCACTTGTTACCTGCCCCGTTTCATACAATGAATACGGCCAGTCGGCCAATTTACAAACTAAATTTACAAGATATATAGGCTGTTTTAGACACTAAATTTACCAAGTAAGGCATTTAAATAGATCAAACCCGTCAATAAACTTGATTTTGTGTTTAAAAGTACGTAAACGGAGATCACGTCAAATGACGTGATAGGCATTCTACAGAAATTTCCATAGCCTGTCAATTGACGTGATTGGTAGTCAGAGTGTTATGTTGAATATTGTCAGCTATGACATAAACCGCCGCGGTGGAGTAGCCGAGCGGTCTAAAGCGTCTCGCTGCGGAGCGCGCGGTTGCTCGCCGTGGAGGTTCGAGTCCTCCCTGGGACACGGGTGTGTGTTTGTCAAATGTTTGTAAAGCTTATGGGACTTAACTTCGGGGTCATCAGTCCCTAAACTTACAAACTACTAATGAACTACTTACGAACTCGGACGGCACAAATATCCATGCCCGAGGGGGGATTCGAGCCCCCGACCGTAGTGGCCGTGCAGACCGTGACTGAAGCGCCTTAGTCCCCTCGGCCATGTGTGTTTGTCCTTAGGTTAGTTTACCTAGGTTTAAGTAGTTTGTAAGCTACGGACTGATGACCACGCAGTTTGGTTCGATAGATCTACAAACATTTCACTTATGACATAAATCCAAACGTGAACAATCCACGTATATAAACAGTAATAAACCCGTATTTTTGCATAGGCGCTGCTGTTGGTTATAATCAGCTGTGTAGACGGAAGTTTATCGTATTAACGCAACCAAGCCTGTACGATCGCACGTCATTAGCACCGAGTAAGTACGCTTGGAGCACTGCAGCAGACAGTGATCTTTCTTGTGCACTTTCGATCGTCGTGTAAACTATGCACCACACCGTTGCCCTGGTAACTGGGAGGCGGGCAGCTAGCGCGCGCTGAGACGGCCGTGACTTGCCGTGCTGAGTGCGGCGCAACCTTGCCTTCCGCTCGACTCGGGTCGGTAATTGCCGATTGGCTGGACGGCAGTGGGTGGGGGGGACGGCAAACAGGCGGTGGGCGCGCAGCGAACCGACAGCGGCGCGAAGCGAGCAAACAACAGCCGATGCCGGTGCCGATGCCGCCAGGCCGCTGCGCGCTGCGCGCCTGCCGAGACGGCAAACAGCGGCCGGCGAGCAGCAAACACCGCCCAAAGTGGCGCCGACGATGACGTCACAGCACCGCAGTCACCTCGTGGCGGAGCCGGCCGCAGGCCGATGCGCTTTGCGCTTACTGTAGTGGCGCGAGTTTACCTGAAATCAACTCTTAATTGTTCTCGCGTTTTCATGTATCGACGTGCTAAATACTCCGTGAGAATAAAAATACACTCCTGAAAAATGAAAACAACGTGAATTCCTTGACCAGCAGAGCGAAATTTTACTGACACCTTCTCGAGAAGGTATAAAATTCAGGATCACGCAGACAGAGCCATACGCACGTGATTACAGTATTAGAGTTGCACAATGAAATAAATCGCAGTTTGCTATGTTATGGCTTCACTGTACTAGGTTTAAGTGAAATACCAAAGTGCGGCGAATGAAACTTTGTGCCCGGCCGAGATTCGAACCCGGACTCCCCTGCTTACTAGGCAGACGCGTTGACCACTCCGCAACCGAGGACACAGTGACCAACACGACTGCAGAGGACTCTTCCCTGCATGTCTCCCGCCACACCCAACTCTCCAATCCCCTCACTGTCTCTTTCATATTACCACAGCCTATTTTGTTCTGTAATGCTCGCAGCCACAATACTGTAGCCCCGCATCAGGAACAGGTCATGAGGTATCGATACACAATATATTGCCGTCAGGAGCCCAGCCACGACTTGTATACAATTATATATATTTGACGACATTACAGCGTTCAAATTAATGAAATAAATCGCAATTTGCGATAACTTATGGCTTCACTGTACTAGGTTTAGATGAAATACCAAAGTGCAGCGAATGAAAACTTCTGCCCGGCCGGGATTCGAACCCGGGATCTCATGCTTACTAGGCAGACGCGTTGACCACTCCGCCACCGGGGACACAGTGACCATCACCACTGCAGAGAACTCTTCCCTGGACTTCTCCCGCCACACACAAATCTCCATTCGTCTGTTCTTTCTGAGCGGGAATACAGTATTGTGGCTGCGAGCATTACAGAACAAAATATTCTGTGGTTATAGGAAAGAGACAGCGTGGCGAATGGAGATTTGAGTGTGGCGGGAGACGTGCAAAGTAGAGTCCTCTGCATTCAGGCTGGTCACTGTGTACTCGGTTGCGGAGTGGACACAGTCTGCTTTCGACAGCGCAGCGGTGAGGACGGACTGTTTACGTCCCGCCGCAGTGTCTCGCGCGTGAGCGGTTGTTTACTTCTCGCAGTCTTCGCGAGTGTTACTTCATATAGACATAGAATGGCTCATTCGTACCGACAGTCTACAATCAAGATCAGCTTTAACAATGAATTTGCACGACCGAAAGCATTCGAAGTGGAAAGATTCATCCATGAAGAGATTAAAATTGATCCACGAGAGATGATTGGAATACACTTCTCCATTATAAGTAGTGTGGTCTACGTAAAACTGATCAACGACATGGTATGTGACAAGATTGTGCGAGAGAACAAAGACGGACTAAAATTCAAACATTCTGACGGAAATGTCGGAGCAGTGACAATCGATCATGCAGGGCTGGGACTAAGAACCGTCAGAGTTTTTGAACTACCTTTCGAGGTACCGGCTGACATGGTGACAAAAGCGCTGCAACCCTATGGTAGAGTGCTAAGCCACATAGCAGAAAAATGGACAACCTTTACGACGTACCCTGTTCTTAACGGCGTACGACAAATAAGGATCGAACTGACAAAACACGTGCCGTCTTATCTCACGATTGGAGGCTGCAGAGCAATAGTAATCTACGATGGCCAACCAAAAACATGTTCAGGCTGTGGTAAGGAAGGTCATGTCCGTTCAGAATGTCTTCAACGGAGAATTGTTCAGGTACCAACAGGAGAACCTGTACAAACATCTACGGCCACGACCCTCCCTCTCACATATGCAGAGGTGTTTACGAAGAACGTTCACTCAAACAATGACATGACCCAACAACTAGAACATTCTGCCGAAGGTTCAGCAAACGAAGACACCTTCAAGGAAGAGTTAGCGTCTCTCCCCACAGAGATGCCGCGAACGATCTCTCCACCAGAGATACTCGAACAGAACATGGAAGTCGACAGTAGGGTAGTGCCAACAGCCGCCTTCGTCCCCGCCAGCAAAGAGGACAGCGATGCACAACCAAATTCGGATACGGAAGCCCATGTCCGTAAGCAACGATCTCCAAAACGACACAAGAAACGGCGACTCACCCCGTCAGACGACTGCTTACAACGTACGACCGGAGACAGTGAACACGTTGAGGGGGGCGGTGACCACGCAGAGGTTACCGTGATCTCTCATCAAGAAGGTCAACATCCCGATAAAAAGAAAAGCCACGAGCGACCTGCAAAGTATGACAACGAAGAACTGCCTGCAGCCCACTACCAGTCTGCTACAGTGGAAAAGACGACACAACAGGAAGGGGTGGAGAAGACTAAGATGACGACGATCTGTTCACAAGGCGATTGGTCAGAGGACACTGGAGATGACCCGATGACGGCCGCAACAGGCGACGGGGCAGCGACGGCGCCCCTGCAAAGTTAAACACGCAGTTAACGCCAGCGGATATGACGAGGCCCCACGACGTGTCAGTATAACATCAGATGACATAAGCTCCCATGGGCGACACACACATGGCGTAAAGAAGACAAGCATACCGACTAGCCTCCATAAATATTAACACCATAAGGTCGCGCATTAAAATGACCTTACTCAAGGAGATGCTGATCGCGGCGGACATCGATATAGTCCTACTTCAGGAGGTGTACGTTCAAGATTTTCCGATCATCTACGGGTACGACACCTACATCTCACATGCCTCCGAAACAGGCAGCGGCATGGCAATACTTCTTAGAGAAGGCATAGAAGCCGAGGATGTTCTACACCTACCTTCAGCAAGGGGATCAGCGATGACGGTGCTCGGTGTCAGACTCATCAACATTTACGCACCATCCGGAACAGACAAGAGACGAGATCGTTCCCGCTTCTTTTCCGAGGAAATTGCACCGCTCTTTCAAGGACGACACGACTGTTTCATCCTCGGCGGTGATTTTAATTGTGTACTTGCCCCGAAAGATCAAATTCCTGGATACACAACGTGCCCGGAACTAAGGACGATAGTGCGTGATATGCATTTGGTTGACACGTGGGAGCATGCGCATGGCCTACGTCAAGGCTTCACCCATATGACGAGTCATTCCGCTAGTCGCCTCGATCGAGTTTACGCAACAAATACTCTCAGAACTGATATCGTGGATGCAGAACTGTGGCCTGCAGCCTTCACCGACCACACGGCATTTATATGTACCATCTCTCTCAGGAGACAACAGGTGTGGCGGAGCCGCGGTCCTTGGAAACTGAACGTCGCCCACCTTGACAACCCAGACTGTCGCAGTGCCATCGAAGATACATGGAAATTATGCCTAAGACGTCTCCAGGCGTATCCCACAACACTACGTTGGTGGCTGGATTGTGCCAAACCAGCGATACGCCGTACCTTCATTTGCTACGGTCGTGAACAGGCAGCGTGGCGACGGCAAACGATGAACTTTTACTTCACCGTTCTACGTGACTGCAATAACCAGGCACCTTCTCCGGAGAGACATACGACAGTACAACAAGCCAAGGCCAAGATTATAACCATCATGAGAAGCCACCTCGAAGGAGTAGCAGTCAGGGCAAGGGCACTCGACCGAGTCATGGGAGAACAACCATCCATGTATCATATCATCAACGAACGTAAGCGTCGAAGAAGAGGCCTGATACACGTACTGGACACTGAAGATGGCAGACATCTAACTACGCAACAAGAAATAAGCACTGCCTTTGTCGCATACTACACTCAACTATACACAGCGGTGGATACTGACATGGCGATAGTTGACGAAGTTTCTCAGACAATCCTTGGCACCATTGATCTGGCAGCAGCAGCACAGCTGACGGAGGATATAACTGAAGAAGAAGTAGTGGAGGCTATTGGTAAGGGAGCGGTGAATAAATCGCCTGGACCAGATGGACTCCCACTGGAATTTTATCGGGCATTCCGAAGTATGATAACACCCATATGGACTAGTATTTGCCGTGAATTGATGTCTCCAGATGTGCCCTTACCACCGTCCTTCGTGGAGGGACTTATCATCCCGATACACAAGCCATCAGGTCGCTCAAGGATACGGGACTACCGACCATTGACGCTTCTGAATTGTGACTTTAAAATATTCACCAGACTCTTAGCTTCGCGCTTCCGAAGTATATTGCGCCAAGTGATATCGCTGGATCAAACGTCGCTTGGCGGAGATGCCAACATTCAGACAGCACTCGGCGAATATCGCGATGTAATCGCACTGGCCAAGACCTGCCACCTTCGCGGAGCCCTTGCGTCGATTGATTTTGATCGGGCCTTCGACAGAGTGAGCCACACCTATCTGGCAGCACTCATGAAGCACATGCGATTTCCACAGCCCTTTATCAGTGTTGTGATGCGGCTATTAAATAACGCCTCCTCCAAGGTGCTCATCAACGGACGAACGACAGCACCCCTCACCATATCAAGATCGGTTCGACAAGGATGTCCACTTTCGACAATTTTATACGCCATAGCCCTTGAGCCACTACTTTGTGGCCTACGTCAACGATTGACAGGGTTGACAATGAGAGGGTACACATTCAAATGTAAAGCGTACGCAGACGACCTGGTGCTCATGGTACGGACTGACAACGACATGCAAGAGGCTTTAACTTGGATCAACAAATATGGAATGGCTACAGGCAGCCGCATCAATGTGGACAAGTCAATGGCCATGAGTATCGGTGACGGGGTACCAGAAGGACATGTAGCGCCCTTACAACTCAAGGATACCTTAAAATGCTTAGGTGTTGTCTTTACCAACGACGTGCGTCACACAGCAGCTTACAACTACAAGAGACTTCTACAGTCAATCCGGACAGCAGTTAGAGGGAATACTATACGGTCTTTGGACATTATCCAGCGTGTCAATTATGTTAACACATACGTGGCGTCACGAATTCCTCACCTTGCACAAGTCCTTCCGATGCCGACGGTGATAGCACGGCGTATATTGGCTGCGTTCGGTAGCTTCGTCAGTGCGGGACTACTCTTCAAAGTTAGATATGAAACCCTCACCCTCCCTCCCGGTAGAGGAGGTTTAGGTCTTGCACATGTTCATGATCGAGCAGTGGCACTATACATCAACACCATGTTGAAGTTGTGGAGACGACGTCAGACATCTCTGACAGGTATCTTAATAGAAGAACTTGCACCGAGGTCACAAACAGCACCGGTGGCGGTGCAGCACATCTCACAGTCACTCCACCACATCAGTGCCTTTTTTATAGAATACAGTTACGTTCAGATGGCACTGCCGGAAAGCAGACCTGCGACGGCTCGCGACATCTATCGAATCTTAACGGCCACAAGAACTGGCAATGTTATTGAGAAGAAGTATCCAAATGTTGACTGGCCGGTGGTATGGCGATCGATACACCACGTTTCCTTGGATACGGAAACACGTGCCATGTGGTACCTGACAGTTAATGGTAAACACGCAACACGATCTAGACTTCACTCTATACATCTGATGGATTCACCATTATGCCCCCAGTGCAGAGTCCTGGACGACGACGAACACCGGTTAACATGTGGCCCAGCAGCAGAAGTCTGGCGTTTAGGACAACAGATAATAGCTTTCTTTCTTCGAGTGGGGCCACAAGACATCAGACCACGTTCCGTGTTATTCCCTGACAGGACATACTATCCACGAACTAAAACGAATGCAGTAACATGGATTCGAGCACAACTGGTGCTCTATTTATTCAGAGATACCCCAAAGAATGTATTAGACTTTTGGATCTACTTAGAAGAACGACATAGAAAGATTGTACATAATCCTAAGTATAGACAGTATTTTTCTAATTTTTTATGGAGTGCGTTTCAGGACCCGCCGCACAGCTGGAACGTCCCGGGTAGGAGAAGTTAAAATATTAAATCGACGAAGAATGAACGGAAGATATGAAAACGGCAACTAATCCTAATGTACGAGAAGACGTACCCGGGCGCTGGAGCGGCGATGGAATTGGAATAACACTCTACACCGTGCTGCGTATATGTTTATTTATGAAATGCGAGAAGGCAGTTAAGTTTCTGTAAGGGTTGTGAGCACGGTGAACAGATTTACTATTACATTAAAAAAAAAAAAAAAAAAAAAAAAAAAAAAAAAAAAAAAAAAAAAAAATTGAATAACATAAATTAAAAATTATAAAACTCTATAAGAAGCTTTATGTTGTCTACACTGAATAAAAGTCAAGCCTGCCCTAGTCTCTCCTAATAAATTTACACCTGTTTCTATTCTACAAAAAAAAAGTGGCAGAGCGCTTTCTCAAAAAAAAAAAAAAAAAAAAAGTACTTAGATGGGTGACCGGCTTTTGGGGGGGGGGGGGGGGGAACAATTGTCGTTTTACGTAAAAAAAAAAAAAAAAAAAAAAAAAAAAAAAAAAAAAAAAAGTGGTCAACGCGTCTGCCTAGTAAGCTGGAGATCCCGGGTTCGAATCCCGGACGGGCACAAATTTTCATTCTCCGCACTTTGGTATTTCATCTAAAACTAGTACAGTGAAGTTATAACTGATCGCAAATTTCGATTTATTTCGTTAATTTGAGCGCTGTAATGTCGTCAAAAATATATAATTGTAGAGTTGCATAATGTCGACGCTAGTGCCTTGTGTACCCTCTTTTTGCAGTAGTGCAAGCTGATTTTTTTTTTTTTTTTTTTTTTTTTTTTTTTTTTTTTTTTTTTTTTCATGGAGACGTTCGTAGAAATGTCGAATGTAGTCCCGAGGAATGGCCTGGCATGCAGTTTCCATCTGGTGCCTCAGTTTCTTCAGATTGCGTGCTGGTCGAGCAGACCGCGAAACATGACGTTCCTTCTGGACCGAGCGAGGTGGCGCAGTGCTAAGTCACTGGACTCACATTCGGGAGGATGGTGGTTCAAATCCACCTCCGACCATTCAGATTTAGTCGTTGCGTAATAACTGATAATATTCATCTCTGGTTTGCAGCCGGATACCGTGGTCAACTAAACACGATATTTCGCCAGACCAACTGGCTGCCATCTTCAGGTGACTGCACTGATTACACGTAATCACCTGAAGATGGCAGCCAGTTGGTGTGGCGAAATATCGTGTTCAGTTGACCAACGTATCCGGCTGCAAACCCGAGATGAATATTATCATTCTGATTTAGGTTTTTCGTGAATTCTCTAAATCACTCCAATCACACGGCCGATCTCCTTCCCCATCCTTCCCCAAAAATCCGAGCAAAGCTCCGTCGCTAATGACCACGCTGTCGACGGGACGTAAAACCCTAAGCTTCCTTCCTTCTTCCATCCGGTCTCAGACATGCTGTGGGAGACAAATACGGGGATGGTCCTGGCCGACGTAGTTGACATACCGCTTGAAGACCACGTTACGTACATGTGGTCGTGCATTGTCGGAAAATCATATCGTCTAGTTGGTGCATGAACGGCAGTAAGACGTGTTGAATGTACTGTGCTCTGTTAAATGTACCCCCGACGATCACCAGAGGAGAACGGCCAGTGTAAGATATTGATATCCACACCATGATGCCGGTGTCGGCCCCGTGTGCTCCTAACGTATACACTCCAGATTTTCTCGCTCTCCTGTTCGACGCCACACATGCGTACGACCTTCTTCGAGACCGAGACAGAAGCAATGCTCATCACTGAAGACGTGGCTATTCGTCCTTCCATAAGCACATATCGCGACACCACTGGCAACTGGCTGAACGACGTAGGGTCGTGACTAGAAGACGCACTAACAGTACCGGCCGCGGTGGCCGAGGGGACTGAGGCGCTCCAGTCACGGTCTGCAAGGCCACTACGGTCGGAGGTTCGAATCCCCCCTCGGGCATGGATATTTGTGCCGTCCTAGTTCGTATGTAGTTCTTAAGTAGTTTGTAAGTTTAGGGACTGATGACCCCGTAGTTAAGTCCCATAAGCTATACAAACATTTGAACTAACAGTACGCCTCCGGTCTTGGGGGGCCTACAAATGCCTCGGGGCTCTTTTTTTCCGAAAGTAATTCCTTTTAGACTGTCCCGTGCCTCTCGTCCTGTGGGCCTCCAAATCTCAAAAGTTACTGCTTTACAGTAACTAGTATTACCTGTGGTCGAAAATCGACCAATTATGTTTACAATGGTCACTGGGGGTAAAATCAACAACACGATAGAAAATCTTTGCCCATTTGTTCGAACCACATAGAATGACTCGATTAGTGTATCGTACAGACCATGAAGTAAAAAATAATGCTGTTCCTGCTTTATGGTTTACAGGTTCTTTTGTGTACCCTCGTCCGTTCAGTAAAAATAATTGCCCTCGTAAAGCGAAGATTCCATGAGAAAACATCAGCGTTGTCAAGCGATTGGCTAAAATGTAGACTCACAGGATTCTCACTATTCAGCATTTGTTGCGAACATTATCATAGGAGGCCGCTGGGATACTTGGTAAAATTTAAGCGGCACTGGGAGGTATGAAACGGTATCTTTTACGTGTTAAGGAAAATGCCTGACACAATAACAACAAATAAATACGGATTATATAACTTTCATTATGTTAATATTTGAAATGGATCTACAATTTCGGTGTTCGTATATTTATACAACGCCAAGAAATAATATTTCGAGACTCCGATATTCAGAATTCCGGAGCTGACAACATGTCGACTTCGTAATTCCATCCGTGCACTGCTACATACCTCTCCCGGCGCATCATCATTTATATCGGCATTCTCGACTTCCTAGTTCCACCCGAGCACCGCTAGATGCCTCTCCTGGCGCATCATCCTTTATATCGGCATTCATTTGAAAACATCCATTTCCTTTAACCACTCTTAATCACTGCGAAAATGAAGAACTTGAACGGCACAAGAAAGTGAGTTGGGAGCACTCCATGTTTCGAGATTCACTTATTTTAATACGTTATTTTAATACTGCAGATGCGCTGCATTACAGCGCCTTTGGTAGAGGCGAATAGTCAATCAGTGAGCTGATTGTTGGAGAATGTCGAACTTGATCCAAGCTGTAGATAGGAAAATACCTACTTCATTTTACCACTTTCAATGGCTAAATGCACACATAATATTTATATTCGTGAAATCTACGACAAACAATCTTTGGAATTATGTAACTTTCATGGGCCTTCTTGTACGAATAAATTAGTAATCTGTACCACAATTTTCGTGTTAGCGTATTTATGATAATGATATATTTTCAAGTAAGTAGACGAAGGGGGGGAGGCCTATTTTGTTTCGCCGCCGCGCGGGCCTCCAACAGCCTTAGTCCGCCACTGCCATAGCCTACCCCATCCGTCCTCCTCTGGTGATGTGATCGTTGAGGAATCATTGAACAGTGCACGGTACACTGCAACCATCATTCAATCAGGCTTGCCACCGTTCATGCAGCAATAAGGTAATATGCATTTCCAACAGGACAGTCTACACCCACGTGTATCCTGTACCACCCAACGTGCTCTTCAAGGTGTACGTCAACTACCCTGGCCAGCACGATCCCCAGATCTGACCACCATTGCGCATGTCTGGAACTGAATAAGACGTCATCTTGGTGCGGTCTACACGACCGGCACGAGATTGGTCCAGCTGAGGCATCAGATGGAAATTGCATGGCAAGCCATACCGTAAGACTTCATTCGGCAAATCTACATCGTATTTATGGGGAACGTGTACCCTGCATTGCAAAAGGAGTGTATACGCGATACTAGCATGGACATTGTACTCGCTCTGGTGACTGTATTCACGTGCGTATGGTTCTCACACGTGATCCTGTGTTGTATACATCCTCAAAAATTTCACTCTTCTGGGTTGACGAATTCATTGTGTTCTTTTCTCATTTTCCAGGAGTGTAGTTACAAAACCAACTACTAACTTAATTTGCCACGCGGGAATGGCCGACCAGTTCTAAGCGCAAAATTTTCAAATTTTTGACCAAATTGCTGTGGTCATCGGTCCCTAGACTTATGAACTACTTAAACTAACTTACTCCCGAGGGAGGACTCGAACGTCCGGCGGGAACGGCCGCCCAGTCCATATCATGAAACCGTAGTGCTGCCATTCCGCGCGGCATTCTAAGCCCCACGTCAGACACTGCGAGGACGCTCCCGCTGGAGGCTCGACTCCTTCTTCGCGCATTGGTATGCGTATTGTCATTAGTTTAGTTTTAATTAGTTTGTATGTCTAGAGACTGACGACCATAGTATTTGGTCCCAATGATTTACAAACATGACAAAAAAGTTTTCTGGGTTTTGTACCGCGTCATGATGTAAGGCTATTACTTAAATAACCGACGTTTCAGCCAACGTTACAGTGTACACCCAGATGAAGGCCACTGTAATGTTGGCCAAAACGTCGGTTATTTAATTAATAGCCTTACATCATGACGCGGTACAAAACCCAGAAAACTTTTTTGTCATGTTTGTAAAACATTGGGACCAAATACTATGATCATCAGTCTCTACACATACAAATTAATTAAAACTAAACTAATGACACCCAGATGAAGGCCACTGTAACGTTGGCCGAAACGTCGATTATTTAAGTAATAGCCTTACATCATGACGCGGTACAAAACCCAGAAAACTTTTTTGTCATGTTTGTAAATCATTGGGACCAAATACTATGGTCATCAGTCTCTACACATACAAATTAATTAAAACTAAACTAATGACACCCAGATGAAGGCCACTGTAATGTTGGCCGAAACGTCGGTTATTTAAGTAATAGCCTTACATCATGACGCGGTACAAAACCCAGAAAACTTTTTTGCTATGTTTGTAAAACATTGGGACCAAATACTATGATCGTCAGTCTCTACACATACAAATTAATTAAAACTAAACTAATGACACCCAGATGAAGGCCACTGTAACGTTGGCCGAAACTTCGATTATTTAAGTAATAGCCTTACATCATGACGCGGTACAAAACCCAGAAAACTTTTTTGTCATGTTTGTAAATCATTGGGACCAAATACTATGGTCATCAGTCTCTACACATACAAATTAATTAAAACTAAACTAATGACACCCAGATGAAGGCCACTGTAACGTTGGCCGAAACGTCGGTTATTTAAGTAATAGCCTTACATCATGACGCGGTACAAAACCCAGAAAACTTTTTTGTTATGTTTGTAAAACATTGGGACCAAATACTATGATCGTCAGTCTCTACACATACAAATTAATTAAAACTAAACTAATGACACCCAGATGAAGGCCACTGTAACGTTGGCCGAAACTTCGATTATTTAAGTAATAGCCTTACATCATGACGCGGTACAAAACCCAGAAAACTTTTTTGTCATGTTTGTAAATCATTGGGACCAAATACTATGGTCATCAGTCTCTACACATACAAATTAATTAAAACTAAACTAATGACACCCAGATGAAGGCCACTGTAACGTTGGCCGAAACGTCGGTTATTTAAGTAATAGCCTTACATCATGACGCGGTACAAAACCCAGAAATTTTTTTTTGTCATCTGACTCTGGCCGCGGAAGCCTACATAATTATATTTACAAACATGTTTTACTAATTTGATTACAGTTTCTTAAGCTATTATAACAAATGTTCAAATTATTATAATGATACACCAACAACACTGCTTTAAACTTCCTGTTATTATTTATAAATCACAATGAGCTCATTTCGGCCTTTAGCCATCATCAGGTGCACTGTAATTACATTTGTAATGGTCTGAATACACATATATGTATCGTATTTATAGATGAAAGTGTATGTTTTGTCTTTGGCATAAGTTAGTTTGAGTAGTTTATCAGTCTAGGGACCGATGACCACAGCAGTTTGCTCCAACATTTGAAAATTTTGCACCTAGAACTGGTCGGCCATTCCCGTGTGGCAAATCAAGTTGGTATTGTAACTACACTCCTGGAAAACAATTATGATTCAAAAACTATAACACAACTATACTACAAAAAACACAACCAAACAGACTTAATATACATAAAGAAATAACACTAAACACACACACACAACACGAAGTAAAACAACATATATAACCATAATGTATCTTGGGAACATCTCAAACAACATTAATGAATTATTCAATAAAACAAACATGACCTTTGCATATCAAAATAGACAAAACCTTAAACACAAAATCTACAACGACAACTCAAAAATTTCCATATAAAACCACCCTGGCATTTACAAAATTTCGTGTAACACTTGCCATAAATTCTACACAGGACAAACCGGCAGAAATTTCAACATTAGATTTAAAGAACACACCAGAGACAGTGAAAAGAACCCATCTTAAAACAGAAAAACACGACGTGAAACCCATAAATGAAGCACTAAAAGTCCTCCATATTACGCAAAAAGGACCAGTCATGACCGTTCTAGAAGAAATAGAAATATTTTTACACACACACAGTAACCCTCAAAATTTACTGAATGAGAAAACCGACCTCAAACACAAAAAGTATATAGAAAACTTTATTGATATCATAAAATTAGAAAATGGATAAATTAAAGCAGGGATACTAAATAACCTATATCCATAGAGACAAAATAAACAGTGTACTACAGAAATATAACACAATGAAGACGATACCACTAACGAAATATAACAAAAAAACTTACGAAACGTTTACTAATAATAAAGCATAAAAACATCAACAAAATTTATCGGATATTCTAGTAAAAGACCTAATTAAAGCTAAAACCCAATAAAACAAACGAATTACAACTGAGTTCTCCATAAAACACTTCAATAGTAACTATGTAAACATGGAATATCGCAAATACACTGTCGACCAAGCTGTCAATATCGAAAAAACGTAAGAATCTAACAGGCACCAATTGACATCCAAGTGTAAAAAATATAGACAGCATAGATTAGATTAGATTAGTTATTCGTTCCGTAGATCCATGTTGAGGGGATCCTCGTGGATGTGGAACATGTCAAGAAACAAAATTTACAAGTTGAATAATAGATAATACTAATAATATAAATACAAATACATAAACTTATAAATATAGATACATAAATTTTTAAGGCTTTTTTTTCTTGATAATATAATAATACTAATATAGTATGAGTGCATGCATCATTTGGTACAATTTAGAAATTCACTAATGGAGTAGAAGGAGTTGACCTCTAGAAAGTCTTTTAGGTTCCTCTTTATTTGTAGCTAAATTTTTTATACTTGATGGTAAATTATTGAAAATGTCTGTTCCTGAGTATTGGACCCCTTTCTGAACTAAAGTAAGTGCTTTTAAGTCCTTGTGTAGATCATTTTTATTCCTAGTATTGTATGTATGAACTGAGCTGTTTGTTGGGAAAAGGGATATATTATTTATGACAAATTTCATTAAGGAATAAATATACTGAGAGGCAGTAGTTAATATACCCATTTCTTTGAAGAGGCTTCTACAAGACGTCCGTGAATTTACTCCACAAATAATACGTATTACACATTTTTGGACTGTGAAGACTTTTGACTGACTTGAAGAGTTACCCCAAAATATTATACCATATGACATTAGGGAATGAAATTAAGCAAAGTATGAAAGCTTTGTTATTTTTATGTCTCCTATGTCTGATAACCCTCGTATTGAAAATATAGATTTTTTGAGTCGTTTCTGCAGTTCTGTGGTGTGCTCCTCCCAACTAAATTTATTATCAAGCTGTAATCCCAGGAATTTAGTACTGTCGACCTCTTCTATCTGCTCTTCTTCATACTTAATGCATATGCTGGCGGGAAATCTCTTAAATGTTCTGAACTGCATGTAGTGAGTCTTTTCAAAGTTTAATGACAAGAAGTTGGCTTTAAACCATTTATTAATGTTCAAGAAAATATAATTAGCAGACCTTTCTCTCACTATGCTTGACGTACTTTTTATTGCTATACTTGTATCATCTGCAAACAAAACGAACTCTGTTTTTGGTAGTGTAACTGATGAGAGATCATTAATGTTCAGAAGAAAAAGCAATGGCCCTAAGATGGATCCTTGTGGGACACCACATGTAATTTCTTCCCAATCCGATGATGACTGTTGGCTTAATTCACTAGTCACTTGCACTGACACCCTTTGTTTCTTGTTAGTGAGGTTCGACTTGAACCATTTTGCAGCATTTCCCGTGACCCCATAGAATTCTAATTTACTTAAAAGGATGTTATGGTTCACACAATCAAATGCCTTTGACAAAACACAGAATATACCTGCTGCTTGCAATTTATTATCTAATGAATTAAGTACATTCTCACTGTAAGTGTAAATAGCCGTCTCGATATTGGAACCTTTCAGAAATCCAAACTGTGTTCTAGACAATGTGCCATTTGTGGTTAAGTGGTTGAGAAACTGCTTGTACATTACCATTCCTATAATTTTTGAGAATGCTGGCAAAAGTGAAATGGGTCTGTAGTTTGATACACACGAACGAGGCACCAATCGATATCTAGGTGAAAAATACAGTAGTGACACATACGATATTCCATGTAAGTTAAGAATTAAGAAATTGTAAACCACTTGCATCTATAGATAAAATACATATATTTATATTCAGACCATTACAAATGTATTTACAGAGCACCTGATGATGGCTAAAGGCCGAAATGAGCTCATTGTGATTTATAAATAATAACAGCAAGTATAATAAAGCAGTTATGTTGGTGTACGATTATAATAATCATGTCACTACAAGACATAGTTTACAATGCGGGCCCCCAAGAACGAAAAAAAATGTTCAAATATTTGTTAAGCTTATGGGACTTAACTACGGGGTCATCAGTCCCTAGGAGTACAAACTACTTACACCAACTTAAAGCAACTTATGCTAAGGACAACACAAACACCCATGCCCGAGGGAGAACTCGAACCCCCGACGGCGAACGGCCGCGCGTACAGCAGCTGGGCGCCTTAGTGCGCACGCCTATTCTGCTGCGGCCTATTATAACACTGCACCGCGATCGTGAGACTAGGATTGCAACATTTTAGTCATTTGTAAATATTTTTTGCAAGGCAAAGCTAAAATTTTTAAAATTAAATAGAAATAAATTAAAATTATTTTAATAAAAAATTAAAAGTTATGGAGTAAATTGGTCAAAGCACCCGAAATTATAATAATATTTTGCCTATCAAAATTAGTATAAATAGACCCGGCAGTGGATTTTTTCTCGCTATGTAAGTTCAGCTCTCATTAAGTTTAGATATCTTTGAGTTTAGCACTGTCTAAACATCGACTCCCTGTAATGATTAGATACATGATGTTTAGCGAGGTGATAGACTTATCTATCGTGTGTAGCTCTGCCTCCCAATTTCAGAATTAACTTCTTCAGTTCGATATGAACAGTTACAGCTATCGAGAACAGTATAGACTTTCGATAGCGAAATTTCCTTTAGATAGAAGGATAGTAGGAAATTATCAGTTGTGGATTACGGGCTGTAAATAGAATTTGAGTTGTGTGTTCAAATCAAATGTTTGTTAAGCTTATGGGACTTAACTACGGGGTCATCAGTCCCTAAACTTACAAACTACTTATTAACTACCTTATACTAAGTATGGCACAAATATCCATGCCCGAGGGGGGATTCGACCCCCGACCGTAGTGGCCGTGCAGACCGTGACTGGAGCGCCTCAGTCTCCTCGGCTACCGCGGCCGGCTTGAGTTGTGTGTATAAAAGAAGATAATGAATGTGAAGAATTCATTTTCGAAATTATTGAATATCATAATTAACAGCGTTTAAAGTGTAATATCTGTGAAATAATTAATGTGGAAACATATTCAAGATACACTGAAAAAGGATATTTAAGATATTCATTTAAAGTTAGAACCTTTAATACAACCTATGAAGCATTTCTGTAACGCTCACAATCTCATGCTTGGTCAGAACAGAATAGTAAGCTTCGAGTTTTCAATGGATAGAACATCATTTGAATTAATTAACAGCAAGGGCAATATCAGACTAGAGACTGTGGAATAAACTGCTTTGTAATAGGCTTTGTAATTTCAAGTTACACTTTCAAATTGTAGTTACTTTCTGGAAAAGACTTCACTTTGCACAATCCAAATCTGTTAACTTTTCGCGATTCTACACACGTCTGAACTTTGTGCTGCTTCCGACGCTCGACGAGTAAACAGTGCGGCAGGCCCGATGCTCACATGCGTTCCTAAGCTGGGTTGGGTTGGTTGGATTATTTGGTTGGGATAGGGGGACTAAACTACTGAGGTTATCAGACCCCCGGTGGAGAAGTGAAGGAGTGAGGATATGAAATGAGGGGAGAGGGAAAGGAAAGGCAGTGAGGGAAGTAAAGAAGGAAGAAAGACTGCATTAGCTCGGGGCCCCGTGCTCGCCACGCACGTACTCACGATACAACCGTGAGCCCCCTGGGGGGAGGCGTTCCTAAGCCAGGTAGCGACGATTCCCTTTTATTTACGGCCATAATACATACTAGGTGTACCACTACAACTATTCCAACCAATGAAAGTACCTACAATAACAACTTTTATGTTCTACTTTTGGCTAGCTTTTTGGGATTTGGGAAGTGCGTCGGGAAGTGTCTGGATAGCCTAATTGGCTCTGCGGGGGTAAAATTCGATTATGGAACTGGACACGGAAAAAACCGGCGCTGATGACAAGAACAACTGATTCCACAATATTCATAAATGACGTACTCTTTCCTGAATGGAATGGAGCAAAACCTAATAGCTATACCTGGGCCATGGGACATTTTTTGTTCTACGTAATAAGACATGCATCACCTGCTTTTGAAGACTTTTTGTTCTACATCTCTAGTGTACATCACAAGAGGCAGCGACATCGCAATTGCAAAAATCGCTTCCAGAAATTTCTACTGATAGCTTTACAGTAGGAGACCAAGTTTCCACTGCGTGTAAAGTGGAACAGACACGTAATGAGATTGAGAAACTTTTATGACTGATATAGTCCGATAGTATAATGAATAGTTCATCGCTTTATTGAAACAGGCGCCGAGAAGTCATCTTCATCCCGCATGGCATACATTTATTTATTTACAGTCATGAACATTTTCTCTTGATTTATGGTGTGACTTGACCACAAGTGCTAATCTACTGTACTGCACAGAAGAAGGTAGATAACGTACATATTGAAATTATTTTACTGCTTTTTGTTATACTTAGCCCAGCAGGTACACTATACCAAACAGAAAGACCTGCTGGTATTCGAGACATCCTTTGGTTTCTTTATCAGTGTACCATTACCGACCACCAAGCTGCATCCCTGCAGAAGAATAAGGGTATCTTGCAGCCTGATCATCGCGAGAGGCGAGTTAAGATAGGGATGGACTCGGGATGGAGAAGGGGCCAAGAGCCCTGAGCAACAGAAATATTGCGATATTCGGGCACGAGACGCCCGAAGTTAAGAGACGACAAAATATCAATCAATAACAGTTGGGAATTTGTAAGGAAAGAAAAAATTACAACATTCGAGAAGAGCAACTTTGTGTAGGTCACTACACCAAAAAAGACAGGCAAGTACATAACTACTTCAAGAACAAAAATAAAAATTGAAAGAGAATATATACTGCACAAGGCTAGTTTGTTTTCCTTGAAGGAATTGGGGGGGGGGGGGGGAAGTAGCGCAATTGGTTAGCACACGGAAAAAATTGGTTAAGGCGACCGCTGGCCTGAATAGGGAAACGCGGGTTCGAATCCCGATACAGCACAAATTTCCAACTTCGCCATTGAATTTATTTCATTGTCCTCTGACGGTGGGGATGTTTCACTGTTTCGAATTCCACGTGTAAGTTGGCTTGTGTGAGTGATGATGTAGGAACAAATACATAAATAATTTAGCCCTGTGGGAATTCAGCTGAAACCTTTCGGAAAGTCGACGATCAAAAAGTATATATATATGTGGTGTCGCACAAGTACAAAGTGCGCGCCACTTACTTTCGCCGCGCGCCGCCATGCACGCACGGCGCGGCGTTCTCACGACGACAGCCACGAGCGCCCTCTGCGACAACGCCGCTCGTGGCCACCACTGAAGGACATCGGCCACTTCGGACTGAGATAGCAACGAGTTAGGACCTTCGTAATCAGATAGGCACCAGTGAGGACTTTGCTATCGTACAGGCACTAGGCAGGCCTCTAACAACTATGTATCAACATTCTGCAGTACTATGTAAAAGTTAAGTATTGTTACATTCTGTGCAATATATATCTCTTTCTAATTTACTCGAGTGTTTATAGTTTCTGGCTGCTCCCCTCCGTACCTGCACCAGCGTGCTGTCTTTGTTCCTGTGTCGGTCTTGTTCCACTCGGCCACCGACACCGACGACGAGGCTGGGACACAAAAGCGGCGACGAAGTTGGGACACAAATATATATATATATATATATATATATATATATATATATATATATATATATATATATATAATTTTTTTAAGGATGAGTATTTCCCGGTTTTGTCGCCAGGATTCTTTACTACTTTCTGGTAAGGTTTACGTATGCTCCCGCCCATTCTCCTTAAAACAAATCCATTTTAGCTTTATCTGTTGTACCGGTAATGGTAATTTTCGCTGTGCCGTCTGTTTCGTGCAGATGACAGTAACGCCAACGCACCAGAAGTATTGGTTTCCGGCCACTATATTACGAGACCGGTTGCTAATCGCCCTTGGCAGTATCGATAGTTGCGGTTTGAGTCCGTTCAACATGCGGCTAGCATTGTGCAAATTAACACTATAATAGGAGTTACAAATGCTACATACGAATATTATTCAAGATTTTACAGTTTATTTTCATGATACGATGCATCGTTACGCCGAAACCGATAACCAGTAGATTACATATTATTGCTGGACAAACTATTTGTTCTTTATTAGTAGTTTGGGCTGGACATTGCGTTATTTAACGGTCTGCAGCATATTTTAAATCCGAATCGTCTGCTCAAGTAATTTCTGGAGTGTTTGTCAATCACACGATGAATGGGTGTGGGCACTGTTACCCAATCTGCAGATACCTACGTATATTCGTTTAACATATCTGTTAGCTGTATGTACATATTGACAAGAGCAACTGTTACTAGTTAGTTTATTTAAAATGTTTTTAAGCTTACTGTACCAAACTGCCACGGTCATTAGTCCCTAAACTTACAAACTATTTACCCTAATTTATGTTAAGACAAAACAGAAGCCTCCGACCGCTCGCATCACACGTCGGCCGTTAGTTTATTCAGACCAGATTTTTGAAGAAGTGGGTAAACTATTGTAGCTCTATTAACAATTTTTTATTTTTATTTATTATATTTGTGCAGAACCATTTTTCATACAGTGTGCTTTAAATATATTTGCTAGTTAATATTGTATCCTAACGAGTAAATGCATAGACATATCTAGATTCTTCTGTTACTCTGGCCTGGATTCCTGATACTGAAGAATAGATTTTTATCAGTAAAATCTTATAGGTGTACAGCTCATGTTGCGTCCAATAAAGATCACTTTTATTCTACGTGATGCGGCTAGTAAAGTGTGGAATTCCTCATCAAATGGGAGTGGTCGCGTGGTATAAGGCATCATTCTACGGTCTGGGCTGGGCAGGCGCCTCTGACGTAGGTTAGAGTCCTTCCTCAGGCATGAGTGTGTATGTGTTGTACTGAGGATATGTTATTTCAGTAGTTTTATATATCGGGACTGATGAGCATAGCAGTTTGGTCCAATTGGTTGTCAAACCGGGACTCGAGCCTGGGACCTCTGCCTTTTGAGGGCAAGCGCTCTACCACTGAGCCACCCCGACCCGACTCACGGTTTGTCCTCACAACTGTACTTCCGCCAGTACCTCGTCTTCTACTTTCCAAATTTCACAGAAGTTCTGCGAAACTTGCAAGACTAGCACTCCTGGAAGAAAGGATATGGTGGATACATGGCTTTGCCACAGGCTAAGGGATGTTTCCAGAATGAAAATTTCACTCTGCAGTGGACTGTGAGCTGATATGCAACTTCCTGACAGATTAAAATTGTGTGCCGGAACCGGGACTCGAACCAGGGACCTTTGCCTTTCGCGGGCACTCCCTGGTACGAGTCCCGGTTCCGGCACACAATTTTAATCTGTCAGGAAGTTTCATATCAGCGCACACTCCGCTGCAGAGTGAAAGTTTCATTCTGAGGTTGTCAAACGTTTGATTTTTTGACAATGGCATCGCGGTAGGTTCCAAGGAAACAAGTTTTCCCACTTGTTCAATTCGTAAAAAATAATGATGGCCTGTATGTCTCCCTATGTGCCCTAACCTATCTACTCTAATCCTTGTGGTAGCTTCGCGAATGATTTACTCTTCACGAATCGTACGCTTTTGTAACTTTGACAGATGCCCGTCAGGCGATACAGTATGTCTCTCTTGTAACTATTTTAAGAAAATCCCTGTGTATTAGCCAAATGCTGAACTACAGATATCAGATAACTTTGGTTTAAGAGTATTTCTAGATTGTAAACTCACCACAGAAACTAATAGCTACTCGGTTAAAGGTCATCCATTGGTAGGAAGCAAAGTTATTGCATATGAAAGCTGTGTTGCCGAATATAAAGTGAGCACTTGTAGCAATAATAGGTTGTAATAGATAGCATAGTAAATAATATTAGATTTACATCAAACTCAGTACACGGACTTGAAATGCCATCTGATGAATTCATGTAATATTGGCATTAATTTATTATATGAATTCAGAAGACAATCTGAAACCGACATTATCATATGGTCAACATTTAAGCATTCCTTCAAAACTATAATAGCTAAAGAACTGGAAAGACGGTCAAAAATAAAGCTTGCTAAAACATAGCTCTGTATATGTTCAGGAATTGTATTCGTAATCTAAATCTCAACTTCTTTATGAATTCTATTGTTTGTAAACATATAATACCATATATTGCTTAATAGTATCAATTAGTCTCAAAGTGATCGTATTATGTTATACTTACTAATATGGATTATATCCTGTAACAAACCCATTGTTCATGATAAATGTACAACTTCCTGTTTCCAACAGTAGTTTGTATTGTTGTCTACATGTCGAAATAGTATATAAGGACCCGAGCAGAGAGACTCGGTAAGTCATTATTAAGGCTTTCTTTGGGCAGTCACTATGTCAGTATGTGGTTTAATACCAACAATGTAATGTTTCTGGTGAATACAGTTTTATGAAAAGAGCGACTTGTGTTCACATCAAGTGATGTAGGTCTGTAAGATATCACGCATCACGCAACCTTTAACCAGAATTTCAGACATCTGAAGAACTTTACAAGAGAAGCAGATTCTACAAGATACACCCAACCTACGACACTCTGGTAATGTGTTGAACTTAATAATTTTGTAATTGTAACCTTGCTACGTGAAAGTGACATTTATATTCAGCTGATGAAAGTTATCAGAAATTAGCAGCTACGTTACAAAATCCAATTTCCAATTTTCAAATGTTTGTAAAGCTTATGGGACTTAACTACGGGGTCATCAGTCCCTAAACTTACAAACTACTTATGAACTACTTACGAACTACTTACGAACTAGGACGGCACAAATATCCATGCCCGAGGGGGGATTCGAACCCCCGACCGTAGTGGTCGTGCAGACCGTGACTGAAGCGCCTCAGTCTCCTCGGCCACCGCGGCTGGCAAAATCCAATTTCTATGAAAGCTAGTGCAGACAAATGTAAAAATTACAGAACTATCAGTTCAATAAATCACGGTTGCAAACTACTCGAATTATTTGTAGACGAATGGAAAAAGTGGTTTAATCCGACCTGGGGAATATGAATTTGGATTTAGGGGAAATGTAGGAACACGCGAGGCAATACTCACATTACGACTTGTCTTAGAAGATAGATTAAGGAAAAGGAAAACCTACGTTTTTAGCAATTGTGGGTCTGGAGATGGCTTTTCACAATGTTGCCTGGAGTACATGTATTCAGATTCTGAAGGTAGCAGGGGTAAAATATAGGGAGCCAAGAGTTATATTCAACTTATACAAAACTCAGACAGCAATCATTAGAGTCGAAGGTCAGGAAATGGTCGCAGTCGTTGGCAAGGGAGTAAGACAGGGTTGTAGCCTTTCTCCAATGTTGTTCGATCTATACATTGAGCAGGCTGTGAAGAAGAAATTTGGAGAGGGAACTAAAGTTCGGGGAGAGGGAATATAAACTTTGCGGTTCGCTGACGACATAGTAATTCGGCCAGAGACGGCTAAGGACCCGGAAGAGCAATTACACTGAATGGACAGTGTCTTGAAGGGAAGGTATAAGAGGAACATTAACAAGATTAAAAGGAGGGTAATGGAATATAGTGTCAGAAAATTTCTTGACATCCAATATTAGTTTACATGTTAGGAAGTCCTTTTTAAAAGCTTTTGTCTGGAGTATAGCATTGTATAGGAATCAAACGATGACAATGTGTTCAGACAGAAAGATGAAAGAAGCTTTTTAAATGTTGTGCTACACACGAATGATGAAGATTATGTGGGTAGATCAGGTAACTAACGAGGAGGTGTTAAACATAATTGGGGAGAAAAGCCGTTTCTGGCGTATCCTCACTAAGAGATGGGATATGTTCTTGGGACTCATTCTAAGACATCAAGGAATCGTCAACTTAGCATTAGAAGGAGGTATTTGTGGGGTAAAAATCGAATCTTAGAGGAGACCAAGGGACGAATATAGTAAGCAGATTCAAAAGGATGTAGGCTGCCGTACGTATTCTCAGATGAAGAGGCTTGGACAGGACAGGGTAGCGTGGAGAGCCTCATCAACCCAGTCTGCGGACAGAAGACCACAACAACAATTCGGATCCTACAATGAAGGGTATCACTCATGCGCTGGCCTAAATTCCTTTGTTGACGGAATACGGTACCTGAGGATTCTACCAAAGAATATATGGCATCTGCCTTACCCATGATCGATTTTACACGATCGTTTCTTTTCAGATCGCCCCTTAATTCTACTTCTCACATATTTTATTAAAATACCTACTTCCAGTGTTCGCTCTAGTATTGCGTAGTGTAGTTATATTAACAGAGGATCTTTATTTCTAAGTAAACGAAGCAGTTTTTACTTGTTGATGCTGGGTCTGAATTGCCATTCCCTGCACGTAGAGTCAATAAAATGCAGATCATCTTTGATTTCGTTACCATTTCCCATTCTTGGGACGTCTGGATAAATTACTGCATCTTCCGCAAAATACGCTCTGAAAGATTTGCATATCCAAAGATTCCACACATTTCACCTTACAAATGGAAACCGTTGGTAAGAGACTAGGATATGCTGAAGGGAAAGGGTATAGAATTTGATTGATAGCGTCGTAAGTGTAGGATTCGCCAGCCTCGCAGGGTACGTCATAAAAGATGGCTGCAGAAGAAGATGACAGCTCGGTGTCGGATACTTCCTCTGGGTTTATGCGGCCCTAAAACAGCAGAACGTAAGGCAGCGCAGCGCAAGGGCTTACTTTTATGAGTGTTCTCATAGCGGGCGGTTATTTATACGTCTGCTGATCTCGAACAGCAGGAAATGAACGTAAGGGCCTGCATGTGACGTGGGTTCTCTAGTGTTACTTGGCGTAATAAGGCAGGAAAAATGTTCACCTAGTCACTAGAAATACATAACAGCCCCTGGAACTGCCTGGTGACGTCACCATCATTTGAAAATCGTCTTCAAACCTTAAGTTTTCCCACTGGGTATTACACCTATATGAAAATGTCGGAAAGCAACTTTCAGAACATCTGACATATGACTTTTACTCTATTTTCCTAGTTAGTTTTGGCCCACTTCAGGTTACAGTAGCAACACTGGAAAGTGGGCCTTTGCGATCGCATTTGGAAAGCTCGGAATTTAAATGAAAATAGCGGTTTAACAATTCATCTGACACGAAAATTGTATACAAAAATTTGTAGAGGGGAAGTTACTCTGCAACTTTCTACCCATACGTTTCTCTTCCATATTTCGCATCTTTTCAGAGAATTTTGCAAAAAGAACGGTGGTGTGAATCCGTCTCTCTGTCTGACTTTAACGTGTTTCCCTTTTTAGGTCGCGCCATTCAAACGATCGGTACTAAACGTTACAGACGCAACTGCTGCCTGCCAGCGACCAGAACCTCCGTTTTTAAAACAATCCCCACAAAAATAGGATTGTAACACTGAAAATAGACAGTTCTTTATACTTTTTGACACCAGGAAGTTTAACTGAAAATAACGCCTTAAACGTTTATCTGACACGAAACTTGAACTGATGTATTTGTAGAGCAGAAAATTTTCAAAAACTTTGCTCTATTATGTTATTTCCGTAAAGCGCATCTTTTAAGAGACAGTTGACAAAGTAATGGCTGTTGGCACTGAAACTTGATTATAGTAAACTACTATAAGAGAAAAAAGAAACTTTAAAAAAGAGGAAGACAAAGTACCACGGCAAACAGGTGATAATAACTTAAGGGAAAATAAAAATTAAAATTAGGGAGAGATATTAAAATAGAAATTTAAAGAGGTAAAGATTAAGAAAAAGAGTATGTTTATCACAGGCAAACTCATGAGTTTGTGTGCATGTGTGCGTGTGCGTGTGTTTGTGTGTGTGTGTGTGTGTATGTGTGTGTGTGTGTGTGTGTCTGTGTATAAAGTTGCTGTTTGTTAAAATAAGGTCACAGAGAATTTTACGTGTTCAGTACAAAGATATTAACGCAATAGTAGAGTTGTAATCGTATGGTCCATAATTTCCCTTTATCTATCTTTAATTATTTTTTTCCAAAATGTTTGCAAAAAAATCATGAAACTACTGCAAAAACTAAAGTGGGCGTAAAACACGTCAGTGCGATTTTTTATATACATAAAATAAAAAGAGAGACACGTTGATTAGTGTTTTTTTTTTTTTTCAATAATACACTACACAATACGAAACTATTTTTATTTATGTCACTAGTCGAACAAATAAGCAGACTATGTTACAACACTCCATATCTGGGAAAACATACCAGGAGAAATCCTCATTGTGTGATGCACATCAGTATACTCGTAAATTAAATGCTGTTGCTTGGTAACCGCATTAATCGAGAACGGCTGAACCCATGTGGCTAATTTTTTAATGTATACCGGCTTCATCAGGTGTCTTGTGCACCATAACCACACCACTGATAACGCAAAAATAATTTCAGCGTTCGTCGTGATGATGGAGGCTGACTAGTAGTTTATGCACGTTAACTGTAACATTTTCTGCAGTGTACATGAATCATATGGTAGTAAATACTGTAATTTTGTACTTCCTCCACCTTCACAGTTTTGTAATGACTCCTTGTAATCTCTATCTATATAAGAGCGAAAGGATACTCATTCACATACTCACTGATTAAACACGACATCTCGAAAACTCTTTCATGTATGATGCTGAAATTTGGCAGGAATGTAATTTATAGGCAGAAGCCGTCCGCTAAGACAGGATTTTGCGGTAGGGCCAACAGTTCAGGAAATGTGACGTCATAAACAATGAAAACGTCACCGTCTTGTCACGCGTGATAGTGTAAATTTATGAGTCCACTATTTGAGGAGGAGAGCACTTAGCAACTTGCAGCAAACTTTAAACATAATTTTAAATCTTTAGGAAACTTTCTCGCTGACAACCATATCAAAACGATGAAAGGAAAAAAATTTCGTACTCACTATTTTCCACTGTTCACGGAGTAAAACTACGGATTCCGTATAACGTTCCACTTTATAATGTCTACATCACATATTAAACCCATAGGAAATTTTACAGGAAGTACACACACATAAAGCTAAATGTACCTTCTAAATTGTATCACAGTACGACAAGTACTTCATGACATATGAGCAAATACAAAGTAACGTAATGAAAAACCGACACATCACGCACCAATTTTTTATCTATTACTTCTTTACTACTAATTGTATTCGCAACAGATTTTACAAACAGACAGCACTTATACAAACGAATATATACCTGAAAAGTTATAGAACTGTACATCATATAACTCCATGAAAAGGGGATCATATATACTGCGATGGATGAAAATTTTTCACATCATTCAACACGTTACATTTACTGCTAAGACACTCCAGTATTCCAGTGGGCTTAAGGAAATTTCTGAATGAGAACTTTCAAGCAACTGTGAACTTCGTAGCGCATACCACTTTTATATAGTCAAGTTGTGAATTAAATGAATCAATGGATGTTACATACAATTTGTTTTGATTTCCATCTTTGTTTGTTTGGATACTGTACTTGAAGATTTGTACATTATGCAAAACAGCCTTATTTCTTATATAATCTATATCTATAAATGTGAATGTCTGTTCGGTGTACGTTTATCACGTCTGAACAAGACATAAAGAGCTAAAAATTTGTACAGTTACTAATGTCTACCCGGTGAAGGCTTTAGGTACGGTTTTATGGCGATCGGATATCTATTTATCTATATATATTAATGTGAATGTCTGTTCGGTGTATGCTTATCACGTCCTAGCGACAAGACGCAAATATTTATTTGTACAGTTACTAATCTACACCTGAGGAAGGTTTTAGGTATGGTTTTTATAGCGATCTGATAGATATTTAGTAATTTGAAGAATATAACGCGAAATGCGGAACAATAATTACTCTTTGAAAATTATATTTACTCTTTGCAAATGGTTTTATTGGTTGCAATGTTGCTTGAGGGTTGATAGTGATAAAAGGGTGGAGTATATTGGGATGGAAAGTTATCGGTGTATATAAAATTCTACGTGTGTGTGTGTGTGTGTGTGTGTGTTAATATTTCACTCTGCAGCGAAAACTACTGAACGCAAACGAATGGTCTGTGTGTAATTGTTGTCCGAAGTCTCCTGTTGTACACCGTAGCAGTTCGATGCCGATAGCTATAAGGGGGTGGAAGATATGATGGTTGAAAGTCATCAAATTATAAAAAAATCGGACTGAATGCCAACGATGACGTTTGCGACTCTATAGCAAGGAGGTTACATACAACGAAACGTGATGCCACAGACCATAACTTTGGTCTATGCTCAAGGAGAATCATTAAACATCGCAGGAGTCCATTTACAGACCTCATGTTTTTCACATGGTCAATTATACGTCGCTTGCTAAAGGGTGGGCAACTCAAAAAGTCTCTACATTTATGCTCCAAACAATACTACAAATAACTTAGTTTACTAGAATGCCCTAAAATTAAATTAAAATGAAGTTGGACATTACTCTCACCATACGTGTTGAGATATTGCAATACAGGCTATAAGAAATAATGTATGTATTATTTATTGTAATTCATTAAGCACTTCACATAACTTTTTTGTATTTGAATTTTTATTATAAATGTTTGTTTCTAAAGAAGGTATTATGTTTCATTTCATCCTTCAAAACCAGTCTCATAGCACACTACTGAAAGGTAGGTTATCTATGATAATCAACCAACACGTGAGCGGAGCCGCGGGTTTAGGCTAGTTTGTGGTAAATGTAACAAGTTCAAAGAGGAAAGGAGAAGGACAGAGGGAGAAGGGATAGGAGAAGTACTAACTCAAGGATTGAATAAATGAATACCCGGGCAACGCCGGATTTTCAGCTAGTATTTATTATGGTTGTCTGACTTACTTAAATTACTGTTTTTAGACCGCACTGAGGTTCGTTAATCATTGACCGAAATAGATATGTAGTGTGTTTAAATAAGTATTTCTATCGTAGTGACAAATCCTGAAATTCGTATTAACATTATTTTTTTTATGTACGTAATTTTACGAGGAGATTTTGAGAGAGAGAGAAAAGTAGTCCGGAAATGGAAAAATTCAGGAACATTAATTTTTTTCTATGTGGAGTAAGGGGAGGTATTGCAGAATAGGTCTAGTAATGTCAGATGGCAAGTTTCATGACCATCCAATGGTGCACCTGGTGTGAAAGTTATTAATTACATCCTGTACAAGCAGGCAAACATATGTAAGGGCCGCCATTACAGCTGAGTGCTCTGTTGTGTGCGAGAAGCCTGATTTCCAGTTATCTACAAATAACAAACTTTTGAAGAGTTAGTAAACTGATTTTTTGGTTGCTAGTTATTGATATGTGTGCCTCACGTAACATGCACTGTTTGATAGACCATGCACATGGTTTCTTAATTACCTAAATCTAGAAATGATGCAGGCAAAACGTGTCAGACCGTTTGTTATTTTGTACGTGTGTAGTCCGGAAATTTGGATACTAGCTTACGGCTATGTCGAATAGTATCCGAGCAGCAGTTTGCCAGCTGATGTCCACAACGCTGACAAACTGAAGATGCGACATATGAATATTGCTCACGAAAATAATCTGACGATGAACAACGAGAACAGTGGGTGGAATGTACTCTTGCCGAGTGTTCAGGTGCATATGGTCAACAATTTGTGTGTGTTTACTGTTAGAAACTGATGTATACTGTATGTAAATACCTATTCATCACATAAACAAAATTTAAGTGAACATTTGCATTTCATAGATAAAGGTGATATTCATCCGACATTACCCTCGCTTCCTTTCATCGCTAATAATCATTCTATTTTGCCTTGGCGACCTATAAAGCTAATATATATTATGTGAATGGCCCAATACCCTTTACAAAATATGTAGGACGTGCAACGGACTTTTAAAGGACCACTTATAACTATTTGTAAGTAGATTAAAGTTCAGAAATCAAAACGGTATCCGGAAATCCATGCCCTTACTCTATATTTATGTGAATTGAAGACCATAACGCATTATTTGAACAGTAGTTATGAGCAATTGCTGTCTTGTTCGTTTTCAGGACAAAAATACATGACAGTTGCAAAGGAAAGTCGCAAAATTTGGACCAACAGCAAAAGTAATAATTTCTTGTTTGCACTGTCGACCATATCCGTCAATCGTATTGGTATATTTTGTTTGACCTATAACCAATAAACGTGGCTCATATACATATGTAGGACAGGGCATTTATGTACTCGGCAAGCCATCGTTCGACCAGGCTTCGAGTGGTGCAGCGTTTCGAACTTGTTATTTCTGTCTCAGAATGTACGTCGACACAGCAATATGCCCTGTATGCATTGTCAGTATTCCCGTGTATTCCCGTGTAAGAGATTTTCTGACGCCTATAGTTCATTATAGTCCTTGGCCTAATGCATAGAATTCTCGCACATATATTAAATCAGTTCAAATGTAATCCCACAATTATAATTTCAAAAGTATCAGAGGAATGTTCTAATAGCTCAAACCATGGACTTCATTCAAGGCTAACGAATTAATGTATTACCAATAAACGTATTGAAATAATTAACATTATGATATGCACCGGACAAGATCTATAGCAATAGTTAAATGCTGTTACCAGTCCAACTGAAACTGTAATGTTTTTAATGCACCAGTGAAAACATAAACAAAGTTCGGCGAGACATACCTGAGTAAGCAGTGGACTATCTAACTAGTATCAAAAGAGAATACACTGTTTGAAATAGCCTATAAATTGCTAGGACCATAAATTACAAAGTAGTTTCATGTAAATCTGCAAATACAGATGTGCATGTGGCTGACCATATAGATGTCAAGATTTTCAGCTGAGATACCAATGTAGAGTAACGAAAAGTAAAGATCATATGTGAACATGTAAGCTTTTCCTGTTATGAATTTTAGATTACATATTAACAGAATAACAAATTACGTCGTTAATGCCAAACCCACTCTGTAGATAAACTCAGAGCATGCATTATTCTTTCCAATCACTTGTTACAGAATCGAAAATGCTTGTAAATCATGTTACCGTAAATATTAGTTTCCAATTAATATTTTTCAAGTTATTATGAGTAATGTAGTATTCATCGTAGCTTTTCATAATTAAGTATATTTTCGGAAATTAGAAACATTTACAAAGCTTTAACGTTATTAAAAGGTGAAGAAATATTAAAGCCTGTTTTGTAGAATATCAAATGTCAATAAGATTAAGATAACTGTTTGCAGATGTATTATTTTCATGTTTTCAACAACTCTAACAATGCACTGTAGATAATTGTGATTAAAGGCGGTCAACAGAGGTCGTAAGAGTGAAGTTTTTAATCATATTTCGAGGTAGTCACTATTTCCGTCAGCACATTGACTTTACATTGTTGCATGTGATTATAGTACATATACCAGTTTGTTTAAAGTGCCATATAAAACGACTGGACGCACACATCAGTTCTGTCCAGCTGCTCGCATTCTTTGTAATCCAGAGCTTGCTGCATTATCGCAGTTCCTGATGCTGAAGTCCCACAAGTTTTACCAAACCCCAAGGTAACCAGATAACGCTTTAAATGCATCATAGAGGACATTGCAGAGGATTTAAACGTTTGTCACATTATGCAAGTCGAGTGGTTACGTCGCAACTGTGAGGTGAGGTGACTTGGTTATGTCGCAGTTCTAAGATTCAGCCAATTTGGCAATATATTTACACATTAGTATAAGGTTGACATGGGCGCAAAAATGACAAGTTAATCAATGAAATTCGTAAGATGTGAAGTGACATCTTACGATTTTTATTGATTAACTTTTCCATAAGCGTGGATAGGCTGTTAGGTGAAGTATCTACCTAATCAGTTCGTTTAATTTACAATCCGTAATGATGGTTTAAAAACGAAACCGGTTGATATAGAAGGTAAAATAAACAGCTGATTGCTCATAACATACACTTCCTATTGTATGAATGAGTACATTTCGTCACAATTCTTCACAGCCAGTTGTAAATTATCCCCATCCTATTATATTGTTGAATGAATTTCAACATTGTCTTCACGCGCGCGCACGCGCGCGCGCGTGTTTGTGTGTGTGTGTGTGTTTGTGTGTGTGTGTGTGTTTGGGTGTGTATGTGTGTTTGGGTGTGTATGTTTGTTTGGGTGTATATGTGTGTTTGGGTGTGTATGTGTGTTTGTGTGGGTGTGGGTGTGCATGGATGAGTTGGCGGGTGGGTGAATGTAGTGCCTCTTCATTAGGACATGTCCAAAATATATATTTTAATTTAAGAGCTTTTACGCCACATTCAAAATATGCATGACACATGCCAATCTGAAGTGAGGACGTCTTTATTGACTTCACAAGCAACTGACGGGTTTTATACGGAACCTACAGTACAATCTATCAAGACTTTAATATACACACTGAAGGTCACACTGTGTCTGAAATTGGTTTGCTACAGTATATGATTTCAAACTTTTAATGATTGATGCTGCCATTTTGCTAATTGTAACCTGTATTTTGCTAACTGTGAACGTGGTTCTAAATGGAATGGAATCTCAGATTAGCTGTGTGTTTCACAACAGTGTAAGATGTAGCCTGTGTGAAGTTCAGAAGCCGATAATGGCCTGAAGCTATGAGATGGGTTTGTCGATTACAGTCTTATAGATATGACTACTGCTTTCAGCATCAGTACTAAGCACACAGTCCATTTAGCACGCACAGTGCCGTGAAGTCTCGTTTCCTATTGCTTGCTCATCCAGCTGCTTATTTCCCCACCACTCAGATGCAGGATTGTGCCAGGGTCATTTAAGGAGGTGGGAAGTGTGAATGTGGTGGGGGGAAGGGTGGAGACTGCAGTGAGGAAAGTGGGTAGACGAGAACCTCCCGAGAGTGGCCTGTTGGACGGAAGCCAAGTCCAATTGCAAGAACTTCCGATGGGTCCCAAAAATTTGGTAGATGTATTGGCGAGCGCGGGCGACCCACTCGGCCTGAAATGGAGTGTAAACAATGGGCCGGCTAAATTCGGGGTGGGCGCGCCTCCTCTGTTAATGTAGCGTGGCGAGGGGGCGCCCAGTTAGGCAACTCGAGAGGGTCTGCAGGGGCTTCCCCGGCACAGTGCGCTGCGTCGAGGGTAGCGGAGGTGGCGTCGGCAGGCGCGGGGCTTTCCCCGGCATTGCGTTGCGGGTAGCGGAGGCAGCGGCAGCAGGCGCGGGGCTTTCCCCGGCACTGCGTGGCGGGTAGCGGAGGCGCCAGCAGGCAGGCGCGGGGGTTTCCCCGGCTCTGCGCGGCGGGTAGCGGAGGCGGCGGCGGGCAGGCGCGGGTCCCCCTGTCGCTGGTAGGCGGCGTGTTATTGCAAGTTTAGCGCCCAACTCTCAGCGTGTTTCGGTGAATGTCGGCGCAATTAACGTTCCGAGTTTACGCCGGCACTGCGGGGAGCCGGCGTCGACGGCGAGGGCGTCGGCGGCTGATACGCGCCGCTGTGACAACAAACAGGCCCCTAATTTTGGCGTCTAACGCAGACGGAGCAGACACACACAGACACACACACACACATACACATACTCACACGCACATACATGCATATACGGTCGGTGCGGTGGCGCCAAGTTCGAAACTGTTCACTCCTGCTTCCCTTCTGTCGCTTAGACGCCACCAAACATGGCTTCTCATCCAAGTACGAAGCAGTAGTGTGGTTGACAGATAATTTACAGCCATCATGTTCTTCTGGCTTCTTCATCATTTCTGTATTTTTTGCGTTTTTGTAGCCACTTCCTCGAGGTGGTTCTTTGCTCCACTCTATTTACAGTGACATTTTATCTCCGTCACAGGAAACAGAGAAGCTCCAAGAGTAATTTCACATATCGGTCAGTGTGTTCTAATTAAATACAAATAATGGAATGTATTGAAAGGAAATCAGGTGATGCTGAAGGCAGCAGATTACGTAACGAGACAATAAAAATATTAGATGAGGATTGTTATTTGTTATCAATGGCTGTGGTCCGAAAAGCTTTTCTAAAAAAAAATGGTTTGTCACCAAATAACAATTTAAACTCGAACTGTGTTTTTTAATCTCAGCGGCTTGCAGATATTGTATCCAAACAACATGGACATATTAAAATTTGTGCTGTAGTCGGAATTAGAACCCAGGACCTCCTCAATATTAGGGAGTTGTATTATCACCCCAAACTTCCACGTGTCAGACCGTCAGATCCATACCAAATGTTGTATATTGATGGAGTATTGTGTGGTACAACAGTCAGACCTGGACTTGCCGCTGCCTTGTTCAGGTATAATGGGGCCGAGCTGTGTCTTGCAGCAGGGGTGCAAACCCCTTGAGCTGGTCATGAGGCCGGCAGAGATTTTTGGCGCACAGTGGGCCAAGACTATGCACTTTTACCACAAGAAGTAGACTTATTTCATGGTATAGGTTAGGCTTCGTAAATGAAAAAACTTATGTGATGAGGGAACATACCTAGTTTCGAAAACTGGGAGTTATGCAACATAGTAACAATACCAAGCACTGCCACTGGTTACAAGGCTGTCAGACAGAGCTGAGACAGTTAGAATATCACAACCTGGACATTAGACAAAACAGACTCAACGTTTGCCAACAACATTACATTATAAAACCACCATTTATATTGTGAAGTATGTCATTCCATAAAGGGAAATAAACGAATGAGCCTTATGGAAATCAACTGCCATATAATGCTTGATGACAGTTTAGCATTAAATGATGAGACGCAATTTTATCTCTTACATTCAGTTTTTCAAAATAATAAATCAATATATTTCATCAATTCTAAATGTACATCAGGAAAAGAAATAGTTTTCGTTCGTATTTAACAAGTCTAGTTCTGTAACTCATTTACAGTAATAGATTTTTGTTGTTATGGTCTTCATTCTAGAGATCAGTCTGGAACCTGTTTGATGTAGATCTCCGCCCTACTCTATCCTGAACAAGCCTCTCCCTCATGAGAATGGCAACCCACATCTATTTGAATCTGTTTACTGTATTAGTATCTAGGTCTCTCTCTCTCTCTCTCTCTCTCTCTCTCTCTCTCTCTCTCTCTGCGATTTTTTCCCCACACACACTTCTGTCCAATGCTAAATTTACTATTCCTTTATGTCTAAACTTCTTAAGATTTTTACTTATGTTTAAACCAGGCAAGAAGACAATTTTACACGGTTATTGGAAGGACTCCCCAGGTCTAAGTTAGAACCGATATCTTGTGATGTTAATTTTGCAGATAGAATTGAGAATGATATCTTTTAATGGTGACGAAATTATCTCTTACATAAAGGGTTACCATATAAAATCCAGCGAGGGATAGGCAGTATGCAGGTAAAAGAGACCATAGTGGATGCAAAAATAGCCTTTGATGCATCAAATTTAATGTTAGGCGAGAAAGCTGCAGAAGTAGTTAAGACAGATAAATTCCTAAACGGAACATCTAACTTGATAGTTCAAATAAAAATGACAATAAATGACACATCATTTTTAATTTTTGTTTAGTGAAGTTATCAAGGAGAAAGTCTGAACTATCAATATTATTCTTGATTTTAGAAATGAACTTATTTATAGGGTTCTTTCTTATTTAACCTATATTGTTCTCTGGAAAGAATTTCTCAGTTTTTGAAATGTGCTCTTGATCATAACTTTTATTAGCTTTGACTACTATAGTTCAATGTTCAGTTTATTTATTATTGTCAACTAAGGTTTCATTTTCATTGTTATCTTGAACTATCAAGTTAGACTTTTCGTTTAGGAATTTAGCTGTCTTAACTGCTACTGCACCTTTCTCGCCTAATTTTAAATTGGATGCATCTAGGGCTATTTTTGTATCCTCTATGATCTCTTTTACCTGCAGACTGCCTATCCTACGCTGGATTTTATATGGTAACCCTTTATGTAAGAGTGTATTTTCGTCACCAGAAAAGGATATATTGGTTAACCTCTCAACTCTATCTGATCAATTAACATAACATGATATTGACTGTAACTTAGTTCTGGGGTGTTGTTTCGGAAACCGTGTTAACTTGCCTTTATGCCTGGTTTGAACATAATAAAAAAACTTTAACAAGTCTATCATTAATAAAATTCATCATGTTCTTGAACTGTACATAGGTCAAAGCGTCATTTAACTCTTCTGTAATGTTAGCTGCTTCTTGGATTACAAATCTACAGTCATGTAATGTTCTCTAATTTCGGTTTTCACCCACAGTTTTCTGCCTGAGTGCGAAATCTTTTTGCTACATTTGAAAAATTTCTGATATTAATCTTTGCATACCTTAGTATTACTTGCTGTTCAAGACACGTCTTATTGAAATCAATGTGCAACCTATGTTTTGTAATCTTCATTTGTAAAGTCAACAAAGTGAACATTTTCCCAACTGTCTGACGTGGCATTATGTTGTGTATGGAACTCGTTAGGGCTGTCTAAATCACTTCTGTACAGGTTTCTAGCCAAGATCACGTTTTTACTTTTAGGATTACCGTTTAGAGTTACTCAGACGTCATTTTCTGATCTATATACGTACCTTCCACTTAGTGACTCTTGCGAAACCGTTGTGGATATGTATATTGTGGATATAATTATGTGTTCAACTTCACCATCAATGTTTGTATTTCATTTTTCTATTACTGAATACAACTATACCATGAAATTTGTAATGAGAGGATGTGAGATATGACAAGTTAAGAAAATCTGTAGGTCAGACAAAACAGACTCGACGTTTGCCGACAATCTCATATTAGGAAACCACCCACGTCATTTATATTATAAAGTATGTCATTCCGTAAAGGAAAGGAGTCCAGTAAGCAACCTTCTGGAAGCACTGGAAATTAGCTGTCATGTAACGTAAGATGCCAGTTTAGCAATAAATGATCAGACGTAATTTCCCCTCTCTTACGTTAAGTTTGTCAAAATAATAAATTAATGTATTTTATCAATCCTATATGTACACCGAGAAAAGAAATTGTTCCCGTTCTTACTTAACAAGTCTAGTTCTGTAACACATTTACAGTAATACATTACCGTGTCAAAATTAGTAACTTTTGTTTTAACATCTGTGTGAGTGGGATATTTTATATTTGTCTGCGACAAGATGGAATAGGAAGCCGAAACCGATTATTGAGCGAGTAAATAAATACAATTTTCAGAACCTTTTGAAGTATTTTCCTTTTTAATATCCTATTATGTTCTGTCAAGCACCGTTGAAAAGGCAATTAATTTAGCAAAAAATAATTTAAACAAAAATAATATAGTGCTATACTTCATACTTGTTAGTCAAGGCTACTTATCTTTGAATGAAATGTTATTTGAATTCCTAACAGTAAAAAGTATCATTTTTATTTGGCTTCCACGGTCGTCTTTTTTCTTTTTTTCTTCCGTTTTTCAATCATCCGTTCTGTTATATGTTGGATGTATTCCACTCCGTCTCCTACCGTAGTTTGAACTTCTCCAATTCTTTCTAGTACAATGTTGCTTATTCTTTGATGTCCTACTACCCTCTCCCATCTTCTTGTCAGTGTGTTCCACATGTCTCTTCCCTCGTCGATTCTACACAGAACATCCTCACCTCTTAATTCGTTATCTCATCACTCCATCTAATTTTGGACATTACTCTGTAGCTCCACATCTCAAATTCTTCAAATCTCTTCCCTTCCCATTTCCCCACTGTCCATACTTCGCTTCCATACAAAGTAGTACTCGAAACGTTGTTCGTCTTAAGAAGTCCACTGCTTTTTAACCTGTAGACTCCTCTTGGCTATAAATGACTTTTTATCCTTTGGCAGTCTACTTTTTACGTCATCCTTGCTTAGTCCGTCGTGGGTTATTTTTCTGCCAAGCTGCAAGAATTCATCAACTTCATTTACGTCGTGATCTCCAATTTTGAAGTTATGATTCTCGCTACGTTCATTTGCACTACTTCTCAGTATATTTTCGTGAATTATTCTCAGTTCATACACTGCACTCAGCAGACTACTCACTCAATTCAAAATATCCTGTAATTGTTTATTCACTTCTACTGATGACAGCTATGTCATCAGTGAATCTTTTCACTCATATTCCTTCGACGTGAGTTCTGACACCATTCTAGAATGTTATCTACGTCATTACTTCTTCAACTGCATCCGGGAAAGATAGTATTCCTATCTGGGAATTGTTGTGTTATTACTCGTTGGTTCTTCTACAGCTTATATATTACGCTTCTAACTTTATACCTTATTCGTTAGGCGGTCGTTGTCAAGACCACAGCGCAGCAGAGCACACTGCAACTTGTAAGTGTAACCAGCTTCTTACTGTAAGCGGCATATTTTGAGTGTTTCGTACGGTTCTTGTTTCAGTTTATTAAATTTACCGTGGATATTAGATTCGCGTTAAGAAATTATCTCGTTAGTGTGTGAATCGCTTGTAGTTAGAGCTTCAAATTTAGACTATTAATAAAGTCCCTTGGCGACATGTCAATGTGCACTCCGTTTTCATACCGGGTGGAGTCTTTCCAGATGTGGTAGGGGTCCTTCCGCATTCCATCAACAGTACAGGGGGCAGCCATCTGCAGGTGGTGGCTCCCGTCATTACCAACGATGTGTGTCGCTTTGGCTCTGTAGAGATCTTGTAAGGTTTTGAGCCGCTATCTGAAGTGGTAAAAACTACCAGTCTCTCTTGTAAGATGAAGGCAGAGCTCACCATCTTTAGCATAATTAACAGGACCTCTGGTACGGAGCCGAGTGGAGGGTCTGAATCAGAGGCTCAGACGGTTTTGCGACCGCGTCGGCTGGAGATCCCTTGACTGGCGCCAACAGGTGGTGGGTTTCCGACGCCCGCTGAATAGTCAGGAGTCCACCACCACAGAGTAAGATATACAGAGAAGCAGCCCACCCTAAGCCACTGTCCTACGCTCCCCTCGTAGTTCTGTAAGATGCTAGCAGGTGTCAGGCGGTTCACTGGCTTAATGTGCCTCTCGCACGTCAGAAGGTAGCATGGAGGGTAGGCTGAGAGGAGAGCTCGTGCCACCTGCCACGAGGCCACGGCTGTGTCCGGCTTGCTGGTGTTTGAGGGGAGGTGGTGGTGGGGACAGCCGCTACCTGCCGCCTGCTCTGGCTAGGTTAAAGAGGTGCTTCTGACTGCAGCGCCATCATGGGACATCTTATGGAACTGCAGGAAACTCTCCCTCCCCACACCTCGGAGCGTAGGACCGGGCCCTTAAGGAGGTTTCCAGTCTGTATATATTTGTCTGTGCCACACATGAAGCGGCTACGCAGGTAGTGGAGGCTGTGTGGGGTGGACAGGGCGGGTTTTTAGGTTAGAGGGCCTCGGGGACACAGAGAAAGGGTTTGAATCTCAAAGGGAACAGCTCGAAAATAGGACGAACACAGATCTAAGAATCATTGTTATACCAGTTGCAAATTGTCGTAGCTGTATGGAGGAAGTGACAGAGCTCCAAGCGCTCATAGAAAGTACTGAATCTCAAACATCTATAGCTGCCAAAAGATGGTTATGGCCGGAGATAGGTTCAGCTGAAATTTTTACAAGGGGACTAACGGTGTTCAGAGAGGATTGAGTGAATAAAACAGGTGGTGGTGCTTTCAGAATGAAACTTTTTACTCCGCAGCGGAGTGTGCGCTGATATGAAACCTCCTGGCAGATTAAAATTGTGTGCCGGAACCGGGACTCGAACATGGGACCTTTGCCTTTCGCTGGCTTGCGCTCTACCGACTGAGCTATCCCGACACGACTCACGATGCCGCCTCACTACTTCCGCCAGTACCTCGCCTCCTACTTTCCAAACTTCACAGAAGCTGTCCTGCGAAACATGCAAGACTAGCACTCCTGGAAGAAAGGATATGGTGGAGACATGGCTTAGCCACAGCCTAAGAGATGTTTCAAGAATGAAACTTTTCACTCTGCAGCGGAGTGTGTGCTGATATGAAACTGGAGATTGGAAAGTAGGAAGCTGGGTACTGGCGGAAGTTGTGAGGCGCCATCGTGAGTCGTGTCGGGATAGCTCAGTCGGTAGAGCGCTCGCCCGCGAATGGCAAAGGTCCCAAGTTCGAGTCCCGGTTCCGGCACACAATTTGAATCTGCCAAGAAGTTTCAGGTGGTGGTGTATTTATTGCTGTCATAAGTGTTTAACCTGCATCGAAATTGACGTAGATCGTTCCTGATAGTTGTTATGGGTACAGTTATACCTGACAAACGGAGAAATTAGTTCGTTTTACCGACCCCCTGACTCAAACGATCCGACTGAAGAAACATTCAAAGAAAGCTCGGATAAAATTTCAAAAACGTACCTAAAGCATAAAATTTTAATTAGGGGCAATATTATATTTTCAAAACTGGAGGCAAACATAAAATGTCGTCCGAAATTGTACTGAACGCATTCTAAGTTAGTTGATAACCCACTACGATAGTAAGAGCTTGTGAAAACATACTTGTCCTCTTAGCAACAAATAATACGTAATTAATAAAGAGCATCAAAACAGACACAGGGATTAGTGAACACAGACTTGTCGCAGCGAGACTGAATATCGTATTTCTCAAATATGCCAAAATTAAAAGGAAAAATATATTTATTCAAAAATACAGATAAAAATTCGATTATCTTTTTCCTGAGTGAAAATATACACAAAAGCAAAGAAAAAAACGTAAAATTTAAACAGACACGAAGTCTCCCACACAGGCAATCTTTTATAGAAACTAGAAATTTAGTTCGAATTTCAATGAGGGATGTATGTAACAGTTTGTACAACTAAACTGTGTCACGTAACTTGGTCGAAAACCCTAAGAAATGCTGGTCGTATGTGAAGGATCCTAGCTGCAAAACACAATCAATAGCTTCACTACGGGCTAGCAAATACCCCAGACTAGCACGCGTAATTTAGAAGTAGATCTCCCTGGAGTATTAAAGCAACTTGAATCACTTAATAAGACTAAGTCTTCCTGTCAAGATTTTATACCAGTTACATTCCTTTCTCAGTATGTTGATGCAATAGCCCCATACGTAGTTACCATATCCAACCTCTCGCTCAGCGAAATATTCGTACCTAAAGAATGGAAAGTTGTACAGGTATTTAAGAAAGGCAATAGGAGTTATTGAAAAATTACAGATGTATATCAATGACGTCGGTTTGCAGCAGGATTTTAGAACATATACTTCCCTCAAACATTATGAACTACCTCGAAGAGAACGACATATTGATCCACAGTCAAACCGTATTCAGAAAGTATCATTCTTGTGAAATACAGCTAGCTCTTTACTCACATGAAGTGAAAAATACTACCGACAAGGGATTCCAGATTTTCGGAACACAAATTGTTCAAATGTTTGTTAAGCTTATGGGACTTAACTGCGGGGCATCAGTCCCTAAACTTACAAACTATTTATAAACTACCTTATACTAAAGACAACACAAACTTCCATGCCCGAGGGAGGATTCGAACCCCGGACGGGAAACGGCCTTGCGCATCGGAGCATAGCACCTCAATGCGCTTGGCCACTCCGCCGCGACTTTCGGAATCCTTTTGACATATTACCTCACAAGTGTCTTCTAATGAAATTGCGTGCTTATGGAATATCGCCACAGTTGTGCGATTGGAAAAGACACAGTAGGTTGTAACTGGCGGAAAGTCATCGAGATGAACGGAAGTAATATCTGACATTCCCCAGGTAAGTGTTAGAAGGCCCCCACTGTTCCTTATCTTTATAAACGATTTTGGAGACTATATGAGCAGCTGTCAGACTGTTCGCGGATGATGCAGTCGTTTATCGGTTAATAAATTCCTTTAAAAATCAAAACTAACTGAAAAATTTAAATATTTGCATGGTGCGAAAACTGGCAATTGATACTGAATAATGGAAAACGTGCAGTCATCCATGTGAACACTAAGGAAATCCACTAAAGTTCATTTACACGATAAATCAGTCAAATCTACAGGCCGTAAATTCAACTAAATGCCTAGGAATAACAATTACGAACAACTTAAATTGGAAAGAACACACAGAAAATATTGTAGGGGAAGAGAACGAAAGGCTACGTTTCATTGGCAGCACACTTGGAAATAGCAACAGTTCTAGACAAACAGCTTACACGACACTTGTGCGTCCAATTTTGGACGCATTGTGGGATCCCTACCAAGGGGGACTCGCGGACGATTTAGAGAAAGTTCAAAGAAGAGCAGCTCGTTTTGTATTATCGTGATGTAGCTGTGAGACTGTCACGGAAATGGTGCACGAGTTGGGGTGGAAATCATTAATAGAAAGGCGTTACTCATTGCGGCGATATTTATTTAAGAATTTTCTTTCCCCAAGTTTTTCTTCCGTATGCGAACATATCTTGTTACCACTCTCTTAAATAGGAAGACATGATCTTCGGAATAAAATAAGAGAAATGGAATAGAAAAAGTAAAGATTTAGGCGTTCCTTTTTCCCGCGCTGTTAGAGAATAAACTCTCTGCCAGATACCTCAATGTACATGTAGATATAGATAATATACCGATTTCTGTCAATCACTTTACCAAGTCGACAAATACTATGAACGTGTCTTGCCTTTTGTTCAGTCCTCATCACACTGTCAAACGCAATGACAGGCTGCTCCTATCTTTGCTAAAACCAAAACAACCAGTAACTAACAAATCCTCAGCTTTCGCTGTTTTGTTATTGTTCTCATCCGTAATTTGGAGAGAGAGTGGCATCGTCACAAGAGTAATAGCCGCAACTCTAAGGCCTTACGGTATGAGGTGCAAATCACAGTTGGTACCAGTCCAAGGCACTCTGTCCAGTTTCACCTACGTGAATGATATCCTGTGATCGTAGGCACGGCCTTTCTGCACGACGACACACACGCCAGAGCTGGTCAGAATATCTGCACACGTGCGGTGCTGCAGCACACGTGCAACTTCCGGGTCACGGATTGCACGCCGCAGCCGTCTCCGCTCGTGTAGTGAACGTTTGTATCCACAGTGGTCGCCAGGGGTAAACCAGACAGGGTGTGTTCAGCTCCCGCTTGTACCCAACGAGGTTAAATTTCATAGAGTGGCTAACACACGAACTACAGCGTTCTTTGCGGCAACCTGTGTAAACTCAGCAGCCATATTTTTGGTGATCAATAGACTTGAGAGTTTTCTGTTCATCCTATGTTGTTGTTGAGCTTGAAGTGTTGTATTTAGTATATGTTGTTTTTAGTGTGTATTGCGTGTACAATATTTGCTGATGAAATATGCCTAAATTGTGTTCAGAATTTAAATGCACAAATAGAAGTGATAAAATAACAAGTACTTCGTGCAAAAATACTGAATGTTTTGCCTTGTTTGATGCCAGTATCTCTATACTCAAATCAGATTCCTGACTAATGGCAACTAGCTGCCTCAAGATTGAAGCATCAGATGACCTGTCCTGCAATTCCGTTGAAGTACACACCTTTTTATTTTTTTTTAAGCTAGTGTTGGTGTGTTTTTGAAATATTTCCTCTTCTGTCGCTCCTGTGTTTGATGAAACCACACTTTTGAGAGTCTAGACCTTCTTTAACAATATCTGCATTTGTTGTTGACCATAGCTGATCGAGCATGGTTGAAATGATAAGAGTGCAAAGTGTGGTAGCAATAGTGGCAGCAAGAATTTTTTCACTTGTATACGTGCAATACTACTATATATACTCTTTCCAACTTTCAGCTTTCACTTCTTTGCTGAGAACTGGTTTTCCATCTGAGTTCATTATATTCATACAGCTGCATTTCTTGTCTGCAAATGTTTCATTTGTTTTCCTGCAATCTATATCTATTTTTCCTGTATTTATACAAACTACAGCTATTTTACAATTCCTGTCAATCTCATTTCTTAGTCGTCTGTACTCCATGTTGCCTGTTTCATTTACTGCATTTTTATATTTTCTTCTTTCATCAATTAAATTTAATATTTCCTGTGATATCCAAGGATTTTTTGTAAGTCTTGCCTTTCTACCTATTTTGTCCTCTGCTGCCTTCACTATTTCATCTCTCAATGCTACCCATTCTTCTTCTACTGTTCTATTTCCTTCCGTTTCTATCAATTGTTGCCTGAAGCACCCTCTGAAATTCCTAAGAACTTCAGGTCCCTTCAATTTATCCAGGTCCATCTCCTTATTTTCTTACCTTTTTGCAGTTTTTTCGGTTTCAGTCTACAGACCATGACTGACAAAATATGGTCGGAGTCTACATCTGCCCCTGGGCATGTTTTACAGTTTAAAACCTGATTCCGAAGTCTATGTCATACCATTATAAAATCTATCTGGTTCATTCCGGTGGGTCCTGGTTTCTTCCACGTGTATAACCCTCTTCCATGATTCTTAAACGAGGCGTTTGTTATGATTAAATTTTGTCCCTTGCAATATTCGACCAGGCGGCTTCCACTTTCATTTCTTTGCCCAGACCATATTCACCTACTATTGTTCCTTCCCTTCCTTTTCCTACTACCGAATTCCAGTCTCCCATCACAATTAAGTTTTCTTCTCCCTTAACTGTCAATATGAACGTCCTGTCTGTGGTCTGAACTCTGGTCTGGTCTCTGGTCCTTTTTTTTCTCGATATAAGTTAATAATATTCCTGAATCTATCTGATCATTTCTGTACATCCATCGTTAGTCGTTCTGCTGTGACTGTGACTCTCCTGTTTCACACGGTTTCTTCGCAGTTACGTTCTTCGTACTTCCTCAGCTCGGCTATCATGTCCCACTTCCCTGCAGACACTCCACTGTTTAACCGCGCCGCTGAGCGAGTGCTCGTACAGTCAGAGAACTCGGCCGCAGTGGGGAGGGAACCAACCACCGACTGCAGGCTTTGGCCCCCTGGGCAGGGAGGCATGCGCGCGCCGCAACTTCCGAACGCAACTTTTGCCCCGCGGGTCCCTGGCGTATTCTTGCCGCCAGCGCCCGAGATATGATAATTCCTCTGCTATCTGCATAAAGCAGCCGGCGAGGGCAAAGCCCCGCGACTACAGGTAGCGCCCGCACTGCAGTCTGTTCCTCACCTATATGCGGAGAAGCATTGTACATGCGACCTGAAGTCATGGAAGACGCAGGCGACCATGATGAAGTGAAAGGTCAACGTGAATCGTAGTTACACATAAAGGTGAAGCATTGAATTAAAATTTGTGATGTGGCCAGGATTCCAACCCGGACCTCCATGCTTACTAGGCAGTAGTATTTTGTAGTTCGCGAACGTACTAGTTCGGAAGAGCGCTCCCACAGGCGAACTAGTTCGCAGATCCCTCGCCTCTTAGTTCATCCGCTCCTTTTCGGAAGACTGACGGGGAACAGCGAGAGGACGCGAGAGCGCGCTGAATCGCGTGATTCCCTTCTGCCAGTTGCCGTCATTTCGAGCTGAGTTGCAGCTCAGCTGTATTTTCATAGTTCACTGCCACAAGAAATGTATTTTAAAAATATAGTACTACGAGTACTCTGTATGCAAAGTACTTGAATACCATTGTATCACCCATTCGTGTAAATAAGTGGTTTATTTGCCTAAGTATTTGATGTAAAATTGCCCAAAAATACGAGTAATAGCACACGCTTTGGCAACACTGAATCATTATATAAAAAAGCGGCCCAAAAAGAGCTCTTTTAGTAGCGGTAGCAAAAGCCAAAAAGAGCGGACGAACTAGAAGGAGCGGACGAACTAGAAGGAGCGGAAGAACGAGGACGCAGCGGGCGAACTAGGAGCAGCGGACGATTATGCCAAACGTATCTCGCTTCATAGTTCGTCGTATTCTTTTCCGAAGACCGACAGGCAATAGCGAGACGGTGCGTAGCAGAATTAAAAATCACGTGTTTGCCTTCTGCTGATGAGTCATTTCGAGGTGAGAGTCTGCCTGCTAGATTACATAGTTCAGTGCTACAAAATTTCTGTTTTGATGTATTTTGCACTCTGCAACATCTGACTAATAAATTCCATAATGCCAAGATATAGAGATAACTCTAAACTTTCACGCGAGAAATTACACACAAAGGGGACCTACAGTTTATCGTGGGTTCCGATATTTTTCACATCAGCAACACTGCCAGAGTTGAAAGAAGTGGAAAGTGACAGATAAAAATACTAAGCCATAGTGGGGATCGAACCCACGACGTTTGGATTTGCTGTCTGGCGCTCTAGTACTGTGCTCTCGACCGGCACTATGAGTTAGAAAACAGTGCGGTAGTGTACTGAACTTCAGAGTCGCGTTACGTAGTATAAACGGTGCACCACCGCTGCCAGAGGGGAAACTTTTTCGGTCGCACCTTATAACGGACAGTGGAGCGCCAAGTACTTGTATATAAAGCTCGCGAAACAGCAACCGAGTTTTACCTCGCTCGCTGTTTTCCAAACAGGGGAACGTTTGCGCCGGAACCGCATCTGCTTTGGTTAGCAAGAGGTGCGCGCCACACTCTCTTTCGCTGGTCGCGAGATAATGGCCCGTAATTACGGCACAAAGGAATGCAAATGGAGCCGCCCGACAAACGCAATAACAGCCTGACGACGCCGCAGGTAGGCCGCAACCGCGCAAACGTTTGCCCGCCTCCCGGCGCGCCATCATCGGCTGGCACCGCAGGCGCCGCAGCCGCCGCGAAGGCCCGCTTTTCACGGGAAACCACCGGAAATTTCCGCCACACGGCTTTTCCGAGCACAGTGCTCGCCTCTGGTCGTTGCTCTAACAGAGTCCTCCCCACTGTGCAACGGCGACCATTCTGCCAGTTAATGAAATAAATCGCAATTTCCGATCGGTTTTGGCTTCACTACATCTACACCTACATGCGACACTCTGCAAATCACATTTAAGTGCCTGGCAGAGGGTTCATCGAACCACCGTTATACTGTTTTATCTTCCATTCCATTCTCGAATAGCCCGCGGGAAGAATGAACATCTGAATCTCTCCGTTCGGGCTGTGATTTCTCGTATTTTATTCTGATGATCATTTCTACCTATGTAAGTGGGAGTCAGCAATATATTTTAGCATTCGGAAGAGAATGTTGGGGATTGGAGTTTCGTAAGTATCCCACGCCGCAGCGATAAACTCCGTTGTTGTAATGATTCCCATCCCAGATCCTGCATCATTTCCGTATCGCTGTCTCACCTTCATTGTGACAATACGAAACGAGCTGCTCTTCTTTGCACTCCTTCGATGTTCTCCGTCAAACCCACCTGATAAGGATCCCACACTGGGCAGCAATACTCCAAGAATGGACGGACAAGAGTTGTGTATGCAGTTTCTTTTGTAGTTCTGTTGCATGATTTAAGCGTTCTGCCAATAAAACGTAGTCTCTGGTTCGCCCTCCCATGTCATTACCTACGTGTTATTTCGAATTTAAGTAGGAAGTAATTGTAATTCCTATGTATTTTGTGGAGTTTACGGTCTTCATATTTGATTGATTTATCATGTAAACAAAGTTTAACGGATTTCTTTTCGTACTCATGTGCACGACTTCACACTTCTCATTATTTAGAGTCAATTGCCAATTTTTACACCATACAGATATCTTATTCAAATCGTTCTGCAGTTGGCTTTGATCTTCAGATGATTCTACTATACGGTAAATGACGGCGTCATCTGCAAACAACCTAAGCGAGCTACTTAGATTTTCCTCTAAATCGTTTAAATAAGCAACAGCGGACGACCAATAACATTACCCTGTGGAACGCCCAAAATCACCTCTGTTTTAGTCGATTCCTTACCAGCGATTACTACGAACTGTGTCCTCTCTGAGAGGAAATCCCCTATCCAGTCGCAAATTTAGGGCGATATACCGTAACCACACAATTTGATTAAAAACCGTTTGTGAAGTACGGTGTCCAAAGCATTCTCAAGGAATACGGCATCAATTTGCGAACCCTTGTCGATAGCACTCATCACTTCCTGCGGGAATACAGTATTGCGGCTGCGAGTATTACAGAACAAAATAGGCTGTGGTATAGGAAAGAGACAGCGTGGCGAATGGAGATTTGGGTATGGCGGGAGTCGTGCAGGGAAGAGTCTTCTGCAGTCGGGTTGGTCACTGTGTCGTCGGTGGCGGTATGGTCAACGCGTCTGCCTAGTAAGCATGAGATCCCGGGTTCGAATCCCGGTCGGCACTAATTTTCATTCGCCGCACTTGGGTATTACATCTAAACCTAGTACAGTGAAGCCATAACTGATCGCAAATTGCGATTTATTTCATTAACTGGAACGCTGTAATGTCGTCAAAAACATATAATTGTATCATTCCAGTTGGCCAATCAGTACAATTCTGTGAAAGATACACATGTTACATTGTATATCTCTGACTCATATCTTTGGCTCCGCAAAGGCAGTCTTTGGTTCTCGCTGTCCCGCGCTTGAGCAGCAAGCCCCCACTATCCCGTAAGCGGTCGACTGCGAACAGCGGACAACTGAAGTGCGCCTTGGCAGCCCTTGTGGTGGCAGACTTCCGCGCGAACTTTAAATGCGCGTAAGACTCTTTGGATTATAGAGAGTATTCATTTGAGTTAAATCGCAAAAACTATGTCTAATTGAAATATATAACTACAAAACAGCTTCAAACTCCTTGAATATACAGTAACTATCTGTAATGTGTAAATTTATTACACATACGGTGAAGAAATTGTCAACAGCGTTTCCTCGTCCTAACGAAACCGAACTATAACATGTAGTTTTTTTAGCGTTCAAAAGTGCAGCATATGAACGGAATTTATCGTCAGACAATTTCTTGGCACTTTCTCAGTATATTCTACGATTGTGAAACTTTTGTACTAACATTAATTTCGCAAGAGTTTCACACTTGACGTCTTTGCTTTAGTGTTGTTTTCTCTAATATTTAGAGATTTCATAGCATCAAAAAATGAAACGGGGTTGCCTGAAACAGCTATTGTTAAAAATCGATTGTGAAAGTGAAATATGCCATCAGATACATAAATGAAAAATAGCGTCTTTATCTTGTGAATACAGCAACCAGCCAGTACCAAATTCTTTTAAGAACTCTAAGTATGCCATACCTTTTTCTTAACTAATGCATCTAACATTAACATTAGAATATCTAGCAAAATATTAGCATTTTAATGTTGTAAGCCAAATACCTTACAGTAGCGTGAACTGCTTAAGTCAACAACTATTGTGATAGGGTTCAACTTTACAAAGTGCATCCACTGTGGCTATGTGTCATTCATATATAAAACTATACACAGTGCTGCAAACCCCTTTCAGTTGTTATATGTAAACCAGATTACCTTTAAAGTCTGTGTTACAAGTTGGTAATATTAATTTCATAAAAATTCGAACTACGGTGAGGCAACTAATCTCGTGACCCCAATAGTTATTTTAAACAATCATAAAATGAAACTTTTTTAACTTACGGTCCACCAGTACTTCCTAAAGTAGCTTATTTTTAAGAGCTTCCTGTATTGTAAAAGCCTGTTATTTATTTCATTCAATCCTATATTGTCTTTAATAACAACCTGTTAAGCAACAGTAACTATCTCTGAACACAAGTAGTAGGGCTACTTGTATTCCCGAGAAATGTAAATGGGAAGACAGTATTCGATCTTTTTATTCTTTTATTAAATTGATTTATGTATTTAAACGATGAGCAGCTCTTCACCATCGTGCTTCGTGTACACTGCAATATTCAAACAATACAGACGTGACTATCAATTGTGGATGTATACCGCAGTAGCTATTTAATACACGATTTACCTGCTAACAACACTGGTATTTATGTGACGCTTGCCACTACCATGGCGGCCGGCCGAAGGTTCAAATTATCCCGCGACAGCAGCGCCGTTACGGAGTCTAGTTATTTTTACAAGGTCTTCGTTGAGAAGCAGTAGTTGTGTTCTGGACTCAGATGACTGAACAGGGAGAATGTAATACAAGAAGTAATGGAATGAAGTTAAAATTTGTTGCACTAGCTAACCTATTTGCCTTGTGTTTTTTCTTTTTATACAAATGAATTGATGTAGTTTTGGAACATGATGACAATTAGAGGTAAGGAAGATTATAATTTCATATTATAGTTACCCGACATTATTATTCAGTTTTAGGACGCGATCTAAAAATTGGTGATGATTCTCCTGTGATATTTATTTGCCCAGATTGCTTATTTACATAATTGCTTGATGACAAGTTTCAAGTCATTGAAGAGCCATTTTCGAATCTGTAATATTTGAACAACAACTACAGTAATGAAATCTTCTCGGGTTACAAGCCGCGTCATGTGGTTTACTGTCCACGAGCTTTCGACAGAGAACTGCCATTGTCAAGTGGATGACTGTATTTCGCGGCCGCTGCCGTACTTATATAGCCGCGCCGCCGCCAGTGACGTCACTGGTGCCCAGTTCTATGACCGTATAAGGAAATGTTTTGGTTGCGCGGTCGTCGCGCCCGCTTCAACTCCGCAACTGCGGGATCCCAAGCCGTACTGAGCTGCAAACCGCCGTCTTTATTGATGGTGTTTTCTGAAATTCTGATCTATACTGCCTCGATTATTACGCTGTCCCAGAAGCTGTTGGTCCGTTTAAAAATAGACGTCTCGTCGAAAGCAATTCGGTGTCCGTTTTCTAAAGCAAGTTCCACCACAGCTGATTTTTCGGGATAGCGTAATCGAAAGCACCGCTCGTGTTCTATGCGTCGCTGTTCAATAGTGCGAACAGTCTGGCCGACGTAAAACTGCCCACACTCACACGGAATTTTGTAAATGCCTGGTGTTCTGAGACCTACATCATCTTTCACAGGCTTCATTATTTGTCGGATCTTTGCTGGAGGCCTTATGATTGTGTCAATTTTATGTCTCTTCAGGAGCCGGCTAATTTTCCCTGTTGTGGAGCCACAAAACGGCAAAAATGTGGTCTTCTTGACTTCTTCTTCAGGTGTCTTCTGATTTCGAGCTTTAAGTGACACTGCTTGCGATATTTGTCTCTTGCTGTAGCCGTTATCCTTGAAAACATTGCGTAAGTGGCTAAGCTCCTTTGACAGGTTATCAGCATCTGAAACGGTTACGGCTCTGTGTACCAAGGTCTTCAGAACAGATTGTTTCTGTGCTGGGTGATGGTAGCTGGTGGCGTGAAAATACCGGTCCGTGCAAGTGGGATTGCGGTAAACGCTGTGACCCAAACTTCCATCGGGCGTACGATGGATAAGAACGTGCAGGAATGGCAGGGAACCGTTCTCCTCCACTTCCGTCGTGAATTTAATGTGGCCATGGATACTGTTGATGTGTTCCAGGAACTCTTCTAGCTTTTTCTGTCCATGAGAACAGGTGACGAAGGTATCGTCGACGCAACGATAAAAGCAGCTAGGCTTTGAAGGAGCCGTGTCCAAGGCAATTTCTTCATGATGCTCCATGAAGAGGTTGGCTACAATTGGAGCTGAAGAGCTTCCCATCGCAACGCCGTCTGTCTGGTTAAAATAATCTCCACCATATAAGAAATATGTGGCCAGTAAGTCAATAGAGCCTGTGATGGGAACAGACGTTAAAAGGGAGACCACATCGAAGCTAACCATAATGTCTTCTTCCCTTAGGCGCTGTCCTTTAATTCGGTCGATGAAGTCCGTCGTATTCTTTATATTGTGTTCACAGTGTCTGCAAGAAACTTCGACTCAGGGGCCATCTCAGCACTTCAGAAGGGCCTTAACTTCGCTCCTTCGCCTCGAAGCATCCCCTTAGCTGACATATTAAGTGGAGTTGAACAAGCGGTTCGTAAGTTTCCCGGTGAAATAGCAGAAGAAATTCAGAGGGAAACGAGCCGCATTCTTGTAAAATCGAAGCCTCCAGCACCAAACGTGACTAGAGCTGAACTCTGTGGCCTCCGTGCTCTCCGCAACGATCCTCTCACAGTCGTTTTGCCAGCTGATAAGGGCAATGCTACCGTCCTGATGGAACGAGCCCATTATGATGGAAAAATCCGACAGATGTTGGAAGAAGATACGTACCAGAAGCTGACTCGGGACCCAACATCCTGAATTGTGAGGAAGACGTCAGAACTTCTGAAAAGATCGTCTCTGGAAGAGAGTACAATTAAGAACCTCCTTTCTCAGGCCCAAAGACCACCTACTTTTTACGGTCTGCCAAAGGTGCACAAGAAGGGTACACCGTTAAGGCCGATAGTGTGTACCATCGGCTCTCCTACCTATAGACTTGCCAAACAATTGGTCACACTCCTCTCCACGCACGTTGGAACACCATATAAAGAATACGACGGACTTCATCGACCGAGTTAAAGGACGGCGCCTAAGGGCAGAAGATATTATGGTTAGTTTCGATGTGGTCTCCCTTTTCACGTCTGTTCCCATCACAGACTCTATTGACTTACTGCCCCAGTTGTTTGACGACACCATCGCGGATTTATTTAAGCAGACCCTGACATCATATTTCTTATATAGTGGAGATTATTTTAACCAGACAGACCGCGTTGCGATGGGAAGCCCTTTAGATCCAGTTGTAGCCAACCTCTTCATGGAGTATTTCGAAGAAATTGCCTTGGACACGGCTCCTGCAAAGCCAAGTTGCTTTTATCGTTGCGTCGACGATACCTTCGTCATCTGGTCTCATGGACAGAAAAAGCTAGAAGAATTCCTGGAGCACATCAACAGTATCCATGGCCACATTAAATTCACGACGGAAGTGGAGGAGGACGGTTCCCTGCCATTCCTGAACGTTCTTGTCCGTCGTAAGCCCGATGGAAGTCTGCGTCACAGCGTTTACCGCAAGCCCACCCACACTGACCGGTATTTGAACGCCACCAGCTACCATCACCCAGCACTTAAAATTGACACAATCTTCAGGCCTCCAGCAAAGATCCGACAGTTAATGAAGCCTGTGAAAGATGATGTAGGTCTCAGAACACCAGGCATTTACAAAATTCCGTGTGAGTGTGGGCAGTTTTATGTTGGCCAGACTGTACACACTATTGAACAATGACGCATAGAAGACGAGCGGTGCTTTCGATTACGCTATCCAGAAATATCAGCTGTGGTGGAACATGCTTTAGAAACCGGACTCCGAATTGCTTTCGACGAGACTTCTATTAATAAACGGACCAACAGCTTCTGGGACAGCGTAATAAACGAGGCAGTAGAGATTTATTATAGTATTCAATTACTGTACGTTGACAACATTTACTCGTGTATAGCACGTTTAGTTGCCTTTTATAACATTTATTGTAGATATCAGGAAGTTACTGTAGTTGTTGTTTTAAATATTACAGATTCGAAAATGCCTCTTTAATTAGTTCAAACTAGTCATCAAGCAATTATGTAAATAAGCGATCTGGGCAAATAAAGAAATCTCACAGGAGAATCATCACCGATTATAATTTCGTTACTGTACTTGTTGCATAGTTGTGATCCAGTTTGTCGTTGAACTAAGCAAAAGTGTAATGCAGAAATATCAATATCCCCCTTGAAAGTCCAGAAAGTAAGGATAGCTTTGTTTTACAATTGTAGTTTTAATGAAAACATGTAATGAACAGACTTGTATGAAATTGAAACTTCCAGGCAGATTGTGTGCTGAAACCGGGACTCGAACCTGGGACCTTTGCCTTTCGCGTGCAAGTGCTCTACCACTGAGCTACCCCGACACGACTTACGGCGCCGTCCCACAACTTCAATTCTGCCAGAACCTCGCCTCCTACTTTCCAAACTTCCCTTAGGCTGTGGCTAAGTCTTGTCTCCACCATATCCCTTCTTCCAGGAGTGCTAGTCTTGCAAGTTTCGCAGGAGAACGTCTCTGAAGTCTGGAAAGTAGGAAGCGAGGTACTGGCAGAATTGAAGGTGTGAGGCGACACCGTGAGTCGTGTCGGGATAGCTCAGTCGTGGAGCGCTTGCCCGCTAAAGTCATAGGTCCCAGGTTCGAGTCCCGTTTCCGGCACACAATTTTTTTCGTAAGAAATTAATTGAAAATATTTTAACATATTGTTCAAATGTTCAAATGTTTGTATAGTCTATGGGACTTAACTACGGGGTCATCAGTCGCTAAACTTACAAACTACTTATGAACTACTTACGAACTAGGACGGCACAAATATCCATGCCCGAGGGGGGATTCGAACCCCCGACCGTAGTGGCCGTGCGGACTGGGACTCGAGCGCCTCAGTCCCGTCAGCCACCGCGGCCGGCTAACATATTGTCTAAGTTATGTTTGTGTGAGACCGGATTTCAGTGATATAAGGGATTATGCTTTAAATTTACTTCATAATTGTGTCGGCTTGTTCATTCACGTAAAAAAAAAAATAAAAAAAAAAAAAATACCGGAAATTTTTGCACAGACAGCTTATCCTTGCGCACAGATAGGCCATAAAAAAGGACAGTGTTAAGAATTGAAATATCTCAGGAACTATTGTCGTACCTCAATATTCTTGTCAGTCAACCATTTATGAACTTATCTTGTACCATATTGTTCAAATCATGTTTAACATTTATTACCATAGGTCAAGATGCATTTTACATGATGACAGTTACAGGATCTGAATTTGCTTTATTGCGTACTTATACTTTTTGTTTGCTTTTGAAAGATCACTTTACCCAACTTCATAACAGTCAGATTAACGAGTTGTAGTTAAAAGTGTAGAATTAGTCTCATTTCTACACATACACAACAAACAATCATAGCATAGAGCGCACGCTAAAACTTGTATGTGAAGTTAGCAAAGCTGAGTCAGACGACATATTGTTAATAAGCTGCAACTGCAACATTAATCATTTAATAATTAATTTGTAAACAGTTTTCATTATTATTTACCTTGTTCCTACAACAACTGCAATGCTATTAAGATTATTTAACTGGCGAATCTCATTTGGCAAATGCAATACAATTACTATTTTTACCAACATCTATACTTGTAATTATCAACTTTGACTCATCAGAAACGTTATTATTATTATTATTATCATTGCTATCGTTCATGACCTATCACTAACGACTTTCATCTGGTACCGAGAACTAACTTCAGACCGATGGAATAGTAAACTGTCGTGTACACTCCAAAATGTGTAGCTAATGGTCGACAGATAGTACCGCACTATTGTGTTTCCCAGTAGTTTCATGGCGAAACAAGTCAATACGGGTGAGACACTGAAAGCGTCAACAGTGTTCATACGTTTTGCGTAATTTATTGTTTGTGGTATAGCTGAATCCCACTGTAGCGTAATCGATGTAAGGAATTTTAGGACTAACATTCTTTACAGCTGTAAATATGCTGTCAAGTAAAGTATATTTATACTTTTTTAACAAAGAAATTGTATTATGCTAATAGTGAAGTGCAGCTTACCTATTGTTTTCGACAATTACAGTGGATAATCGAAAATTATCCGTAAGTTGATTTTCGTTAGGTGAAAAGAAATTACTTGTCGAAAACAATTTGGATTTTAACAAAGGACGAGGATACAACTGTATGTTACTAAAGAGAGGGAGTTCTGCAGGCGACATATTATGGAACAGGTGTTATTAACTAAAGAAAACTGGCTGTAGATACGATGCGAATACGCATCTTACGATTTTGGGGGAACCGAGAAGAGATCTCCGCCAAATAAATCTGACAAGGGGGAAGAATCAGCCCAAGGGATTCCGGAATCAACAACAGGGCGCTGTATTGCAGTCCAATGACTCAGGAAATTCAGAATTAAATGTGCTATTCGTAAGAAAGACAAGACAAAGACAAAGACAAGTGCGGGCTTCTTGTCTTCAGCATTGTAATTTTTTTCCGCCTGGGATTTTTCTTCTTTATCTCTTAAGTGCTTATTATATCACTTTGAAATGAAGAAAAGAATAAAACGCACTAACGTGTTTACGGCCCACTTTAGATTTGTAGTTTTATAAGTTTTTGCAAACATTTTGACACAAAATAATAATGTAAATAATAAAAAATTATTAAGAGCGTGTGAAACTTTTTTAGGAAAAAATGGTAGTGGTGGGTTCCGAACCACTGACCTTCACCGTCACAAACCAACGCAATGGCCACTCGCTTCTTTTAGTCCCTTTCTTTTTTTTACTTTTTTTAATTATTTATTTATTTTCAAATAAAGGCCTTCTTCAGCTGCATCCTGTATTTTGGATTTCTTTTTTTCTTTTGGGTTTGTTCGCTTTTTCGCCTCCATTGGCGTAGTAGTGGGGGAAAAAAAGGTTTTCCCTGAAGAGTATAAAAATGCAATTTCTTGAAGACAGATGGTAGCGGTTACAAGTACTGCTCCACTCTGGCTACCCTGTTCATATAACACTTGAAAAAAAAAATCCTTTTCTTCTGTTAATTGAAAGTCCTCTCCTTGGACATTTGAACTATAAAAGAAAATGGTAATAATGAAAAGTCCCCCAAAAAAAGAAAAAACAACAACAACAACAAAAAACGAAAAGTTAAGAACTGCCGTTTCAGGGTTCTGTCGAGGCCTTCACGGCTACCGTAGCGGCCGCGGGGCCTACGAAGTCCTCACCGTACTTCGCCCCCAACAGCAATCCCCTACTTTAGCAAGTTTTTACCTTAATGATGTTGAGTTTAAGCTCTTATCCTATTCCTTGTTTCTCGAACACGATTCTCATCATGAGCCAAAATTCCTTTTGTGATCTTTCTTCTGACATATTTTGTAATATTGTCCTCGTATAAATTCTCTACACTCCTGTATATTATCTTTTCCCATCTTGTTTATGACGTAGCAAATATAGTGGGCAAATAACCACAGTATAATATTCTGTGGAGGAAACGAAACGTTTTCTGGGAAGAATATATAATTTAAATCGATTTCTCTCCCATCGGTACGCTTAAGCAATGAAACCTGGAGTTTGAATTCCTGCCATATTTCTCTAAATCCTTTACAGAGGAAACGATGGTTCAGAGTGTCAATTTCATTACAGTTCGTGCATTTGTTTGTTTCGCTGAGACCTATTGAAAATAGTTTCTCATTAGTACTTACAATGTTGTTTATGACTCTATACCATGCTACCTGCACCTCTGTAGGAAGTAATTTATTATTTATATTTCTCCAAATAGTTTTCCAATTCTTGTCTGGAAATTTTACTTGCATTTTGTTTTGGTTCTCCTTTGAGTTTAGTTTCGTGACCATATAATGGCAGTTTCTCTTGCTTTTATCCTGCAAAATACATGTCATGTAACTCAGTTCCAAATAATATAGACTCATGTGTCCGAAATTGTAGTTTATGTTACTAATATTTACTGGAGGCTGCAAGCTTTCGGGTTTAAAGAGACTAATTTCACTGTTGCGCTATCAGGGTGGCTTTCGATGAGTTGTAGGGATCTCTTTATGAACAAAGCAGTGGTTTTCTTCCGGATGTCCGTAAGTCCTAATCCTCCGTCTTGTTGTTTTAAGGTCGTTGTTCCGATTGCCACTCTAAAGATCTCTCCTTTCCAGATGTAACGGCAGACTGTTGACATAATAGATTTTGCTATTTCCTTTGGTACCGGTAGAATTTGTCCTACATGTGTCGCTTTTGAAAGAATAGCGCAATTTATTATTTTAATTTTTTGTTTTATATTTAGATCCCGTAAGTGATTCAAGATGAGGGCACTTCTAATCTTATCTAATATCTTTTTCCAGTTAGAGGCTGAAGGGCGGAGAGGACAACTATATAGTGTTATACCTAGGGCAGTGTGAGATTCGTCACGTTTCGCCCAAGGAATCTGTACAGTTGTTAGACCATTCAGGTTCAGGAACGCACACTTTGTCTCGTTTACTTTCGCCCCTGTTGCGTAGCAATAAAACTGGAGGTGCTCTGTTGTTCTGACAACGTCTTCGTCACTTCTTATAATCACTCCAACATCATCCGCATACGCGTGGGTGACTATTTTCTTTCCTGATACGAATATTCCCTCAAGTGCGTCATTTAATCTACGTAAAAAGGGTTCCAAAGCTATAACAAAGAACATTATAGATAAAGGGCTTCCCTGAGGAACTCTGTTTTCAATTATAATGTTCTTGGCGTATTTTCCATTGATGGATATCTTCGTATTTATCCATTTTAACAGGTTTTTTTAAAACGGTCACAGTATTTTGAGTTAATCCCATGTGTGTCAAAGTTTTAAAAAGGTATTCGTGATTAACTCGGTCAAAGGCTTTCTCAAAGTCTATGAATAAAAGCCCGCCACGTGCTGGTGTGTTGGAAAATATAGAAATGACATCCCTGTACTCACTCAAAGTTTTAAATATACTACGCCCAGGGAGACATGTCTGGTGGCCACCTAGTATTTTTTCTAAGACTGGTCTAAATCTGTCTTTGATAACCCGTGCTATTAATTTATAATCCGAATTCATTAGGGTTATTGGTCTCATTTTGTTTATGTACTTTATTTCCGAAGTCCTGCCTTTTGGAAGTAGCACAGTTAAACATTGTTTAAAATCTTATGGGACCGCTTCACCGTTCATTATTTCCTTAATAATTTCAGTGAATTTGCTACCTATGTGATGCCAATAGGTTTTGTAAAATTCTAGGGGCAGTCCGTCCGGACCTGGTGATTTTTTCTGGGGGGGGGGGGGGGGATTTTAATACATCTAAAACTACTTCTTCTGTTATTTCTTCACTGATTTTTCTGTTATCCTCTTCTGATATTATGTTATCAAGTCCCGATGTGGATAAAAATTCTGTTACTAGGTTTTCCTGTACCTGCCGACCATTGTAGAGGGTTCTATAAAATCGAAAAGCCTCGTCTACAATCTCTTTTTGATGTGTCAAGAGTTTGTTATCCTCGGCTCTGAGACATTCAATAAAATTTCTTCGCCTCTGCTGCTGATGCCGTATGATATGATAGATTGATGTATTTTCCTCCTCTATAACAGTTTGTGTATGTGATTTGATGCCGCGGTGGAGTAGCCGAGCGGTCTAAAGCGTCTCGCTGCAGAGCGCGCGGTTGCTCGCCGTGGAGGTTTGAGTCCTCCTTGGGGCATGGATGTTTGTGTTTGTCCTTATGTTAGTTTACCTAGGTTTAAGTAGTTTGTAAGCTATGGACTGATGACCACGCAGTTTGGTCCGATAGATTTACAAACATTTTAATATTTTTGTGATTTGATTTGGAGACCTGCAATCTGTTGACTTTTGATTTTAATTAGATGTGCCTTAGTTCTGTTTATCTGCATTATTACGTCCTGTGTCAACGGTTGCTCGTAGAGCTCGCGAAGACATGTATAGTGGAATTCTATGGTGTTTCTCATCCACCTCGCTCGTTCTTTACCATACGCTATTAATGTTGCTCGTAACTTTTTCTTCTCATCAGCAGTCCACCATTCAATACTGAATCTGTATTTATGACGCTGTCTTAAGGAACCCTACCACGTCCTCGCAAGTTGACCAGCCAAGTCATTTTCTGCCAACATGCTTATGTTTAACTTCCATACCGGCCTAGCCCAGTATGTCTTCTGTTTACTTAAATTGATACTGCATCTTACTCCCAGGTGATCGAAGAAAATGGTGGGTATAACTTCGATACCAACTACATGGTTTTCTAAGTTAGCCGAAACATAAATTCTATCAATCCTACTCTGAGATTTTTTTGGGATATAAGTAAACCTGACCATAGTGGGATATTTTACCTCCCACGCATCTTTCCAGTTCAACTTCTGAACTAACCCCTCCAGTTCCCTGGACTTATTAAAATTTGGGCGCTGGTCCTTTTCATGTAAAACGCAGTTCCAGTCTCCACCAATTAAAATGTCAGCAGGATTGTCATAAAGTAAAGCAAAAATATCACTTTTATAAAACTTGGCCCTATCTTGTCTGGCATTGTTGCCAGATTGGGCATAAACATTTGTAAAAGATTTATTTAAAATTTTACATCTAATGACCCTACCAGAGTCTAAAAATTTGGCGTCTCGCAGTTCAATTCCTTTCTTGACAAGGATGGCTCTTCCGCAACTGTGCTCAAGAGCTACGTTTAAAATTTCTTTGTAGCCTGCCACATAAAGATCCCTAATGTACACCTCCTGCAACAATGCAATATCAGTGTCTTACTGATATAAAAAATCTTTAAGAGCAGTCACTTTAGTTGCATTTTGGATTTTGTTAATATTTAGTGTTGTTACATTGTATTTTTGCAGCATATAAGATATGGTAAAGAACTTTTTGTTTTAAATTATTAAAGAACTAGGTATTTCTTTCTTTCTGATTTCTTTCTTTCTAAATTGTTTCTTGCCGACTATTTTTTCATTTGTCTCTAATAAAGGTCCTCACAAAAGACTCTGCCACGCTTTTAATAGAAAATGTCTTCGTCTTGTGCCGGTTCGTCTTCCATATCTTAATCCGTTAGTTCCTCTTTGTCTTCTGACCAGTTTAATTTTGCCACGGAATTGTTTTCATTTAGTGGTTCATCCAACGTTTTGTTGGCATTGGCATTTAGTGATAAAATGTTTACACTGTCCGGATTAACTTGGCTTCTGTTTTCTGAAGATTGCTGTCTGCCCCCCTCCACAGTACAAACTTCCTTCTTCTTTTCTCGTTCTTTGATAGATCGTAATTTTTCCTTTAGCGCAGGAGCCATATTTTCTGCCGCTTCGTGTGCTATTCTACGTTTTTTATTTCTCTTCCGTTTTGGGGACCCCCCGGAGACACATCAGGTGATTTTTCTGCAGAGTCAGTTGAGGATCTCTCGGCCGACATCTGCTTTGCCTTTTCGTCTGAGTTTGTTTTGTGAGAGTCATGTTGAATCTCAGCGTAAATTTTTTTTTGTCTGTGCTATTGCTGAGCTTTGCTTCTCCCTCTTTCCCTTTGTGTGGGTCGTAATCGTGTGTTTTGCTAATTACTTTCTGCCCGTTTCCTGTTTTTGACCTATTTTCTGTTTTTGAATTCCCCTTTTCCGGTTGTTTGTCTATTGTTTGTTCTGTATCCATTACCATCATATCAGAACTCCCTGGCTTTTCATGATGCAGAACTGAAGAGCGCAGCGCGATATCGGATTCTGCGGTTGGCGACGCACGTGGGAAACCTTCTGTCATATTCGGTCCTTCATTATTTCCGTATCGGGAGAACTTACACCACTTCCGCCGACGTCGGCACTACTGCTTAATTCAACGACATTTCCGGGTACCGCTACAGGATTTGCGTCCTGCCGTTGTTGACAGCTCTGCGGGTCCACGCGGCGGCAGCGTACGTCGACTTGAGGCTGACTGCCTGGCCGGGGACAACCGCCTCTCCGTTTGGTAGCTGCGGGACTCGCCTTCTGCTACATTCGTTCCTAACGTGCGTCGTAGAATTGCATAAGGCACATGTTCGAGGTTGGCCGTCGTATTGCACAAATGCACGGTACCCACACACATATATATAAGAGGGTATATGCCTCTGCAATTCTATTTTGATTTGGCGGACGCCGTTCAACACCGGAAACATGTAAGCCTCCGACCATTTTTCGGCAATATTCGAAATAATTCTTCCGTACGGACTGAGAACACGGTTAATTTCTTCGACAGGAGTCTCGAAGGGTAGTTCAAAGACCCGTAAGGTCCTGATACCTAGCCCTGCATGAGAGACCAGTACGTCGCTTACTTTCCCATCAGAATGATTAAACTTAATAACGCCACCGCATTTATCTACAATAGCACAGCATAATTCTGGGCTCTGCATCTTTCCATAGACAGCATTAGACACAAAGGATAAATGTACTCCTACCACGTCGTCACCATTTATCTTGACTTTTTCCTCAAACCACCGCTTAATTTCGAAAGCCTTTGGTCTTACGAAACTTCTATCAAATGTAAATTTGATCGTATCTTTCCTCAACTGGTCGATCGTGTTCATTCTGTCTTAGAAACGTTCATAACTGAAGCCACAATCACAAATGAAGTGATGACACTAATCTCGGAATCAGCGACACAGCCGTTGTTTACACCAGAACGTAAGAGCTGCCGCCGCACGTCCTCCTCGCTCCGCGCAATGGTTACACAGTGGAGCGTCACAAACCAACGCATTGCCCACTACGCATAGGGTAGGAATCGGAAGTTGTGTTCTTTAATCTTGTACTATTGATAGCCGTTGTTAACTGATGGTAATATGGCATTTGTAGATAGTAGATTATCATTTATCGTACGAAGAAAGACGTGTTTTTGTTAGTTCTTCAAAGAGCCATTGGTTTGAAATGACAATGTGTAAGTTAGAATAAGAAAATCATCAAATACGCAACGAGATGGCTTATGCCAGACAGATTTCTGGGCGAAGAATGGCTGGTTTTCGTTAATTCAATGGAGGGTGTCAAATCTCCGTTATTTTCGCAAATATCTCTCAAATGATACGAGATATGAAATAAATATAAGGGAATAAAGTTGTAGAAAATTTTTTTTTTGCATCAGATGGACAGTTTTTTTGTAATTAAAATTATATTACAAATGGTTTCTTTTAGTATTACTAACGTATTTCTTGTCCGAAATATTTGAAATGCCAAGGTTGTGGTCTCTGGTAGCCAACAATTATGTCTGTAAAATTTGGTGCTTATCGGTTGAACGGTTCGACCTAAAATCCCCGTTATTTTTGCAAATATCACTGAAACGATACGAGATATGAAACAAACATAACAGAGCAAAGTTATAGAGAATTTTCTCCTCTACAAATTCGGTTATTCAATTTTCGTGTCAGATGAATCGTTAAGCCGTTATTTTCATTTAAATTTCGAGTTGTCTAAAGACGATCGCAAAGGCCCACTTTAGGTTATGGTAGTAACAGTAAAAGTGGGCCAAAAATATGTAAACATTTTAAAATTCTATTCGTAGTTGCGGTACACCTGTACCCAGTGTAGCAGATATGTCAATGTACATAAGTGTAGCATACCATGCTTAAGCTTAGGAAAGCCTTTAGACCCTCTTAATTCGGCCCTAACGAAAAACCCTTTCTTAGATGTCTGCTACCTATAAAATACATACCTGCCAAATTTCAGCTTCTTAGGTGAAACTGATTTCGATATTTCGCGTTGAGTCAGTGAGTGAGTTACCTGTCACCTTTATTTGTGTAGAGATTGACTAGACTGCCGTTGTGCGTCAACCGGGCCGGAGGGCACACGCGCCATACGCGCCTCGGTTTGCGCAGGTCCCGCGCAGCACGTGTAGAATGTGACGCAGTGTCGCTTCCCACGTGCTACACGCGCCGCAGTCTAGCGGCCGCATGCGGCACACGTGCGGTGCACGTGTCGGCCACTGACTGGCTGCTGCGTGCCGCCGCCTCGTTAGAGGCCGCCTTCCGCCTCTGTCCGGCAGGACACGCGCCGCAGGCCGCGTCTTCCGGGCAGTTGGCGGCCCTGCTTCCTGCCGCCGTACGTCACAGACCACTACACAGCGCGTAACAGCCGCAGAGACGCTGCTGCCTGAACTTCTGCAGTGCAACCAACACACACGGCCGGGACTACAGATCAGTACTGCCTCTTACAGTTTTCCACTCACGACATACAGCGTGGACATAAAGTCCGCGGACACTTACAATTATTAATTCACAAGAACCAAATATTATACAGATATCATGAACATATCATTATGAAGAGAAATCCTGAAAGTTTATTTCCTCTCTCTCTCTCTCTCTCTCGCTCTCTCTCTCTCTCTCTCTCTCTCTCTCTCTTTTTTTTTTTTTTTTTTTTTTTTTTTTTTTTTTTTTTTTTTTTTTTTTTTTTTTTTACATTAATGCAGCTACAGGGAAGTTCCGTGTTGTTGTTGTGGTCTTCAGTCCGTAGACTGGTTTAAAGCAGCTCTCCACGCTACTCTGTCCTGCGAAAGTCTCTTCATCTGAGAGTACATTCGGCAACGTTGGGCAACCTCAACATTCTTTTCAATCTGCTTACTATATTCGTCCCTCGGTCTCCCGCTACGATTTTTACCCCACACGCTTCCTTCTAAGTTGACAATTCTTAGGATACGGCAGAAACTCCTTTTCTCCCCGATTTGTTTAAGCACCTCATTAGTTACGTGATCCGGCCATCTAATTTACATCATTCGTTTGTCGCACCACTTTTCAAAAGCTTCTATCATCTTTTTAACTGAACTCCTCATCGTCCACGTTTCAGCCCCATACAATGCTACACTACAGACAAATGCATTCAGTAAGGACTTCTTAACATTTAAATTAATATTGGATGTTGACAAGTTTCGCTTCTTTAGAAACACTTTTCTTCCCATGCCTCTTCTGCATTTTATATTATCTTCTTTACTTCGGCCATCAGAAGTAATCATGCTCTCCAAGTAACAAAATTCATCTACTATTTTTATTGACTCATTACCTAATCTAATTCGCTTAGCATCGCCTGATTTTCTGACTTTACATTCCATTACCTTCGTTTTACTCTTCTTAATGTTCATCTTATATCTTCACTTCAAGACACTGTCCATTCCATTCAATTGCTCTTGCAGATCTTTTGCGGTCTCTGACAGAATTACTATTTCATCGGCAAACCGCAATGTTTTTATTTCTTCCCCCTGCACTTTAATGCCCTCTCCAAATTTCTCCTTACATTCCTTCACTCCCTGCTCAATGTACAGATTGAACAACATTGGGGAAAGACTACAACCCTGCCTTACTCCCTTCACAACCTCCGCGTCCCTTTGTTGCCCTTCGACTCTAATAACCGCTGTCTGGTTGTAATTTGCCGATAGACAGCGCTAGTCGCAAACATGGAGAGTTCAGGTGGTATACCGGCCATCAATCAAGGTCTATAGATAGAGGTCTGCGCGGATAAGAAAAGTGTTATCCGCATCCGCAAGGCTCATATGCGCAACCACATCTGCATCCGCAGCACTTTATCCGCATCTGCAATTCGTTATCCGCATATATTAATGCTTCGAAAGGTTAATAGCAATATACATCAGTATTTAAAACCATGGTATGTAATGATATAATTATCGTTAGAGTGTCATTTCTGTGAGAACTAACTACATTTGACTTTTCGAATCACAGTAACTGTTCTACACCTATCCCGAAACAGACTATTCCAAACAGGAATACATTGGCGCACCGGACACACGCAGTAGCGCTTCGGAGCCTGTGTGGTCGGAGCACTATGTCAGCTGTTAAATTTCGGTGGTTAAAACTGATCGGCATAGAGGAGATTTTAATGTGTTTTCATAAAAAAGAGGTTCTTTCGGAGTTTTACAAAAGGGACACTTTATTTTCCCCAAAGTAACGCACAACTGGTTATGTGACACAAAGCAAAGCTTGTAATTTCAAGTGTTACAACTGCCGTCTACTTCTAATTGGTAACTGTCATTAAAAGGAGACAACGTCGACTGCTGATACGGTCAGCCCATACAATCAAACATTGTGTACCTTCCTAAATACGTCACTTATACTGTACACCGTATCTGATTATGAAAGTTGCTATAAAATGCTGTTGTCAATCTTTACTACATTCGTCTCCGTTTATCTATCACATAAACATGAATGTTTGTTCTTATTTTATGGCGCCTGTACCGTTCATTCGGTAGCGATTAAACAGTACAAGAATATACTTTTTTTACACGCAAAACAGGCCACTACATGGTTCATCTTTCCCTTGCCATCAAATACGTATCTAAATTTTTGTGGCCAGTTGCTTGAACATTTTCATCCCTAATTAGGGTTTCGACCGTATAAATATCACTTAGTAAACTGATAAATTCTTGTACGATATGCTTGCCCTCCTTTTATTATTCCTTCTGTTCTGCCTATGGGAGACTTTTATTCTTCGGTACACGCACGGTTATATTAAAAAAATTATATTATATTATATTATATTATATTAAAAAAATCCCACCACAGTTGCTGACCTTACAATTATTTCTGACCTAGATGCATTGTGTACCAGTTTAGGGTCATTGGTAGTATTACATACAATATCATCTGGTGACAGAAACAAGCCGGGTTACATGTGGTTACGGTGTGGTAAGACTAAGCTGTGTTACAACTGATCACCCTTTGTCATGTTCACCGGCTAACTGGAGTCGTCGAAGCGAAAAATTATGGATTTAAATCTGCGGCCGAAATAAAGCCCTGTTCTCTTCTACAGTTGTTACACAGCTGCCAACCAGAGTTCTGTCGTATGAATTAAGGGGAATGAAACAACAGGACGACAAGGTTGAGGACATTGTATGAATACATAGTAGACTTACACATAATAGTTCGAGATCGGGAGCGCTCACTTTAGTTCGCGGCTCTGCCGCGAACTAGTTCGTTCTTTTAGTTCTTCCGCTCCCAGTGACGGCTGAGTGGCGTGGTCTGCACATGCAGGTGGAGGGAGAAGCTGCTTCATGCACTTGCAGCTTGAGCCGCTAACGATATCACGCAAACCAAAAGAAACGGTTTGTGGGAAATTTCTCGCGTTTAAGTTTAGAGTTATCTCTATATCTTAGCATTGTGGAATTAATTAGTCAGATATTGGAAAAGTGCAGAATACTTCAAAGCAGAAATTTTGTAGCACTAAACTGTGTAATCTAGCAGGCAGACGCTCACGTCGAATGGCTCTCATCAGCAAAAGGCAAACACGTGATTTTTAATTCTGCTGCGCGCTCTCTCGCTATGGCCCGTCGGTCTTCGGAAAAGAATCCAACGAACTAAGAAGTGAGATACGTTTGGCATAATAGTTCGCGACTGGTAACGCATGTTTTAGTTCGCGACCGAAATCACATATTTTAGTTCGCGACCGATTGCCCATATTTTAGTTCGCATCCAATCGCGCATATTTTAGTTCGCGACCGATCTCGCATATTTTAGTTCGCGACCGATCGCGCATATTTTAGTTCGCGACCTGTAGCTCTCCTTTTAGTTCGCAGCTCGGCCGCGAAGTAGGTCGCTCTTTTTAATTCGTCCCCTCTTTGTGGCTTTTACTACCACTACTAAAAGAGCTCTTTCTTTGGTTATGACACCTTTTTTATATAATTATGTATAATTTCTCGCATATAAATGCAAACAATGTTAAGTTTTTAGTTCTCTTTACTTCTTTACACTATGGAATGAGGGTTACATTTAGACACTGCTGAATACCTTAGAAAAGAAAATTTGTGGCAGTGAACTATGAAACTACAGCTGAGCAGCATATCAGCTCGAAATGACGGAAACTGGCAGAAGGGAATCACGCGATTCTGCGCGCTCTCGCGTCATCTTGCTGTTCCCCGTCAGTTTTCGGAAAAGGGGAGGACGAACTAAAAGAGGCGAGGGATCTGCGAACTAGTTCACGTAGCTCGCCTGTGGGAACGCTCTTCCCAACTAGTTCGTTCGCGAACTACACAAGACTAATACATAGTCACAGATTTTCCAGCCACTACAGTGTGTGTGCAAGTATACGTGTAAGTGCGTGTGTGTTGCAGTTGTTCAGCACATATATTCATATAGTGCAGTCTTTTCCTAAGTGGTAGTTTCGAACTCTGTAATGATAGTAACATTGGGGGTGCGTGTTTGTGTGTGTGTGTGTGTGTGTGTGATTGCGTGAGAGGAAAAGGGGCAGCACCCTTACGCACTAGTGTTCGCTCTTCTCCGCGCATATCCCACAAGGGGGAAACGAACCGCGGTTTGTTTTCAAAATTGATGGGCGCCGTCTTCGTTATTTTTGTTTCCCTCCGACAGGGCTCAGTTTGAAGTTGGCTGGAAAAGCTACCTACCGCTCATCTCGAAAGCCAATCTCATGCCAATTAGTCGCAGAATAAAAACAACCCGCTGACGCTCTCCTGATCGCATTACTCTCGGGGATTAAGCCACTCCCCGCAAAAAAGGGAGGATTCCTTAATTGACAATCAGTTGCGTCATACCCTGCTGACGGCTGCTAGAGGCTGCCTCTCGCTCCGCGAATTTTTCCCCCTTTTTTTTATCCAAGGCACCCAAAAAAGCGTCTGTTACACGAGCGCCAATACGTCGGCCGCCTTTGTTCGCCAGACGCGAGCTGCCCACCTACGCCACGCATCGGAAACGCGCCCTCTGCTTCCTGATTGCTGCGATTTCGCGGCTTCGCTTCGGAGCTGCCCGCTCTTTTGTTTCCCTGTCGCGGACAGACGTTGGATAAAGCGGACAAATGAATAGCGGCTAACGTCGGCGGCCAAATCCTTTAATAAAGCACTGACCGTCGATTAAAAACCAGTCTGCAGTCGAACGGGAGAACAAAACATTTGAGTAATCATATAGGGAACGGAAGGTTATTCACAACTTGTTCATTAACAAACAGTTATTATTACAGTTGAAGGGGGGCGCAGTGGTTCGGAATGGAGTAAGACAATGTTGTAGCCATTCTCCATTCAATTTGTACATTGAGAATGCTGTGAAGGGAAGCCAAGAGAAATTTGGACAAACGTGAAGAAAGAAAAACATTGTGTTTTGCTGATGACTTCGTAATTCTGTCAGAGACATCAAAGGACCAGGAAGAGCAATTGAACGGAAAGGAAAGTGTGTTGAAAGGAGCGTATAACATGAACATTAACAAGGGCAAAACAAGGGTAATGGAGTGCAGTCTTATAACATCAGGCGATGCTGAAGAAGTAGATTAGGTAACGATACAGTAAAGGTGGTAGCGCAGTGTTTGGTAATAGAGTAAGACAATATTATTCAATTTGTACATTGAGCAAGCTGTGAGGAAAGCAAAGACAAATTTGGAGAAGGAATTAGAGTTCAGCGTGAAGAAAGATAAGCATTGTGTTTGGCTGCTGACATTTTAATTATGTCAGAGACAGTGAAGGATCAGGAAGAGCAATTGAACGACATGGACAGTGTGTTGAAAGGAGCGTAGAAGATGAACATTAACAAGAGCAACAAAAAAAGGTAATGGATTGGTCATAGAAAATCAGGCGATGCTAAAAAATTGGATTAGGTAACGAAACAGTAAAGGTGGTAGCGCAGTGGTTGGTAATGGAGTAAGACAATATTGTGTTGAAAGGAGCGTATAAGCTGAACATTAACAAGGGCAAAATAAAAAGAATGGGATGGTCTTAGAAAATCAGGCGATGCTAAGTAATTAGAATAGGTAACGAAACAGTAAAGGTGGTAGCGCAGTGGTTGGTAATAGAGTAAGACAATATTATTCAGTTTGTACATTGAGCAACCTGTGAGGAAAGCAAAGAGAAATTTGGAGAAGGAATTAGAGTTCAGCATGGAGATAGAAAAACATTGTGTTTTGCTGCTAACATTTTAATTATGCCAGAGACAGCAAAGGACCAGGAAGAGCAATTGAACGGAATGGACAGTGTGTTGAAAGGAGCGCATAAGATGAAGATTAACGAGAGCAAAATGAGGGTAATGGAATGGTCTTAGAAAATCAGGCGATGCTAAAGAATTAGATTAGGTTACGAAACACTAAAGGTGGTAGATGCGTTTTGTTACTTAGGCAGTAAAATAACATATGATGGTCGCAGTACATATGGTATAAAATGCAGAATGGCAATGGGAAGGAAAGCTTTTTTGAAAAAGACAAATTTGCTAACATCGAATATTAATTTAAATGTAAGGAATTTGTAATATTTCTGGCTTAAAGCCATCATATGAAAATCTGAGTATTGCTTCAGCGCAGCCCGTTAGAACCAGTAGGCAACAGACGTAAAAGCTGGTGAGAACCACGACTGGTGGTACAATAGGTTGGGTTCTCATGGGAAAGAGCACTGGCAAGTTTCCCAGAATTCTAGGAAAGTCCCCGAGCGGCAGGCGCTGGACGATTATTGGCTGTAGTACTGGCGGTCACGCGATAAAACGCGATCATATTTTTGTTAATACTTAATAAACTATTTATTTATTCCCAATGAAATTCAAGTCAGAAAACCTCTCAAAGCCAAGATATGCACTGACTATTAACTATTCCAAAATTTAAAACAATTAATATAAGACGTACGATGCACGGCGGCCATGTTTGCGCGCCAAATTGCGAAGCGAAGGCAGCCTTGCATCGAGCCGACACACTTGAGTTCCGAACACGCACTCGGAGGAGTAACATGTCTCATACGTAAGCGATCATAAGATATAGTTTTATTCTCTTACAACAACACGAAATGACTTTATATTTAACTTTTGATTAAAACAATGTGTAGCAAGTGTAAATTATTATGCGGTTTGCTGCTTTTCTGCTTTCTTTAAATAAATCAGCTGGCATCCGAAGGATCTCAGTTTTATTCCGTAATTAGATGAGTTCCCGCCAATAGTTTAATAATTACATCTTCTTCGAGAACTCCGACATGTGTGCTATCATCTGCGTGGGGACATCTATAGAAGACGTCAGGTTGGTGATCTTCAAGAATTTCTACTCTTCCCACAGTGCAGTGGAGAGTAACTACAACCCTCGCGTACACTGTTATTGCGGTACAAACGCAAACTGTTGTGATTCATCCATGGCAACATGGAGGAGGAAAGAAAAAGATATAGGACCGGTTTAGCACAACCCCTGTAGACATTTGTCCTGTTGTAAAGTCTTTTCCAACGGCATTTGTCTGAAGTGTTGCCTTGTACGGGAGTAAAACTTGGACTATAAATAGCTTACAAGGAAAGTACATAGGCTCGAACAAACATATCTGTAAGAACGTTTGCTTACAGGATCTCTACGTATACCTCAATGTGCTGGTGGGTGTCGTTTTTATGCAAAACTCTGCAATCATGCTCCAGATAGCACTGTAGATGTATCTGTAGACGCCATATGTAATGCAGATATCTTATACATAACTTATGTAATAATCATCGTACATGTTCTCTAGTGTATTGTCATCAAAAGCCGTGATGATAGTTGCAACTTTAACCTTCTTCTCGGAAGACTGTTGGTATTCACTGCCACTGTTTCCATCGCCTCTTTCCGCACTTACCGTGCACTACCGCTTGCAATTAGTTGTTCGCCATTATCATCATTATGTGTTAGTGTTACAACAGTATTTAACTTACGCTCATATTTCTGTACCATAAACAGATACGAGAAAGCGTGCGAATGATTCATCTTCTACACTAATACCATCTTCACGAGGAAGGGTTCTTCGTAACTTCATCTCAATCAGTCGCAATACATTAGCGGGATTGATTGCCAATCGCCATCCCAACTGACGCTTCACCACACAAATAACGTCACAAAACGCAACTTCGGAGGCACACTGCACCGTCCCTACTGGCGAACCGACAGGTCAAAGTGCAATGCGGCATGGCACACACAGAGGCCTCTAACAGACGACTGCAGAGTTTTGCAGATGCGGCAGTAACACTAGTGTAATAAGGGACCTTTACATTACCTCTCATACGATTTTGTGTATATGTTTTTGTTCGAGCCCAAGTACTTTCCTTGTTAGACAGGTAAAGTATACAAGCTTTTGATTCAAATGTTCAAATGTTTGTAGAACTTATGGGACTTAACTACGGGGTCATCAGTCCCTAAGCTTACAAACTACTTATGAACTAGCTAAGACTAAGGACGGCACAAATATCCATGCCCGAGTTGGGATTCGAACCCCCGACCGTAGTGGCCGTGCAGACCGTGACTGAAGCGCCTCAGTCCCCTCAGCCACCGCGGCCGGCCAAGCTTTTGAAATGTGGTGCTACAGAAGTATGCTGAAGGTTTGGTGGGTAGATCGCGTAACTAAACAGAAGGCACTGAACAGAAAAGGAATTTATGGTATATCTTGAATAAAAGATGGAATCGATTGGCAGGACACATTCTGAGACATCAAGGAATCGTAAATTTAGCATTGGAGGGAAGTGTGTCGGGGAAAAAATCTCAGAGGAGATGAAGTGGCTTACTCCGGGTAAATCGGGATGGAGAGCTTCATCAAACCAGTTACCGGACTTAAGAACACACACACGAAACAGAAGGCTTTTTGTTCACTTTTGTTGATCCATGATTATGATAATTCATCAGTTTCGGCGGTCGGGGGTTCGAATCCCCCCTCGGGCATGGATATTTGTGCCGTTCTAGTTCGTAAATAGTTCATAAGTAGTTTGTAAGTTTAGGGACTGATGACCCCGTAGTTAAGTCCCATAAACTATACAAACATTTGAACATTTTTGATCAGTTTCGGTGCTAGGCGGAACTACCACATCATCGTTTGTCAGTCTTCGTTAGCATATCCGCTGCTTGGTTATTTTCGTCCGTAGACTATGGCGCTTGAAACACCTTGCAGGAATAAAGACGTAACCTCTTATTCATGTTCAAATGTTCAAATGTTTGTATAGCTTATGGGACTTAACTATGGGGTCATCAGTCCCTAAACTTACAAACTACTTATGAACTACCTAATACTAACGACGGCAGAAATATCCATGCCCGAGGAAAGTGTCCGTGCAGACCGTGGCTGGAGAGCCTCAGTCCCCTCGGCCACGGCGGCCGGCTCTTATGCATGTCCCTAGGCTCTAAAGATCGCATCATTTCCAACTCTCTCACCTTCTTGTCGTAATCCTTGCAACGTCTACCATATCTCGTTTACCTTGACGTCTGCAACAGGTCAGGGCTCGCCCCATGTTTACAGAGAACAACATCATTCTGTACAAATGATGTTGCGTTGGAAACGTTTATTGCACTTCTGTATCTAAATTCGTCTGTAAGAAAAAGGCGTCAACTTTTTCCGGCAGGTCAGTGACAAATAGAAAATAAATATACACGCTGAAAGACACCCGCTATTGTTTTATCTTTTAGACTGTAGTGTGAACTAGCAGAGGATGAATAGAATGTATGGTGTAGACTGAGCCACTATCACACTCATTTTGGTTGCTGGCGGCCAACAAAACTCTCTATATATAAAAGCGAAAAGTTACTCAATCACTGACAAAACACGAAATATCGAAAATTACTGCACCTGTGAATCTGAAATTTTGCAGATATGTTGTTTATAGGGAGAGGACGTCAGCTAACAAAATATTTTACGATAGGGCCGAATTAAGGTGCATGACGGAGGATATTTTCCTACAAACCGACGTAACTAGTTTCATTTCGATCGTTAGAAATTTTGCACGTTGGACTGTCAAAACAAGAGGAAGGTCATCATCCACATACGGTGGATGGCGGGGGTCCTTGCAATAATCTAAAGTACGCACAAGTGACACCGGTTTTTACGGTTCTTTTTATATATGTAACGAATAAGAGATTACACGTTACCAGTTGTCGTGTATCTTCATTTACGTCTACATTTACGTGGATACTCTGCAAGTCACATATAAGTGCGTGACAAAAGGTTCATGAACCACATTATATTACTTCTCTACAGTTCCGTTCTCTAATAGCTTGTGGGAAAAAGGAACACTTAAATCTTTCCGATTTCGATATGATTTCTCTCATGTCACCTTATGTAGGTGGGTGCTAAGAATATACCTTCGCATTCGGAAGAGAAAATTGGTGAAAGAAATTCCACAAATAGATCTCGTCGCAAAAATAACGTCTATCTTCTAATGCGTTTCATCCCAACTAGTGCATAATTTCCATGACAGTCTCTGCCCTAATCGCGATAATACAAAACGAGCTGCCCTTCTCTGAATTTTCTCTAAATCGTCCGTGAGTCCCTCTTGGTGCGAATCCCACAGTGCGCAGAAATACTGCAAAATAGGCGCGCAAGTGTAGTGTAGAACTGTTGCATCTTTTAAGTGTTCTGCCAGTGAAACGTAGACACTCCCCTTTTAACAGAATGTGCTTTTTTCAGTGTTTCCATGTGTTTATACTGCATACAAATCTACAGTTCTGTACCGATCTTCAAAACAATTTTGAACATTTCAGCTTCAAAACAAGAAGTAGTTCACTGTCTACATAACAATTTGTACGGCGGCAGACGGGCAGCAATTTACTTAAAGATGTCGCCAAATTCTACAGTTTGGTTCCTATCTTAATGAAATTTTATGCACTTGACTTCCCTGATCGTGACGTATGTTATCACATTTCTCCTCTAATCCGAAGAGTACGACACTGTTCACATAAATTTTGTACCGTGTATGGCAGACGGTACCCTGCAATACCTTTGCTTGCAATAACTTTGACCATCATGAAATTTTGTAGATTGTGGGGGAGGGGTTAGGAAATGAAACAAGTAGGCCGGAGAGTGGAGTGGTGGTAGTAGAAATGGGCCGACAGAGGGGAAGGTGGAGATTTATAGATAATTACTAGCTGAAAACCCGGCGTTGCCCGGGTATTTATTTATTTAGTTCTGCCATTGTTAACGTATATATTCATTTGTATAAAGGCTGTATGTCTGTAAAACCTCTTGGGTTTACAATTAGTAGTAAAGAAGTAATAGGTTAAAACTTGGTGCGTGATGGGGCGAATTTCCATGACTTTACTGTTTATGTGCTCATATCTTAGGAACTACATGTCGTACTGTGATACAATTTAGAAGGTACACTTAACTATATGCGTATATACTGTTTGTAAATTTTCCTGTGACTACAATTTGTATTGTAGAAATTATAAATTGTAACGTCGTATCCAATGCCGTAATTTTAGTCTATGAACAACGGAACGTTTCTGTTTATGTGCTCGTATCTAATGAACTACCTGTCGTACTCTGGTACAATTTAGAAGGTACGTTCAACTATATGTGTGTATACTATCTGTAAAATTTCCTGCGGCTACAATTTGTAGTGTACGAATTATAAATTGTAACGTCATACCGAATACCGTAGATTTACTCCATAAACAGCGGAAAAGTAGTAAGCGAGAAACGTTTTTCCTTTCATCATTTTACTATGGTTGCCAGAGAGAAAAAGTTTAATAAAGGTTTCAAATTATGTTTAAAGTTCGTTGCAAGTCGCTAAGTACTATCATTCTCATACAGTGTATTTTGAAAATCTCGCCGCATTATATGGCATTTTTTGCGATTTCTATTGATTATGACATAATATCTTTTGAACCATATGCCGTATGTGATTCTTAAGCATTCAGCAATTGTTGCCTCACGGTAAGGAATGTGTGTACCAAATTTCGTTGAAACTGGTCCAATGATTTAGGAGAAAATGAGCAGCATTGTCGCAAAATGCAGCAGTTTCTCGCGCATCTAATTGTTTATGACGTCATATCTCGTGAACTATATATCGTATGTTATTCTTACGCATACGGAGTCCGTCCTCATGGATGAAGCTTACGTGTACCAAATTTCATAAAGATTGGAACAAAGCTGTAGATTTGTATGCAACACGCACAAACATACGGACACTCTGTTTTATATATTAGAAGATGGGACAGGAACACAGAGAGGAGGGGAGGGAAGGTTTTCTATAAGAGTACAGAACAAATTAATTCCTAGGCAACGCCTGTTTCGGTTGAATGGTGCGACCTAAAAGTGGGGAAGTTTTGTAGAAAGGCTTACAGTGACAAATCGCCGTTGTTTTTGCTAACTGAAATAGTGCGGGATATATAAAAGACCTAAGAGAGCAAAGCTGAAGAGAATTTCTCCTGTACAAATCCGTTTATTCTGTTTCCGTCTCCGATGAACGGTTAAGACCTTATTTGCAATTAAAGTTCAAACTATCAGTAGGCCAATGGCCCACTTTTAGTGTTACTAACCTAAAGTCTGCCGTAAGACACCAAGTGCCGCTATAAAGAATATAGATCTTTTTGTGAAAGGGGATGTATATGCCAGGTCCTTTTACGTATAAAAAGCCCAAATTATCACGATTGTAAATGTAGTACCAAATGCCCTCCATAGATGGCAGGCGGTGTAACAGCCGCTGCTATTCACATACGAAAGGCTCTGTTTTCCGAAACTATCTCTTCATTGTTAGACGAAAACGGCTGGGGCGGCAGAAGCCTGGAACCGTCTGAGTGAAAAGAAACGACGGATTGAAGCCATTTATAGTCTGTAACATGAATGCGTCTGCCTTCTTCTACTGCAAGAAAGCAGCAGATTGCACTGCATAACAGGAGTACCTCTGGCAACTCTGATCGAAACTGCAGGACCAGAAAGGTTTCATACACCCTGGCGATACAGCTCAAAAGATTCATCAGAAACTGTGACATCCGGTCGTGAAGGCCTTCATTGTACAATATACACTGCAAAAATTAACAATTCCAAAGTATAGTGGCTAATTTTGGACAAACAAGAGCTTCATTTAATTCAAAACAAGAGAAGCTTAAATGAAACTGAGGCCTGGAATACCGCCTGCAGTTTTAAAAGTAGGACAACAAAGAGAGGGGAGACATAATTGAATTAAATAATGCAGTACCTGATAAATAATGTCCACAAAAAGTTTTACAAATGCCTAACGAAATGAAATTTTCGTAAATGAATTGAAAGATTATAATCTATAGCCGGCCGCGGTGGCCGAGGGGACTGAGGCGCTCCAGTCACGGTCTGCACGGCCACTACGGTCGGGGGTTCGAATCCCCCCTCGGACATGGATATTTGTGCCATCCTTAGTCTTAGCTAGTTCATAAATAGTTTGTAAGCTTAGGGACTGATGACCCCGTAGTTAAGTCCCATAAGTTCTACAAACATTTGAACATTTTTTATAATCTATTAATTTGTCCATTTAACTTTTTTTTTTTTTTGAGCACTAAATTATGGCACTGAACTATTCATTCCAATTTTCCACATTCAGTGCGTTTCCCATATTGTTACTTTGTAATGTTTGTTATTTAGTTTGGAAACTAGTTTCGTATTGTGTTTAACTTTAATATAAAACATTCCAATACCGCAAAATGATCATTAATTACCTAGTGTACGTAACATATATTTTTCTTAGATTCATGATTTTGGCACTTACAGACCTCTTTTTTAAATTTCAAGTCTTAATAACATTACGAAGATTTCCAACTGACACCATTACGTCGGACGCACTTCAAACATTGGAAATGTCGGTATTTTGCTGAGCATTAATCAGAAAAGAAAGTAAAATTTTTTCCAGGGAATGTAAATTTGTTGTCTTATCCTCTTTGTAAATATTGTAAACACATCTTTAGCTTGCTTTAACAATATTCACTAAGGTAATGTAATTGAAATTAGAACAAACACTGCTTATAACGTTGTCAGTTAATATGTTGTGTTATTCTGATTTCAGGTACCGTATCTTCCTTCGAAATTAAGAAGTTCCCTTCGCTGGGGTAAGTTAGTCATTAGCAGTTTATTATGTTATAGAACTAAGAGTTATTTTCTCGTCGGTGAACGAAGTAGCGTAAAACATTAATTTATGTTAATTTTTTAACACAATCACCTTTATATGTAGCAATCATCACCGGTTTCGGCACCATCGGCCATTTCCAGATGTTTTAAATTTAATGAAAGCATGGTATTAAAACCTTATTGCAAGTAAAAGGTTTGAATTGGAACTTCTCTGTGAGTATTTAATGTGCTATTAAGGTACATGTGCATTTACCGAAGAGCAGCATTGACTGAACAGATGTTCACACGTGATCAAATTTTACACATTGCGAAAATCAGAATTATATGGATCAAGAAATAGATGCATCAACTCGTTTATCAGTTATCATCTTTTTTCCGGTAAAACAGCCGCACCTGAAGGCTGGAAAGTTACGCAGGTCACACGAGTATTCCGGAAACAGTAGCAGTCTGCAGAATTGCAAGCTCACAGCTCTTACATGTTTCTGCTGCAGGATTTTGTAACGCAGTGTGCCCGAACATTCTGAATTACATTGAAAAGAAAAATGCGTTGACACACACGATAGATCCAGATAATCTTGTCCAACTTATCGAAGAGGATCTCTATATTGAGAAGGTATGTCACAAACGCCTTCTAGTCAAATTGCGAGACTATGAAATATCGTCGGACATGTGCCACTGGATTCGTGAACTCTTGTCAGTAAGTCACAAATAGTAATAGAGTAAGAAATAGTAGAGTGCAAACTGCTTTCACGTGCTTATCACCAAGTAAACCAGACACCGCTCGTATTTCGCAGTCATCGCAGTTATCAGTCAGAGGAGAATATACGCATAAACAAGCTCAAACCTGATGGATGATTCTGCAATGGGAAACTGTGGCTTGTCGACAAAGTGCGGAATACAGACCTCATTGGCCAGTTGCCGCCCCAGTGCTGTGCAAACCGCAGGGTAGTTTTCGAAGATATTGTGGGAATAAGTTGATTATGACTGAGCTTAGTAAATTGATTCGTGGGAGGAAGTTGTTCTGCGTATGTAACTTGAGTGTGCTTACTTTTCGTTGATTTTGTTGTTTGATGTCTCTACAGGGTGTGTCTACTGTGCTCTCCGACAACCGTTGTAGTTGTTTAGCACATAAATTCATATAGTGCAGTCTTTCCTCAAGTGGTAGTTTCGAACTGTGTAATGATAGTAACATTGTGGGTGCGTATGTGTGTGTGTGTGTGTGTGTGTGTGTGTGTGTGTGTGTGTGCGTGTGTGTATGTGTGTGTGTGTGTGTGTGTGTGTGTGTAGCTAGTATACCACTGCAACTTCAGTTACAAAATATTATTTTGAAAATTATTCCTTTCTCTGTCTATTCCAACTGCAGAAATCCTATTTTTTTCCCTTACGGGTTGTCACCAAGAATCCTTATATTAACGCATGATTTTGCGTGCATAGCCTCTTAATTTCGATGCTAGAGCCTGACGATAGAGCCATATACCAAAGCCAACACAAATTTATGATGACCTGCTATTTTAATTTTTTAAAACCATATTATTTTAATGGATAGGATTTCATCTTATGGCATATGTATCAATTACCTGTTCGCAAGAAGTAAGCCAACTTTCGCTAAAACAGTTTATCATACATTTATATCATAGTAACACGTTTGTATTATGATGTATATTCTTTGACCAATCTATCCATATGTATGCCAGTGTCACCTGTCAACCTAGTTTGCTTGCTGTTGGCTCGACACGGTAAAGCCAATATAACACATCTAATATTAGTAGCAATATCTGCTTAGAACTATGAAATTAACAACTCTAACCAAATATATTTCGCTCTGTATGTCGAGCTTTATATCAAATTCGAATTTAATTTACAACCAAGACGTTTTGATTGTCAGTTCTGATGCTATTTCCTATCTTATGTTGCACTTTCATGTACTTATATTCGTTAAAAATTTTCTACAGTTCATATCTGACGATGGGACATCGATAAACGCAATATGAAAAACAAAATTACTGTGAGCAACACCTCTCTGTACGTTTAATAAGTGATATATGTATAACTGTAATAAAAGTGACCTTCTCTGTTTGCGTGAGCGTGTATGTGTTCCTGTGTTCAGTATGATTAAGTAATAATGCAACTTTCCTCCTCCTTTTTTCTCTTAATGTTTTGTTTGTGTGAAAGAGAAAAATTTCCAATTTTGCGTTTCTTGTACTAAGCTTAGCAGAGATTTCAAATTATTCTGAATCAGTTTAAATAGCGCATGCTTATTTTGTATTCTTATTTAAAATGAACTCAGTAGTATCTGCTATACTACTTACTGCAATACAGACAGTTACAGTTATTGTGCTGCACAGAGGTCAAGGTGTTGACAGCCATTGCTGTTTGAGGGTACTGAATGTGGCGTCACCCTCAGTCATCCACTGAAAGGAAATGGTTTCCCTGCAGAGACGGTACAATGGAGTAGCCACCTGTGCAGCAGAATGAATAAATTTACGATAATATTTGATCTTGCCCAAAAATGACTAGCTTGGGCATGTCCTGTGGGTGCGGAAAAGAAAAGATGGCTTCCACATAGAAAAATGAAGGCGCTATGCCCTTCTAGGATATGATATGCTCAAGATAAGAGATAGAGGGTTGTGAGAAGGAGCACTTCTCTTCATTGCATTTCAATTCAGGATGTCGGATATGTTAGAATAAGAGTCACGGATTGACTAGGTGGTCTGCAGAGAAGGATCATCTCATGATAGTGTCATCCAGGTAGTTGATGTACCATAGAATGTCGCAAAGTAGTTGCTCAAGGTACGTTAGAAAAATTGTAGTTACACCAGGCAGTCAAAACGGAAGGTGAGTGAGTTGTAACAAGCCGGAAAGGGTGTTGATAACCATGTATGGTTGAGATTGGAGGATCCAATGGGATTTGAAGATATGCAACTGGCTGGTCAATTTTTGAAAAATAGGTGCCGCTGACTAACCTGTGGAACAGATCATCTTGATGGGGTAATGCGTTATCTTCAACCTGAAGCTGAGAATATGAGATGTCTTTAAAATCTTCACATAACCTAGCTTCAGGATGAGGACGAGGGGTGTAGCCCACTAGGTGAGTCAGACCGGCATGATGACTCCTTCTTCCTGCAAGTAGTCCAATTCTTCTTTATGTCACTGCTGGAGAGCCACTTGTACCTGCCTTGTTCGGCAGTAATGAGGGGGTGGTGATTGGTGTAAATGAAGTGAAGCAACAAGTCTTCCGATGATCCGATGCCTGGCATGAAGGGGTCCTGGCATTAATCTCAGTATGCCTCCACTTCTTAAAACAGGACCTGTGAAGACATGAAATGCACGTATTTGTCAACGGTAAACTCAGACAGGCGGAAAGCATCTAACCCGAAAAAGGTTTGCTGTTTTGAGCTGTTTACGACTAAAATTGCACTGTATGACTGACTGATTTGTAGGACACCATGGTGGTGAATTTCAACAGTTCAACTTCCTGTTTGTTATATTAAGAAGGCATTTAGTCGCCAACTGTAAGGACGGGGTACAATGGCTACACAAGATGAATAATTGATGAGTCACACAGACACTCCCATGTCTACTTGCATCCTTAGAGGTTTCCCATTGACTGAACCATCAATGAAATGCTGTGATTCACCCGAGACATATACCTGATTGATGTCCAAGGACATGCTGTCTGGTGTGATGTGGAGAAGGGTGGGATGCTAAGTCGGTGCACAGGAAACAGATACGAGTTAACCATCCTTTTCACAATGATGGCAACTATCCCATCGATCTTCAATCTTTCATGTGAGAAATAGCAGCTAGAACAGGACGGTCAACGACAGGGACCCTTGAAACGGTACTGGGGAGCAGCCGCTCTTGTGGGCAACCACGTTGAGAATGGCCTGTATCTTCGTCTTTGGGTGCTTGGGTCGTTCAGGATTTTTGCCGAACATTTCACTGTGATGATCTATGGATGGTGACGACTTCCTCCTGATCCACAGCAGTCGCTTCTTTGACAGCGGTGACCTCTGCCCTTGACTCCAATCTTCTGTTTGCTACAGACGATATTTCGAGCTTAAGGTCAGTTCGATGATTTGTTCGAGAGATGTAGCATCTAGTTGAAGTGCATCATGAGAAAGGCTGCATCTGGAACTGCTTTAATGAGCATATCATCTACATACGATTCCTTGTGGGTGGTGAATTTCCACTATGAGGACTCTGCCACCCACTGTCTGCAGGTTTGTTTGGGTTCTTTTCCTGCACTGGTAGCGTTCCACCCACACTGCAAGAACACATTAATGTCGTTCGTAGTAGGTATTCAAGTTTTCACGGATGCAAGAGATTGACAAAGAGTCTGGGTCTTGTGGTTGGTTTGGAGACAAGGACATAGATTTTTGAATGACTTTAGGAGAGGAAATAGGTTCTCTGGTCATCTTCATGACTGCATTGATGTTTCCACACATACTGCAGAATCCTCTTTCCATACATCTCCCAATCTTCCACTTTTTTAATGAAGGATGGAAATGGCGCTGGTTGAACTGGGCAGTGGAGATACGTTACTTCGTCAATGAGTTGCTTTTGCAGTGGTGCAAACTTTTGAAAGCGGGTAATCAGTATTTCTGGAACAGACAATTATTGTTGCGGTTGACCCTGAGCTATTGTACTCGACCTCTGAAAGAATAGATTCTATGTTAAGACAGAAAGTTTCCGTTTATTTCCCTAAGGTCTGTTGTCTACTAGTTGCACCTTTCAAGTAGAGTTTAGGCTTTCTAGTCTATGAGGCTTTTTGTTGGGAGGGAGGGAAGGAAGATTTGTGTTTAACGCCCCGTCGACAGCGTGGTCATTAGAGACGGAGCTTACGCTCGGATTGTTTCGATAAGGATGGGGAAGGAAATCGGCCGTGCCCGCTGAAAGGAACCATCCCGGCATTTGTCTGGAGTGATTTACGTAAATCATGGAAAACCTAAAACTGGATGGTCGGAGATGGATTTCAACCACATTCTCCCTAAACCGAGTCCAGTGTGTTACCACTGTGCCATCTCTCTCTGATTTTTGTTGGGCTTCCTGCGTGCAAGTAGTTCATTTGCGGCTGGCAATACATTATTTATATATTGTCTGATGTGGCTTTCTGCTTGTCGTAGTCTCCCTTCGTTGTTCCAATGTCCTGTTTATGGGTTTGGTCCTGATTTTTTCAGAGTGGATAAGCAGATGGCTGTGGAACATTAGGTGCCCTGAAAATGTCGAATTATTTGTTTCCTGTATCCAACATCCAATGTACTTTACTTCATTTGTGTGACCATAATATCTGAAGTTGCTTATGGCCATGGAAGGTATATTTTTCTCCGTCACTGCAACTACAAGTGGAAGAGATCGTTTTCATTACCAGGTGCACATCGTTTTATCGATAATAAAAAATCTTCAGTGGTCTGCAATGACAGATTTTTACAATCTTTTCTCCTTACTTCGATAAACAGTTCGCTAAAATGTTTGAAATGTTGATCTTTTATTTATTCATTTCCCTTATAGAAATGATGTGTTGCACATTTCAAGGCAGCTTAACAAAGCACATTGTGCAGGAAGAAAGAAAAAGCCGTGAAAGGTGCAACACATCGAAGCTTCATGTAGTGAGGCGAAAATCTAAGATGACATCCCAAAGTAAAATATCAACATTGTAAACCCAATGTTTCGCGATCTAATAAAATAAAACACATTATAGTTATCTGCTACTGCAGACCGCCGAAGAGATTTCATTTTCAATAAAACGAGGAAAAGAATCGCATCTTATTGTAGTTCCATAAACAAATGTTCAACTGTTTGTAAATGTATCGGACTTAACTGCTTTCGTTATTAGTCCTTAGACTTACAAACTACTTAAACTAAGTCAAACTAACCTAAGGACAAAACACACACACACACACACACACACACACACACGACCATGGGAGGACTCGAATCTCTGATGGCGAGCAACCATGCGCTTCGCACCTAGGAGTATTAGACCGCTCAGCTACTTCACCCAACACCGCCTAGAAGACAAGGCCCCACAACTGCTCGTGCCTACGTCACACCTAAAGGCCGCGAACGCTAGCTGACTGGCCAGCCGCTACCCGGCGGTGGGCGTGCCCCAGCGGCCAGCCAGTGAGCTGGCGGCTGAAGGCCTTTAGGTGTGACGTAGGCACGAGCAGTTGTGGGGCCTTGTCTTCTAGGCGGTGTTGCTCCACCGTGGAGTAGTTGCATAAACAGAGTAAAAAATGCTTTTCATAACTGATAAATATGTTTTTACGTCTTTTTCAACCTATCACGATTGTTACTTTCAAGTTCGTATATTAATGATAGTTCAAATTAGCCTCTCAAACTTTTTAATTGGATTAAATTTTTTTGTAGGGTTACAGTAGTTGTATATGGCATATGTAGGCCTTGGTCATATAATACGTTTGCCACAGTGAAGTACATTTTTGTTTTTGTGTGGTGCTGCCATTGTTATATATACATATAAAAATCTGTCATCATGCAGTAGTGTTGCTAAAACTAAAAAATGGTTTGACCAATTGGAAATTTATTTCTTTTGTTTTATTTTGTTTACATTGAAACGGCGAGGGTTTAGAAAAATATCCCATAGGAACAACTGTAAAGTCGAAAAATTTAATTGGTAATTCGTATATGCTCTGCACAATGGTCATCTACATTTCGCAAATTTGGCCTTCAAAAATGGCACTGTCTGTAATAGTTTGCACAGTGGAAGGCGGATGTTAGTTTACAACAGAATTCGACATCAATCTACGATTTTATTTCGATTTTTATGAAATTTGCCACAATGGCCATCAAAACACGAGGTGCATCACTGACTAAACAAGATTTCGTTCAGTGCATGGTGGAGAGTGTTTTACTCCAGAATTGAACACCTTTTTACTGATCACTACGAAATCTGACGGCTAGATGCAACTTTTCGTTTATTATTTTGTCCATCACAGCAACTGTTATGTTCTTGGAATTCTAAATAGGAGAAATGAGTTGCACTTCATTGGTTTTACTAACCAGTTTCAGGCATTTGGTGCCCTTCTTTAGACGTATGTTGGCTTCCTCAGATTTTGATCATGTTTCAAGTCAGTCTCCATCAGCCACCTGCAGACTGAATATGTAAGTGTTCCACCATATGTCTTAGAAAAGACACCAAGCCCCATAAACTGGTGAATAAAAATAATTGAATGCAACTCGTTTCTTGTGTTTAGAAAACAAATAATTTTTCAACAGAGGCGACAGGAGGAGAGTGGCACAGAACAGTAGGGAGCAAGGGGGCTAATTACGGAAGTGGAGGGATGGATTTGTCGATACAGATGGTACAAGAAGGAGAAAGAGAAAGAAAAGGAAAAGAAAAAGAGAAGGAAAAAGAGAAAGATGAACAAAGGAAAAAGAAAGGAGAAGAGAAGGAGAAACTGGAAGAGAAAAAAATTCTCCATATACAGAAAGCCCACCACCGCAAGCACAGCCCTACACAAACACTCGAACAATTCAATTACACAGAAACAAGCCGGATTCCAGTACATGCTACACAGACTAAACAAAACTCCACTTAGTGATGAACAGTACAAAAGTGAACCACAAACAATCAAACAAATAGCAACACTAACATCATAGACAAATTAAACCACAACATTAAAAATAAGTTAAAGGGAACAACTAACACACAAAAACAAACAGACCAGAAACGCAACACAAGCACACAAAACATAAACCCACTTAACTCCCATACACCAAATGCCCACACACAGGAACAAAAATCAAACAAAACAACAAATAAATGTCACACACTCATATATGACAACAAAGCAACACACAGAATAGGAAACATTCTTAAAACACAAGGCTTGAAAGTAGCATACAGAACAGACAACTCAGTGCAAAGAAAACTAAAGACAACCAATACCAACACAAACATAACACTTCTGGCGCCTACCAGCTGACATGCCAGGATTGTAAATCAGTTTACATTGGACAGACTTGCATAAATCTCAATACCAGATACACAGAACACTGATGTTGCAACGCCAGCGAAATATGTATGGGATAAATCAAAAAACATTTGTGTTTGCTCACCTATAAAGCAAATGTAGAAAAAGAAAGATCAAGAAAACATGAAAAAAAGGTAAAGAGGAAGAGGGATATGGTGGAAGAGGAAAAGAGAGGAGGAAGCAGTGGTAGAGGAGAAGTAGGAGGCAGTGGTAGTTAGATTGGAAGATGAAGAAGTTGTACAAGAACTAAATAATGAAATACATAGATAAGAAAGCATACGAGGACAAAGGTGAGATAGAGGCACAGAGAGGTGGGATGTGATGGTCAGTGAGATTAAGGGAAGGAGTGTAGAAGGTATAACCAATTTCCAAACATATTAAGCAATTCCGTGTTCAGTAGTCTGTTATACGTATCCGAGAAGCACTAATTTGAGGTTGTATTTCGGTCAGATGACCTGTCGTAAACGCCCATAAGGTGGCCCGAGTTAGGGTAATGCTTGCTGTCGCTATTAAGTCGTCGCATATCGCCGCTGTTACAGTGCTGTCCCTCTGGACAGTGGCGCGACGCTTCTTGTAGTGGTAGCGCTCTCGTTCTCGGCAAGTGTGACTGTACGCAATCCTCCGGCGTGTGAGCGAGCATTAAGCGGGGCCCGGGGGCCTTTTGTGGTGTTGGCTGAGCCCGCGACTCCATTCTGGCCGCTCCTAATGGAGCCAGCCGCCCGCCAGCCCCAGGGGGCGGGGGAGCACCGGGGCTAGGGTTCCCTCCCTGTGTGTCGGACGACACGTCACCGCCGTCGCCGCGTTCATCCCTCAAACCCAGCCGCCGCGGGGCGCCAAAGGCGGTCCATCTCTCTTTCTGCACTCCTCTGTCCACACACGATGGGTGGTCATTGAGGAGCATCTACCACACTCTGCGAGGAGCATTCAAGTTGTAACAGCTGCAATGGATTTCCCTCCCCCCCCCCCTCCCCCCTCCAAACAAATCACACGTAAACTTTGAAACTTCTCTCATTTATCAGGGTGATGTCCCCGCAGAAGTAAACATTTTTAAGAAAAACAAGCTCATGGTTCAACGACCAATAGAAACACTTCTACATCTACATCCACACTCCACATGGCAGATCACAGTGTATAACGGACGGTACTATGCATTCCGTTGCCACTTCCTGCTATTCCAGTCGCAGACGGTAAGGAAAAAAAAAATTGCAGGGATGCCTCCGTGTGGGTCCTATCACTTTCTTATCCTCGTGATCGCTTTGTGAGATAAAAGTAGAGGGAAGCAATATTTTGTTGATTTCTTCAGACGCATACTCTCGAAGGTTTGACAGATACCCATACTGCAATACAGAACGTCCATCTTCCAACGTCTACCTCTAGAGTTTCCTAATAATCTCCTTGACGCTTTCACGCTTACTCTATTAGGCCATGACGCAGAGTGCTACCCTCATTTGGATCTTTCCTAGATCTACATAGATACTCTGTAAAATCACAGTTAAGTACCTTGCAGAGAGTTCATAAACCAGTTTCATAAATTTTCTCTACCGTTCCATACTTGTTGTTGTTTCGAGGGGATCAGTTCCATTCTCTAATACCGACGGGAAGAAAGAACACCTAATTCGTTCTGTTTTCGATCTGATTTCTCTTATTTTATTCGGATGGTCATGTCTTCATAAGTACGTGGGTGCTAGCAAAATATTTTCACATTCAGAAGTAAAAGTAGGTGATTGAAATTTCGCAAATAGATCACGGCACAACGAATAACGTCTTTCTTTTAATGATTTCCACCTCAAATTATGTAACATTTCCGTGACGCTTTCCCCCTGTAATGTGATAAAACAAAACGAGCTGCCCTCCTCTGAACCTTCTCAGTGTCTTCCGTCAGTTCCACCTGCTGAGATTCGCACATTGGGCAACAGTACTCCAGGAGAGGACGCACCAGTGTTATGTAGGCAGTGGAGCTGGTGCATTTTCGAAGCGTTCTGACGTAACCTTCCCCACAATATTTTCTATGTGTTCTCTCCAGTGTAAGTTGTTCGTAATTGTAACTCCTACGTATTTGGTAGAATTTACGAACTTAAAGGTTTGAATGATTTATCGTGTAAATGAAGTTCAGCGGATTTCTTTTAGTGGTCACGTGTATTACTAAACAATTTTCATTATTTAGTGTTAATTGCCAATTTTCGCACCATGTAGAAATTTTGTGTAAATCGCTTTGCAATTGCTTTAGATCCTCTGTTGACTTTACTAACTGATAAACCGCAGCATAATCCGCGAACAGTCTACACACAAGGAAGAGTAAGGGACCTACAACGCTTCCTTGCGGACCGCTAGATATCACTTCTGTTTTACTAGATGACTTACCGTCAATTACTACGAACTGTGTCCTTCCTGATACGAAATCGTGAATCCAATCGCGCAATTGGGGCGATATTCCATAAGCACGCAGTTATCTTCTATCACCCTGCCTGATACCGATCGCACATTGATATGGTATACTAAAACGGTGCCCAAACGACAGTTATGTAACCTACTTCCTCCGTTGACAAACTATACTTCCAGATGATTCTCCCAATAAATTTCAGTCTGGCATCTGCTTTATCCACAATTAATTTTCTATAATTGTTGCATTTCAAATTGCCCCTTATGTTCACTCCCAGATATTTTATAGAACTAAAATGTTTCCAATATTTATCCTACTATTGCTTCGTTATGTAGTAAAGGATCTATCTTTCTATGTAAACGTAGAACTTTCTTCTCGTTTATGTTGAGTGTCAATATGCTTCAGATGCCATGCAGACCCCTTACCCATTCCCAATGTTGCTACTTCTCGTTAAACTACAGGATCATCCGCAAAAAGCCTCAATGAACATAATGTTATCTAAGAATCCTTTTTTTTTTTTCTTGCAGATACCAGTCCAGTTGGAAAATGATAAATATACAGACGAAAGGACAAGGTGTTAACAATATGTGTGAACAATGACTAGCACTGAAATATTGTAACACACTAATTTATTACGGTGAGATACAGGGCAAAAGAATGACAGCACAGTACCCATACAGTTGACATAACAAACCTGGGCCTACAGACCCTCAAAGTAGTCCCCAGCTCCTGTTACCACACGCTGCCAACGACGTGGGAGGCGCTGAATATCGTCTGCCCCAGCATTTGCCGCACCATGTCTCAATCGTGCCACCTGTTCTCGCACAGAATTAGCAGTGTCCGCCCGCGTTGCAAACCGCCTACCAGGTTAATCTGATACCCTACCTTCAAGACAGCAATCATTCCATTCAATAGCACTTTGAGGCACTTCGCTGTCTTCCATAGAATTAGAGTATTAGCACGTTTGATTAGACGTTGAAATTAGAGTGCATAGAGACTGGTTTGAATGTAAGGAACAAGACAGCAATCAATTCAGATGTTTATAAACCTACTGGACCAAACTGCTATGGCCATCAGTCCCTAGAATTACGAACTACATGAAATTATAATAAGGAGCACAAAAAGCCCCTCGCCCGAGGGAGGACTCAAACCTCCGATGGGAACTACTGCCCAAACCGTAGCATGATGTCGTAGACCACAATTGCCGTTCTGCGCAATCAGCAATCACTCCCAATGATTTCCATTATTTTGGCGGATCGTGATTTCGTTAATTGTGTAACATTATCAGTGCCTCAAATGTAGTTTACAACAGAAGTACACTGTTTTACAAGTTTTAATTGGCATTTTAAGCGTCGATAGTGGACACACAATGACCACTGCTGTCTGAATTTTCAAAAGTTGTATATTTTTCTTTCCCCATTTTTTTACCCCTGCTACCTTCATGGTTTTAAGGGATGTATTCTAGACAACATTATAAAAAGCTTCCTCCTACAAAACCTATAAACGTAGGTTTTTTTCTTTTCTTATCCTAGGGAATCATTAAGATAATTTCAGAAAAAGTAAGGTTTCTCGATCGCAACAAGTAGAAATAAAGTATTTTTTATGGTACCCAGTTTCGATCACATTACAGTGATCATCATCGGACCCTCTCTCAGGTGGTTGGCAGAAACGACTAGCCGAGTCACGCGAGTGACGACTGCATTGCCGGTTCCAACCACCTTAAGAATCAGAGACTGAAGACGATCATTATGTAATTAAACAAGTTACCATATTTATTATTAAAAATGTATTTTTTTTTGTCGGATCTTGCCCGATTGCTTTGAGGTTTGACACAACGTTAAATGATACTACAAGAATTTTAGAAAGCCATTTCTTTAATATACGTTTTCCACCAATGGACGGTGTAATTCATGAGGAAGGTTACGACACTACGACAGAAAAAAATGTTGACTTATATACGGTCTGCGACACATATTTTATACATACGTTACTTCGTGCACTGTTTTGTAACAACATTTCCCATTACAAATTAATCTAAATAAATGTATGTCATGTGTGTAAATGTTTTGTCTATAAGAATGCGATTGTATTCGAGGGCAACTTTGTACGAAAATTTCGAAATACTTCGTCAAGAACTTTGTTACGTGGCAGGTTAATTACAATAAATGATAAGGTGCTAAGCCCAAAAACACAGTACTAAACCAAAACTTTATTTACACATTTATTAAAGGAACATCAGTTTAAAAAATAAAAAATAAATAAATAAAATAAAAAATACTGAACATATACAACGTAGGCACTGCGTATAGGTAATTGAATTCCTTACTCACACCTTTTAAAGTGTTAGCAAAATGATTCCAGGTACTCAGAAATTAAGAATGAACACTCGAAAACAAAAACTGAGTATTGGCAACGAATTTAAGTAAAATCTCCGAAGGACAATTAAGTTTTAGACCAAAAACAACTTTGCAATCGCTTTGTATGAACCACAATACACACATAACAGCTTTAAAAAAAGCATGCGAACAAATTAAAGGGGGCCACTGAAGCAGTACAGCATAATTTAATGTCCCGAAAACAGCAGTACAACAGTAAAGAACACCTGTCAGGAACAAATCCTATTCAGACTGCAAATACGTCCATATCTCACACTACCCTTTTCGTATATTTCCGAAACAAATTTTGAATAAACCGAAACGCCAGAATGGCGAGGATAAATACAATCAGATATTAGACTGAATCAATTTGGTACAAGACAGTTACCCAGGTCGTAGCCCGGTTAAACAAGAAATAGAAATATTCTTAACTGAAAGACATGTTGTACGAAAGGTCCTCAGTGAACTTATATGTTCTCGACTTCACGCTCCGCTCACGTCTCAATTAATTTCCACGGTAGCTTGCCAACTGCACAAAATAGGTCACAATTAATTTGTTTAGAGCAACTCATGAACTCAGGAACGCTTGTCCGTGTAACACAAACAACTCACACAGCAACACATTTCCACTCAATTTCCGACTATGGCCCCTATACGGAAACTGAAACACACTGAGATTAACACCAGGCAGTACCACACATAAGATATTTCATACTTCACGAAGCAAGCGTGATGTAGTCAAAGAGTCTTATACTGGGTGAGTCACCTAACATTACCGCTGGATATATTTCGTAAACCACATCAAATACTGACGAACCGATTCCACAGACCGAACGTGAGGAGAGGGGCTAATGTAATTGGTTAATACAAACCATTAAAAAATGCACGGAAGTATGTTTTTGAATACAAACCTACGTTTTTTTAAACAGAACCCCGTTAGTTTTGTTAGCACATCTGAACATATGAACAAATACGTAATCAGTGCCGTTTGTTGCATTATAAAATCTTAATTACATCCGGAGATATTGTAACCTAAAGTTGACGCTTGAGTACCACTCCTCCGCTGTTCGATCGTGGCCATCATTTGCTGAACACAATTGCAATCTATGGTGTAATGAATGTCGTACACGCCGCAGTACATCTGGTGTAATGTCGCCGCAGGCTGCAACAATACGTTGTTTCATATCCTCTGAGGTTGTAGGCTCATCACGGTACAGATTCTCCTTCAACGAACCCCACAGAAAGAAGTCCAGAGGTGTAAGATCAAGAGAACGGGCTGGACAATTTATGCGTCCTCCACGTCCAATGAAACGCCCGCCGAACATCCTGTCAAGGGTCAGCCTAGTGTTAATTGCGGAATGTGCAGGTGCACCATCATGCTGATACCACATACGTCGACGAGTTTCCAGTGGGACATTTTCGAGCAACGTTGGCAGATCATTCTGTAGAAACGCGATGTATGTTGCAGCTGTTTGGGCCCCTGCAATGAAGTGAGGACCAATGAGGTGGTCGCCAATGATTCCGCGTCATACATTTACAGTCCACGGTCGCTGTCGCTCTACCTGTCGGAGCCAGCAAGGATTGTCCACGGACCAGTAATGCATGTTCCGTAAATTCACTTTCCCGTGGTTTGTGAAACCCGCTTCATCGGTAAAGAGGTAGAACTGCAACGCATTCTCTGTTAATGCCCATTGACAGAATTGCACTCGATGATTAAAGTCATCACCATGTAATTGCTGATGTAGCGACACATGAAACGGGAGAAAGCGGTGACGATGCAGTATGCGCATGACACTACTTTGACTCAGTCCACCGGCTCTCGCAATGTCCCGTGTACTCCTGTGTGGGTTCACGGGAAAGCAGCTAACACCCCAACTGCACCCGCTTCTCCTGTGACGGGCCTGTTACGGACCCGTTTGCGTGCTACGACCCTGCCAGTTGCACACAGTTGGCGGTCGATGTTTTGAAATGTGCGGCACGTTGGATGCTCTCTGTCTGGGTACCGTTCTGCATACACCCTGCAGGCTTCAGCTGCATTTTGTCGACACTCGCCATAGATATCATCTCCGCCTTTTCAGAGTTCGAATACACCATGGTCACAGTCCCTACAACACTACACTATCACAGACGTCTGGTAACACGGTGTACTACAGTTAGTCTGAGCAAAGACGAATGCAGAAAAACAATAGCAGCAAGCGCTACATGCGGACACTGCGACAGTTAGACCAAACCGCAACAGTGCACTACAGCCACACTCGTAAACACGGTCGTTCAAATGTTCAAATGTTTGTTAAGCTTAAGGGACTTAACTACGGTGTCATCAGTCCCTAAACTTACAAACTACTTATGAACTACTTACAACTAAGGACGTCACAAATATCCATGCCCGAGGGGGGATTCGAACCCCCGACCGTAGTGGCCGTGCAGTCCGTGACTGAAGCGCCTCAGTCCCCTCGGCCACCGCGGCCGGCAACACGGTCGTCATCGTAAGCATGTCCCTGCATATGCTGCTCCCCGACCGTGGCCCGTGTTTGTTACAACACGCAACTGAACGTCGGAGGTTTCAAGCGTCAACTTTAGGTTACAATATCTCCGGATGTAATTAACATTTTACAATGCAACAAACGGCACTGATTACGTATTTGTTTACATGTTGAGATGTGCTAACAAAATTAACGGGGTCCCATTTAAACAAAACGTAGGTTTGTGTTAAAAAACATACTTCCGTGCATTTTTTATGGTTTGTATCAACCAATTACACCAGCCCCTCACCTCTCGTTCGGTCTGTGGAATCGGTTCGTCCGTATGTGGTGTGGTTTACGAAATATATCCAGCGGTAATGTTAGGTGACTTACCCTGTATACAATAACGTTACTCAACACGGCGTCCAAGACTTACTAAGGAACTTCTAATAACTAACGAGCAATTTAACCAACTGGAATACTTTACCACAACGACTGGGCATGATCAAGATGGAAAGATGCGCTGCGACCCGTGCCAACGCGAATGGTCATCGCCAATAAACCATAAAGAGCATACGGTCCCCACACCGGGATGTAACACATGCACTTAAAACCGAAATTCGGAGTGGTGTACACATAGCTCCTCGAGAGTTGCAGAAGCTCCACAAGACACCATGGCCGCTGTTCTAACTGTCAACATTATACTCCCCTGCTCTCTCGCCTCACACGTGACCCTTCTAGCTCGGCCCCCAGAGAGCTGGACCCAACGAACCGATTTCGTTTCCATTTCAGGAGTGAGATAAACGCAATCTCTGGAACTGGAAACTGATCTCCTGTAAAATGTAAGGCAAAAACTTTCGGAGAGTTACAGTTAGGAACGTCTACATTTCCTACGTAAGAACAATGGTAAATGTTCATTTGCTCAAAATCAGAAATTTCAAAAAAGTCCTCACAGATTGCGTTCAAGTTTTGGCACGAAGTAGCAATAGATTTTGCACATGTTTATAGTCCTCATTGGAACGCCATTCGGTACATGTGTAATATATATCTAATATATAGAGAACGTTGTATCTTCGACGGCATATAAAATTTTATACATGACAGATTAATTTCTTCCGTTTCGTGCAGCTTCTTAGATCGTTGTATGGTTCTAAGAACATTGGTATGAGACAATTCCCTATATTATGTATTTCTGTATTTTAGTTTCCCCGAAAGACGAACATTCAAAATATCGTTGCAAAAAATAAAAAGGAAGAATTTCTCCCCTGTTAAGTATTCAAAATTGTACTCTAAACATTTTCCAGGTAGAGTGTTTTCATAGGAAAAGATTCGGAAATGCTTCATTGAAGCGTGATTCTGCAGCAACATTTTTTTATTTCCCACAGTATCTGTTGACGAAAGTTTCATCAACAAAATAGCCAACAAAACGGATTTATGAAGTGCCGTTATGTGTTTATATGACGATACTTATGATTTTATTTTCAAGTTTTTTTCAAAGAGAACGGGGAAAACGTAAATCATGAGGGATCTCAGCTACAACACTGAAAATCAAAATACTCTCGATCTTAGCAGGTTTAAACCAACTTCGTCCAAGCTATCACTTTTTAAGGCGTTTATACAAATATTATTATTATTTTTTTTTAATACTACTGAAGGTTGTGTGGGTGTAGCTATAGTCCGCGTCATGTAGGAGGGCGCCCCAGTTTTCAGCTGTGCTGCACATCCGCCTCTATTACCGCACTGGCAGCCAATGATATTAATTCTGTAGGCGCCTGGCTGGCTGCGAGTTACGCAATGTTTCTCCCTCAAGCTCAACTGTTGGCGCTCGGACGTAGCTCCTCCCTCCCACGCATCCCCTATTAGCCGAAGCATTAGGAAGAATTATTACGCGAAAACAAAAAATATGAGCGTATAGGAAATTAAATTTCAAATAGAGTTTCTATTTAATGAAAGTCGAGCCGAGATAAAAAAAATAAATAAATAAAAATACCAAAAATATTATCAAAATTGCATAAAACGATTTTCCTTAAATAGATAAAAAAATTCAAATATTTGTAAATCTGTGGGACTCAACTGCTCGGTTATTAGGCCCTAGGCTTACAGACTACTTAAACTAAATTAAACTGCCGGCCGCGGTGGCCGAGGGGACTGAGGCGCTCCTGTCACGGTCTGCACGGCCACTGCGGTCGGGGGCTCGAATCCCCCATAGGGCATGGATATTTTTGCCGTCCTTAGTCTTAGCTAGTTCATAAGTTGTTTGTAAGCTTAGGGACTGGGTAGTTAAGTCCCATAAGCTATACAAACATTTGAACATTTTTAAATTAAACTAACCTAAGGACAATACACACACCCAGGCTGCAGGGAAGAGTCAAACCTCCAACGGTGAGCAACCGCACGCTCCGCAGCGGGGTGCCTTAGACCGCTCGGCTACTCCACTGCGGCAATTAATAAAAAAGGATAAATCCGTTGGAGAAATGTAAAACAGAAAATTATAGGGCTGAATATTATCTATCTATTGCATTTTTTGTACCTATCGATTGATTTATAACTATTCGAGATATATCGAAAAAACCCTTAAAAATCGTTAAAACTATATTCCTTATAACTCGTCAATGTTCACGATTCCAAACATTATTTGCCAGAAGTATAGGACGAAATAATTCAAAAAGTATTTTTCGAAAAACTTAAAAATATTTTTTATCTTCGAGATATATTATTATTATTATTAATTATTATTTTTTACAAAAATTGCCGTCTAAAAAATTGGATTGAGTTGCTCAGGGGACCGACCTAGGGTAACGGTTACTGGACTGTTTTATTAGTGAAGAGTTGCAATATCATGCTATTAAATAAATTTTTGTATTTTGTGAATTATAAGTATCAAAGAATGACTTTGGAGAACTTGCACATTTTCGAGCCTGTTTTCTTCAACTGTCTATTTCTATTTTTATTTTTGAAAGGAACTGTTGAAGAAATATATTGTCCTGTTTCATTAAAGTAAAAATTCTATTTAAAATTCAACTTCCTATATGCTCATTTTTTTTTGTTATCAGGTAAATTTTTTAGCAAATTAATCATTACGCTGTCACAGAATGCTTGGACTATATCGCTCCGTCTCTGCGCGGAAGCGCTTTCCTACATGAGGCCAACTATAGCGAAGTAATAACACTCGAAATACACTCAGCACTATAGGGGCTATTGCGCGCTGTCTGAATACCTTGACGTGTCTTGAGTGCAGGAGATCTTGCTGAGGGAATACTCGTTCTGCAGATACTAATACTCATTTGGTAGATATCTACAGGGTGAAAAGTATTTAAAGCAACAAACTCTGGGAGGTTGTCGGGGACACCAAAACAAATATTTTTTCCTAATGTCATTTTTTCCTATGAGGAGTATTTAAACAACGCATGTTGTTCCAACATGACAGGGCGCCGGTACATTTCATTCCTCATGTTCGTCGATTCCCACAAACGTGCATTGGCAGAGGTGGTCCCGCACCATGGCCTGCTCGATCCCCCTCTGGACGTTTTTGTGTGAGGAGAGATGCACAACGTTGTTTACGCAACTCCTGGTTTACGCAACTATCTGGTTGCCCGGATAGTAGCAGCAGCAGGAACAATTCAGGATTCTCCAGAGGTTTTTGCCCGTGTCAGATAGTACGTGATCCGACGGTGTAACCTTTTTTTACGTGTCAATGAAGGGATTTTTGAAAATCTACTGTAATTGAAATTGGGTTGTGTTATTGTATTGTCTCCTGGTAATAAAAAAATGGAAAAGTGTTTGTTGGTTTAATTAATTTGGCGCCAGAGAAATCTTCCTCTACCGCCGATGGGATATTTTTGTCCCGTGGCAATATTTAAATCCCTCCCGATCCTTTAATTGTTTCAGGACTGTTAATTTTTCTTACCCTAGTCCATTTCTAAATGAAAGTCATCGCTATGAGTTACGTAGTTTTCGAGAAGAAAACAACAAATACCGAAAATCGCCGAGGGGACATTTTTGTCCCTTTACATTCACTATACGTTGCCGATTACTATACACTGTTAGAGGTTTTTACTGTTGTCTGCTGCTACAATGCTGACGTGGAGCAATGAGTAAAAATTTCTATACATATAGGCGACAGGAAGTAGTACAACATGGCTCATCGGCGTGGTCTCTCAGATGAGCAGCTGTTAGCGTTTCTAAAAATTATTGAAGATCAACCCGAAGGGGAATATGTAGATGGTATTTCAATCGATTTTGATTATGATGCAACGGAGAACTCGAGTGAATCAGAGAGCAGTGATGAACATTCTGATAAATGTCCGCAAGGGCAGAGAAGTGAAAAAGGTTTGAAATAAAAAGTTTCTGAGTTCATATATTTTTGTTTCCTCGTTTATCATTGCTGCTGTTATCATTCCATGAATTACTTTCTTTTTACTGATCTCAAAGTGCCGCCTCATGCAAAGGGCAATCACGTCATTAGGATCAAAGATATGGCGACAGAGATTTTTCTGCCACAGTGGTTCGTGGTAGTGTTGCCAGACATACTATGACTGACATTCTACAAGGTAGCATTAGTGAGTAGTTTACATCTACAAACAAAGGCAATTATCATTCAGGTAACGCAAAGATGAGCCATATGCAATCAAAAGAGCGGTATAAATAAGGTAAAAGATGCTTAGGTGAAGAAAATATCATTTTGAACTGAAAACTTCATGCTATGGCTGGATTTCTATTTTAAAAATTTGATTTCTTTATGACATAATGAACAATTTTAAAGTATTTCCATACTGTAGTCGTTTTGAATTAAATTGTATCTAGCACGTTTGCACTTAATATTTAGAATAAAAACAATATAACAGACGATCAGAGTGAATATCTCTTACAGAAATACCCGTCCCTTAAAATTAAGAGATGAGGATCAAACAGTAACGCATCGATCTGAAATGGGACACTATTGTCCCGTTGGCGGTTTTAAGGTGTTAAAAACTTTGGCGGTCAAGTGTTGAATACTATTTAATAATTACTATTACTTCACACTTAAATTGGAAAGAACACGTAGATAATGACGTGGGAAAGGCAAACCAGAGACTGCTTTTTATTGGCAGAACCCTTAAAACATGCAACAGAACTACAAAAGAAACTACATACACTACGCTTCTCCGTCCATTTTTGGAGTATTGGTACCCAGTGTGGGATCCTTATCAAGTGGGTTTGACGGAGGACATCGAAAGAGTCCAGAGAAGTGCAGCTCGTTTCCTATTGTCACGATACAGGGGAGACAGCGTTACGGAAATGATACAGGATCTGGGATGGGAATCATTACAGCAACGGCGCTTATCGCTTCGGCGTGGGCTACTTACGAAACTCCAATCGCCAACTTTCTCCTCCGAATGCGCAAATATATATTGTTGACTCCCACTTACATAGGTAGAAATGATCATGAGAATAAAATACGAGAAATCGGAGCTCGAACGGAGAGATTCAGGTGTTCTTTCTTCCCGTGCGCTATTCGAGAATGGAATGGGAGATAAATAGTATGTGGTTCTATGACCCCTCTACCAGGCACTTAAATGTGATTTGCAGAGTATCCCATGTAAATACCCCTCATAAGAAAAAATGACAATAGGGAAAAATTTTCTTTTGATGTCCCCTACAATATCTCAGAGTTTGTCGGTTGAAATACTATTCCCCCTGTATACTACATGGAAGGCAACGACGATGCAGCTGTTATTGGTCTTGGCCATAGCACGTGGGATCCTATACGCCTTGTTTATTTTTAACGACGAACGAAGTGGACCAGTAACTAGCTGTTTTTGTTCTGGTGGTCTCATTCCACGACTTGTGACGAGGCACTTAGCGTACTACCCAGAAACGTTACTCTGGACCGGTGTTTCCAGATGGCAGAGAGAGAAAATACCTACAGTCTCACAAAAATTTACCTACGTTTTCCCTACTTTATCCCTACCGCGTCATTAATGCCCCCTACATCAGGGTCGTAGCCAGGATTTGGGTCCGTGAGGGGCTGAAATCAGGATTCCAGCCAGCAGAGGTTAACCAGTTGATTAATGTGACAGGTTACAATTTTGAAAAACTTAAAAATAAATATTTGGCATCATATTTCACTTGCTAGATATGTTTTTCCATTGAGTGATCGTTACTGATTTATGAAGTACAGTGTAGATTATGCCGCGCATTCCAAGTGATCTGTTACTAGAGAATTACTGATTTATCGATATGACAAGGGTACATCAAGAACCTGTCAACCACAGAGAGGAACAGCATTAATTAGTTTCCCCAAATATGCCGCTAATGCCGAGTGCACTGTTACACGAGGATAACTGATTTATTGACCGCACAAGGATACGCGGAGACACTATCAACCATATAGTAGGAACAGCAGTAATTATTTAGTTCAAAGTCAGCACCAAAAAAGATGTCCGTCATTCTGCATGATTCGACTTTCATAGAGTAATGCTCCTAGCGCTTTGTTCATTTATAACGTTGGCTGTCGCTAATATTTTAGCGTTTTCTTGTCGGAATCTTCTCATTTACAAGTACTGACTAGTATATCGTCCAAAATGTTCAAATGTTTGTAAATCTATCGGACCAAACTGCGTAGTCATCAGTCCGTAGCTTACAAACTACTTAAATCTAGGTAACACACACCCATGCCCCAGGAAGGACTCGAACCTCCACGGCGAGAAACCGCGCGCTCCGCAGCGAGACGCTTTAGACCGCTCGGCTACTCCACCGCGGCAACTACATCGTCCTGACGTAAATAAATAACAGTCTAGTCAAGGTAATAAAACGTCTTTCGTTCATGGAAACAATAAATTTTCCTTGTGCTGATATTTTCTAATACTATTTCAAAACAAACTCTCCATTCCACTGATATACATTGAAATTATCATATTTCGCATCAATTTTAATGTCTGAAACTAAGTTTTCAAATTAATATCGTTTACTATGAACAAAAAACAACTATGCCGTCTAAAATATCATTGGCTACTTCGAACTTTGCCACAACTAGTCGGCTTCATTCCCACGCGCTGACAACTGATCTGTTGCTAGCATTACCCGCTAGGCATGTGTCTACATCTACATCTACATAGATACTCTGCAAATCACATTCAAGTGCCTGGCAGAGGGTTCATTAACCACTTTCATAATTTTTCTCTACCGTTCCATTCTCTAATAGCGCGCGGGAAGAAAGAACACCTAAATCGTTCCGTTTTCGATCTGATTTCTCTTATTTTATTAGGATGGTCATGTCTCCCTAAGTAGGTGGGTGCTAGCAAAATATTTTCACATTCAGAACTAAAAGTCGGTGATTGAAGCTTCGCAAACAGATCACACCGAAATGAATAACGTCTTTCTTTTAATGATTTCCACCCCAATTCATACAACATTTCCGTGACGCTTTCCCCCCAGTAACAAAACGAGCCGAGTAGGAAGACCGACACAGGAATAAAGGTAGCACGCTTGTGCAGGTACGGAGGTGAGCAGCCAGTGGGACAGCAGAAACTAGAAACACTAGAGTAAATTAGAACGAGATATATTTTGCACAGAATTTATACAATACTTAACTTTCACATAGCTCAGTACTGCAGAATGCTGATACATAGTTGAGCTAGAGGCCTGCCTAGTGCCTATCCGATAGCCAAGTCTTCACTGGTGCCTATCTGATTCCTAAGTGTTAACTGGTTCCTATCTCAGTCCCAAGTGAACGATGTCGTTCAGTGGTGGCCACGAGCGGAGTTTTAGCAGAGGGCGCTCGTGGCTGACGTCTTAAGAACGCCGCGCCGTGCGTGCATGGCGGCGCGCGGCAAAAGTAGGTGGCGCGCACTTTGGACTTGTGCGACACGACATTCTCTCCAGTCGAAGTTGTTCGTAATTGTAACTCCTAGGTATTTGGTTGAATCTACGACCTTAATGTTTGATTTATCGCGTATCGGCGATTGTAAAATTTTACCGAAGTACCTACGCGTTGGGGACTTTTGGATGAAGATTCCCTACACGATGTTATTGCTTGAAAATACCTACGTGTAGTGAAATTTCCCTACGTCTGACAACACTGCTGTGGACAAACCCACCGGTCGTCCGTCAGGTACCTGGCAGGGGGGACACGATCACTGTGCAGGAAAGAGCGCCGCTATCGATAGCGACTCGATCGCCGGGGCCCGGCGGCTTAATTTGACTAATGACGCGGCCCTCGCAGGCTCCAAACTTGGCCAGCACGCGCCGCTCTGCTCTTCCGGCCGGCAGAAGCGGCGCGCGATATAAAGTAATTACTTAAAACTTGCCGCCGCGCCGCGCTCGCCTGCCGCACTTCCGCTGCAGGGCCGCCAACTTGGCGGCCAACTTGTATCGGCGCGGGCAGTCAATATTAATCAGCCCATGCAAAATGAGTACGGTGGCCGTCCTGTGCGCCGTCAAGTTGCGGGCTCGGGACAAGGTGCGCCGAATTAGCGTCTAGTCCGCACGGCCGACCCCGGTGCCGCCCAAACTCGTTTTTCGATAACAGAAAGTAGGCTGTACGACGTAGCGGGCTAACAAGTTTTTTTCCCTGCCCTTGCACGATTATTAAGGGGGAAAGTTCCTGAGAAGCACAATTTACCGAATGAACGACATCTCCAATTTCGAGCCGGCCGCGGTGGCCGAGGGGATCGCGGCACGCCAGTTCAAATGTTTGTAGAACTTATGGGACTTAACTAAGGGGTCATCAGTCCCTAAGCTTACAAACTACTTATGAACTACCTAACACTAAGGACGGCACAAATATCCATGCCCGAGGGGGGGATTCGAACTCCCGACTGTAGTGGTCGTGCAGACCGTGACTGAAGCGCCTCAGCCCCCTCGGCCACCGCGGCAGGCGGCACGCCAGTCACGGTCTGCACGACCACTACAGTCGGGAGTTCGAATCCCCCCCTCGGGCATGGATATTTGTGCCGTCCTTAGTGTTATAGTGTTAGCTAGTTCATAAGTAACTTCCTGGCAGATTAAAAATTGTTTGCCGGAACCGGGACTCGAAACTGGGACCTTTGCCTTTCGCGGGCAAGTGCACTGCCGACTGTGCTATCCCGACACGACTCACTATGCCGCCTCACAACTTTACTTCCGCCAGTACCTCGCCTCCTACTTTCCAAACTTGACAAAAGCTCTCCTGCGAACCAAGGTTCGAGTCCCGGTTCCGGCACACTATTTTAATCTAAAAAAATGTTTGTAAATCTATCGGACCAAACTGCCTGGTCAACAGTCCGTAACTTAAAAAGTACTTAAACCTAGGTAAGCTAACCTAAGGACAAACACACACACCCATGGCCCAGGGAGGACTCGAACCTCCACGGCGAGCAACCGCGCGCTCCGCAGCGAGACGCTTTACAACGTTCGGCTACTCCACCGCGGCAATTTCAATCTGCCAGGAAGTTTCATGTCAGCGCACACTCCGCTGCAGAGTGAAGGTTTCATTCTGGAAACATCCCTTAGGCTGTGGCTAAGCCATGTCTCCACGATATCCTTTCTTCCAGGAGTGCTAGTCTTGCATGGTTCGCAGGAGAGCTTCTGTGAAATTTGGAAAGTAGAAGGCGAGGTACTGGCGGAATTAAAGTTGTGAGGCGGCATCGTGAGTCGAGTCGGGGTAGCAAAGTCGGTGGTGCGCTTGCCCGCGAAAGGCAAAAGTCCCAGGTTCGAGTCCCGGTTCCGGCACACAATTTTAATCTGCCAGGAAGTTTCATATCAGCGCACACTCCACAGCAGAGTGAAAGTTTCATTCTAGTTCATAAATAGTTTGTAAATTTAGGGACTGATGACCCCGTAGTTAAGTCCCAAAGCTGTTTGAACACTTTTTCCAATTTCGATGTTGTCTTCAGTCCGCAGACTGGTTTGATACACATCTCCACGCTACCCTGTCCTGTGCAAGTCTCTTCATCTGATAGTATATTCGGCAACCTACATCCTTTTCAATCTGCTTACTTTATTCGTCCCTCTGTCTCCCTAAACGAGCTTTACCGCACACACTTCCTCCTAATGCTAAGTTGACAATTCCTTGATGTCTCAGAATGTGTCTACATCTACATACATACTCCGCAATTCACAGTAAGGTGCGTGGCGGAGGGTACACTATACCACTACTGGGCATTTCCTTTCCTATTCCAAATTGAACGAGGAAAAAAAGAATGCCTATATGCCTCCGTACGAGCCCTAATTTCTCTTATCTTGTCTTTCTAATTTTTACGCGAAATGTAAGTAGGCGGCAGCAAGCTCGTACTACACTCAGCTTCAAATTCCTGCCCTCTAAATTTACTTAACAGAAATTCACGAAAAGAACGTCGTCTTTCCTCCAGCGATCCCCAATTGAGTTGCCGGAGCATTTCCGTGACACTCGCGCATTGGTCGAACCTACCGGTAACAAATCTAGCTGCTCGTCTCCAAACCGCCTCTATGTCTTCCTTTAAACTGATCTGCTGCAGGTCCCAAACACTTGAGCCATACTCAAGACGTGGTCGTACAAGCGTTTTATACGCGGTCTCCTTTACAGGTGAAGTACATCTTACCAAAATTCTCCCAATAAACCGAAGTAGACTGTCCGCCTTACTCACAGCTGTCCTTACATGCTCGTTCCATTTTTAACCGCTCTGCAATGTTACGCCTAGATATTTGAACGACGCGACAGCATCAAGAAGCTCATTACTAATGCTGTAGTGTCCAACCAATCTATCCCTTCTCTTACTCAGGATATGCCAGAAACTACTTTTCTGCCCGATTCGGTCAAGCAGCTCTTCATTAGTTACGTGATCTACCCATATAATTTTCATCATTCGTCTATAGCACGACATTTCAAAAGTTCTATCATTTTTCTAATCTGAACTCCTTATTGTTGACGTTTCACTCCCATACAATGCTACACTCCAGACAAATGCTTTCAGGAAGGACTTCCTAACATTTACATTAATATTGGATGTTCACAAGTTTCGCTTCTTAAGAAACGCTTTTCTTCCCATACCCATTCTGCATTTTATATCTTCTTTACTTCGGTCATAAGAAATTATCTTGCTACCCAAATAACAAAATACATCTACTACTTTTATTGTGTCATTACCTAATCTAATTTCTTCAGCATCGCCTGATTTTCAAACATTGCATTCCATTACATTCGTTTTACTCTTGTTAATGTTCATCTTATATCTTCCTTTCAAGACACTGCCCATCCCATTCAATTGCTCTTCCAGATCTTTTGCGGTCTCTGACAGAATTACTATGTCATCAGAAAACCTCAATGTTTTTTATTTCTTCTCGCTGAATTTTAATGCCCTCTCCAAATTTCTCCTTTCATTGCTTCGCTGCCTGCTCAGTGTAAAGATTGAACAACATTGGGGAAAGGCTACAATCCTGTCTTACTCCCTTCCCAACCTTTGCGCAATGATACGTAATTGAAATTTTGTACAATAGCTCACAAAATAACACAACGTATTAAGTAAGTCAGCATTCTGACTCCTGCAATGAATACGGCAGTTAAAGGTATCGTAAATGAAAAAGGCAGAAAGATAGTTTTTGCAGATTATACACGGAGAATCAGTCAATCATCCAGACCGTTGCCCTTGTAACTACTGAAAAGGCTGCTGCCCCTCTTCAGGAACCACACGTTTGTCTGGCCTCTCCACAGATACCCCTTCGCTGTGGTTGCACCTACGGTACGGCTATCTGCATCGTTGAGGCACGCAAACCACCCCATCTCGGCAATGTCTGTGGTCCAGACATTTCCAGAAAATTTCGTCTTATATCTGAATATTGAAGTAACGTGAATATAGAACGGAGTTATGTTCAAATCGTATTATTAAAGAACATATGTTAAGTTCTCGTAATAAAATAGTCGTATTATTTACAAGACACATCTCGTAATATTATATTTGGATATATGTTTTACAATTGTTCAAAAATGTTCAAATGTTTGTATAGCTTATGGCATTTAACTACGGGGTCATCAGTCCCTAAACTTACGAACTACTTATGAACTAGCTACTACTAAGCACGACACAAATATCCATGCCCCAGGGGGGATTCGAACCCCCGACCGTAGTGGCCGTGCAGACTGTGACTGGAGCGCCTCAGTCCCCTCGACCAGCGCGGCTGGCTTTATACTTGTTTTTCTTCTTCTTTTTATTACGAATAAAGTTAAGATGCTGTAAGAGTATATAAAATACCATAGTGTATGAATATAGAAATGATTCACTGTATATGCGGCAGCGTATTCATATAGCTTTGTCACCACTGCGATGTTAGCGCTCGTGTGTCAAAGGCATCACGAGTGCGCATGACCTGAGGCTCATGGAAGTCATTTTACATACAGTAACGCTCATTGTATTTTGTACAGAGAGTATTAAAAGCCCTTTCTGTGATGATGATGATGATGGTGTGGCATTTATGACCGTTAGACCCCAACTGGGGTCGTGTTCAGCCTGCCTGGTGCAAGTCTCTTTATCTGACGCCACTTCGGCGACTTGCATGTCAATGGTGATGATGATGACGACACAACACCCATTCCCCGAGTGGAGAAAATCTCCAACCCGACCGGAAATCGAACCCGGGCCCCCTGCGTGACAACCAACCACGCTGTCCACTTTTTTTTTTTTTTTCTATTCTTCATTTTTGTTAACTGAAATATTTCTTCCATGATATATACCAGAACTCAGTGTTGCACTTCATTTTGCATTTGATAAAAGAGGAACTGAAAGCTGTACTTTTTTCGAATGAGCTTCTATGTTGAATAGCTCAAGTTATAAATTATTTCGGCTTTAAGCACAGAAAATTCAAAGAAAACTAAAATCTGCTTATAAACACAAAACTTTTCCTCGTAATTATATATAAGCAACTTAAGAGGCAGTCACTTTAGTAAAAAAAAGTAATTAAATAAAATTGTGTAGATATTTAGTTAGACGTCAATGTTTTCTTTAGAAAATTCGCCAAGTACATCAAAAAGTCTTCTTTGCTTTTTTCTTCATTGCGAAGAATGTAGAATACCGCATGTCCCATGATCCAGTTGACAGCATTCCTTTTGGCATTTGGGTATGGCACTTCTTCAGGGTGTAATAGTATCGTTGGTGTTATAGAATTATCTGATGTTCGTAGCATAAGGGAGAGTACACGCCGAACATAACCCCAAATATCCTTGATTTTGTCACATGTAAATTTGTGCTCGTCTGTGTCTATTAAGTTACACGTGCTGCAATTTGGTGATTCCGCCATGTGTATGGTATGTAGCCGTAAAGCCGTCGGGATGTTCCTGTTTACTGCTAAATACCAAGTAGATCTTACGTTTGTGGGTAAATTTCGGTCGTGATTATTTTCCCATATCTTATGCTTCTGTTCTATCACGTTTCTCGGTTTTCTGTCTATCAAGCTTTTGTAGACTTCTCGTACTCGTTGCATGTGTTTCTGGGGAACTGCCCTGCGAATATAGCTGTATTCAACGAGAAAATGTTTGAGATGATACAGCTCGTTCGGGATGTGGTGCACATCTACTGGCGGGTCCATGCTGATTGGGGCTCTCATCCAGAAGATGAGCCACCAAGTTGTTGGCCGAAACTTTCCATTGTCGGTAGGTCTTGCAGATGTAAAGCGCCTGTGCCTTACTGTAAACATCTGTGAGATTAAGGCCGCCATCTTTGTGCATTAGTGTAAGGGTTTCATATTTGACTTTAAAAATCTGACCTTTACTAACGAAGTGGCCGAGCGCTGCGAGCATTCTCTTTCCCATCTCTTTGGGTAATGGCAGAATTTGAGCCACATAGTTCACTTTGGCCGTTATGTATGTATTAACTAGCCGAACCTTTTGTATTTCATCGAGGTTTCGCAGGCTGTGAAGTTGTATTCCGGCTCTCATACTCGTCAATATTCTTTTGTAATTGAGGGCAGCCGTTTGTCGTATATTCCGTGTGTAAACTATACCTAGACATTTCAATCTGTCCGTTTCCGTCAGTTGTCCTTCCGCTCTGATGTTATTGCTACTTCCAATGGTCATAATTCTTGACTTTACATTGCTGAGTTTGGCAGCAGATGCAAGTTCGTACTTTTTAATAATGTCAAGAGCGGTTTGGAGCTCCCGTTCACTTCTTACTACAAGTCCTACGTCGTCAGCATTTGATTTGCAGACAATATTTTGTCCATGTATCTGCAATCCCCGCAACTCTTGCGTTAGTGTACATAGGAGAGGCTCGATAGCTATAGCAAATAATAATACGGACAAGGGGCATCCTTGCCTAACGGAGCTATTAATCTGTATTGCACTGGTTAATTGTCCATTTATATTAACTTTTGATGTGCCATTCTTTAATAAATGCCCGATCATCTCGATGAATTGTGGAGGAAAATTCATCGCTCTCATGGTGTTGTAAAGATAATCGTGATTGACTCTGTCGAATGCTTGTTCGAAATCAAGTGACACTATTGCACATCTAATTTTACATGTCTCAGCTATCGCAATTATGTCCCTGTAATCACTTAGCGCGTGAAAAATTCTTCTGTCTTTGCCTACGCTTGTTTGGTACGGTCCTGTGACAGTGTTTATTATTGCACGGAGACGTTGCATCAGAATTCGCATGAAGATCTTGTAGTCGCTGTTCAGAAGCGTTATAGGCCTGAGATTGCTGATGGACTTGCCTGCTGTTGTTTTGGGAACGAGAACCACGGTTCCCTCGCAGAATTCTTTGGGGATGTGTGTACTGTGGTTCATAAGTTCATTACATATGCTCGTTAGTTTACTGAGCAGTTTTTGCCGGAACATTTGATACAATTCTGCCGAGATACCGTCAGGTACAGGTGATCTATTTTTTTGGACTTCTAAGTATCGCGTCTTCTACTTCCTCTTCTGTGATTTCGGCAGTGATGCTGTTTGCTTCTTCCGGACTGAGTCTTCCTGGTACCCGTGTCGTGAAGTCCTTTTGTGCCGTTTCGTCTGTAGGTTTCGTGGCTAGGAGCTGTGAAAAATGCTTCTGTATCTCTTCCTTTATGTCGCGTTGATTGGTCAATAATTGTCCATCACTGGCCCTCAGCTCGGTAAGAATTTTTCTGCTTTACCTTTTATGTTCGTGTATGAAGTGATATACGGAAGTTGTTTCGTCTTGGACTGTATTGTGCTGTCGTGACCGTATTTTGCAGCCTTCTAGTTGTTTCCTCTTTAAATTGATTATTTTAGCTTGAATTCTCTTAATCTGTACATAATTATGAATTATTGCTGCATCCCGTTTATACAATTCTCGCAGACACTGAAAATAAAATTCTACTGTTTTCTTCTGTCACTCATTCTTCTCCCGTGAGTAATTTTTCATGGTCCTCATTATTGCAGGTTTAGCGCATTTAATCCACCAAATGATCGGTGAGCTGTACTGAGGGAACCGTTTTCCACATGCTTCCCACGTAGTGTCAAAAGCTGCACGACATCCTGCATCTGACAAGTGGCTAACGTTAAGTTTCCACTGACCTCGTGCCTTATAGGTCCCTTGTTTCTCCAAATTAATGGTACACATAAAAGCTGCGTGATCGGAGAAGACGGTGGGCCATATTTCCGAATGTAGGACACATTCCTTAAGATCAGCTGATGCGTACATCCGATCTAAACGACTTGCCGAGTGATTAGTGACGTGCGTGAAGCCAGGCATGTTACCATGCGTATACTCCCAGGTGTCAACAAGTCCTAACTGATTTACAATGCTTTCAAGCTCAACTGATTTATTATAATTTGGCGTCTGATCCTTCGGGTGTATGACACAATTAAAGTCCCCGGCAAATATTACATGGTCATATCCGGTCCCAAAGAGTGGTACTATTCCGTCTTTGAAAAATTCTTCTCGTTGTCGTCTTTTTCCAGTTCCTGAAGGCGCGTAGACATTGACTATTCTGGTGATGTTTATTGTACATGCTATTCCTCTGCTGTTAGGTAGTTTCTCTATTTGTCTGACTATAATACCTTCTTTTGTTAAAATGGCTGTTCCGAGTTCAGTAGTATAGCCAGGGTTGGCTATAACATTATATCCAGTTATTCGATCCAGATCAATTGCATCTGTCACTTCTTGTAACATAACGATGTCTATATCTGCGGCATATATCACGTCCTGGAGAAGTCGCAGTTTGAGTGCGCTCCTTATCTTGTTGATGTTTATTGTGGCTAACCGATATGCTTGTAGTTCGCTCATATTATATTGGTAATGATCTATTTTTGTTTTAAATTCTAAACTTTGCGTTCATTCTTTCTATCTTTCCGTCTGTCTTACTACTAACAAATTTCAGTTTAATAGAAGTCTGGGTCATCAGTTAATGCTGTGTCCTTCGCCGGTGAATGTCTATTGTCGTTGGTTCCATGTTCGTCAGTCTTCTGTGTCATTTCATCATTCGTCTCCATCAATTCTTGGTCTAGGTTGGCATCTTCATGGTCGTCAGCCCATTTTCGAGGAAGGTTACCTTTACGTTTTTCCTTTTTCCACTCTGTGAGGTCATGGGTTGTTCTTCACTGTCCGCTTTAGTTTTTGTCGTCATTGTCATCTTCACAGAGTTTCCAGACGTTTCCGTGACGCCGCCGTAAGAGTCTTCCGTTCGTGACTTTTTGATGGTTTTCTGGTTGCTGTCACGCGTTTTCCCTGTTGTGTCGTTCGACTTCTGTCGCAACTGTTTTGCTTTCTCTCGCAGTGCAGGTGCAGTTTTTTCAGCTCCCTGGTGGGCAATCCGACGTTTTTTTATTGTCCGTAGATTGTTTATCCGTCGACGTTTCACCGGACGTAACTGCTTGGGAGTCGTGCTCCGTCTCCTGCTCATTGGTTAAAGCCTCATTCGGGAGTTCTGCATTTGAAGTGTCGTGCTCAAGAGCCGCAGATGGACGGTCTTCGTTTTCTGCTGGCAGTTCTACAGCCATTTGCCCGTCATTATATTTTGGGACGTCGGTTTCCATTCCGATTTCCTCAATTTTTTCTTCGATATTAGGTACCTCCAGCTCTGCGGTCGTAACCTCAGGTGCGGACGCACAAGCTGCCGCTACATAAGTCAGCGGTAGCTGTGACATCGTGTTCTGAACACTGCTTCGCCTGTTGGCAGCTTCGCCACTCTCCTTTGCATACAATTAGCACGAACGTGTCCTGTACCACCACATCCTGCACACGTTCTAGGTTGTCCTTCATATATCACAATAGCTCTATGGCCACGGACACTAATATAAGAAGGTATATGTTTGATCATATCGAGTTTGACCTGCCTGACACCATTAAGAACCTTAAATTTGTGAGCACCTGTCCATCTCTCTGCGACATTACTGAGAACGGTTCCATAGGGTTTCAGAACAGCATTTATATCGTCAGCGGTAATTTCGAACGGCAGTTCGAAAATGCGTAGTGTTCTAATGCCAAACCCAGCATGACTCACTCTAACTTCGCCGATATTACCGTCTGAGTGTTTAAATTTCAATTTACCTCCGCATCTAACAACAATATCATCACACATCTTGGCATTTTTCAACTTAATGAAGACTGTGCTACTACAGATCGATGGGCAAATTCCAATCATGTCATCCTCTGCTATCTTTACAACCTCCTCCATGAAATTCTCTACTTCAAACGAACTAGGTCTAGCAAAGCTTTTGTCGAACATAAATTTCAACGTGTCAACTCTTACGGGTTCTGCCATGGTTAGTCTAAGTTGAATACATGAGGAAACGCTCTACGGCGTTAAACTCACCAACACAGCGCTCGGCCAGCCGCAGCTGCGACGTAAACACAACACGTCCTTACCGCTCGCCCGCCGACAGCGGAATGCGTCCACTGGACTACGGAGGCGGACAGCCCTTTCTGTAAGAAAGTATGACTGAAGAAATAGTCTATAGCAGAGGTCGGCAAGTAATCTTAGATGGGGTCTGCATACTTTTGAAAATTTTTATCGAGGTCCAGAAGTAAAATCACATAATCCTTATTAAATTTTCATTTTGATTTTTATTCACAAAATAATATGAAATACAAGAAACAGCCATAATTGATTAATATTACAAAAAACAGTCCTGATCGCAAAAATTAATAGCTATTTATTAACTGGTTTCGACCTGATGTAGGTCATCTTCGGAATTACAAGTAGCCCATGTGGACAGTGCGGGACTCGGCTGGGCTGTCCTGGCTGTTTTACTGCCAGCAGGTGATTGTTGAACAGTCACCTGGTGGCAGGCGGTGGCCGAGCGGTCTGCGGCGCGCCAGTCACAGTCTGCACGGCCGCTACGTTAGGAACTTCGAATTCCCCCTCGGGCATGGCGGTTTGTGCCGTCTTTAGTGTATAAGTTAGTTCATAAGGAGTTTGTAAGGTTAGGGACTGATGACCCCGCAGTTAAGTGCCATAAGCTTAACAAACATTTAAACATTTTTCCACTGTTGGCAGCAGAACAGCCAGGACAGCCCAGCCAAGTCCAGCACTGGCCACATGGGCTTCATTCTGTTCCAAAGATGACCTACATCTGGTCGAAACCGGTTAATAAATAGCTGTTAATTTTAGCGATCAGGACTGTTGTTTTGTAATATTAATCACACCAAATAGATCGTTGTTTCTGTCCTGTGACAATGTTGTATAAATTAATGAGGGGATATTTGTATTCAAAAATTCAGAAAAAGTATTTTTCACTATTTCTTTTTAATTTTTACTCTCAAACTAATATGAAATGCAATAGATATAAAATAGAAATGTATAAAAAATTTAAAATCTTATATTATTTTTGCAAATTATCTTTAGGCTTTCGTTCGTTAGGAGTGCAAAAATGATGTTTACATGGATATGCCCTGACCGCTGAAGTAGAGGTTTCGGAGATTGTCAGACTAAGAAGTCGATTTTTTTGCATTAGTGTGTACAGAGCTTTTATGCCCATCACCTGCCAGCTTTATCCGTTATGCCGCCGCTCGTCAGTGTACTCTAAGGCGTTACACATCATGGCAACTATTTATTTAATATAGCTATAATAATCATTAAGGGTTATAATTATTCAGCAGTTAATTGTAAAATTCTAGAAAAAATATAAGGGCGGCTCTCATACGAATTGTTATCTACAGAAAAGTGTATTATTTATTTATTTACTTTAATAAATAAATAAATAAAATTTTTTACACTTTCAAAATATTTTTGCCGGTCCAGTTTTTGGCCTTCCGCGCTCCAGACCTGGACTGCGGTCCGCAAGTTGCGACCGCTGGTCTTTAGCATGGAAATCTTGCATTTCCGGACATAATTTCAATTAGACTTTTTTTTTTTTTTTTTTTTTTTTTGCAGCATCATCCCTTCGATCAATACGTAGTTTGTACATCCCATACGTCTGAATCCTATTCTTTAAATCCGCGATGGTTCATTGGTGAGTTCAGAGGACGGTAAACGCCAGTACCACCTGCAAACAATCTAAGGCGACTGTTCACTTTGTCTGTGAAATTGTTTGTGCGGATTAAGGAACTGCTGTTTAGCTCTTGAAATTTTAACGATCCTCAGAGGTTACGCCACGAGTACAGCGTGGAATCCGGAGCGAACACGCCTCCAAACAGGTTGCCGGAAGCAGAGCAAGTTACGAGGTCGCCCGGAGTTCTTGCGGCCGGGCGTGGGAAAGTTGGCAGCAGCGGCCGGGCCACGCACGCCAAGTTTCGCTGACGCCCCCCCCCCCCCCTACTGAGACTGACGCGAGCAAACATCAACAGCAACGGCAACGGCAAAAAGCGGGCAGTCGGCAGGCGCGCCTGACAGCGGACGTTCATTAAGGCTCCTGCGTTTTATCCGGCTCACAAAAATGAGGCAGCCGTGTCTGGACGGACAGCAGGCAGACGTGTTGCGTCAGCGGAAACAACTCAGCGCTTCCTCAAATACGGGAGGGAGCTGCGAGGCGAGACACGATGCTGTTACATCATTATAGTCGTCCCCGCTTCCTGAAGAGTCATTTTTTCTGTGCCCTAATACCGTATATTTCAGCAGATAAGACGAAGGCTGAATAATTAAAAAATATGGCCCCAAAAACCGAGGTCGTCTTATACGACGGTACAAAAAAAATTAGATTGAAAGTTAGATTGAAATTGGTAATTTTGCAGATGTGTTGCATAACGCAGCTTTGACCTCCAAACGATATACGAGGCGCGTCTAGAAAGTAAGTTCCGTTTCAATTTTGCAGCGCTGCAATTGCAGTTCCACACATGCGCTGTAGACGGTGTGTATCGAGGAGAAGAACGTGCGCCATTTGGAGATCGCTGTCAGTTACGTACGCTTTGTTGTGCTTGTTTGAAATGTTGGCGTTGATTGAAAATACTGCCGCCTGTGAAATCAGGTCGGTGATTCGGTTTCGGAATGCGAGGAAAGTGAAACCAAGTGGAAGTTATCGGCAAATTTGCGACGTTTTCGGACCAAATGCGGTGAGTGATTCGAGGGTGAGAAGATGGGTCTGACAGTTCAATGGCGGGCGTAGTGATGTGCACGATGAAGAACGAAGTGGGCGTCCACCTTTGGTTACAGAAGAACTGGTCGAGGAGACTGAGGCGCTCCAGTCACGGTCTGCACGGCCACTACGGTCGGGGGTTCGAATCCCCCCCCCCCTCGGGCATGGATATTTGTGTCGTCTTTAGTCTTAGGTAGTTGATAAGTAGTTTGTAAGTTTAGGGACTGATGACCCCGTAGTTAAGTCCCATAAGCTTAACAAACAGACTAGACTAGACTAGAAGAACTGGTTCACGCGATTGATGACAAGATCCAGGAAAACGATCACTGATGCATGAAATTGTTACCAAACAACTGAAATTCCGTTAACTTTGCTCACGTTGGGTACCAAAGATTCTCACTGAGAAACACAAAACACAATGGATGGGTTGTGCACTTGAGTTTTTGACCCGTTATGGTGAAAGCGGCGAGAATTTCTGAGACGGATAGTCAGAGGAGATAAAACGTGGATTTCTTAAGACACCCCTGAGAGTAAGCGGCAATCAATGGAATAGAGGCACACTTCATCCCCAACAAAGGTAAAGCCGAAGTAAATCATGACACCTCGGAAAATGATGTGCATAGTGTTTTGGGACTGCAAAGGCATACTACTCATTGACTTCTTACCGCGTGGTCAAACAATCAAAGCAGATGATTATTGCGAGAGACTCCTAAAATTGCGCCGTGCATTTCAGAATAATCGCCGGGGACTGCTGTCAAAAGGTATTGTTTTGCTTCACAACGCACGACCACACACTGCAAATGTGACGAAAAACCTCCTACAGGTATTTGGCTGGGACGTGTTTGACCATCCTCCGTACAGCCCTGACCTCGCTCCTAGTGACTTTAATCTGTTCTTACATCTCAAGTCTTTCCTTGGCGGTCATCACTTCACCAATGACGACGAGCTGAAAGAAACTGTTTCCAACTGGTTGAAGACACAGGCGGCAGATTTCTATGAAGAAGGTGTACATAACCTGGTGCCACGCTATGACAAATGCCTGCAAAATTTCGACAGTTATGTGGAAAAGTAGTTAAGACTTGTAGAATTTTGTGCAATAAAATTTGTTCTGTATCTGTGTACAATTTCATTTTATTACCAAACGGAACTTACTTCCTGGACGCGCCTCGTATTTCAGCAGATAAGACGATGGGTGAGTCATTAAAAAAAGGGCCCCAAAAACCGAGGTCGTCTTATCCGACGGCACAAAAAAAATTAGATTCAAATTTAGACTGAAATTGGTAATTTCGCAGATGTGTTGCATAGCGCACCTTTGACCTCCAAACGATATATATATATCGAAGCAGTTAAGTATCGAAAAGATACGTATCGAACAGGCGAATGTTATGGTTTTTATGAATATGTCGTGATTATTCTAATAAAACCCCATGTCATTCCAAGCATGTGTGTCAATTATTACCTTTCTATTCCATGCTTTATTAACTTTTCAAATTCATACTGACTTTTTGATCACCCGGTATTTAAAATAAAAGATAGAAGTTGACATCTAGAAGATTCAGATTCCTGATAGACTGCAGCTTAGCCCGAATATCTATTTAATTAATTAATCTTCTTTTCCAAAAATTTTAAATACTAATCATAACTAAATGATTGAGTGCCAGAAATGAAAAATTGGCGAAGTATAAACAAAGTCACATTTAATATAATTTAATGTCACGGGGAATGAAAGTAAAACTCTTTACAATTGGAACATATACAAAAAAGAATTGGCTTTAGGTATCAGTATGATTCACATAAGTTTTTCCGAGATGCCAACGGCTGAGTAATTTTACGGAATTATTGAATCACAGTTCACTGTCGTTTACGCACATGAAACTACTCGTGGTGGTGAAGCGAGCCGTGATCGACAAACAGCGAGTGAACGCCGTAGCCGCGATCCTTTACCCAGTGTAGATCGCCGCGAGTTTAAGCGTCCTGCCTCTGAGCCGTTTTCATAGCGATGAGAGGTAATTCGCCACCGCACGGGATGACGATCAAACATGAAGTTCGTTAAAGTCGCGACCACACTTGGTGGCAGCAAAACATATAGATCTACATAGATATTCTGCAAATCACATTTAAGTGTCTGGCAGAGGGTTCATTAACCACTTTCATAACTTTTCTCTACCGTCCCATTCTGTAATAGCGCGCGGGAAGAAAGAACACCTAAATAGTTCCGTTTTCGATCTGGTTTCTCTTATTTTATTGGGCTGGTCATGTCTTCCTAAGTAGGTGGGTGCTAGCAAAATATTTTCACATTCAGAAGTAAAAGACGGTGATTGATACTTCGCAAACAGATCACGCCGCAATGAATAACGTCTTTCTTTTAATGATTTCCACCCCAATTCGTGCAACATTTCCGAGACACTTTCCCCCCGTAACGTGATAAAACAAGCTGCCCTTTTCTGAACCTTCTCAATGTCTTCCGTCAGTCCCATCTGGTGAGGGTCCCACAAGGGGCAACAGTACTCCAGGAGAGGACGCACAAGTGTAATGTAGGCAGTCTCTTTGGTGGAGCTGGTGCATCTTCGAAGCGTTCTGCCAATGAAACGTAACCTTTGGTTCGCCTTCCCCACAATATTTTTCTTTGTGTTCTCTCTAGTCTAAGTTATTAGTAACTCCTAGGTATTTAGTAGAATTTACGACCTTAAGGTTTGACTGATTTATCGCGTAATTGAAGTTCAGCGGATTTCTTTCAGTGGTAATGTGTATTACTTCACACTTTTCTTTATTTAGTGTCAATTGCCAATTTTCGCACAATGTAGAAATTTTTTCTAAATCGTTTTGCATTTGCTTTTGATCCTCTGTTGACTTCAGTAAACGATAAACGACAGCATCATCCGCGAACAGTCTAAGGGAGCTATTCAGATTGTCTCCTAAATGGTTTATAAACACGAGGAAGAGTAGGGGACCTACAACGCTTCCCTGTGGAACGCCAGATATCACTTCTGTTTTACTCGATGACTTACCGTAAATTACAACGAACTGTGTCTTTTCTGATAGGAAATCGCGAATCCAATCGCACAATTGGGGAGATATTCCATAAGCACACAATTTCATTAGAAGCCGCTTGTGGGGTACAGTGTCAGAAGCCTTCCGGAATTCCAGAAATATGGAATCGATTTGAGATTCCTTGTCGATGCCAGTTAACACTTCATGTAAACAAGAAGATCGCGAGTACGCTCTGTGGTGAACAAAACCAAAGTAACTGACGTCCACACTTCGAGGCAGTTGCACCTTTTCACTTGCTGCCTGCAGCACTACGGTTCTAATTGACACCGCCCCCACTTCGTCAAGTTATAGCGTCTGGATTGCGATCGACACCGATGACAGTTGGAAACATAGTCACCAGCGAGCTCTGCGAATCAGGCCAGGCGCGCATTGGCGATTTTCCGTCGCGCTATTTATTTGTCGCAAGAATGAAGCACGGTGGCTCGAATAGGAGCGCCCGCAAGGGCAACAAAAAAGTAACGGCGATTTAAAAGAAGCAACCGGACCTATTTCAAGCGCGACGCGTTTGTCGCAGTTGTGGAATGAACCATAGGCGATGGCATGTGCCCGCGCGCACTAGCACGCAATTTCTCAGTCTCTATCGCTATGTGCTGCATGCAAACAAGTTCGGTCTGCCATTAGCATGTCAGATAATGGGAAGTTGCGCTGCGGATGGCACTGTAAGTTGTGTTGTCGATTTAGAAAGACTAATTGCATAAGTAGAAAAGCTACCAGCTCTCTACAACAGGAAATCAAAAGAATACAGTGGTTGCAATTTGAAAGAGGCACTGTGGAGAGCCTAAATTAGAAACTGGACTGAACTGTCTGGACCAGAAAAGAACATTTTACTCGGTCATCTAGACATCAGAATTGCAACAAATTATTTATTTTTCTCTTATTGCCAGTGTACTGATCCCTGTGGAGTCACAAAGTAGTTTGTAAAATAATCATTTACCTGCATACCACAGGCTCCAGCTCTTATTCCTACAAGCTCAAAGCCTTGCAGAAGGCATTCGTATGACTCGTCCTCGATTTGTACACCATCATTTCGTCTTAAGGAATTATGCATAGTACAGAAAGCATTTATGATTGTGTCTGAAAAACATCCACATCCATAGGAATATTCTGCATTTGTTAGCCAAAATTCAAAAGTAAATTGCACCATTGGCATGGCAATGTCTATAATAACAAACATGCTTACTCATTGTCTGTCTTAGAGTTCTTCCGTCGAATATGTCTACACAGTGCAAATGCAATATCTCCTACAAAATTTGAAAGCTGAGGTTCTCATGGCTTCTATCAAAGACAGAAATCTAATAATTTAAACATTCTAAATCCTAAAAAGAATGTTTAAATTACTAGATTTCAGTCTTTGATAGAAGTTGTATTTCCTGAACAAATTAGAATTTCCATTGGCTCCACTCACGTCTAATCACAATGAAACAAAAGTCAGCGTCCACTACGACCAAAAGGATTGTCGAAAAATAATTTTTGTAATTATAAAAATCTGAGCTCCCAGTAACGACATTAGCGCTGTTTTCCTCTCTCTCTCTCTCTTCTTCCTAGCACCAGCGCCATCAAACAAGTTGTATCGATGAAATCCACGCTGAAACTGAGAGTAGTTGCGATTTTCCTGTCGCTGTGTCCGCACCTCAATGTACTCTCCTGGCAATTCAAATTGCTACATCACTAAGAAAATTCTACAGACGCGAAATTTAACGGACATGAAGAAGATGCTGTTATATGCATATGATTAGCTTTTCAGAGCATTCACACATGGTTGGCGCTGGTGGCGACATCTACAACGTGCTGACATGAGGAAAGTTTCCATACTATTTCTCATACACAGACAGCAGTTGACCGGCGTTGCCTGGTGAAATGTTGTTGTGATGCCTCGTGTAAGGAGGAGAAATGCGAACCATCACGTTTCCGACTTTGATAAACGTCGGATTGTAGACTATCGCGTTGCCTGGTGAAATGTTGTTGTGATGCCTCGTGTAAGGAGGAGAAATGCGTACCATCACGTTTCCGACTTTGATAAAGGTCGGATTGTAGACTATCGCGATTGCGGTTTACCCTATCGCGACATTGCTGCTCGCGTTGGTCGCGATCCAATGACTGTTAGCAGAATATGGAATCGGTGGGTTCAGGAGGGCAATACGAAACGCCGCGCTGGATCCCAACGGCCTCGTATCACTAGCAGTCGAGATGACAGGCATCTTATCTGCATGGCTGTAACGGATCGTGCAGCCACGTCTCGATCCATGAATCAACAGATGGGGACGTTTGTAAGACAACACCCATCTGCACGAACAGTTCGACGACGTTTGCAGCAGCATGGACTATCATCTCGGAGACCATGGCTGCGGCTACCCTTGACGACCCATCACAGTCAGGAGCGCCTGCGATGGTGTACCCAAAGACGAACCTGGGTGCACGAATGGCAAAACGTCATTTTTTTCCGATGAATCCAGGTTCTGTTTACAGCACCATGATGGTCGCATCCGTGTATCGCGACATCGCGGTGAACGCATACTGGAAGCGTGCATTCATTATCGCTATAATGTCGTGTCATCCGGAGTGATGCTATGGAGTGCCATTGGTTACACATCGCGGTCATCTATTGTTCGTATCGACGGCACTTTGAACAGTGACCGTTACATTTAAGACGTGTTACGACCCGTAGCTTTACCCTTCATTCTATCCCTGCGCATGTTGCAGGTCCTGTACTGGCCACTCTGGGTACGGAAATTGTTCGTCTGGTGCTCTGGCCAGAACATTCTCCAGATCTCTCACCAATTGAAAACGTTTGTTCAATGGTGGACGAGCAACTGTCTTGTCACAATACGCCAGTCACTACTCTTGATGAACTGTGGTATCATGTTGATGCTGCATTTGCATCTGTACCTGTACACGCCATCCAAGCTTTGTTTGACTCAATGCCCAGCCGTATCAAGGCCGTTATTACGCCCAGAGGTGGTGGTTCTGGGTTCTGATTTCTCAGGATCTATGCACCCAAATTGCGTGAAAATGTACACACACGTCAGTTCTCGTATAATATATTTGTCCGTTTATCATCTGCATTTCTTCTTGGTTTAGCAATTTGAATGGCCAGTAGTGTATTTCCGCGCCAGCGATTGTTTAGTCTCCCCGACTGAAAAATCGTTTGTGCGCTCTAGCGTGACTCCGCCCGCAAGCATCAACGCCTAGAGAGAAGGCCGCGGCGCTCTCGTGTGACGGCAGGCAGAGTAGGTTTCGTGCGCATAGCTGACTGGGCAGCCGCTGGGGCACGGCCGACTACGCCGAAGCAGCGAGCCAGTCAGCTATGCGCGAGCAAGCTGCTCTGACGTCACACGATAGCGCCGCGGCCTTCTCTCTAGGTGCCGCAAGCCGATTTAGACGAATCATAGCGCTTCCCGCCTGCACAGCTCGCGATAACCTGCTCACAGGTGTCGTGTTTCTCATAGACCACCGGCGGGTGGTATTTTGCAGATTCCTGGGAAATTTGTCGATTCCCCAAGTCCACTGGGAGAAGCCCAAAACGTGCCTTACTGGCATCAAGGGGTGTTTCGCCGTGACCGCCTCGAGTGTGGCGCGAGGGCTCTCTGCGTAGGAATCGTTCTCCGACCACAGCTGTGCGATGTCTCGGTGTGGTGGTTACCGAGAAACGTGCGGCCACTCGCTGCCAGTCAGGCTCATATCGGTAGGTGAGGGCCTTGCCCACGTCCACCAATATACGTTTCCGCCTAGCTGGTACTGCAACTGCCTACTCAACAAAAATGTTCAAATGTTCAAATGTTTGTATAGCTTATGGGACTTAACTACGGGGTCATCAGTCCCTACACTTACAAACTACTTATGAACTAGCTAATCTTAAGGACGGCACAAATATCTATGACCGAGGGGGGGGATTCGAACCCACGACCGTAGTGGCCGTGCAGACCGTGACTGGAGCGCCTCAGTCCCCTCGGCCACCGCGGCCGGCCCTACTCAACAAGGAAGCCGACCGTGGGAGGGGTTGCAATACCGTTTCACGGGCGTGCGAAGACGTCTGCTAGTCGTACGGGCTCGACTCACCAAACATGAGTTCCTTCACCATTTTCCCTAGTTAAATATCGTGCCGCCAAACATCCTACATGCCAATCTTGAAGTTTTCTCGGCGGACATAATATTCCATCACCTTTCTGGAGTGCACCCCGGAGAGCGTAAATTCTTCGTCAGATATTTCGGCTGCAAACCTTACAGACATCTTCAAGGCAAGTCCGGACTGAGTTCTCAGCGTCTGCGCGTACCTATTTCTACATCTACATACATACTCCGCAAAAGAAGAATGCCGATATGCCTCCGTACGAGCCCTAATTTCTCTTATCTTGTCTTTGTGATCACTACGCGAAATATAAGTAGGCGGCAGTAAGATCGTACTACATTCATCTTCAAATTCCAGTCCTCTAAATTTCCTCCACAGAAATTCACGAAAAGAACGTCGTCTTTCCTCTAGCGATCCCAAATTGAGTTGCCGGAGCATTTCCGTGACACTAGCGCATTGGTCGCACCTACCAGTAACAAATCTAGCTACTCGCCTCTTAACTGCTTCTTCCTTTCCTTTAAACTGATCTGCTGCGGGTCACAAACACTTGAGCAATACTCAAGACGTGGTCGTACAAGCGTTTTATACGCGGTCTCCTTTACAGATGGAGGTACATCTTCCCAAAATTCTCCCAATATACCGAAGTCGGCTGTCCGCCTTACTTACAACTGTCCTTACTTGTTCGTTCCATTTCATATCGCTCTGGAATGTTTCGCCTAGATATTTGAAGCTCACTACTAATGCTGTATTGGAACATTATGGGATTGTTTTTCCTACTCATGGGCATCACATTACATTTTTCTTCATTGAGAACTAGCTGCCATTTTTCGCACCAACTAAAAATTTTGTCCAAGTCATCCTGTATGCTATTACAGTCAGTTACACCCTCCCATAGACCACAGTATCATCAGCAAACAGCCGCAAAGTACATGTTACTCTGTCCATCAGATCATTTATATAGATAGAAAATAATAGCGGTCCTATTACACTCCCCTGGGGCACGCCTGACGATACACTCGTCTCTGATGAACACTCGCCGTCGAGAACAACGTACTGCGTTCTATTACTTAGGAAGTCTTCCAGCCAGTCACAAATCTGTGAACCTATTCCATAAGCTCGTATCTTCGTTAGCAGACTGCAGTGTGACTCCGCGTCGAACGCCTTTTTGAAGTCGAGAAAAACAGAATCCGCCTGTTGCCCTTCATCCACGGCTCGCAAAATGTCTTGTGAGAAAAGGGCAAGCTGAGTTTCACATGAACAATGTTACCTAAACCCGTGCTGATTCATAGAAAGAAGCTTTTCCGTTTCAAGGAAATTTACTATATTCGTACTGAGAATATGCTCCAAAATTCTACATGAAACTGATGTCAACGATATTGGCCTGTAATTGTGAGGGTCAGTTCTCTTTCCTTTCTTATAAACTGGGTCTTCACTTCCGATTGATGTTACCACTTTCAATGATTAATTATTCATTTGTAAGCACTGTAGATACGTAACAGCTCTGTTAATGTTCGCACACAGCACTCACAGGTTTATCTTTAAAGTATATGTTCATCTATGACTAGGGCAGCAGTTACGAATGTGATATCTTCGAACATGCGCACTCTAATCCTCAGCAGCTTTGCATCACGTCATTTTCCGTGTAAATACGCACGCGCAAACGCTTAGAACTCAGTCTTGGACTCGTCTTGAAGATGGCTGCAAGGTTTGAAGCCGAAATATCGGACGAAGAATTGTCGCTGTCCCGGGTGCAATTCCGAAAAATGATGGAATAACCTACATGCCCTAAGACATTCATTTTCGGCAATCACGGTGCTTGGTTGATGAAACACATTTTATTAGACGGTATTAAAACAGCGAGGTACCTCGCAGGACTATCTCGTTTTATTAAAACCTAAGCGATTACATTAAATTAGAAGAAGCTGGTGCGTCAGCCCTTGAGTACAGGCAGTAAGTGCATTTATCTCTACAACTGCGTTTTGCGAGTCCGCCCTTCTGGTCGCGGACGCCTCATATAGGCCGCCCATGTCGGTATAAATGTGCCCTGTGATCCGCTATGCAATCACCCAGTGTCCTGCTCTTTGGCAGGTTTCCACTGGTGCAGTGAAAGCGCATTTGCTTTATTACGTCTGTGCATATTACAGGCAGTGAAATGTATAAATTATGACGACTCGTTTTCGGTGGCGTAGATAATTAATTAATCCTGTGTAATATTAATCCTGCGGCGTCGCATCCAGACGTTATTAGAATAATACCGCAATTACTCCCTCCAAGGGCTTAATGGACGAATAGATTAACGTTAACCCTGTGTTCTTCTTTTGCAGTAACCCGTTTGAGATTTTTAAAAAATATCTGCGTGCAATTACGAATCACTGCACTGTGTTTAATGAAATGAGAGATGAGTCTTCACTCTTACCTCTTACTTTAGTTAACGCAGAATTGCAGTGCCCGTGTGTGGTATTATTGCAGTGTTGCAAAACTCCCAGTTTTTTTAAGATTTAATACCAACTAGATTCCTCTCAGAGTATGTTGATGCAATAGATCCGTACTCAGCTATAATTTACAACCGATTACTCAGCCAAAGATCCGTACCCAAAGACTGGAAAGTTGCTCAAGTTACTCCAACATTCAAGAAAGGCAATAGGAGTGATCCCCAAAATTACAGGCCAATCTCATTGACGTCGATTTGCAGTAGGATTTTGAAACATATACTTTGTTCGAATATTATGAACTACCTCGAAGAGAACGACCAATTAACCATTAGTCAACACGGAATCAGAAAGTATCGCTCTTGCGAAACACAGCTTGCCCTTTATTCACATGAAGTGTTAAGTCCCATCGACAAGGGATCTCAAATCGATTCCGTATTTCTGGATTTGCGGAAGGCTTTTGATACTGTACCCCACTAGCGGCTTCTAATGAAATTGCGTGCTTATGGAATATCTTCCCAATTGTGCGATTGGATTCACGATTTCCTATCAGAAAGGACACAGTTCGTTGTAATTGACGGTAAGTCATCGAGTAAAACAGAAGTGATATCTGGCGTTCAACAGGGAAGCGTTGTAGGTCCCCTACTCTTCCTCGTGTTTATAAACGATTTAGGAGACAATCTGAATAGCTCCCTTAGACTGTTCGCGGATGATGCTGTCGTTTATCGGTTAGTGAAGTCAACAGAGGATCTAAAGCAATTGCAAAGCGATTTAGACAAAATTTCTACATGGTGCGAAAATTGGCAATTGACACTAAATAAAGAAAAGTGTGAATTAATACACATGACCACTAAAAGTAATCCGCTGAACTTCAATTACTCGATAAATCAGACAACCCTTAAGGTCGTAGATTCTACCAAATACCTAGGAGTTAAAATTACGAACAACTCAGACTGGAGAGAACACATAGAAAATATTGTGAGGAAGGCGAACCGAAGATTACATTTCATCGGCAGAACGCTTCGAAGATGCACCAGCTCCACCAAAGAGACTGGCTACATCACACTTTTGCGTCCTCTCCTGGAGTACTGTTGCCCCTTGTGGGACCCTCATCAGGTGGGATTGACGGAAGACATTGAGAAGGTTCAGAGAAGGGCAGCTCGTTTTGTTCTATACGTTACGGGGGGGGGGGGGGAAGCGTCACGGAAATGTTGGACGAATTGGGGTGGAAATCATTAAAAGAAAGTCGTTATTCATTGCGGCGTGATCTGTTTGCGAAGTTTCAATCACCGACATTAAGTTCTGAATGTGAAAAATATTTTTCTAGCACCCACCTAATTAGGGTGACGTGACCATACCAATAAAATTAGAGAAATCAGATCGAAAACGGAACGATTTAGGTGTTCTTTCTTCCCGCGCGCTATTAGAAAATGGAACGGTAGAGAAAAGTTATGAAAGTGGTAGATCAATTTTTTTTTCCGTTTTAGAAGCCTAGCCTATACCATGAAATATGTTCTCATCAACTACCTTTCGTCGTATGACGCCCCGTAATACGCCCAAAAACCGATGCTTGCCTCTTGACCAGCTGGGGGGGGGGGGGGTCGGGGGGTCGGGGGGAGTTTGAACTGTTGCTGTAACATTGCGCGGACGCATACAGCGCAAGCTGCTCCGTTTGGTCGATGGGACTGGAAAGTACTGTACCATCCGCCGTACTCCTCGGACTTTAGTATTTGTGACTTTGATTTGATTCCGAGGATGAAGGAACCGGTTCGTAGCATTCGTTTCAGAACTGTTCCAAAGTTTCAACAGGCTGTAGACCTCTCCATTCGCACCAACAACAGAACAGGCCCTGCTAATGGTATACGACGCCACATCGCTGGCAACGGGTTCTACACGACGCTGGTGATTACTTTGAAGGACAATAACAGACGCAAACATGACCGCTTTTGTATCGGTTGTGAATTAATGGTTGCCACTACTTAAGTTACACGCCTCGTATTTTGTGTAATTTTAATCTGGGAATATCACCTGTAAAACTTAACAGACTGCTAGAATTCCCATTTCATATTCTTGGTATCAACGCTGCTGTGGAGCGTATATTCTCTCTTGGGAACGCGATTTGGAAAAACTGCGAAATTGCATGGACCTTGGCACGCTGCAAGCTGTAATAACAGTAAGTGTGGGCACTTCCTTTCAAAAAAATTTTAAAATTTTGCCTCTGATTCATGGATCTGCAAAACAGAGTTCACAAAACCCAGCGGAGGCGTCAACATTACCTTCTATCAGTGGAGCAACTGGACTTACCATATAGGCTTCCTGAAGGCGAGGCGCTGCTTCTAATATAAAATCTGGGATCCCTATAGCATACTTAGAACTGAAATCCCGTTGGAATAAAGCAAATGGAGGAATGGTCCCTACCACACCCATGGAATGGGCGATGACGAATTTATCGAAAATAGATGAAACATTGTCGCATACTGCACGTAAAAACGAACTTTGTTTCTTCTGATGGCTATAACACATCGACAAAAGAAGAAAATAGAGCAATAGAACAAATAAACAAAGCAAAAAGAAAAGACAAGGCAGACAATATTGCATGAGTACGAAAAAGACTAGATTGTAAGGATGTCAGGTGATAAGAGAAGGAAACCCATATTAAAGACACAAGAGAGATAAAAAAGAAGAATATAATACATATGGCAATAAAACAACAATAAAAAATTGAAGACAATATGATAGACTAAAGGACGTTTATGTTGGGACATATGCTACCGCGAGAAGAACTTGAGACAGCTCTTTTGGAGTATAACATAGGAATGGCCGTGCACTCTGAGGCGCCTTGCTGTTGAGTGCGCGGTGGCTTCCCGTCGGAGGTTCCAGTCCTCCCTAGAGCATGGATGTATGTTGTCAAAATGTTCAAATGTCTGTAGTCCTAGGGGACCAAACTACGTTGGTCATCAGTCCCTAGTCATACAAACTACTTAAACTAAGTTAAACTAACCTACGGACAACACACTTCCATGCCCGCGGGAGGATTCTAACCTCCGACGCGGGAGGCCGCACGATCCATAACGTGGTGCTCCAGACCGCTCGGCTACTCCTGCGTGGATGTGTATTGTCCTTAGCATTGGTTAGTTTAAATAGTTGAAAGAATCCTGATATTAGAATTAGCAAGATCTCGGGCAGTTGATATTTGCAAAAGTTAATTAAAACGCTCACTGCTGCTCCAAATAACTTTACGAGTGGTCACAGTACATACGCAACGGAAATTTATCTAACTGCTCACTCCTTAAGGAAGCAGCCAACGTTTAAACAAACAAAAAATCAATGTTAAAAAATAAATGAATAGATAATTTAACATGGAACGTGGAGCAGGATATCATAAAGCAGAGGTTTGATATTTCGAATCATAATCTATTAAGTACAACTATGAGACGCAGGAGTTATGCAGAGATCACAAAAAATTCTTGCGTACATATTTGAACTTGAGAATGCGAATAAGTTCTCAAATATCGTCAGGCTAGACATGGACAAATACGTGAGAAGTGTTTCGTTATTCAAATAATGACACCGTTATGGAATTGCCGAAAAAATCTACTATGGTGAATGAAATTACGTTGGAAGTTTCTACTTCCTATGTTGTTACCAGTTTCAGTTACGCTTGGCACTAAAAATAGTACAAAATTCAGAAAATCTTAACTACATAATAAAACTCCTGACGGGTATTTTGGTGCATATTATGTACATATATAAAATAAAAACTATGAAAATGTAAGAGAGAACCTTAAATGCAAATTTTCGCTGGCCGCGGTGGCCGAGGTGACTGAGGCGCTCCAGTCACGGTCAGCATGGCCACTACGGTCGGGGGTTCGAATCCCCCCTCGGGCATGGATATTTGTGCCGTCCTAGTTCGTAAGTAGTTCATAAGTAGTTTGTAAGTTTAGGGACTGATGACCCCGTTGTTAAGTCCCATAAGCTTAACAAACATTTGAACTTTTTTTTTTTTTTTTTTTTTGCAAATTTTCCCGCATACAACGTTATTTTCGCACTTAAACATTATTTCCTGTATTTTACACTATTTTTTAAATCCCTTGAAAGAAATCAAACTTGAAGGTTCCTACTTCAACTGGAACCGGCGTGTAAGTCGTAGCCAGTGTTTTGACCAATTTTTGTAGAAAAAAAAAGAAATGCGTCTTATACGCCGGCTAATATGGTAATTCGACCAGCGTTGAACGAGAAAGAAAGAGAGGGTATTGAGAGAGTTTCATGAAAATATCCGTTGGTTATGAGTAGCCGGCCGCGGTGGCCGAGGGGACTGAAGCGCTCCAGTCACGGTCTCCACGGCCACTACGGTCGGGGGTTCGAATCCTTCCGCGGGCATGGATATTAGTGCCGTCCTTAGTCTTAGTTAGTTCATAAGTAGTTTGTAAGTTTAGGGACTGATGACCCCGTAGTTAAGTCCCATAAGCTATACAAACATTTGAACATTTGATTTGGTTATGAGTACAGTAGACTGGGCCCGAAACAGTGCGACACAAAAACTAAAGCAAAAGCATTTTAGAAATCATCACGCCTGTCGCCCGTTATGCGAACCATTGCGTATTTAGTAAACTCGCGAGCAAACGCGATTACTTTACTTTAATCGCGAATGCCTGCTCGGTGGAAGTGTGAAGTTCCTGTCGGTCAACACGAAATATCACCAAGATTGAACATGGCGGCTACTTCCACACAGTGGGCGATCGCGGATCTGTCCTCCTAAGAACTGCCAGCATCTGAAGCAACTGCTAGCAATTGAGCAACTGAGAGTGACCACGTCGCTCTCGCCAGTTTTGTTGACAAGAGTTTTGCACCGCTGATTTTTCCGTCGGCAAATCTAGAGATGTGTTACCAACCTGACCCAGACTGTTAGAGTTCGTTCCGGCCCGCAAGGCCCGGTTTCACGACTTCTAAGGTGTAGGCCTGCCGTAGCGGCAACTCTTGAGAGAAGTCGGGAACAGAAGTATCCTTCTGCGAAGAAGACGTTGGTTCTCCGGGTTTGAATTTAACGGCTCCGGTATGTATATGGTGTCCCAGCTATCTTGTCCACTCGAAATATCTCTGGAACAATAACAGCTATTGGCAAAACGACTTTCACCTGGGGCCCATGAATGTACATATTTGGAACCATTCTAAAACGAAAGCGAGAACCCCATGCTGCTCAAACGTGCGCTAGCCGAGCGTTTCGCGTATTTCAATCGTCAACTTCACGTCGCAATATCTCGGGATGTAATTGGAATATTGCGATGCAATCAACGCCATTGTTTATGTGATTTGTCATGCTATGGATTGCTAAAGAAAAAATATAGGATGACCATTTAAAAAAAATAAGTTTGTGTTAAAAAACACATTTGCTTTCGTTTCAGAATGGTTCCAAGTATGTACATTCATGAGCCCCAGCCGTACATTGGTACCGGTGAAAGTCGTTTTCCAATAGCTGTTATTGTTCCAGAGATATTTTGGGTGGACGAGATAGCAGGGACACCCTGTATATACATGAATGTTTGTCTGTATGTCCTCTGTGCGTTCATAAACCATTCATTCTATTGCAATGTAACTTTGGTGAACTGTTCACCGTACGCCCACGAAGGTTCGTGACCCAAAAACAAAATAGTACGACACATAGCTCAGGAGGTATGACGTTATTGATAACGAGAGGCCATCGCATGCGTCAATTATTGCAAAATGGGAGTAGTTAGCAACCTGCAACCAAGTTTGCATTTAATTTCGGACGTTTATGAAGCGTTCAGAAACTGACACCCACACTCAAAAATGATGATAGGAAAAGAAGTCTTCCGCTCACAACAGCTTCGCTGTAGATGCCGCAAAACTGTCGCATCAGACATGACCTTGTATCAAATAAAATTAGCATTAGAGATTTGCTTGTAACTATTTATTTTTGTCTGCAGATCTCCCTTAATTTTCTTGCATCCAAAATTAAGCAATCTGTTTTCTTAATCTCTGATTATATAAAAGCGAAGAGACACTCACTCACTCTCTGACTAGACACGAAACCACGGAAAGTACTTCATCTATGAAGCTGTAATTTGGCAGGAATGTAGTTTATAAGTAGAAAATGTCAACTTAGAAAGTATTTTGTGATAGGTGCATGGCGGAGCATACTTCTCCTACAAACTCACGAAATCTACAGTTTCATTCCGATCTTCACGAAATTTCGCTTACTTGACCTTGAAAACAAGAGATAGGTCTCCGATATTGATGAGATTTTGCACACTCTACCTTAGAAACAAGAACATTGTCACTGTCTGTATAAACTTTCGTTCGGTGCATGGTGGTGAGTACTTATCTTACGGAATTTTACAAAATGCACACATGACCTTTAAATCAAGAGGAAGATGACTGGGCACATAAGTGTTTGTATGGTACATGGCAGAGGGTACCTTGCAGAAAACTTTGCCGTGAGAGGGAAAGGCGGAAACGAACAGAGAGATGGGTGAGAAAGAGGTGGATGGGGGAAGGGGACGTGGAGTACGAGAGTGCAGGATAAATAGACACCTGGGCCACGCCGGGTTTACAGCTAGTTTATTAATTATTACAGGGCCCGGTAAAATTATTTCGCGTCCACAAGGCGATTGTCTTCCAGTCAGGCAAATAGACAGTTTTTCTAAATTGTGGCGGAAAATTAGTTTCATGTGATTTAATTCGCGATCAATTTTACCAACTTTCTGAATATCAAACGAATCGTCCTTTTTCATCAGAATGGAATCCGTCGTCAAAAACTTAAAAATCATTTTACTTATGCCCACTGTCTTTGTCATAAAGGCTGGTAGCTACGTGGTTCATACACCTTCGTGCTGGTCTGAGAAAAGTGTTAGATCTACAAAGTCAGTAAATGAAATTGCTACTTAAGAAAGTTAGTAGACAACATGCAACGTTTAGGAATCCTATAATGACGACGAGTTGTACGTCAAAGCGAACATAATCAACTGCATAACATGGAAATTAACTGAACTTTTTACAGTTTTCCAGAATTTCCTCTGCAGAATAGATAGACGAAACCACGAAGGTTCTCTAGGCTTGAAAATTGTGGATTCTTGTGGCAGCTTATTGAAAATGAATGCTTCAGTACACTGCAGACATTTCTGTCCAAGAATCAAACAGGTGTGATCCAAATGCAAACTAGATTTCTCCCTAGTATTAACTGAATAAATGCGAATAACTCTGAGCAATAAACCGCCATTTCAACAAAAGAAGGAAAATATCCCTCGACAGGGTAGTGTCGAAATATCCAGAATACTGATCAGGGATTGACTAGAAGTTCGCGAGATTACAGCATATTTTGCTCGAACGGCCCGTTTCTGAGAGAAGAAAAAAACCTATTTGAATCAAGAGACTTAACCCAAAAATAACACCATACGACATAAGCGAACCAAAATAAGCAGATTAGACTTTTTTACGTGTAGAATTATCACTTATTTCTGTTGCACTACCGATTTCCTCGCTGACCCGTAAAAAGAGTTTAATTGCGAGAATGTCGACGGAAAGTTAAATTTCCTTCCTTCCTAATGCGATAAAAGTTTTCGTTCCAATATGGCTTTCACTCTGTTCGTCCCGTGATGATGAAAGGTATTTTGATTCCAATTGTTCACTTTTCGCAGGACATAGCTAATAAACGGAAGTTAACATTTATTTCACGATCGGAATGATCGAAACCTGAAATGACGTCACCCACTTTCTTCAGACCTTCACTGTAAGAGACGTGGGTTATTGATCTGGCCAACGAAATTGCTTGGTGGACGTAATGGCATTAGTAGTTCGCCTCATCGCGAATTTCCAATTTACTTCTAGTCGTTCATTAAAGGCCTTTGTGTCGAGGGGTCAGTAAATTGCGACGCTCAACGGCGAATTTACGGACTAAATTGGAAGAAATTCACAAGGACGAGGAATAATGACCAAGTGCGTTTCCTGATTACCAGGTCGTACCCCATTTCAAGAGAAATGCTGGGAGCGAGGCAGCACAGCCGCTGCGACCTACTTCAGAAAATTAGAAAAGGCAAACCTACTTTTGTAGCTTTCAGAAATTTTGAGAAAGCTTTTCAGAGTGTTGATTGGAGTACACGCTTTGGAATTCCAGAGACAAAGACATGTGGCCGTTGTACAGAACCAGACGACAATTAGGAGTGTGTAGGCAGTGTTTGTTATTCTTTCCTTTCATTGAGCAAGCTCTCAAAAAGAATTATTTGGAAAGGAGTTCCAGGAAGAGAAATAAAAACATAGCCATTTGTGGATGACACTGTAATACTTTAAGAAATACATGAAATAAATTGGATGTAATGTTGGATCTTATTAACAGTAATGGAATGCAGACTGAGTCAATAGATGTTCTGGGAGCTCTGAAAAGACACACTAACAGTAATTGATGATTTTACTCATTGGCCTGTAAAGAAACATCCTAGGGGCGAAGTACAGAGGAAATAAAATGTAGAAAGCGAATGGTGAGAAAAGGTTTTCTCATGAAGAAATTTTTTGGGCATCTAGCGTAACTTGAAGTGTAGGAAAAGTTTTCCTGAGGGCATTTGTCTGTAATGTAGCCTTTTACGGGATTTAAACACCGATTATCAGCAGCTGTGACTGGAAAATGTTTTGAAATGTCGTGCTACAGAAGAATGCTGAAGAACAGTTGGTCAGAGCGACTAGTCAATTCGTAGATGAAACATTCTGGCAGATTAAAAGTATGTGCCGGAACCGGGACTCGAACCTGGGACCTTTGCCTTTCGCGGGCAAGCGCTCTACCGGCAGAGCTATCCCAACACGACTCACAATGCCGCCCCAAAACTTCACTTCCGTCAGTACCTCGCCTCCTCTGTCGGTAGAGAGCTTGCGCGCAAAAGGTAAAGGTCCCAGGTTCGAGTCCCGGTTCCGGCACACAATTTTAATCTGCTAGGAAGTTTCATATCAGCGCACACTCCGCTGCAGAGTGGAAGTTTCATTCTGGAATTCGGAGCTATGGAATACAATTTGGCACAACAGTAAATTGTGCATTAGGTGATTAAAAGATTTAATTGGTTGATGGGCTAATTAATTTTGAAAAGAATCACTGAATTTAGTACAAGTGTTACAGTGTTTAAGTAACAAAATAACTGATAGCAACAGACGTTAAAACGATCTAAAGTGAAAGTTGCCGATAGATAGAAATGCTTAGTTAAAAAAAACGTTAATCTACGCATCTTATAAATAGGCTGTATATTGTGTGTGTGTGTGTGTGTGTGTGTGTGTGTGTGTGTGTGTGTGTGTTTGTATATATGACCCACATCTCCTCCTAAACTAATGTACCGATTTCAACCAAACGTAGTACACGTGACCCTTATAATCAGGCAACAACCGCTGTCGGGGTAAGAGCTACATATGACACATAAGATAGGATATATAACGTCATAAACAATGACAGTCGTGAGAAACGGCCGCATCATGCGATAATACTCTACATCTGCTCCTAAACTATAAGACCGATTTCAACCAAATTTGGTACAAATATTCCTTAAGGTCAGGAATCATTTGCTATGGTTGCAAAAACCATCTACGATACATAGTTAATGACGATATAAACGTCATAAACAATGAAAACTGTCCTATCTTGCCGCGCATGTTAGCGTTATTTTATTCGTTAACTATTTGATGATGAGAGTACTTGCTTGCAATAAACTTTGAACATGATACAAACCAGTAAACAAGAATAAGACACTGGATCTTGAGATAGTAGCTTTAAATGAAACAAAGAATGTGCAGAAGAAGCTGAGGGAACATAGCAGATGGCAACAGCTGATCGACCACAGGAATAAAAAGGATGAGCCAGGCACTCCGCAATATAATGAAATCAGCCTAAAAGCTTAGCCCGGAGACATCGTAAAATTTTAAAACTTTGATAACACTCGCCTCTTCATCATCTAAAATACAAGGCAGTTCCCCGCCAAGATTCGCGTCCGCCCTCTCAGCAGGATATAAAATGAAGTCAGTTATAATGCGACTTCCAGCGATTTGCACGCTACAGACATTACAGAAGGGGGATGGGGGAATCCTCTCCACGGAGTAAAATAGCTTGCGTAAGGGGACGGTTGGATAGTTGATTTCACCAACCGCAGGTTATTCTGTGACACTGCCAAGCACTGCTCTTCCCAACATTGTATGCGTCCCCACTACGAAGGGAATAGCTTAGTGGTCTTCTTTGTAGCTCTATGTGCTTGTTCAATACCAACATGCCCATGGATCTAGCAGGATGACCTCTCTTAACTCCGACGCTGGAGGAATTACAGTTGGTCATGAATCAACTGCGTTAACTTGTCAGTAGGTTCTAGAATTACAGCTCACTTAGGGACATCGAATGCCCTTAAGACGTTACATATGCTCCATTGCCATTAGGATCGCGTGAAGGAAACAGAATAATTGGTGAATTCTAATGACACGGTCGGAGAACAATACGAAATAGCCTGCTATGAACTGTGATACCTAACTAAACTATTGGGAAACCCAGTCAGAAATAAATTAAAAAAACTGTGGTGGAAACATTTTTTTATTTCGTCAATTCTAAAACAATTCAGGGTGTCTGGAAGAGCCAAGGTGAAATTCTGCCCCAACCTAGAGGCAAAATCAGTCGCATCCGTTCGTAACAGGCAATCTTTCGTATATGTCTCACACATATCCCCTTACAGGGTATTCGGAAATACACGAGAACTCGCAGAGGCGAACGAAGATTTTGATAGGTAACCCACGTCGGTCAGTACCATCTGCTATCCTTTATTTTGACCCTCTGAGACAAATCCCTTTTACTGAAAGCTCTAATAAACATGAATACATTACGAGCTATGACCACATGACCACGTATTCACAGTGTTGAAGTATTTCGAAATATTACTGCGCATTGTGGGACCCTTGCCAGATCAGACTGTGGATGAAATATACAAAGATCGAAGAAGGGCAGCTCTATCTGTATTATCGTGATGAAGGAGAGAGAGTGTCAGTAAAATGATGCGCGGTTTGGGTTGGAAATCATTAAAAGAACGGCGTTATTCGTTGCAGCGAGATCTATTTGCGAAATTACCTGTCACCGACTTTCTCGTCCGTATGCGAACATATTGTTACCACCCAAATACGTGAGGAGACAGTCATCATCATAAAATAAAGGAATCAGACTAAAAATAGAAAGATTTGGCGTTCATGTTTCTCGCGAGCTATTAGAGAACGGAGCGGTATATAAATAATAAGAAGCCGGTTAGATAAACCCTCTGCCATGCAGTTAAATATGACTTGCAAAGTAGCTAGATGTAGAAACCACGTCAGCAACATATCGGGATAGTTTCTTTGAAAGGGCACACACGATTTCTTTCACCAAGTTTGGCAAAAGTAATTAGAGCATCAGCTCCGTCTATAATGACCATGAAATCGACGAGACGATAAAGTCTAATCCCCCTTCCTTTAAAATAAAAGGTATACTTATATTCACTTTCTAAAGACAGATGTAGTCGAAACATATCCGAGAGATTCATTACAAGGCATGGCATTCAATTCAAAATTTTCGCCATGGCCGGGATTCGAACCCGGGATCTCGTGCTTATTAGACAGTCGCTAAATCTAGTTTTTTATATGAATAGTAATTTATTTCGGATGCTCAGGTTTCAATGCATTTATAATAATACATAAATACAGATGTAAAACCGTCTGAGCCGCTATGCATTACGGATTATGAATGCACGGAATACTCTAAAGACGTCTGCCTCTATATCACAAACTAAATACTATCCAGATAAGTTAATAAAGTCCAAGGTGTTTCCCCTCGAAGCTGAAAAAAAATGCAAAACCAAACCTGCAATCAAATGAAAGAAAGTATAGTCTAAAGTCAATTACCTAACTCAAGAAAAGCCGCAATACAAGCCTGTCAAAAAAAAAAAAAAAAAAAAAAAAAAAAAAAAAAGTGCCTGACAGTGAACAAACAGGAAAAGCATGACAACAGCTGTAGTCACTCAAAACTGAGCATAACAGGCAATATCCCTGAACCGTAAGAAAATAAGTAAGCAAAAGTCTCGAAAGAATAAAAAAGCACAAGAAGACCGACCCCAGTTTCAGATCAATCAAGAGGGCATCATGAACACAGAAGAACCAAATATATCCTACTGATTCTACAACTCCACGACAAAAATGGAAAGAATTCCAACAACAAGCAGGGACAATTGCAAAATATTGGCGAAACTTTCCAGAAATCACCTCAACTGTGAAGAATCACAACTCAGAATGACCCTTCATCGACGAACTATAAACAGTCATTTAAAATCTCAAAACTATAAGGCATCTTGATAAACCAAATTATAGTCTAACCTTGTAAAAATGTCAAATAAATGCTATAGACTATCTCCAAAGTACCTTTAAAAATATATGAATAAATGAAAGAATTCCAGATGAATGACAAAGGGCCCTCATATATCCGCTGCACGGAAAAGGTTCCAAAACAAATTCCAACAACTTCGGAGACATCACTCTCCTTCACATAACGTACAAGATATTCTCTCTTACTAAAATGAGCAGAACTCCAAGTAGACCGTAAACTTGGAAAATACTAATCAGGTTTCAGGAAAGGAAGATCCTGCGCAGAACAAATTTTAAACTTTATGGCCTACCAAAAATCAAAAGCAAAATTAGACAGTCATTGACTTTCAAAAAGCATATGTCTAAACTAAAAGAATAAAAACTAGACAACAATACTCCAAATGTCATCAGAGAAACCTTTACTAACATGTACTCCAAAATCATGGGAGAACTGTCTGACAAGAGTTACAACAAGTTGGACTCTCCCCATCAATGGTTGACTACGCCCTAGAAAAAGTGCTCAGAGAATGGAACACGAAGATCCATCGTGGAATCCCACTATAGGAAAAGAAAACAAAGGCGTCAACTGCGTAGCCTTTCCAAATGATATGACACTACTGAGACCCGAGAAGGGGCAAAAAAAAAAAAAAAAAAAAAAAAAAAAAACCCTTGAACTACAAAAGCAAGTAGAAAGAAAGGTCGCAAAATACCTCTTTAGAATGAATCACCTTGGATGCCCCAGAGAAAAAAGCAATGGAATCTAAAAGATGTAAAGCTGAAAAGGCATTCCAATTCACAAAAAAACACATAAAACAAAAAGCCCCTCTCGTGAAATGCAAAAATAAGGCATTGTATCACAGAAATGGCATCGGAATCCGAAATACTGTGCATTACTAACTATGGCTCATTTCAAAGCATGTAAATCAAAGGAAGAAAGATATCAAGAAAAGAAGTCATTTTTATCAACACATCCTACGATTGAACTCAAACAGATGAACCAAAAATGAAAAATGAATCATAAAATAACTAAAAATTAAAATATCCTTGGTTAAGGAAATGGAGGTCTTAAAAGAACTACAAATCAAAACAAATGATCAAAGATAAGAAAGAGAGTTTCGAAATGAACTATCCAAATCTCTGAAAAAGAAAGGAAAGCAAAATCAGAAGAAATGAATGATGATAATAGGGATGATAATGACGAACAACTCATTGCTAGCGGTAGTGCGGGAAGAGGCGATGGAAGCAGTGGCAGTGAATACCAACAGTTTTCCGAGAAGAACGTTAAAGTTGCAACTATCGGCTTTTGATGACAATACGCTAGAGAACATGAACGACGATTATTACATAAGTTATAGTTCAGATATCAGCATTATGTATGGTGTCTACAATTACATGTACAGTGCCATCTAGAGCGTGATTGCAAAGTTTTGCATAAAAACGACACTCACCAGCACATTTGAGGTGTACGTAGAGATACTGTAACCAAACGTTCATACAGATATATTTGTTCGAGCCCAAGTACTTTCCTTGTTAGTGCCATACTAATTATTGTTGCCTCAATTGAGGTAATTCGGCATGTTGGGTAACATGTGAACTCCATAAGAAAATTAAAACTAGTAATTTCAGTGACACTGTAGTCGAGTTATCGACAACGAAAATGAACCTGTACAGAATTACTGGGTATGAAATTAATTCAAATTTTTAATAACTCAACTTTTATTAGCAAACAACAGTCACAGTTAATAGTCACAAGTCACAAGTGACGTTAATAAGCCCCACTTCAGTTATTAACATTTAATTATATCTTGCTAAAAATGTTTAAAGTGTTCTTTCAGTCATTCATATCATCAGTGAAGCTGATCATGCATGCCGCGGTGGAGAAGCCGAGCGGTCTAAAGCGTCTCGCTGCTGAGCGCGCGGTTGTTCGCCGTGGAGGTTCGAGTCCTCCCTGGGGCATGGGTGTGTGTGTTTGTCCTTAGGTTAGTTTACCTAGGTTTAAGTAGTTTGTAAGCTACGGACTGATGACCACGCAGTTTGGTCCGATAGATTTACAAGCATTTGAACATTTTTTTGAAGCTAATCATGCCTTTGAATTCAGCAGAGCTGCTTTTAAGAGACTTTGACAGCTTTCTTAGTATATCATTTTCGATAATATGTGCCCCTTCTCCTGTTCCCGTAAAGTTCATGGTTTTGAAGTGTTCTTTGCAAAACATGACCTCGTATCTAGAATTTAATTGGTTCTTCAATTTTGCAACATAAAGCCTGAAATTTACTTTTGATTTTCCATAGAACATTCTTTCAAGATGCGCGACAGATTACTCTTTCTTCTTTCTTTCCTTCTCTTTACCCCTTTTCCCACACATACAGGTTCGGCTTTTTTATTGCAGATTTGGTATGTTACTATTGGCGGGGTGGCCGGATGCCCTTCCTGCCGCCACCCACTGCCTCCCGGGAGGAAATATGTACCCCAAATGTCTGTGTATAGTGTTATATGTGTGAAAGTGTAAAGTGTTATGTAATGTTTGCGAACCGTGTAACTGAGGCGGGACTTGGGGACCAGCCCGGTATTCACCTAGCTGGATGTGGAAAACCGCCTAAAAACCACATCCAGACTGGCCAGCACTGCGACCCCCCTTTCGTTAATCCGCCGGGCGGATTCGAACCGGGCCCGGGACTGCTCCCCATCTCGGAAATCGGTGCGTTAGACCACACGTCTTACTGAGCGGGTGCGACAGATTACTCTTTAACATCACAGAATTGGTATGTTTTCAATAATTTTATTTTCCATTAACTTTTTTTGAATTTTATACGTTGTAAACAGTATCTTACAATTAATTGTAACGTTTGTCGGCAGATCTGAAGATGGGCAGCTGTCCCGAAACCGGACATGTTAAAAGAAAATAAAGGGATCTGCAGACGGATATTCAAGATTTTACACTAGATAAAATTAACATAATTCACAAGGAAAAATTAAACTAATTTACTACAGTAATGAATTAAAAAGAAGCAATAATAATAATTACTTGGGGTAATGGGTGTGCTTGGGATAAATGGGTTCTAGGCGGGCCCAGATACCACCTGGTCCACTTACCCCAGTTTTGAAATTTTTTGTCGGTAACTGGACCACCACCTCAAACTAATAACATAAAGGAGAACACATAGTGCCAGTAATGTTTCAAGTGGCTGTTGTGGTTCTACTTTACGCCCAAATACCTGTCTCAGTGATAGTACGTACAGTAAACATGTAGGTTATCCGTGAAGAAAGGATATCACTTTGCAACAGAAATCCAGCACTACAAAGTTGAAACAACAGCCACACGAAAACCACAACACAGATAGGTGAGACTACTTGTTCAAGGGAGAAGCCATTGTTCTTCAGTGCTGCCAACCACTTGAAGTGAAATTATTATCAAAACTTTTACGAAAAAAGCCCATGTCCCATTTACCCCCTGGGCCAGGATATCTCAAGTGACCTTACATATACAAGGTGTTACAAAACGGTACAGCTAAACTTTCAGGAAACATTCCTCACATACAAAGAAAGAAAATATGTTACGTGGACATGTGTCCGGAAACACTCAATTTCCATGTTAGAGCTCATTTTAGTATTTGTCTTTGAATGTAAATTGAAATAATTCGTGCAGGCAATTGTCAAAATACCCAATTATTTCGTTTGTATGTACTGTACTTCCTCGATTCACCGCCAATTGGCCCGATTGAAGGAAGGTTATGTTGACTTCCGTGCTTGTGTTGACATGCGACGGATGAGTCTTCATTCCAACGTGATCAAATTGTAAATTTTCACGATGAACATGTGTGGGCTGATGAGAATCCACACGCAGTTGTGCAATCACGTCATTTTCTGTGGACGTATAGGCCGGAATTGTTGGTGATGTCTTGACTGGGCCTCATGTTCTTCCACCTACGCTCACTGGAGCACGTTATCATGATTTCATACGGGATACTCTATCTGTGCTGCTAGAACATGTGCCTTTACAAGTACGACACAACATGTGGTTCATGCACGATTGAGCTCCTGCACATTTCAGTCGACGTGTTCGTACGCTTCTCAACAACAGATTCGGTGACTGATGGATTGGTAGAGGCGGAGCAATTCCATGGCCTACACGCTCTCCTGACCTCTTGACTTTCATTTATGGGGGCATTCGAAAGCTCTTGTCTACGCAACCCCGGTACCAAATGTAGAGACTCTTCGTGCTCGTATTGTGGACGGCTGTGATACAGCCATTCGCCAGGGCTGCATCAGCGCATCAGGGATTCCATGCCACGGAGGGTGGATGCATGTATCCTCGCTAACGGATTACATTTTGAACATTTCCTGTAACAAAGTGTTTGAAGTCACGCTGGTACGTTCTGTTGCTGTGTGTTTCCATTCCATGATCAATGTGATTTGAAGAGAAGTAATAAAATTAGCTCTAACATTGAAATTAAGCGTTTCCGGACACATGTTCATATATTTTCTTTCTTTGTGAGAGAGTTTGGCCGTACCTTTTTTGTAACACCGTGTATAATCAATGCGGCAATTACGTGCGCGACCACTGCAGGGTTGAACTAACTGACACTACGGACAACACTCACACCCCTGACTGACGAAGGACTCGAACCTCTGGCGGAAACGGCAGCCCGTCAGTAGCATGACGCCTTACATCTCGCGGTCATTCCGCGTGGCATTTCGTGTGCCGAAATCTGGAGTTGTAGGGTTGAGTTGGACACTCTTCCCCCCGCCCCCCCCCCCCACCGCTAGGTTATTTACGCCCGTGGCTTTGCTCTAATTTTCATCGTGGCCGGGGTAATTTCACAGGCCTTGCCGCACTGTAGGCCAGTGCTGCATTTCGGGCCAAGCTGGCCATGAAGCGTGATGAATCGATTCCTGAAAGCAGAAACGCAACTGCTAAGTGCCACCCCGACCGCCGACATTAAACGTCCATCACGGAAGGGGGCGAAAAAGCGCGCACCCCGCAAACAGCCGTATTGCTGATGGCACCGACCAACACCCCCTCCCCCCTCCCCCACTTTCCCCGGAATGGCCGGCCCGCCCTGTTTTGACCGCATTCAGTGGCCGTGCGCCAGCAATCGCAGTCATTTCGTGCTCTCGATTGGCTCGCAAAAGTACACGGCCCGATATTTGCTCCGCCAACAAAGTGTGTGGCGCGGTGTTTGGTGTTTAAGCCCGCCGCGCGCGGCGCTGCGATCGCCGATACACGGCGCCGGCGGTGATTGACTATCGGAAGCGTTTATCGCGTCCGCACTGCGACGCGTCCGATCCGGCCGCAACGCATCTGCTTACATAATGGAGCGCGGTGCGGCGCCGGGAAACGCGACGGCAACGGCAGCGGCAACGCGGAAGCCACGCCGCCGGCAATGATTTGGGGAATTGTACGCGCTGTGATGTTTGTTCGGCCTATATTTAGTGGGAATTATCGGAGTTGTGACTAATCCGTAGGTGAGTGGTTTCGGTCTCAAGCGTGTAATCCAAAATTCATATTTATGCAATGAACAATTTACGAGTGGTGTTCGAATGAAAAGGTACGAAACGACACTGTGAGTATAATTGAAGTCGTTACTCGAAGGTAATCACCAGAGGCCTGAGCAGAACGCTCCCAGTGATTAACGAACCAAAGGAATCAATGTTTCCAGTTTTGCTCTGAAGTGACAAGAGCCATCCCTCTACTGTGTCCCGCAGTTCGCAATCAGAGTTGTGGCGCTTCCCTTTGAAATGATCTTTTTAGCGGATCAAACAGATAGAAGTCATCGGGCGACTTGTCCAGATTAATAATACAATAAACAGTCTTGATCGCAGAAATTAACAGTTTCTATTTACCGGTTTCGACATGATTTAGGTCATCTTCAGAATAACAAGTACCCCTTATGGCCAGTGTTAGACTCGGCTGGGCTGGGCTGGGCTCTCCTGAGCTGTTCTGCTGCCAGCAGGTAACAGTTACCTGCTGGCAGCAGAACAGCCGAGGATGGCCCTGCCCAGGTAACTGTTACCTGCTGGCAGCAGAACAGCCAAGGACAGCCCTGCCCAGGTAACTGTTACCTGCTGGCAGCAGAACAGCACAGGACAGCCCAGCCCAGGTAACTGTTACCTGCTGGCAGCAGAACAGCCCAGGACAGCCCAGCCCAGGTAACTGTTATCTGCTGGCTGGCAGCAGAACAGCACAGGACAGCCCAGCCCAGGTAACTGTTACCTGCTGGCAGCAGAACAGCCCAGGACAGCCCAGCCCAGGTATCTGTTACCTGCTGGCAGCAGAACAGCCCTGGACAGCCCAGGCCAGGTAACTGTTATCTGCTGACTGGCAGCAGAACAGCACAGTACAGCCCAGCCCAGGTAACTGTTACCTGCTGGCAGCAGAACAGCCCAAGACAGCCCAGTCCAGGTAACTGTTACCTGCTGGCAGCAGAACAGCCCAGCCCAGGTAACAGTTACCTGCTGGCAGCAGAACAGCCCAGGACAGCCCAGCTGAGGTAACTGTTACCTGCTGACAGCAGAGCAGCCCAGGACAGCCTAGCCCACCTGAGTCCAGCACTGGCCACTTGGGCTACTTGTCTTTCCAAAGATGATCTACATCAAATCGAATCCGGTAAATAGAAACTGTTAATTTTTGCGATGAAGACTGTTTTTGTAATATTAATCATACTAAATTGATCGCTGTTTTTCTCCTCTGACAATGTTGTCAAAATTAACGACTTGTCCAGGCTGTGGGACAGCTGCTCAAGCTGCACTAGGGTGGCTCTGTTATTCGGAGGGTCAGCAGTTCCCAGAAGACGCCTTACAGCCGAAGGCCACAGCAGGTAGAACTGAGGTGTGAGCCTTCCAAGTATGTCGAACATGTTACCGCCATCTGGCTGGCGCCACCGACGATGGCGTTGTCTGGCCGAGAGCATCTGGAGCAATACAATATGCCTCCATGGGCAGTGTACGATGATTTGTGAGGGAAGAGCTGAGACGTCTGGCGCCGAGTTGGCGAACGCCAGGGTGGCACCCGCTAAGATATTATACAATAGCGAGGGAGTTTGGCCATTTGCTGGGAACAACTTGCTGGCCTTGTTTTCGAAGGTGCCTGAAGGCCATCCGCTGCTACCGTGAGAACACTGGAAGTAAGGGCGAAGCCGGACCAATGGAAACGCGGGAGAGCTGGCCATTGGCTGCGGTTTTATAGAAAGGGGGTTCGGGTGTCCGACTCCCGAACGCAAGCCGTGATTGGCCCTACTTTGGCGACTCACTGTGGATTGGCGTTTTCGTAGAGATAGGCTGAGACTGGAGGCTTTACAGAGAGGAGACTCAGATTTTAGAAGTCGAGAGGAGACTGGAGTTTGGTCATTCGAGGAGAGCAGACACTTCTCTTCTGCTCTCAATTTACACTTTTCTTCGAGCTGCTGTAGTTAGAGTTTGTGGTAAAACTTTTGGAATTGCTCCAAAACTTGTCCTAATAGCGCTGAGTGTTGGCAAGGCGACAGTAAGATGACCCTGCCTGATATTAGGCGCACCGACGCGCTAATTGTGATTGTCACAGTTCTAGTGTCACCTCTGTCTACAGTACATTCGTGTTTCACATGTAAATCGTCTGTAGTGGCACGATATAGCCGAGATCGTAGGCACTGAGATCCGCCGGGTTCGAAGTTGGCTGATATTTATTAAATATCGCTTGTGGAATACGAGGCTGAATTATGTCCCGGTCGGCGACGTGCAGCTGTCGATGCACACAGCCGTCGTCCAACCGTCGTGTTGCCGACATCGCCAGCCAGCACGGTTTTAGTACAGTGTCAAGTGCATTTGCTATTGTTCCAAGGGGTATTCACGTTTTCGGACTGGTGAAAGCGTTAAGTAAGCTCACAGAAATCTGGTATCGGAATATTCCTCTCGATTGCACCACGGCTCCCAGTTAAATGTGGGTTGTCACAAGTGTTTAGAATCAGATACAATTATCCTCAACTTACCAGTCGCTTGCTGTAGGAGTGTATATTCTGTTTTTGTAAATATAGTTTCGTTAAATTTGATCTGTGTTGAATTGTATGTGAACTTTTGTTCTTGTGTTCATTTGACTTCAGAGAATAAAACGAGTCAAAACAAATTTCTTTACTCAAATCATTCAAATTAGTTAGTCCCCTTTACACACTTTTGGATGGATTTTATCACTTGGAAATTATCATTTACTATCAAATGAACAAACCATTTGCATACTCCATTTCCATACCGTCCTTCCTCTCCCCTTCCCTCCTTATATTATTCAACACACCCAACATAAACTATACCTTTCAAAATCATAGTTTACGAAGTGTAACGTTTTTCCGAGGAAAATTAACGAATAGATTGGCAAATCTCTCAAAATGTAAAGTATGATGCGAAAACGAAATGTATTTAAAAAACGTGGGTTTCATGGTAACAGATTTTCGAATAAAGAGAAGTCCTCCTGGACTTTTTTCATGATTGAATTACCGCAATGCCCAGTGCTCCAACAGTTCATACAGCACAAACATTCCATCCTAGCTATTTACAGAGACCTGGCAATTCCTGACTTACTGAAGAAATGTCTGCATTGTCAGACTCAAAATCCGAATTTGTCGTTCAATACTTTTGTATGGACTCGCTTACCAAAAAACGTTTTTGTTGGAATGAAGATACTGTATTGGGGAATCAGTGATGTTGTTATTGCTTTTAATGATGGTAACATCGGTAGTGTGAAAATTCTACAGCATATGGGAATTAATCCAGGAGTGAAATGCATCAGAGAACTTGAACGAATGGACAAAGATTACAGCACAGTTGGCGACTAAGGAGTCCAGAAACGAGAAAAGAATAAATAACTTGGAAAAAGATCAAGATCATGATATACAGTATGGTGCAGGGTGCTCCTGAGTGACTAAAAAAATTAAGCATATATTAAGTTAGTTACAATCTTTTAAAACTTTGGAAGCCGTTCCAGAAAATTTATATTTTTTGTTAAATTTTTGCCTAAGTCCCAGAAACCATTTCCTGTAGACTATTCAAATTTTGTGGATAGGAACAACGTAGATATTCTAAGCCTACTGAACTAAAAGAAGAGCAAAATCTAGTGCATAAATGAAACTATTTACGATAAAGTACAAAACGTACACAACATTTTAACCGTATAATTAAAAAATTTTTGTTTCCGACGGCAGTGGCTGAAATGCAATTATTGTAGTTAAGTAGAATCGAAACAGACAGTTTAACCCCTTAAGGCATGACTTTTTATTTGAAGATATAAAAACTATCTTGATTAAGGTGTAGTGTGTATATGCTGAGAAAAATATTGAAAAATCCTTAAAATTATTACGCTTTATGAGCAACAAAAAGTTCATAGTTGGTCAGCAACTCGATGTAGTAAATGTCACTATTATGCCTCTCATCTTTCCAGAAAATAATTCATAATGCAACAGTACTATGTGATTGACTTTACATGGCAAAGGCGGAATACCTACGTAAACAAACACACATGTTAGGAGTCACTCAATGCAGCTGTCGAAATGATTCAGTAACACTCTGTATACAAGCAGCTACAAATGAATTTGTGGTAAAATGTTGATCAGTTTGAGAGATAATTGAAAAAACAAGGTATGTAGCTGATCAGCAACACTGTGCATTAAAGGGTTAATGTGCTGTAAAAGTTTCATGTCAATGTCTACAGTGGTTCCTGAAATACATGAAGCCAAGTCACTAAATTTAATATTGTTGGGATAGGGCGTTTCAACTTCCCTTAATGTACTAACGCAGGCCAGCAAGTGTCTCACAGTACACGTCACTGTTATGGACATTCCTTGCTCGACGAATTCGATAAGTATCGCTCATACGTCGAAAAAGGAGGTGACGACGGAAGCTTCGCGTCCCTACATGCCGCACTACATTATCCTAAAGCACAATATTCACATTTCAATGGGTTAGGTTGTTAATAAAATTCGTATATTTCCATCTAAACACACCTCGTAAAAACAAAACCGAAACACTAGGGCGATGAAGGCGTAACTGGAAACCGAAGACAGGGCCTGCATGCGGTGGTCATGATATATATAAAACCTCATTTGTGGTAGAACCGGGTTCGATTTTTGGTGAAGCCAAGCATTTTTCGTTGATGGGAGAATTGTAACGGAGAGCATTCCGCAAATGGAGAGTTACATGACCATTCCGCAAATGGAGAGTTACGTTACCGAGAAGTAGTATATCGCATACGAATGTCCGCACTGGCGTAGGATGGAATTGTGAGAGCTCGAAATCGAATATGTTTGACAAGGACTGCTACTCATCTTAACTGTGCCCTCAAACGTTGTCGCGCTAATGATAGCAAAGTTAACCTCAGGCGCAAGTTACTGTTCAAATGTTTGTACAGCTTATGGGACTTAACTGCGGGGTCATCAGTCCATAAACGTACAAACTACTTATGAACTAACTTATACTAAAGACATGCCCGAGGGGGGATTGGAACCCCCGACGGGGAACGACCTCGCGCATTGGAACATAGCGTCTCAATGCGCTCGGCCGTTCCGCCGCGGCGCAAGGTACTGGTATGTAGCACAAAAGAGCTCAAAACGTGCGTGAGGAGACGGATCAAATGAAAGTTTCAGTATCAGCTGCGTTGCACTGGGTCGTGGAACACGAATGTCGTGAGCGAAGAGCCGGCACGCCAATGTTCGTGTATTCCTTCCTGACGGCATACACTCGTTACGGAAGTGGGTAAATAAGTAGGACAGTAAATAAAACCGACCGAAGGTGCAGCAGTACAGCCGTTATTTACTGACTTTATCTGCCCTGCGTGTCCTCGCACGTTCCAGAAACTCATTTACAGATTTTGAGTTTTAATGTTCCACCGTAGAATTAGTTTGGAGATGCAATATGTTGTCCATCCTTCAACGTCCATTGACGTTGTACTGCGCATACAAACCCGCGGATCAGATAAGATGTAGCAGGTGTCGCGGAGCAGCAAGCATAGAATAAATGGAAGGGAAACATAGTAGGGGAGAGCGGGGCAAGTTGACGAGAGGAGGGAAGATGAATTATGGTTTAGTTTACATTCCTGTTACTAGGTAACAGCACCGTATGCATACACTAGCGTTCCACACGACTAGGAAGTAAAATATGAAAGACGACCGTCTGTTGTCTCCTATATATTTTTTGTATATTTCAAAAAAAGTTATAATTTATTTAATATCATTTTGTTAAAACTTGAACCCCACACTTTTCAAGGCATGAGGAATAGCATTTTCATTTCACGTGTTAAAATACTAGTTAATATTGCTAGGTTTTTCTTATTTTGTTATGTTAATAATTTATTATTAATTAATGTGGCATAAATACGGCTTCTCTGCTATGTCAGTGTCCCTGTGAGAATGTGCAGTTGTTTTACTTTTAAGTGGGCGCAGGAATATATGGCTGTCTGAATGTGGGGAGTGATAGCTCGCTTTGCATAGTTCTCTCTGGCTCAGTGTCAATGGCTGCTGATACTACCAAAGAGGTTTCCACATCCTTTGGTTGCGAACTAGTTGGCGAGTCTTCCCTCTCCAATGCGAGTCCACTCGCTCTCCGTCTCCACCCCCGCTGATGTTGGTTTATCCGGCTTCAGACATCAGTCGAGTCCACACCACATCGTGTTGGGCACATGTGCGTGCTCATGGTGGTCATACACGATATTACGCAAGGGTACCAGTTTCTTTGACTTTTCAATTTATACTGCCAGTTGGTAAGTATTTCAGGTTTCGTTATCTCTTACTGTAGATACCTTGTCAGTTTATTGAAAGTCCAGCTAAATTATTATACTATTATACTACCTGTATCAAAATTTTAATTGATGACACGTCCACTTTTCACATAGCCTCATTGGCCACTACATGTTCTGTTTTTATCCTAACTGACATTTATAATATTTTACTATTGACTTTTACATTTTATCAACTAATGTTTAGAATTTTATGCTTGTAATGATGTAATGTTTATATCACAACACATGAGAACATGCCGATTATAATCATTTGGAATGTTAAATATGACACGCCCATTTTTCTCGTGTCGCCAGTGGGCGCCAAAATTTTTAAATTCTCTGAGTTCTATTTTTTTAATTACTTGAGGTTGCTTTCTCAACGGCATAAAGTAAGTTTCCTTCTGCTTCTGTATAGTACCGTTTTTATATATGTAACATTCTATCTTGTACCAGGTAATTTTTGTAAACTTATTGCTACACATTATATGCAAATTTATCATATTTTAAAATGGCCTAACATAGAGGCCGAAACCGGTAGTGTGGGCTTAAATAAAACACCAATAAATGCAACTCGAACTGGACTTTCATAAATTAAACCACAGTTACGGCAATAGCAAGCAGCCAGTCATGGAGAAACTAATAACCTTGTCAGTTGTTTCAGACATATCCAAAAGAACACACAACATTTATATAATCGTATATACACTACTGCCCATTAAAACTCATACATCAAGAATAAATGCAGATGATAAACGGGTTTTCATTGGACAAATATATTCTACTAGATCTGACATTTGATTACATTTTCACGCAATTTGGGTGCATAGATCCTGAGCAGTCAGTACCCATAACAACCACCTCTGGCTGTAATAACGGCCTTGATACGCCTGGCCATTCAGACAAATAGAGCTTGAATGGCGTGTACAGGTACAGATGCCCATGCAGCTTCAACTCAATACAACTGTTCATCAAGAGTAGTGACTGGCGTATTGTTACGAGCCAGTTGCTAGGCCACTATTTACCAAGCGTTTTCAATTGGTGAGAGATCTGGAGAATGTGCTGGCAAGCGCAGCAGTCGAACATTTTACGTGTCCAGAAAGGCCCGTACAGGACCTGCAACATGCGGTCGTGTATTATCCGGGTTTCGAAGGGATCGAATGAAAGGTAGAGCCACGGGTCATAACGCATGTGAAATGTAACGGCCACCGTTCACAGTGCCGTCGATTCGAACAAGAGGTGATCGAGATGTGTAACCAATGGCACCCCATATCAGCACGCCGGGTGATATGCCAGTATAGCGATATCGAGTACACGCTTCCAATATGCTTTCACCTCAATGTCGTTAAACACGAATTCGACCATCATGATGCTGTAAACAGAACCTGGATTCATCCGGAAAAATGACGTTTCCTCATTCATGCACCCAGGTTCGCCGTTGCATACACCATCGCAGGCGCTACTGTCTGTGATGCAGCGTCATGGGTAACCGCAGCCTTGGTGTCAGAGCTGATAGTAAATGCAGCTGCAAACGTCGTCGAACTGTTCGTGCAGATGGTTGTTGTCTTGCAAACGTCTCCATCTGTTGACTCAGAAATCGGGACGTGGCTGCACGACCCGTTACAGCAATGTGAATAAGATGTTTGTCATCTCAAATACTAGTGATACGAGGCCGTTGGGATCCACCACGGCGTTCCGTATTTCCCTCCTGAACCCACCGATTCCATATTCTGCTAACAGACATTGGATTCCATATTCTGATAACAAACACTGGATCGCAATCAACGGGAGCAGCAATGTCGTGATACGATAAACGGCAATCGCGATAGGCTACAATCCGACCTTTATCAAAGTCGAAAATGTGATGGTACGCATTTCTCCTCCTTAAACGAGGCATCACAACAACGTTTCACTACGCATCGCCGGTCAACTGCTGTTTGTGTTTGAGAAATCGGTTGCAAACTTTCGTCATGTCAGCACGTTATAAGTGTCGCCACCGGCGCCAACCTTGTGTGAGTGCTCTGAAAAGCTAATCATTTGAATATCACAGCATCTTCTTCCAGTCGGTTAAATTTCGCGTCTGTAGCACGTCATCTTCGTGGTGTAGCAATTTTAATGACCAGGAGCGTAAAATGTTCGAAAGCCAGCAAGTAGCAAAAGTATTCGTGGCGAAAGTTTTTGGATGACAAGGAAGACATTGTCATTGCCTTTCTGCCCAACCTGATTGTTCAGTGAACAGTAATATCTACGTTACGAAGCCATAACGAAGAGGAGACCACTCAGAAATATGGAATTGATCCATATCATTGTTTGTGAATGGCAGTGAAGCAATGGGTTCGACGGTGCAAGCCTGAATTTTCCGAAAAATTGATTCGAGTGTTCGATTCAATGTATCGCTTGTTATAGAGACTATATTGAAGAGTGCCACAGCATTGACAGACGTTTCCTCTAATGAAGTGTAGGGGAAAGGAGGACGACAGTAAGCTTCGGAATTTAAAAATGTTCATGTATGATAAGCAACTTCTTTGAGATACCACAATATTAAAGAAAACAAGTTTGCGAGCAACTCTCGGTCAGCCGATATTTTGAATATTATATAGACCAGCGGATATTCCGGGTCCACATTCATGACTGCTGTGCATTGCAAGGGTGAGCTGATTCTCCAGCGCCAGAGGAGAATTGATCTACAGCTGTTTCTACACAATGATAGTGAACTCACTCGACCACCAGTTTCACCCGTTCTCTCTGTACTGATGCCCGTAACAGCTTCCAGGAGCTCGAAAAACCAAGAACAAAGGAAGATTTGTGTTTAAAGCCACGTCAACAGTCTGATCGTTAGAGGCGAATCTCACACTAAAATTATTTGGGTGTATGTCTGGAAGGAAATAGGCCCTGAACTTTCAAAGGAATTATCCCGTAGTTTTTCTGTTGTGATTTATAGAAACCAAGAAAAATCTGGATGGATGGAGGTGGGTTTGAACTAGAGTTGGGCAAACCAGTTCGCTCTTGATAAAAGTTCCTTTTTGAGAACCGATCCTTATTACTCGGCCGGCCACAGTGGCCGAGCGGTCTGTGGCGCGCCAGTTAAGTCTGCACGGCCGCTACGGTCGGGAATTCGATGTTTGTGTTATCTTTAATATAAGGTAGTTCATAAGCAGTTTGTAAGTTTAGGGACTGATGACCCCGCAGATAAGTCCCTTAAGCTTAACGAACATTTGAACATTTGAATCTACTCTTTCACCATTCCTTTTTTAGCCAGTTATTATCAAATAACAGACAATTACAATACTTTGAATCGTTGGTTTATAAAACCTGAACAATAATTTCTGAAGAAAAAAAAATTGCAGTCACCTAAGTATTCCGTATCGACTAGCGAGGAAAGGGAAATATGTATGCAGATGAAATCTAAAAATGTACGCATAATAATAAAAAACACTCGGGAGAATTATTTTTTCTGCCGTTGATAAAAATAAGCAGAGTTTCCTTTACGATGCCTGCAAAACGAATGTATTACCCAGAATGCAATTTATAAGCACATTAAGTTATAAGCCGGCCGCGGTGTCCGAGGGGACTGAGGCGCTCCAGTCACGGTCTGCACGGCCACTACGGTCCGGGGTTCGAATCCCCTTTCGGGCATGGATATTTGTGCCGTCCTTAGTGTAAGGTAATAAGTAAGCTTAGGGACTGATGACCCCGTAGTTAAGTCCTATAAGTTCTACAAACAGTTGAACATTAAGTTATAAAATTATGGAAGTCAGTAAAATGTTTATTACTGGTGATGGACGCTGAACAGAATACGCGAAAAACCAATAGTTGAGAAAGATCCTGAGAGACAATGAGAACGATAGTGAACAAAACGAACGACAGCTCGATAGCGAACAGTGAGCTGTAAATGAGGAATTGAAAGACAGTGTCCCGAATGGGATGGGTCACTACATGGTACTGGAATGGGAACGGCCAAATGGCAGTTTCTGGAACTAGTAGCCCCCGCTATCGTTCCGGAGAGGAACCGATATTCCTGGTACTGGACGTCACCGCAACCATTTCGGAATGGGACGGACAGCTCCTGAAACTGGAAGGCGCTCCAACCCGTCTGGTCCAAAAGCGACAGTTTATGGCACTGAAAGTCGTCAAACCGTTCTGGTCCGGAACGGGACCGACAATTACTGAAACTGGAGGTCGATGTAACTGTTTCTTACCAGAAGCGACAGTTTATAGAACTGGAATTCGCTCAACCGTTCCATTCCGGACCGGGACCGACAGTTATTCAAACTGGAAGTCGCCCAACTGTTCTGGTGTGGAAAGGGAACGACTGTTCCTGAAACTGGAGGTCGATGCAACCGATTCGGACCAGCAGTGACCGTTGATGGAACTGGAAGTCGCCCAACCGTTGTGGACTGGTACCAACATTTACTCTAACTTGACGTCGCCCAAACGTTCTGGTCCGGCAAGGGAACGATTAATCCTGACACTGGAAGTAGATGCAACCGTTTCGGAGCAGAAGCGACAGTTGATGGAATCGGATGTTTCCCAACTGTTCCGCTCTGAACCGAGACCGACAATTGCTCAAACTAGAAGTCGCCCAAACCTTCTGCTCCGGAAAGGGACTGACAGTTCCTGAAAGTGTAAGCCGCTGCTATCGTTCCTGACAAGAAGATACAGTTTATGGAATTAGCCCAACCGTTCCATTCTGGACTGGAACCGAAGTTGCTCAAACTGGAAGGTGCCCATCCATTGCGGTTCAGACTGGGACTGACAGTACCTGCTACTCAAACACGCCGCATTCGTTCGGAAATGAGACCGACAGTTTCTGAAACTGGAAGTAGCTGCAACCATTCCGGGCCCGGAAGCGACAGTCGGAGCTGGAAGTCACACAACTGTTCCGCTCCGAACTGGGACGGATAGTGGCTCGAACTGTAAGTCGTCCAACCGTTACGGTCCGGATTGGGACTTTAATTTTTTATTTATTTATTTCTCATTTATAATCCTGCTACCATTTAATATAAAACAGGACGTACATATGCAGTTTTAGATGTTATACATTAGTTCATTAATTTTAAATAATTTGAGTATTTAAGATAAATAGAGATGAGAACAAAAATGAAATAAAAGCAAAGAGAAAATGCATATATACAAGTGCTTACAGTTGTTGCTACAATTATAACAAATTACAATTTGTGCATTTGACAATAATTAGATGTAGTGGAGAACATAAAAACATGATTGGTTACATGGTTCTTATACACATGTCGAAATTCAATGTTATTCTGAAATTTGTTAATTATAATTATGGGCTAAAAATGTAATAGGAAAAAATAAGGGGGTTTTCTGTCCTTATGGAGAGCTACATTGTATTATGGTGGGCGTTGAGTACCTTGGATTGTTTCCTTCAAGACACCGATCAGCCAGCACAGTTTCCATGGTTTTGGTGATATTTGTTTCTTTATATTGGTTTTTCTTTCTTCTGTCTCAGGTGTTGGTATCGTATTTAATTTAAAGAAGGTCTGGTTTGGGTTGATGACACTGGGAGATTGCTCCCCTGTCAATGTTGAGTCTCATCTGTGTCACTTCCTTCATCTGTGAAAGTTTCATCGCCTTCTTCGTCGTCTGTTTGTTCCCAACTATACCTGTCCACTCTGCGGGGCATATGGGCACGCCTCCTGTAGAGCAGTGCTTTCCGAACTTTCCCTCATGGCGACACCCTTTTATAGCTTACAGTTTTGCGCGACACCCTTTCACTAACGTAAATACATATGGTAGAATTTAGATTGTCTTAGAGGGGGGAGGGCGGAAATAAATTATCGCTTAAATGTAGTTTGTAAACGAAACTGAAATCCTCGTACGCACCGACATATTTAATCTTGATCCTGACTGCAGCAATTACGTACACTCATCGCAAGAAAAGGAAACATTAGGAACTACGGAGATGTGCAACAGAGTAACACCGCAGATAACAATTCCTAACTCACATAGTAGTACTTGCTTCTTCAACATGCGATCCAACTTCCGAAACACGAAAACTGAATTTCGGAAACCGTTTTTTGCTGTAGTTTGTACACGTCAGGGACAGATACGGTTTTCTGGCTCGATTGAAAAGAGCATCTGGAAATTAGCTGCTCAGATTTCTGATTTAGACAGCACAGTGGCTGTTCCCTTTCAGTTCAATATTATCACATTATTTTCAGAAATAAAGAGGATGTATTTATGACAAATGATGAATTATTACTTAAGTTCTATTGTCAGTTTCTTGCTTCACCAGGACCTAGGAAGTCTGACATATTCGGAAAAAATGGATAAATATTTGTGACAAGTAAGAATATGAATGTCATTTCTGGTCCCAGAATCTGTTATATACAGGAAACTGAGAGAAAAAATATTAACGCATACCAGGGTTCGAACCAATGATCACAGCATTTAAAATACTATTCTCCGTTAATCACCAGGCCATACTCCATACTAAATATCGCTACTGAATAGCTTTAGTCAGTGGAAAATTGTGACTGCTTTTACAATTTGTTATAGCTTCTACAGCGACTGTGTCATTGATTGACATTTAATCGTAAGAAACGCTACCGAGGGTGACGTGGCTTTGACAAATCCGTTAAAAACGCTCAGGTGCAGCTTTTTGAGAAGGAAAGCAGAGTACAGTGAAGGTTCGTTCAAGCAGCTGCCAGTTCCAGAAAACTGCGCATGGGAAGAGCTGTTATCGAGTATCAGCAGCAGCTCTGCGCATGCGCAGTTTGAGGGAATCTAGCAAGTGGCAGCTGCTTGAACGAACCCTGAGATTCTACTGCTTCCGAAGCAGATCTAAGGCAGAATTACTAAACACAGCTTTCCGAAATCCTTTCACCAAAGAAGACGAAGTGAACACTCCAGTATTCAATCTAAGAACAGCTGCCAGCATGGGAAACTTGGAAGTAGATGTTCCTCGAGTAGTAAATCAACTTAAGCCACTAAACAAAAATAAATCTTCCGGGCCAGATTGTATACCAACTAGATTCCTCTCAGAGTATGCTGATGCAATAGCTCCGTACATAGTTATAATTTACAACCGATCACTCAGCGAAAGATCCGTACCCAAAGACTGGAAAGTTGCCCAAGTTACTCCAATATTCAAGAAAGGCAATAGGAGTGATCCCCAAAATTACAGGCCTATCTCATTGACGTCGATTTGCAGTAGGATTTTGGAACATATACTTTGTTCGAATATTATGAACTACCTCGAAGAGAACGACCTATTAACCAGTAGTCAACACGGATTCAGAAAGTATCACTCTTCCTAAACATAGCTTGCCCTTTATTCACATGAAGTATTAAGTGCCATCGACAAGGGATCTCAAATGGATTCCATATTTCTTGATTTCAGGAAGGCTTTTGAAACTGTACCCCACAAGCAGCTTCTTATGAAATTGCGTGCTTATGGAATATCTCCCCAATTGTGCGATTGGATTCACGATTTCCTATCAGAAAGAACACAGTTCGTTGTAATTGACGGTAAGTCATCGAGTAAAACAGAAGTGATATCTGGCTTTCCAAAGGGAAGCGTTATAGGTCCATTACTCTCCCTCGTGTTTATAAACGATTTAGGAGACAATCTGAATAGCTCCCTTAGACTGTTCGCGGATGATGCTGTCGTTTTTCGGTTAGTGAAGTCAATTGAGGATCAAAAGCAACTGCAAAGCGATTTATACAAAATTTCTGCATGGTGCGAAAATTGGCAATTGACACTAAATAAAGAAAAGTGTGAAGTAATACACATGACCACTAAAAGAAATCCACTGAACTTCAATTACGCGATAAATCATTCAAACCTTAAGGTCGTAAATTCTACCAAATACCTAGGAGTTACAATTACGAACAACTTTGACTGGATAGAACACATAGAAAATATTGTGGGGAAGACGAATCAAAGGTTACGTTTCATTGGCAGAACGCTTCGAAGATGCACCAGCTCCCCCAAAGAGACTGCCTACATCACACTTGTGCGTCCTCTCCTGGAGTACTGTTGCCCCTTGTGGGACCCTCACCAGGTGGGACTGACGGAAGACATTGAGAAGGTTCAGAGAAGGGCAGCTCGTTTTGTTCTATCACGTTACGGGGGGGGGGGGGGGGGGAAGCATCACGGAAATGTTGCAAGAATTGGGGTGGAAATCATTTAAAGAAAGACGTTATTCATTGCGGCGTGATCTGTTTGCGAAGTTTCAATCACCGACTTTTAGTTCTGAATGTTAAAATATTTTGCTAGCACCCACCTACTTAGGGAGACATGACCATCCCAATAAAATAAGAGAAATCAGATCGGAAACGGAACGATATAGGTGTTCTTTCTTCCCGCGCGCTGTTAGAGAATGGAACGGTAGAGAGAAGTTATGAAAGTGGTTAATGAACCCTCTACCAGGCACTTAAATGTGATTAGCAGAGTACCTATGTAGATGTAGCGGCTGAGTACGTAATTAATATGCACCGATCATTCCTTTAATACTTGATCTGTGGTGCACTGAATGAAGAGAAGGATGATTAGCTGCTGGCGAGTCTTCAGGTTAGTATGAAAAGAAGGATATTTTGTGCTATTTTATGACATGTGTTTTTTTTTTTTTTTTTTTTTGTTTTTTTTTGTTTTTTTTTTTTTTTTTGTTTTTTTTTTTTAGAGTCTAAATTTGTCAGTCTCGCGACACCCTTGATACTACTAAGCGACACCCCAGGGTGTCGGGACACCCAGTTTGGAAAGCTCTGCTGTAGGGCCTTGTACCTTTGCATTCTTCGTAGGTTACATTGGATAACTAGTATGTTGAGTTGTGTCCATTTCTGTTGGTCTCTTATTATGTCATATATCGCATCGTCTGTTGTAAAGTCAAGCTGCTGTCTATCTCTGACATTGTATAGTCCGCAGAGTAAGACGATGTGTTCAGGGGAGCCTTCGGTGTTTCGGCTGGTACAAGTGTTGGTGTCGTCCAGTCCCATTCGGAACAGGTGAGTGGGATATGGACCATGTCCGGACAGTTCCTAGAACTTCAATTCGCGGACTCACAAGGAGCACATGAATGAACGGTGAACGACCGTAGTTCCTCGACCCTGCTGTTCCGTGTTGTGAATCGTTCCTTTGGAACGGTTTCGCTCGTGAACGACCCACCTCTAGTTTGAACCACCGTCTTCTCGAAAACGAATCCGCTGTGTTACCTCTGCGCCATATAGCTCGGTCCAGGCAGATGCTCGACAGAGCGAGCAAACTTCAGGGAAGCCGGTACTTCTAATGGGAGACGGATATCTTCCTGCCTCACAGCCTCTGCCACTCAGCCTCTGCCCAAAAAGAGACGGCAGCAGCTGTGGGAGGACGTTTTAATGAACGTGACGCGGCTAAACAGCCGGTTTCATTACACGCGACTTGCCTCGTTTGCACTATTCCGTCAGGCCTGCTCTCCGGATGAACACTGCAGCTAATGAGGGTGACAGCGAACACGGCAGCGCTCTGCCGGCTGTCGGGGGCGGGGGGCGGACCGGCCCGGCGCAGGAGCACGGCCGGCGGAGGCGAGGGGCGGCGGGACCAAAACTCCGGCAGCGCGGGGGCGGGGGCGGCGTCGGGGGTGGAGGGGCGAATTAGTCGGGCAGTAAGTGCATTAATTATGCACGCGGGTGTCCAATTAATCAGGCGGCAACAACAACAACGCCGGAAGCGCCAACAACAGCAAGCGGCGACACGCTGCACGGTCGATGGCCCCCGCTTGTCCGCCCCCGGTGAATGCCGGCCCAGTTGTATTTCAGCGCACGCCCCTTTGTCGTCGGGATCGCATACCTGCGGTGCGTGCGCTTTCTCAGTTGCTAGCAGAGCCCGGTCCGGCCCGCAACGAATTGCATACAGATTGAAACATATGTATCTCCTCACATCAGAAGACAAAATCATCCTGTTCATACCTTAATTATCAAGGTACGCAGTTCAACACTCAGCGGATCAATTCATGAGTATTTACATTCAGTTAGTTCCACTTGAAGTCACTGTATTCCCACGGGTCATCTAGTTTATTTCAAATGTATTTGGTAAAAGAGCTAATTTGTTATTAGTTTTAGTAGCTGATGATGCATGATTTTATAAATGATTATCACTGTAAGCTACCAGAGGTTAAATAATAACAATGAAAACGAATGTTAGTTCAAGCTTACGGACTCCTTAGTTGTAATGGATGGCCTGTGAACGTTATGGATGGGCTAAAAAACAAAGACACTTGAAGAGCAACTGGCAATGGAAGTGGACGTGTTTAGCATTGCTTTCGCTTAGTGGTGTGCAAGTTTAAGTTTGGGGCAATATTACACAAGTCTGTTTGTGACTTATGCTTGTGTATCGTAAAGTCATCTCATGAAGACGTAAATACGACGATGCAAGATTTCTTCTACTAACTTGGTGTGGAAAATTGTTGTACGCTATTTAGAGTAAAAGTAACCAACTGTACGACGTAAAAGCTTAGTTCTCCTAGGAGGTACCCAGATAAGTGTTTACTGTTACGTAACAAAGCTCAATGTTAACACTAAAATTAGCAAAAACGTCCGTGTGAACTACCGTCTACTCCCTGCTGCAAAACCTTATTCCCTGGCCCACACTGAGAAAAGACTTGGTTCAAATTACTCTAATAACAGGAAGTTAACGACACAGTGGCCAAGATACGTCGCAGCTCACACTAAATTACACACAGGCATTAATAAGGCAACCACCACAATTAAAGTTATTTCATAAATTTATTATAGTCGACATGATCGATTGGAGAGTGTCCGCAACTGCACTATGTTATTTTAAATGCGTTTATTTCCGCCAACAGTTGCAATATAATTGTTTAATAACATGTTTCGATCACTTGGATTATCTTCAGATCTAAAAAACAAAAGTAAAATAGAAATGTACAATTTGATAAATTTACTAAGGGTTAATTGAACAATAGTTAATTTATACATAAATGGATAGAGTTTTCCTTGTCTTATAGTTGCTTCCGCAACTCGTATGGCTGAGTACTAATTGGTACTGAGTTTTACAAATTGATTTAGGCACTTATAACTTGGTTGCAGGTGGTGGTGGGGAGGAAAAGAGTAGGTGGTGGGGGGGGAGGGGGGATTGGAGTGGATAGCTTGAGCCCTAATAAGCTAGGGTCTTATACCGCACAATTGTTTGTTATATAAATATTTTCTAGAAGTGGGGTCCTTGAACATATCGAGACATAAAAATAAAAAAAAATAAAAACTGTATGCGATATGTGTATAAAAATATGGTAAGATAATTAAAACATGCATACGGTGTATTAAAACACTGAAGGTGTAAAACAAAGATGTATAAAATTACAAATGTCTTACTTTAAATTTTTTAAAAATTTTTTTAACGTCAGTTGGTTACAATTATCATTAAAATGTTAAAAATTTCATAAAGGTGGATAAGAAAAACATTTATGGCGCAACGGAACTTATACATAAAAAATTGCATCTGAGCTTCTTCTCAGCACTGGTGAAAGATAATATTAAATAAAAGGGGAAGGTGCTCGAAAACCACAATTTATTGGCAAGTCAAAATTATACTGAACTTGTTTATTTACGTCGAACACAAGGAAGATGGACAATATTGTTAATACAATAAAAATGCATCCCACTGAAATAATGTACTTAAGTTAACCTACCTTACACAGACGATGCCCAGCATTGAATTTAACATAAATTACACAGAACTTTACACTACTGGGAGAGGATTTACAAACACTCACTCACTCGCTCACACACACGCAATGCAACAGCGAAACTCACCAAGATCAGCGTGCTGCAGCGAGTCAGAAGCAGGCATTGCTATCGTAGGCGAAAGTCAGCAATCCCGGAGGTACCACACGACACAGTATACCATGAAACTGCGAAGATGGCTCTGGTCCGTCGTTTCTGATTTGATATGGTGCGTGAGTCTAGCAAAGTTAAGTTGCATTTAGATAAGACCGCGAGCAAACACGCTAATGGCGACACAGGGCTACGTTACATGATCGCACTCCACTGAAGGTGAAATGGTTAAATATCGGATATAGCGACATCAAATAAATTACAATTTTATAAAAAAATATGTGGAAGACGACAGACGGTCGTCTTTCAAGGGTAAAATGGCTACTACGAAGATTCGTAGTCAACAATTAACTGCTGTGTAGGAACAGCCACGAATTGCTCGTCCACTACCGTCGGAGGTTCGGGTCCTCCATC